>CM035592.1:31290842-32490842 GCA_020423425.1 Chrysopa pallens | reverse complement strand
CTATGGTTTCCATTTTCAATTTTACTAAAGATGAAAATTAATTTAATCAATTCAGAAAACATTTTCCGTACTTAAAATTCGGAATTTCACACACTTAGAATTATAAAATGCAAAACAATTATTTGCAATGTGCATAATTTTAAGATGCTGTTTATTAAGATATAATTATTAAGATATATTAAGTTGCAGTTGAATATGGAGTAACATCCGAAACATGTCGCATAATTAGAATAAAATAAAGTGGTTAAGCAAAATAAAAAAATTGAAATGTGTAAATTTATTTATTCACCTAACATAATTAATAAGATATGAAGTTTTAAGTTTCGATTTTTAGCAATAAAAATTATTAAAAGTAAAATTTTCAGGAATTTCATAATTATTCCTATTTTAAATTGAAATTAATAACAAATATTTTCAATAAGAAATTAAATAATGTTTTTTCTTAGCACATTAAAGAAATTATTTTGAAAGTCGAGCTTGATTACACTTTAAAAACTTCCTTAACTGAATAAAATTTATTTTTCAGACGGTTTTGATTGGTAGAAATGTAAATGACAATAAATGGCACACAATTCGGTATTCACGACGTGCAAGCAATATAAAACTACAATTAGATGGCGAATCACCAGTCAGAGGTTTCTGAAAAATTATTTCTCAAAACAATTTTGCATGCATTCAAATTTTCTATTGATAATTTTTTTTTTTTATATTTTTTCCAACAGCAGAAACGATTTTGGGCAAACAAAGTACATTACAATTTCGATATATTTACTTGGGTGGATTTGCTAATGAAGAAGAAGAGAAACGGATGACAACACCTATGCCAAATTTAATTGGTGCTTTACAACAATTTTGGTTTAATGGAGAACCTTATATTGAATTAGCCAAAGCTGCAGGGCGAGATCAAATTGTGGTAGCCGGGGCCCCACATATTAAATATTCAGCTAAATTTATCCGCGCACAACAAGAGGTGTTACACCGACCTTTTACGTTCAAATCAAAGCACACGTTCATTGGATTACCAATGATCAAAGCTTATACGACAATTAACTTAGATTTTATGTTTCGAACAAATGAGGCTAACGGTTTAATTATGTTCAACGGCGGTAAAAGAAATGATTTTTTGGCTGTAGAATTAGTAGATGGGCATATTCATTATGCATTTAATTTTGAAGAGGGTTTAATTCGAACACAAGATAATAGTCCAAAACCTTTAAATGATAATCGATGGCATTCGGTGAATATTCGACGGCCTTCAAGCAAGCAGCACACTTTGCTTGTTGATGACATTTTAACTGTTACTGAAAGTCCTGGTATCAATGAGCACATTGATTTGGATGGAATTTTATACTTAGGAGGCGTACATAAAGAAATGTATCCAATTCTATCCAAAGATATGATCGAGTCTAAACATGGATTTGAAGGATGCTTAGCTGGCTTGGATTTAAACGGAGAATCTCCAAATATATTAGAAGATGCTGTCGTTCACAGTTCACTTGTTTCACCAGGATGTGAAGGTATTTTTAATTTTTTTTAAACTTCCTATATTTTAAACTTTCTTTGCTAAATTTCAATAACGAAATTTTCGAAAACTTTCTAGCTGGCCAACCTCAAAGATGTAGTCATAATGTGTGTGCAAATCGCGGAATTTGTATTCAACATGAACATGGATATTCGTGCGATTGCGATTTAACTTCTTATACTGGTCCAACTTGCTCTGATGGTAATAAACTTGATCTGAAACCAACTTTTTTTTTCGAAATATCTTAAATCATTTTTTCTATTTAGAATCTGTGGCGTATGAATTCGGGCCTAATAAAGGTATTATCAAATATTCGTTTCCAACAGATAAACGACCTGATGTTAGTGAGCATACTGTAGCCCTAGGATTTGTTACGACTCGTGCCGATGCTATTTTACTTCGAATTTTAAGTTCAACATCAAAAGATTATTTAGAAATTGAAATTGTAAGTTATGGTAAGTAATTTTAAAATGTTTGCACTTAAAATGTGTTTTTTTAGGTTGAAGGAAACATATTCATAGTCTACAACCTGGGGAACAATGATCATCCTTTGGGTGAAATTGGTGTAAAAGTTAACGACAATACATATCATGTTGTACGATTTAAACGAATTGGAGCCAATTCTACGTTACAAATTGATGATTACAATGTACAAGGAACTTGTCCAACAGGTAGGTTGAAAGAAAAATTTGCTAATTTTACTTTAATAATATTAAGATTAGACTTATTCCGATTAGTCGGCGCCTAGTCGGTACACTGACTATCCGACGACTTTCGAAGCCGGCAACTACTGGGCTACTATTCGATAAAGAGCATCGATTATTCGCCTTCTAACTTTGTATGAATTGCTTAATTAAATTTTGCTGAAAAGTATTCTTAAATAAAAATAATTAAATAATAATTTAAATTCGAGGTTTTTATTTAATGTAGTACCTCCTAAATAAATTTTATTAAGAAATTCATACTGGATTTCTTTACTTTTTCTGGACTTTTATTATGAAATTCAAGTTAGACACCAGATAATCGGAGCTCTTTACTGAATAGTCGACGAGTAGCCGCCGACTTCCATAGTGGCCCGACTACCTGGCTTTACTGGGTAGCCGCCGACTAATTGAAAAAGTCTAATAAAGATACATATTTAATTATAGGCGAGAATTTACTTCAAGTATTCAATAGCCAATCAATGATTGAAATTGGTGGTAAATGGAATAAAGAAAAGAAACGTGTTGAACGGCCGTTTGCTGGTGTAATTTCTGGAGTGGTTGTAAATGGAATGCGAATTTTGGATTATGCAGCAGAGCAAAATGAGCATGTCTCTATGATTGGTGATGTACAATTAGTAACAGGAATACAAGATCGAAATGATCATTATCAAAAAATGCAACAAGTAAGCTATAACGATTTTAAAATTTAAACATAAAATTAGAACAAGTGAAGATAGCTTACAGAGCTAATTACTTAAATACTCAACATATGATAAGTATCAATGTTTGAACCATTTTTAATGATACGCATTCATAAAATACTCTAAATATGCAGTCCATCTGTTATAAACATGTAAAATAATAATATGTATATGTGCTTTTTAGCTAAATTTGAACTAAAACTATAGCGAATCTAAACAGTTTACTCAAGAATGTTTCAAATAAAAATGGTTTGTTTTGAAAAAACAAATGTTTTTTGTCTTTGGACAAACTTTAATAGTTCAAAAGTGGGATCATGGATCTATTGAATCCAATGAACCGATTTTGCTCATTCACGAACTTTTTATGTATAAAATACTTCACCAAAATTTCAACACGCTAGAGCTCTTTTCTTTTCTCACAGGCATGCGGAAATTGACTAATTTGATGATTCTATATTTTCTAGCGGTACAAACCTTGGACTAAAATTAAAATACTTTGACATATTAAATATATCGTGTATAATAATAATAATAATCATGTACATGTTCCAAATTTTCAGACACCATCATCAAGCTTCTCGGACGTAATGGATGACTTAGTATTTTCTGGAGCTGGTTCTGGATTAGACTGTAACGCTGATGATGAAGATGAATGTCCGCCACCCATAGACACTGGTTCGGGTGATGATTTAGTTACACCAGTATATGTTCCTCCGACAAGGTCTCCTACAACGACACCCCGAAATCATGAATCAATGAAAGTAACAGGTAAACCAAATAAGCCTGGTGGATGTAATGATGATGACGAAGATTGTGTAGATGGATCTGGATCAGGCGAACCGACTGAAGAAACTACACTTGGTGCAGGTTTGTATTCTTTTTTAAAAATCGTTAATAACTCTTTTTTTAATTCATTATTTTGGTTAGAAACTATAGATAAGACATCGACTACAACAATTACAACACGAATTACTGATGGAAGTAGTACTTCGAGCATAGCAATATCAACTCCACAATTTGGAACATCTGGAGGATCAACAAGTTATGATCATAGTGATTTAACAACCACAACTCGCATTACAGATACTTCCGTTATAATCCCTAGCGGAAGCGGAGGCATGAATGTAACCTATCCAATCACGCACGAAACAGACACAACAATATCATTTGATGTATCCACAAATGCAACAAGTGTCGGTGGTGGTATCAGTAGCACCATAATTACAGAGCCATCTACAACAACACTTTCCACAACACCAGAACCACCGCCAATTATTTATAATCCACCATACATTGTAACGATGCGTACACCACGCCGAAATAATGAACGTATTCATTCGGAAACAGCAGAAAGTGTTGCATTAATAATTGGTATTGTTGCAGCGATATTAATTGCAATTGTATTGGTTATTATAATTGTAATACGTTTTCGACCGGGTGGAGAAACTCGCTACAAAATTGATGAAAGCAAAGGTGGTTATCAAGGTCCGAATGCAGCGCTGTTAGGTAATGCGGGTAATAGTAATGGACAAACACAGTACCAAATGAATGGAAGTGCTAAAAATGGTACCGATCGACAAATGGGTGTCCCATCAGATCGACAGCTGAAAAAGAAACGTGATAGTAAGGATATTAAAGAATGGTATGTTTAAAGCACTCGTATAAAGCTTTTAGTGAACAATTTTTCGACTGTGGATTTTTGTGGAATGTGTATTATTGTCCGAGCCAAGTGAAAATAAATACGTTGAGTGTCTGTTATTGATGTGGGTGGAAAAATATTTTGAAAAAAAAAAAAAAACGATAAATCCTACTGTTAATTAATCTGCAAATGTTATCCAATTTTTAAACAAACAAGAAACTTGTGCACACGTAGGTTTTATTTTAGTGTGGATATTTATTTTAAATTCTAACGATTGCGTCGTGATAGCATAAAATTTTTCGAAATATTCTTTAATTTTATTTTCATTTCAATGTGAAATTAGTTAAAAACAGCAAACGTTTCCATAAATAAATAAATAAATTGGGAAACGTTTAACACTGTGTAAAAAAAAAAAAAATATTTAATAATTTTTTCGAAAGAATAGTGTTGATGAAAAAAAAAAGTGCTAATAGTAATAATAATGAAAAATAAGAAAGTTTTTTGAAAATCAATACATATTCATTGAAAAATCATATCGTTTTATATATTTTTAAAACCTGAATGCTCATATTAATTAAATTTAAAAAAATAGTGTAATAATTAATAAAAATGATGATTTGAAAACAGGGTTCACGAAAAGGGGTAATTTTTATTGAAGATTTTTTTCCCTTAATTATAGTAGATAATATTTTGTTTAAATGTGTTTTATGTGTGGTATTTATAAAGCTTTAATACAATTTTTTGTATGTGAAATTGTAGCTTAGTTCCGGAACATAAATCTTCCGATTATTATATATTATATTTATAAAATCTTCCTTCAGCGTTAGGTTTTGTAGGTAAAGAATCAAGTTTTGTATATGAATTCAGACAAATAATATTTGATACTACGTGTGTATTACCTATAGATGTAGAGCCCCTTACTTTTGGAATGAAACCGGTAAAATTCCCAGGAAAAATTACACATTTTATTTCCGATAACAAAAAATTGCAAGAAAGGAATCATAGGCGTCTAATCAAATTCGTAATATTTTTGTACTAGAAAAATTCAAATTAATATTTGCAAAGGTAAAATCTTCTGTGTTGAAATTTCATATTTCTGTAATTAGATAGATTTTGTAACATTTGGTTTTTACGTTCTAACTACGGGCAATTATTTTAATTTACGTTCTTGTAATTTCCTGATATTAAAATACCACCTAGTAAATGATGTTTATTAATGCATGTTTTCATGCAACGGGATGGACTCCCTAAGAAATTTAATGGTACTGATTTCAGCCCACCTGTTATAAGATAATTAAGTTTTCCAAAGAAAAAAAAATTACAATAACATTCCAAAATTCCAAAATTTATGATTTAACTTTAATCTCTCAATAAATCACTTCTTTTCGTGTACACTATTTAATAAATTATTAATTTAATTTAAAAAACAAATACAAAAAAGTTTAAACAATGAATAACTACTATAAAAAATTTTAATTAATTACCACATTCTGAATTTAATAATCTTTAAGGCAGTTTTCTCTATAATAAATTTACTTACTATTTAATTAACTAAAAAAACCAAATATAAGATAATTGTAAAAAAATAGAAATATTTAATACAAAAATTAAATGAAGAAAAAACAAACAGTGCCCACACAATTCTGGACGGCAATAAGTTCCTGACAAAAAAAAATATAAAAAAGAAATAAAAAAAAAAATTGAAAATCATTTAAAAAAAATTTTAAAATAATTAAACAGTATGATTGAAATTGTTAAAGTTAAATTGTTGTGCGCTTGGCAGTTAACAATACTTAATAAAAAAAAAAGGTGATCATATAATTTAAATGAATATATTAATTAATTTTATATAATTAAAAAAATTATTAGTTTCAATTGTTATAAATTTTAAATGTTTGTTCTGCGTTTTTCTTTTATCTGTGCAATTATGAATTGAGTACAATTATTTAAGTTACATGTAGAAAACCGATATGCTATTAATTTGTTAAAGTGTTTATCGTTTGAATAATGAAAATTTCATACATATTTAAATGATAATAATTTGAATTTTTTACATACAAATTTTTTTATCAAAACACAAATAACAAATAACCGAACCACCAAATGATGTAAAAATACGCTTCTGCATTATCTGATAGTTATTTCAAACATATAATTCAGGGTTTGCAAATAATATTCCTTTACCTTCATCGATAAAGTCATTCAAAGTACATACGAATCCAGAACTAAATTGACGAAGAATAAATAGGATATAGGCTTAAAACTGCATTATATTATTTTTTATTATTCTGGTATACCAATGAAAAATGTCGTTTTTCTCTAAATCCGCACTTCATAGACAATGGACGTATTAATATTTCTATATTATAACTATTAAAACTATTGGAACTATGTTCCATCCACGTGAAGTGGGGGGATGAGTGGGGATCTAGGCGAAAAGTTCATTCAATCATTCTTCTATTGTGGTTGTTATTTTTTAATACATATCTACTATATAGCGAAGCGACTATAGTTCCCACCGGTTTTGATTTTCCCACAATATTTTTAGATCTTTTACTTTTTAGTTTTGCCATTTTCTATAAACATTTTTTTATTTCTAATTCTCATAGATGATAGTAAAATTGAATCTCTGAGCTCCTGAATAATGTTACTTAATAACATACTTATTATATAAAACAAAGCAATTATCCAGAAATGGGGACTGGCTCGGAATATTTTATTCCTTTAAATTATTTGTTTCTTGTGAAATGTGTGAAAAATTTTCAAATGTCGAAGTCGTTTGTACTTTATCTATTTCATAAAATTTAAAGGTTTAAATTTGTAATTTTGTATATATTAAAAAAGTTAAAAATTATTATTTATTGAAAAGTAACGTGTTTAATTTGTGAAAAAAAAACTCCAGGCGATAGTTAAAAAACTCAATTCATAATTGGTAAATTTAGGCCTATAATTATTTTAATAAGCAATAAACAGAAACAAACATTTTGAATTTACAAAACAAACAAAAAAGCAAACATTGTGAACGCAGAGAAAATAGGCAGAAAAAGGAAACTCAATTTGTTATATTTGTTCTTCAATATTAACTTTAAAATTTTTCTACCGTTTTTTTTCTATGCTTATATTTTGGCTTTTCCAAAATTATACGGTTTTAGAATTTGACTATTAAAGAAACAAATGTTATTTGCTATTTATACTATCAAATAATTTTTCTTTCAAAACATTCTACTTTTGCAGATTTTCACTTTCATCAATCAATTCAATTCTGATTTGTCTTAATATATTTAATCATGTGTGTTACAAAATTACTGACTGTGATGAAATATTCTAGGAAAAATCAAACTTATTCATCTTAATTATCAATTTTTTTTAAATAACATGAAGTTTATCAACGTCTAAAGGATTTTTTAGCGGGACACATAATACCTACTTAGAATATTACAATTTTTATAAATACATAAAAATATCCAAAGAAACAGAAGTACGTGTCATACATTATTATTTGTATAGTTGGAGTTTCCACCATGAAAACCTTTAATTAATATTACACATACTTCTGTTTACTAGTATATTTTTATGTATGTATGAATACAAATTGTAATATTTTATTGTTAGTTTCTGCATAAACATGAGAAGAAAACACTATCAGAATATTATTACTAATTAACAAAAAGTGGATTTTTAAAAAGTAGAAATATTTGACAGTAGATTTAACCAAAAGTTGAAATAATTAAATGTAACATGTTATTAAAATTATTCTATAGTAGTAGTAAATATATAAAAGTAGATAGTTTTTTTTGTATGAAAGATTTCTTTAAAAGTGAAATTCAAATAGTATAATTTTTCTAAAGTAGAAAACTTTATAAATAACAGTAGACAAACTTTAAACAATTATATTGAAGTAAAAAATAAAAAGTAGAATCCTTTTCTTGCTAAATTGATTCAATATAAAATACAATAATTACACAGTTATTAAAAAATTAATTAAAAAATTTTTAAAATATTTAAAACATTTTCAAAATTTATGTCATTCTGATGTATTTCTTATAAAAAATCACTTGACTGTTAATTAATAAAATTAATTATCTACGATAGTTAGATTATCATGGTTATATTAATTCTCATCACACTCTACTTTTAATTTGTAAAAAAAAATCCAAATTAAAAATTATAATATTTAAATAAGGCCACATTTCTTAGAACTTTTGATAACAAATCGAATAAAATGAACAAATATTTTGTTCTCAAATCAATGTATTTTTTCTTCTTTAAATACAATTTTGATAATTAAATTAAGAAACTGAAGTAAACAAACAAAACTAGGTTAAAAACAATTTGTTAGGCTAATATTTATCAAATATTTTATAGCTTAGAAAACTCTCAGTTAAATTTATTAATTTAGAAATTTTAAGGTCGAAAACTGATTCATGAAAATTGTTTCGTAAACTTACTTATTTTCCTAAGTTCAAAAATAGGAACTATTTTTAGAACTTTCAACGTACAATATGTTTGAATAAAAGCATTAGGGAAATTAGGTTTCATTTAATAACCATGACGAATCGAGAACAGTTCTTGAGAGAGATTATCCACAGCTGTTTTTGGCATTAAGGAGTGTGCTTCTAACCATCTGTTGACTTACATTTATGTTATATGCATAGTATTTCTTTCAACAGCCCTAATAACTCAAAAAATGAAAATGAATTGACATGAAAACAGAGAGCTTGTTGAAGAGTCTTTCTGGGAAAAAATATTCTAAGGCAAAACCAAAATTCAATTTTATATTTAAAAACGTTTTTTGGATAAAGACTCTTAATTTCTACGTTCTCATGTCAATATTGTACATACCAAATTTCAAAACATTTGGATAATTATTTTTAATTCCAAAATAATTCGTTTATATGTCGTAAATATATGCATGCACATTTATTTACACCTCTTATTAATTGAGTATAAAAGTGTACACTAAGTGTAGATACACTAGCAACGGGAACAGCGATGCCTAATTTAACCTAACATCACTTCCGATAAAGTAATCAGTGCAGGTAACAAATTAATGTATCACCTGTGTATAAATAACTTGAATGAATTTTCCAGCCTGTGTATGAATTTTTCATCGAACTAGAAATTCTTAAAGAGGATAGGAAATAGAAACATTGAACAATGTTAATTTATTATTAAATAAAGATGTTAGAAACAGTTATATTTTCGTCATAGTTATGAAATAAAAAAAAATATTAAAAATTGACAATACTAGTTTTTGAAGAATTAAAGGCAAGAGCGTTGTTGAAGAGTCCTGTATA
Organism: Chrysopa pallens; assembly: GCA_020423425.1. Lineage (NCBI taxonomy): Eukaryota > Metazoa > Arthropoda > Insecta > Neuroptera > Chrysopidae > Chrysopa > Chrysopa pallens. The sequence goes on along the minus strand of CM035592.1, from coordinate 32,480,979 downwards.
TCTAAAAAAAAATTCTAAATATAATTATTAATCCAATAAATGAATGAGTTTATGGCAATTATGGGATATCAAAAATTGAGAAAGGCTTTGTTAGGACAAATTTTGAGATAGATGATCTAAAAGCGTTGATACGTACGTTTATCGACTACGCACAAAGTCTGAAGTCAATTTTAGCTATTCCAACATTTCTGCCTTATTCGAATACAGTGGACTCCCCGCAATTCAGCAAACGTTTTACATGGCAGTGTTGAACTATCGAATTTACCGTATTATACTGTATGACCCTCTATAGTCCGAAATAATTTGCAAAAGATAATCTTGTAATCCGACAAATTACAAATCCAACGATTCTATGTAAATGTTATATTCTGAAGTACAAATCATACTTAATTACGTATGTGAAGTTACAAAGAGATTAAATTAAGTCGGATTGCATGGGGTGTGGAATTACGCACGAGCCGGATTACCGCGTGTCCACTGTAATTGATTGAACTACATTATCTAATTTATTTTAATTATTACACTGCCGTTAATAAAAAAATAAAAGTATAACATATCAAAAAGAAACAATATGAGACGTACTAAAACATTTTTGAAAAAGCAATCTATTTTAATAGAAATTATTGCAATAACTTTCTAAATACCAAATACTCAAATTTTCAATAAAAATCTATTTTAAAGAATGTTGAAAAATAAATATTTTTATAAGTACCTATTTAATTTTTAAGTGATTGAATATTAAGAAAAACAATTGAAAATTGATGAAATGAAAAATATATCTAAAGAAGAAAAATGTCTGTAATTAAAAATTTTTTTTTTCTGTATTTGAATTCATTTTACTTCTATTTATAAATACTTGATCGATTTGTTATCAAAACTAAGATTTATAATTCTGTATAAAAATGAACAATGCATATCCATTTATGCTTTTCCCGATCACCAAAAAAAAAATATACTAATTAATAAATAAAGTCACAATCCTGTACATATTTCTCTGTTATTCTATTGATTTCAATTCGGGTAGGTATTATTTGTTTTTCATATTGATAGAATTCCAGGCAACGATGTTAGATAAATTAAAAAACCTTGTGGTTTGGAACACTCAAGTTGTTATACTGGGAAGTAAGATATGATGTCATCAAAAATAATAGTTAACATTGCTAATATACAATATTTATGCCCAGTCACAGAATAATATTTTGAAACTCACACTTTATAAATATAAAAATATAGAAAATTGAAATAAGATAAGTAATATTTTGTCATATTTAAATATGACCAAATGACCTATAACTAGTAAAGTACTTCGGAGGGGAGATATAAGCCTGATAAGTCAGCCTTTCTAAGCTTTCTTTTGTACCGCCGTAATCTGAAGCCGTCAATTCGTGACAAATATAGAGAAATTTTCATCCACTGGTTTGGACATTAGATCGTGATGAGGGTAATTCAAACGATAAGTAGAAAATCACTTAACATTCGATGGAGATGGGATAGTCCACAGAAATTGGAAGTAAAATAGATGTTTCGGCCAAATTTTGGCTACAGCTAAACGACCTGATGGAAAAAGTAGCTGTTAGGTTTCTTAGGCCACACTATTCACAAAAATAAAAAATAAACTTCTAGGAAATATGGACAATTTTGCTTTTTTTTTAATTTTCCAAAAAAACCATTAATTTTTTTAAATTAGTCCCGGCGAACTTTTGGTAGTAAAAGGTATTCTCGATCGATTTGTAGCTTTATAAAATTTTTCAATTTTGGTCCATTCCCCACTTAAGTGCTTTGAAACTCGATTATTTTGAATTTTTCATTTTTACGCACCCTAATAACGATTTTTTTAGTATTTCTTATTTAATAAACATGCTGATAGAAACCTTCTGATTATCAACTTTATTTCTTAACATTTTTAACCCAGAAAGCATATTTCAATCGTAACTCTCAAAAACTCTCAAATATGACGGGCGTTTCTAAGAGGTAAAATATACATTTTAGGTAAAAGTAGTAAATGTAGTAGTTGAAGAACATAAAATTTGCTATAAAAATAAATTATTTTGATTCAAAATTGAATTCGAGAATGGCGAAAATAAAATAATTTAACATGAAATTTTTTTTTTATTTTAAAGTATGCATTCACATTCTCAAAGTTGTCTGCACGCGTTTTATGGCTGTGATACGAAGTATTTTTAACGTTGAAAAATTGAAATTTTCAGGACTGCAACATTCTTATTCCATCGGCGGTAAATTTTATTCGTTTTAAAGAGCGTTAAAAATGAACTATTTAAAATAATTGAGTTTTAAAGCACTTGTGTGATGAAACGAAGCAAAATTGGAAATTTTTCAAATTCAGAATTCGATTGGGAATACGTTTTTCTAAAAAAAATTTGCCGGAATTAGTAAATTGTTTCGTTTTGTTTCCAAAAAATGGACAAAGTTGACCAGAAACGGCACATAATTCCACGCTTTCAAAACACGTCATCAAATTGGAATTCTATAAATATAAGGAACAAATATGTATATCTAAAAATATTAGAGAACAAACTTTCTTTTACAATTTATGTTGTCTCCAAAAATCGAAATAATAAAATAACTTAGCAATATTGTTGGCAATGGGTTTTCTTTATAATATTAAGAAGACTGGTTGTATTTTTAACTTGCCTTATAACTAAGTAAAAATATTCATTTTTAAATAAAAAAAATAAAAAGTATTGCTTAGACAAAAAATATAAACAAATAAAAAAAACATAGAAAATTTGTTGTAGGTTCTCAAATTTAGGAACAATAAAAAAATATAATCACACAAAAGATCCAAAAACCATTTTGCTAGTAGAAAATATAAATTTATTTTTAATATTGAATCAAAAAAAAAAAACAAAATTTCGTTTTTAATGAAACTCTTAGAGAAAACTTATTAATGACTTATTTTAAAATTTCAACAATCATCTCATCTATATAATTCTCCCTTTCTCTCCAAGCACACAAATATATTATCTCTCTCACTTTGTAAGAAATTTTTCTGTTTTTTAGTTTGAGTTTTGTATCTTAATAAAAACTACCAAAATATTATATCGAAAAAGAAAAAAACCAAATAAAAAGTAGTAAAGAAAAAAAATAAAAAACAAGACTCGTACATATAAATATTAATTGTTAGTAAAAAAATAAAAACATTTAATTGTATTTATTGTTTTTAATAATCATTAATTTTGATTTGTTCATTAATAATGTAAAAAAAAAAAAATCAACAAATTTTTGTGTATAATTTTTTTTTCACGTGCATTATTTTTTTTAGGCGCCGCTAAAATAAAATGGCATATATTTGGATGTTAAATGTGTTTTATTAATTTTCTACATTATTAAGAATAATTTAGGAATTTACCACCAAAATAATAATGTTGAATTTTGTCCCTGAAAAAACTAGCTACCCAAGTAGAATTTTTATTAATAATTTCAGCCAATACAGCCATTGGTAGGCAAAATATAAGTTAGGAAAAACAAGGTGATAATGAGCTCATAGTTGGCATGTTTTTTTCATAATTATTTTAGCTAACCATTATTGGCTGCTGTTATTTAATTATAAATTAGTATTTAAAAAAATAAATAAAAACTGGGTAATCATTAGATAGATTTTGTACCATAATTAAATTTTGGACATGACTAAATTTTATATACCGTAAATTTTGTTAAATCACTTTACAATGAAAAACAATGAATTTTTGAAGTGTTGAACGAAATTAAATTATTTTTCAAATACAATAAATACTTATTACGCATAATAAATACTAATAATCATTGAAGTTAAATTCAGTGTTAAATTAATTAATTTGATGATTTCTTCAAACTTCTTGTAATTTGGTATAAAAATAAGAAGAAATTTTACGAATATGCGGAGAGTATACCAAAAGTGTTTGTCTAAAAGATGTCTCTGGCAATAAATTTATTTTACAATATACAGAGCCCAGATTTTATATTTGTTTTTAATTGCTATTTTTAAAAGTATTTAGAAATTAAAATATTTGAAGGAATTTTAAATCAAAATACAAATTAAAATTGTAATTTATTCTTTTCAATTCAATCTTTTATTGTAAATTTTATTTGAAAATCGATAGAGGTAAGCCAAATTTTTACCTGTATAATAATTTAATTTCATGAAAAACAGCAAATAGATTCAGCGGAATTTTTTTTTTTTTTGTGAAATAGGCAACTACATGGACACATATGTAATGTAAAATAAAATGCACATGTCAAAAGATTTATAAAAGGTAAGTTTGGTAATGAATGCCTATATAAATTAACTTTTCTATCATATTTCATGATTCTTCGTGTTTTATGTAAATGACTATTTTTTATAATGTATTTATTCAAAAAACTAGTTAAAAATTGTTTCTTTCTTTTTCCATATACAAATGGCAAAGCAATCAATATTGCTCCATGCCATGCAAAGATGAACAATGTCATTCGAAAATCAATTTTCAATCAAATAAAAATTTATTATTTTCATAAAAATTTGGGTAACAGCAGAATTTTTTGTTATCCAAATTTTAAAAATCCGTTGGAAGAGCAGAATTTCGTTGAATTTGAGTACTAATGGAATCTTCAAAAAGTACATTTGTTTTTGTCAATTAAGTCCTCAAAATAAATAGCGATAAAAGCATACCAATTCTAATTAAAGTATAGAAAACATTCCGTTTGATACCCCACATTAGATATTTACTCAAAAATTTCTTAATATATGCACCTTATATCGGTCATAAACTCAAAATCGAAAAACAGATCTATGATACCGGAATATATTTTCTGATTTTGACCAAATTTGAAAGTATTACTTCAATAGATATACTTACTTGATAAACTGAATTCAAAAATAGTCGGATAATCCGTTTACAAATTATGACGAGGCAAAAATTATAACATATATACATCGTGACTTTCATCTAAGAAAAAAAACTCTTCTCCAAAATTGTAGTTTTAAAATATACTTATTTTTGCTTCCTCCGAAGTCAAAAGTATTGTTTTCCTGATATAAAAATAAACGGTTTCTTCTTGAGAAATTGGCAAACAATATTGGAGGAATATTTTAAGGATGATCTCAATCAGAAACATCTCATCTGCCAATTACTCTTTCGGAGGGAAATTAAGTGTCTATATGCCGTAAATCGTTCATCCGGTATAAACAAAATTCAGCTCTTTGAAGATAATTAAAAGATATCTGCACATATATCGTAATTTTTATGTGAAGTAATTTTTATGTGAATTAAGTACTGGTTTAATGCGCTTTTGGTGTGTTGGATTCGTGAAAATCTCGATAAACTTTGTTAAACTAATTTAATTATGAAGAAATTCTAAATTGCATTTGTGCATTTTGAATTAGACAATTATTAAAAATGACAAACTCCGTAAATAATGGTGAAAATTTGTCCAATTTTTTTACATTAGGGATTTTTGTGGTCGCTGACCACAAATATGAGGAATGTCTGTAGTGTACCTGGTGCTTGCAGCGTGTGTTCTTAATGTCATCCTGTAGAGTATTATGACAATTTATCATGTAGTTGGCCAAAACTAGTTACTTCGAGTTTTTAAATTCGCTGAACACAAATGCAAGATCGGAAAAAGCCTGCGGAGTACCTGGTGACTGTAAACATCTGTGTTTGAGTATTGCCCGAGTAACTGAACAAATACAATTTGGGATTGCTTCATTATTAGATAAGTTCACAAAGTTTCAAGAGATACTCACAAACCCAACGCAACAAACCACATTTAGATCCGTCTTACTGCACAAAAAATCCTCGTTTAATATATTCTTAAGTAAGACATTTGAACACGTTATACGTGTATGTGTATATGTATTACCACCCTATCGAATTTTTATATGGGTATTAAAAATCGATATTATATTTTTAATTATCTAAAACATTTTGAACCAATTAGTATGGCTTCATTTTTTTACTTTTAATTTTTATTTCCGATGAATATCATTTGAATTTGGTTTTTAATAAAGCTTTAAATAATAAATTAATTATTAATACAAGAAAACAATCATAATAAATAATTTATTAAATTAATGTGTTTAGAATTAGTAATATTAATATACGCTTATTTAATACATTGCGTAGATTTGTATTATTGCTAATCGCATAAATTTGACACCGGTTACAGGTAAAAAAAGAAAGAAGGGGCATATTGCTTCAGGCTAAATTTTATGATCTTTGCACAAATAGCATGTATATTCATCTCTACTTCTTGATATGAAATTGAATGTTGTTGGTTGTTAGTTCATTGAATCGGGGCCGTTTAATATGATTTTTATTTTGTGTGGTTTTTAAATAGTGTTTTTTAATTTTCATTGGTAAGTTTTTTTTTATCATCTATACTTATATAACATTAAAAATTATAGTTTTTGAAATATTAGTATTGGTAAAGCTTATTGTTTGTATATGGACAGATATTTATCTGTAGTTTATTTTTATTTGTTTGTTTTTCATTATTAATCTTAGTATAATGAAAAACATTGTTAATTTTTTTTTTCTAAAAATATAAACCACTTAAAACTTTTCATTTCTTAATCTTCAATTTTGTAGCTTCAAAATTTTACCAATATAAACGATTTATTGTTATTGTTATCCGGGATTTCAAAAAAAAAAAAACATGCAAAAAATATAATATTGATAACCGGTTTTGATATTGAATAAAGGCACATACAGTGTCATATATTCTCCCACTTTATGCAATTTGTGCTATTTTTGTTCCAATCAGAATTTCGTTTTGAGATCTGCTGTTATGATTATGTAATTTTAGTGTCTGTATTTAAATTTATCCAAAAAAATTTATTAAAAAACATTAATCAAGCAAATTAAATGTGTTTGTTTAAACAAAGCTTAAAGTTATTCGAGTTAAACTCGAAGAATAAATAAATGTTAAAATATAGCTTAGATTTTCAGAAATCTGAGAAATAAAACCCTTTAAGGTACTAAAAAACTGTCATTTGTTGGAAAATATTAAATATTATTGTAAATTAGATTATTTCGTTACAATTAACGAAGTCATATCTTGATACACGTATATATGTGATCGAAAAAATATCCAAATGGCCTAAATGTATAGGGATTTATCGGCTTACGTATCATAGTTAAGTACTTGTTTAGCTTTAATTTAATATCAATGATAAAATCTTTCAAACATATTATTTAATATTTAAGTATTTGTGGATGAAATTTCAAATAATAATGATTTCACTAGATGTCTTTTTTGTGGCCCAATTTCCCTTTAATTCCTTCGGAGATTTGATTATTTGAAATATTTGTATTCAAAAATTGATAATATATACTGAAATTAAAAAAATCAGGACGACCTAAATCTTACACGTTTGCTTAAAATTATATAATACACTAATTTTCTGGTGTATTTTACAATATTTTTTCAGTTTAAGGCCAGTCGCACATAACAAGAGTTTCTGATCAGAAAATCTGATATAACTCTAAGCATGCATTTTAATTTAGACCCCACTCCCGGTAAGAATTCTATATAAGAAACCAGATTTTCTGATCTCCTAGAATCGTATCGTATACGCATACATACGGTACTATCTGATTTTCAGCATCAGAATTTCTTACGATTTTATCTGAAGTACGCCACCTGATAGCCAAAAATGTAGCTAATAAATTCAAAATATTTGAAAGTTCATTCTTTCTTTAAGATTCGAACGTTAAATTCAAGCACGTATTCGATTATATGTGCTTGTTTAAGATTTTTGTCTAATGTATGATCAGAACTTCTTGAATAAATTTCTTATAGGATTGTTTAATAGTGTCTGGTGACCATCCAATTTTCTGGTCAGGCAAATCCTATCATGTGCGCCCGTCCTAAAATCAATGTTTTACCTAGAGAAAAACAAAGTATAATTTGGATAATAGGTATACAAACTCAAGTGTCGCATTTCTTACTTTTTTGTGTATACACGTGTGTTGCATTACAGATTATCAGTTTAATAGGTGTTATTTCTCAGTTAATTTCAGCTAAAACACAATTCCTAGCCATACGAATAATATTTGAAGAATTATAGCTTTCATCCCAAGAGAATGGAAAATTTTATCAATCATTGTCCTCCCGAATCAGTTGTAGTTTTTGGTACACCTTTAGTACCATATAATCGAAAGCTTATATTAATTAAAATTGGATAAAGAAAATGGCGATTTTGATTTAAATACGCATGATGTTGTTTATGTGAATAGCATTTATACGATAATTTTAATCAATCTATTAGATTTTAATTAACCAAAACGGATGGAATTTTTATTTTTCAAAGTTTATTTCATTAGTTTGTATTCTAATTCCCAATGGTATTAAACCTGTTATATTTTCTCCAGTTCTGTTAATAGTTAAAATTCAATCTAACTATTGATAAGTTAAATTATAATCCAGTATGAAATGGCATATAAATATCGCAAATTATGATAAACGTATGTTTACTTTATTAATATGTTTACTTGTCTGGAAATATCATCATTTTTATTGGTGATATTATAATTTCAGATTATCCATTTATTTATTGGATCTAAGCGACGTCAAAAACTTTTAAAGGATACATAGAATTTTGTAAATTAGGGTTCTAATAATTTGATTACTCCTTGCAGCTTATTTACTTAGTATTCATGTAAATGTTATAAACGGACATCCAATGGTATTGCACGTAAACTTAAAAAAACGGACGTTGTCTTACAACTTTTCAAAATTACAAAATATTGAAAATAAAAAGAAAATAACACTCCGCTTCAAATTAAATGCACTGTAGATAGCCTACAGAGTTTTAATATATAAGTAGAGTCCGGTTTCAGCGGTCGAAATTCGACCATAATCATTCAAAAGTGAATCTCACTGCCTTTAAACAAAACAGTATATATGCATGTCTTTAAACAAAACAGTATACATGCATGTCTTTAAACAAAACAGTATATTACCCAAAAGAGTATATATGTGTGTGTATGGTGGTGTGTGTAATATAAGCCACAAGTGTGCCAAATTTCATACTCCTACGCCCGCCCAATTTTCATAAAAAGGGGTACAAAGTTTTTGCTTCACCTATTAATATACAAATTAGCTATAACAAAGTAAAAATTAAAAGAAATATTAACTTTATTACGATTCGATACACTATTGAAACCGTAATTTTTTATTAATACCGATGACGCCTTTTATATACAAGGTTTTAAATTACAAATAATCCTTCTTATGAGCAATTTTCTAAAATATTTATCGAATTTATTAAATATTTCTAATAATAATGATAAACCCTGTACCAGCCCACTATCTGTATTAAGGCCATTAGACTTAAATCGATTACGGAAACCACTGATGCATCCGGACTACCTAAATTGAATATCATAATGAGCCATAGTCGGTTCTACTTGAAACCACAAATATCACACTAAATAAGACTTTGATTTTAAATACGCATTATACGCAAAAAGGTTGAAATTTTATTTTCATACTCAATTTCATTAGTATGTAAGTATTTTAATTCCCAATGGTATTAAAATTGTTATTTTTTTCCAGTTTTGTTAAGTTTTAATACAATCCGAATATTAATAAGTTGAATTATAAACCAGTATGAGATGGCATACACAAATATCGTATTTTATTCCTGGAAATCTGAATTTAAATATAATATTTATAAATTTTTTAAGGGTATGTAGGATTTTGAGAATCAGGAGAATTATTACCTAATATAGTAGGGTAAGTCCGGGTGAGATGGCTGTAGTTTTTAGGATACGCTATCAAAAATTAAACTAGTGGTTTTTTTTCAAAAATATTTATAGTAAGCCAATCTTTAATCATTTAACTATAAAATAACGCAAAGTACCCAACAAAATCTAAGACGAAAACAATTATAAAAAAAAAACTTCTATATATCTCGACTGATCATCTCTCCTAAGGTGTCCGGGGAAGATGGTCATGATAGTTTTATCACTATTATTTTCATTTTTATTTGTCTTTTTAGTACTGAACTTATCCTATTTGATTTTATTTGCTGTTAAGTGCTTTGGTTAAGTGCGTTTGAGAAGTTCAAGTGATACATAAATAATTTTTTGAAAGTATGAGGTATTAAATCTATACTAGCTGTTATCTCACATTAAAATGAAACTATTACTGAACTTTGACATACAGTTGGATAAGGTGTTATTTCGATCGGGATGTTTAGAAAATCATAAACTGTTGTGCCTATCTTTACCAGACTAAATGTGGACATCTTTCCTTAATCAACTGGGAGAGATGGCCACTCCGATATGAAAATGAATGACTAGGAAATGATAACAATTTTGAGGTTGGGATGCAACACATCTATAATACCAATCAGGGTAAAACATAAAATTACGAATTTTTATTCAAATTTTATCACTGGGAAACTAGATAGGTACATATAAAAACTTTATCCTTTAGAAAACCCATTAACCGATGTTTACTTACTTTTCGATTTAATTTCAACCTAGCCTACGTTAATAGAAGTGAACTAAGCATAAAATATTATAATCTACCAATTAGTTCCCAACATAAATGGTCTAGCAATCTCTCGCGTGCGGCCATCTCCCCATGACTTACCCTTTCATAAAACTACATATCTGTATGAACGTATTTTGTGTATTTTAAAAATGTTTATAATTTTAAACACTTCAAATATTACCTAATTATGCAGGAAATTTAAAGAATTAATTCCTTTAATTCAATTTTCATTTTCCGTAGTTCCAGAAATAAACAAATATATTATAATAATTAAATAAATTGATTTATTCTGACATATAAATATGGAAGCCACTTCGCCGTTACGCTTTATTATGATGTAATCTTTATTAATTTAAATGCTTTGATAATAATTAAAACCAGGGCACGGGTTTTTTGTTCAATAATTTCAATATTCATATACGGTTTGAAACCATGCTAGAATAGTGTTAGACATTTTCTTATTATAAAATAAAAATTTACCATATTTTATGGTATAAAAAAGTTGTTTATTCGAATTTGTAATTTAATATTAATACACATAAAATCTATTATGGTTTCTTATATTTGTTCGATTTCATTAAGTTTTGAATATTATATGTATTTATTACGTATTATCTGTGTGACAATGTGTTATTTTATAAAGTACCTACCTAAGTAATTTAATCTTATTTAAGTAAATAAAAGCAGATAATATTTATTTATATTAATATACAATTTTTTATTAATCAACTGTTTAGGCGCATTCTACGTAGTTGGATAACTGTTTATCGGCTAGTAGTACGCAAGCGTATTGGAATCAATTTTGAAAAAAATATGAAAAATGGCTGGCAATACGCATGCGTACGACTATTCAACAACCGACTATTTAGAACGATCCTCATATGGCAAATTTTTATATAGGTCCGTATCAAAAACACGTTTTACTGCATCACTAGACGGAATAGCAGAATTGTATTTAATAAGAAAATTTCAGATCTTTGCTTTTTAGCGATTTGTCACCTAGATCTATTCTCATCATTCAGAGTAACAGTACAAATCAATCTTGTTTAACTGATTCTCTTTCTCTACTCAGAACTTCTTCAACTTCTTTTGCTTCCATAAGCTTCTTGATCTTTATTTATCGTTCTTGTGTTTAAAATAATAGAATTGAGGCACTGGCTTTAGATAAGAGGGTTATCTTCTAGGTTAGTTTACAAGTAATGTTAACCACAATCAATTAATTTATTTCTGCTTTATCTCGTAAAAATTATTTAAGAAGCATAAAGTAATGACTCATTTAAGGATGTTCAATCCCAAGTCCAATGATTTGATCACTACTAGACAAAGTTATTCGACTATGCATATATCCAGTTTATGATTAATTTGTGACAGTATTTATGAGACTCAATAAAAGCTCGCTATCTCACTGTGAATGGTCAATTGAATGGAGTCTGAATAACTTCGTACTTCCTAGTAAGAAAATGAGGTATAATTTTTATCTGGTGTAGAAATTAACAGATATCATAAAGGTTACATTAATATTATATGTCTTAATATATTACCATATACGCGTATTCAAGAAATGATAACTTCAGCCTCATTCACACTATGTAAGAAATTTAATCAAGTAATTTAATACCTTATAATACGTAACTGGGCAATACACTTTAATTCAGTGTAGTTGACCGAACGAAGTGAGGTCATAGTATAACTAGACGATTTTGAATTCCGTTTGCCTGTATGTATACGTATTACATAAAATATCAAAGTATATCTATCTAATCCTGTTGCGCTGTAGCTTTCGAACACGTGTTCCGATTTTTATGAAACTTTCTAAACACCGTTACATATCATATTTACGTTATACTATATTTTGTAATATCAAATTTCTAAAATTTGTTGTGCTATTAATGCTCTGGCTTCATGTTTTCGATATGATTTATCTGGATAGTTCATTGTTTTTAACAATTCCTGATTGACTGACGGATAAATGTACAGTCCAAACCGCTGATCGTAGAGAACTGAAACTTGGGTGTTATGTTATTTTTATGGCGTAGACATCCAATAAGAATGGATTTTCGGAAATTATACCCCTTATGAGGTTAAAAACTTCTGTATGGGACAACGTGATTCCTTGATCCAATCTAACAAATTTAATAACGTAAAAAACCAAATAAAAATCCAAGTAACGTAAAAAATGCCTTGATTAAACCAGATTGAATTAATTTATATTAACCATTATTTCAATTAAAAACCAAACTACCAGATCCTTAGATGTTAAATAAATAATGGCAATTAAAAAATAAGAAAAATATAAGTAAGGTATAATATTTTATTTTTACTATAATATTTATATTTTTCCTTTGACTGAAAAAAATTAAATTAAATAAAGAGTACGAAAGAAAATCTTATCTACAAACATTTAAAAATTTCCTATTCCACTAAGTCTACATCAACTAAGAAGAATAAAACTGGAAATTAAACTTAATAAAAAGGAATTAGAATACTTAAAACCTAAAAAGCATTGTCAAATTATAAGGAATCTAAATGATTCAGGATTCTCTTTGGGATGAGATAGTTAAGACAGTGTTTGTGATATCATAATTCTGTTGTTAGATAAAGAAGTATTATAAGTTTGACACCCATGCCTAGATGTCCACCAGTTTATCTGCGGAATTCTTGTTCCTTAGTACCACGATTCTTTAGTAGAAAGCTAGTTATACACAAGTAGTTATTAGCCATTTGTCACATAGATCAGATCAAATGATCCAAAGAATACGTACCTGAAAAGTGTCAATTGTTGTAAATGTAAATAATACAGGTGAGAATAAGATATACCTGTTAGATTGTAAGTAAAAACTTAATATTATTTTATTGCACATAGGTAATGTTAAAAAAATATTGTACAAAAGTATATTAAAAAATAAAATTTTGAGAATAATCAAAAAATGTGTTAAATATTTGTCTTACAGGTAGTAAAGTAAATAAATTGTCTCATGGGTCTTACCATAGAATAAGGGGGGGTCTTATTAAATTTTATTTTTTTTTAAATATAATAAATGTGACATTTTTGTGAATTCTTGAAATAATATTCTTCACTTCTCAGACATTTTACGAAGTGACCATTTATAGCTAATTTAAGTTTACTGATAATTTATCGTACCTATATGTGAAAAAAAATATTTCAAAATATTATTATTTTTTTAAATAAAAGTGAAGAATATATATACAGCTACACGTAGTTCCCGGTATTGAAGTTTCCCGAAGTAAGTTTTAAAATTGCTAATTTTCAAAAGTAATAAGTCACAAGGAAATTATTTATAGAAACATTTAATTTAAAATTATCATGGAATTAAGTACACTCGCTACCGTAATTATGTTAGAAGCTTAATTTTGTTAAGGAATTATAAACAAATTCGACTGCTGAAAATAGCATTTCGTGTTAGAAATTGCTGCTTTGTGGAATGTCCAAAACTATTGTGAAAATATCATTTTGTTTTAAACTAATTTTTATGTGTAAAAAATGAATATTAATTTCGTTATTTATTCTCAAAGTATGTGTCATGATATTTATGGTTTGTTGATGCATATGTAATTAAAATTATTTTATAGAGCCATAACAATCTCCCGCGTTTTATTTTGGTACGAATGCTTATTTAACTAATTGCCTTATCAATTTGAAATTCGCTTGAATTTTGGCATACCTATAGATTTGAAAATTTAAAAAACTGAAAATAAATTTAACACGAGAAATATAATATAATTTTTTTAAAAATATTCATCGTAGCTTATTGATTTCTTTTTAGAATTGATTTACCCACTCCAATCATAACTGTAATTGATATATTTAATCTCATTATTAAATTACTTCTAGAATTATTAGTTAAATTTTTAATAATTAAACAAATAGATTAATGATATCTAAAGAAATAATTTATGTATGTATGCAAAATTATTTTATCATGCTATTTTACAGTGTACTGAGATTTTAATGAATTATTAATTTTTTTAATTGATTTTAGAATGATGCATAATGTATCAACAATGCCTTCAACATCATCAGAACGAACACCTTTAACTTCTGGAAATATTCCACCAACCTATGTTTATCATGCAAGTCGTCTTCGCGAGCATAAACGACGTATTCGGCAATTTCAATGTTGTATTTGTGCATCATTATTGTAAGTACTGTTACTTTAATTTTTTCTAGAAAACTAATATTTTCATAAATTTATTAATTTTTAATTTTTCTGGGGTAAATAAAATCAAAAAATACACAAACAATTCTTATTTTTCGATTGGATTTTTCTGTGATATTCCTTGAAATCGGCCAGATTTTAATATTTCGGAAACTAAATATCTTATCATTAAGAAAGTGTTATTTTTTTTTAATCCTAATTACTCGAGAGAACTCTTTATGTAATCCATAGTTCTGTTTTTAAGATATTGAAATATTTAAAAAACAATAAGAAAAAAAAACGCAAAATTCGACTATTTGTGTAAATTTTTAAAAATGTGTGTACATTTTAATTTTAGAAATGTTTATAAGAAATTTAATGAATTTTGAAAAAAAAATCTATTAATTTTGATATAAAAGCTCTAAAGTTTGGCAGGGGTTTACTGAACCCCATGTGTCCGTAACGGGTTAAAGTTACGTAAACAAACACAAAATACTCTATATATTCTTCTGGGTACCTAGAGAACTTTTAGGGCCTATCTACGTTCTCGTTAAATTAATTTCCCTCCCTCAAACAAATTTATAATTTAAATACAAAATTTGGGCGAAATTAATATAGTTAGTGGGGTGCAATATCTGATTATTTACCCTTAAAATGGGTAAGTAATCAAAACATTTATAACAAAACAATCATTAACATACTTTTTATTTTATTTTTAAGGGCTCTTTTCGTAGTTATGTTAATAATTTCAATATCATACACGATAAATCATGAATTTCCGAACGGTACTATTATTATTGATAATTCAACATCACCTGCAAATTTATCAATGATACCTCGACTAAAATTATCCATTGGTCCAGATCCAAGACAAGGTATATACATCTCTCTAAATATAATTTCCTAAAATATTCTATATTAATGTTATTATGATTTTAGATATCGAACCAGAAATCGAATTAACACCTTTAACGCAAGAAGATTGGGATATTATAAATACAATTGGTGCACAGGCTTTAGCCACACGGGATAAATATGAAGCATTGGATTCAGTTCCCCTATCATCCGATTCACCAAGCTACAGACATCAAAAATCTGTACCAACCTCAATTCATGCTACAGAACTTTCCCGTGCTGGTTATGCATCTATTTTTGCGACGAAAGAGCTTATAAAAAGGTATGCAAATTCCACTGTTTTAACATTATTTAGTGGTATAATTATGTTTAAACATTCCGTGAATTATAAAATACTAATTAATACTTTTTTTAAATAGAAATAATATTTCCCTTTCAACAATACCACATTGGGGAAGAACAGAATCTTCGATGTTTTCTAATATTTCTTGGTGGCCACTTGCATATTGTGATTATATTCAAAATCAAGAGCACACTTCCTGCAATCCTAATGAAAAATATCGCAGTATTGATGGAAGTTGTAACAATTTGAGACATAAATATGATTGGGGCGTTGCATTAACTCCATTTAGAAGAGCTTTACCTCCAGTTTATAATGATGGTAAGTAAATACGGATATAAATTACACTTTCAAACGTCAATTACATTTTCAATTTGTTGATGACGCGTACATTTTATTCGGCCATACAGGCATAGTTAATCAATATCTACCAATAATCTATCCATTCAGATAATTAGTACTATTTACACCAATTAGCTTAAAAAGCGTAATTAGGCTTCAAGACACATAACCATTATACCAGCTTAACCAGTTGCTGATAATTAACAACTGACGAACCACGGTACATCTGCAACAAGTTTCCATTCATTCCTATTGACTGTACAATAGCATAAATTTTATTCAAGTTTATCACAGGCAGAATCTTCTCGTTGCCCAAAGTACTATCTGCAATGAGATGTCATGCATCGGATTAGTAGGTGCGTGCCTCCTCTAACGCAATTGTACTTACTAATCAAATACATTAAAATGGGGCTTAAAAATGTTAAAATTTTGTTTAATATTAATTTTTTATTTAACTTTGCCCAAAATGATCAGAATAATCAAAACCACAAATCCCAAAAACAGCCATAAACTTTTTTTGAAAATAAAAAATGATAAATAACTTTTTATATTCTAGAAATATCAGAGCCAAGAAAAGCAGTCGATGGTACAGATTTAGCATCAGCGCGTGAAGTTAGTGTTGTTGTCCATCGACCAGTTTATCAAGATGATCCCAAATTTACCGTCATGTTAGCTGTTTGGGGACAATTTATGGATCATGATATTACAGCAACAGCACTTAATCAAGGTGCTAACGGAAAATCTATATCATGTTGCCAAGCAGTAGAGACTCCAGGTTTAATACCTCATCCAGAATGTTTTCCTGTACGTTTGGCCCCTGGTGACCCATATTATGAAAAATTCAATGTTACATGCATGGAGTTTGTAAGATCAGCTGCCGCCCCTACTTGTTCTTTAGGTTTGTTTAAAAACAATCGGATTATAGTTAAATTTTTGAATTATCTTAAATGTCTTCGTCATCAGTTAGAATTAGTTAATTGTAAATATTAACAGGACTATGGAAGTTTTGTAAAATTAGTGTCGAGTAACTTATAAGAATATATAAATCATGACAGTAATTACGATTGGCTAATTCACATTGACATTGACTACATGATACCTATTCGAAAAAGTATAAAACAAAAACGGATCTAGCGAATATATTGTTAATTATTTTCTAGGTCCTCGAGAACAATTAAATCAAGTTAGTGCGTACTTGGATGGATCTGTCGTTTATGGATCAAGTAGTAAATTACGTAATGAATTGCGTAGTTTTGATAAAGGGTTAATGAAAACATATTTAACAAATGACAATAGAGCATTATTACCAATATCTACGGATCCTAATGATGGATGTAATCGTGTTGAATTGAATAAACAAGGAAAATACTGTTTCCTCTCAGGTAATATTTAATTTTATGAGATTTGCCTATTTTTACTTTTCAAAAATTCATCTTCACGAACTATGTATGTATACAGTTTAAGAAAATGTAAATGTTCTTCACATATCCATTTTTTGCTAATTAATTTTCGCCCGAAATTTACCAAATAATATCGATAATAGAGTGCCACGATTTAAAAATTAAGAATTCATTTTAATAAAAACTTTTGACTTTTTAAGAAAACTAGATTTTCTTATCATATATATGAACATATAAGGATATATTAAATTTAGAATCACATAATTAATCGTCATCAAGATAATGTAAGAATGAAATCAGATTGTTACTTGAAGATTTTACTTGTTTAAAAAGATTTTTTCATAAACATTGATAGCAAAAAGTCGGGTATTTTAACAATTAAAGTTGTTAGTTTTTAATCTCCACTTGTTTTTTATTTTTAGGTGATGCAAGAGCTAACGAAAATTTACATTTGACAACAATGCATTTATTATGGGTTCGACAGCACAACAAAATTGCTACAGAACTACAAAACCTTAATCCAAGTTGGTCTGACGATATTTTATTCGAAGAATCGAGACGAATAGTATCTGCTCAAATTCAACATATTACCTACAATGAATTTTTACCAATTATACTTGGGCCACAATTAATGTCAGAAACAAATTTATTTTCCGTCAGTGACCAATTTTATTACGAGTACAATGACACAGTTGATGCCTCAATTGCCAATGAATTTGCAGCTGCTGCATTTCGATTTGCTCATACTTTATTACCAGTAAGTTTAAAGTAAAAAACATTATTTATTTATTACCACCATACTTCAAGTAATTTTTTTTACAGACTTTAATGAAAAATTTAGCAAATGATACATCTAGCCCATCTTTCATTGAAATGCACAAATTATTATTCAATCCATACAACTTATATGAAAAAGGTGGAATGGATGGTGCTTTACGAGGGGCAATGCATACGAATATTGAAGCCATGGATACATATTTCTCAAAAGAGGTAATAAAATAAAGACTGGTTAAAAATATCTATTCAAATGTTTTATGTTTAGATTATGAAGGCCAAATTTCATAAAATTTGGATAATAATTTTTTGAGTTACCTTATCGTGCACAAAAATTGAAAGAAATACAATGTATAAGACATTGATATTTATTACACTTCTCATTCATTGCTTCAAAAATTCTTAAGACATTAATTGCTGAGCGGAAAATTTCAATTCCTTATCCAGTTTCTTTAGCCAATACAATTTAAAAGAGATGTACAGAATAGTTGTGTTGTGTTGACCATAATATGCTAATCCAATTTTAATTTTAGTTTAAACAGCATTTATTTGAACGTGATTCAGAAGTATTAAATTATGATGTAAAATCAAAAAAACCAGCACCTTGTGGCTTAGATTTGGTATCATTAAATCTACAAAGAGGTCGTGACCATGGTTTAGCACCCTATCCACAATGGCGTGAATTTTGTGGTTTATCTAAACCCGAAACTTTTGATGATTTAATTGGTATTATTGATCCCGATTCGTTGAATCGAATTTCATCGATTTACAAGTAAGTAATTATAAAAATAAGATCATAAACTTAATTATCTAATTAAATATATTTTTTAGGAATGTAAACGATGTTGATTTGTACACAGGCGCTTTGAGTGAATATCCTCGAGAAGGTGGAATTCTAGGTGACACAGCAACCTGTATAATTGTTGATCAATTTATTCGTTTGAAACGTGGTGACCGTTATTGGTATGAAACTAATGAAAAACCACAAGCTTTTACACTTGAACAATTGAACGAGATTCGTAAAACAACAATTGCGCGAATTATTTGTGACAATTCCGACAACATAACGATAATTCAACCTCATGTTATGATGAATGAAAAAATGTATAACAATAATCGAATAATGTGTACAGAAATTGCCGAAGTTAATTTGAAATTTTGGAAAGAGAAAAATTTTTAGACCTGTTTAGTATTTTTTAAGGTTATTCTATTAGATTGACATTAGAAATAGATAATTCCTAGTCGCAAACTTATTTTATAAAACGGATTTACAATTTATACCTAGAACCAGATTTGAATTTGAACATTAAAAATACTTTAACCAATAATATTTTAAAGACGCAAATAATTCTTAAAATATTTGAACTTCTAAAAAAATTACAAACTTAATATACAAAGCTAATGGTTACGGTTTTAATTTAGGGATAGTAAACGTTGTTCCTTATAGACTAATTTGTGTTTCTAAATTTAACCACTCATTGAATAACCTTAAATTTAATGATTTTCGTTTGTTTTACCTATTCCTGATATCTAGACATCCAGTCTTGAATTCTATAAAGTATAATGATATTGTACTATGTGATGATCCATCAGAAAAAGAGTAAAAGCTCTTGGGCAGTTTTACTAACGGTCTTTCTATAAGGCTGTAAATTTTTTCAGTAATGAATAGTATGTTGGCAGGAATCATTGTATTTTATCAGCGTTGCTCATCATATATTTGAAATGGATTAGAATTGTTAAAAAGTTACAAGTTAGAAATACAAATTTCAAATAAAAATTGTAAAGTATGAAATTTTGCATAAAAAAGGTTCTTAGCCTTTTGGTTAAATATAACGGAGCTAAAAAGTTTTAATTTTATATTTTTTTAACTAACTTCTAACTTTTACCATTTTGACACAACTCACATTTTTCAATTATATACAAAAGCCGACGCGCATTACTAAATTTCATTTTAAAAATATACATTTCAATATTTTAAAAATTTGGATCACCAATTAGATATATATAATAATAATAAACAACGGATTAGAATTAATTTACAAAATGATTTATAAAGCCATCGTTAAAAGATTAAAAATTAATTCGAGTACTTTTGAATCTCATTTAGTGTAATAAGTTATTTAATTTAAAACCGTTCTTGTCAGTTATACGCAAAGACTAATTACCCAAAAAACAAATGAGGTGAATTACAGTTATTTCAAATGAACTGGATGTTTGTTTGTACTCTTATTCAATTAACTACAATTGGATAATGATCCAAATCATTTCGATAAAACTTGGATTAATAGTAGTACATCAGTATATTTTTTAATTTACGTATCATCTTAAGTAGCGATTAAATAAAGTTAAATTAGGTACCTAAGTAATAAATTTACCAAAATTTTAGGCTACAGGATGCTAGTACTTCAAAGTGTGAATATCATCTTGTAATTTAGCCTAAAAAATAGATCACTCATTGATCATAATAAAAAATTTAAATTTTCATGGTTATTGGACAGATTTTAACTCGTCAAGTTTAGTCTAAGTATTTGATCAGTAATTAATTGGCCATTAATGGTCAGTTTTCTAAAAATTTTGAATTAATTATTTTTCAATGCCATTAAAAATATTTTAGAACGTGAAAGTGTAAATATTGACTTGAATAATAATCCACATAATTGGTCAAAATGATTACTATATTTCATATAAACTTGATGATAAAAGTCCGAAAATTATCCGATTATAAATATGATACACAAATCCCGAAATTTAGCTTATCTCATCATAAAGATGGACTTTCATAAAACAAAAATATGTATCAATAGGTATCAATATTTACACTTTGACGTGCTAAAATATTTTTAAGAACCTTAAAATTTTATTAATTCAAAATTTTCAAAAAACTAATCCAAACCAAATTTTGAATTAAACAGATTATTTATGACCAATCATTTCGACTGAATACTTGTAATTTAACGTGCTATAAAATCTTTCCAATGACATTGATAATTTAAATTTGTTATTATGAAAAAACAAAGCCTGAACAAATTTTGAAATTTTGTGACCAATTTTTTAAGCTGATACATACACTTTAACGGGCTACATTGTGGAGCCAAATTTTATTATTAATTTTTGTGTATTTGATTTTTACTTTTTTATGTAAATAAATAGTGCCATATAATCAATTAATTTAATAAAATTGTTGATTTTAATTAATAAAAAATATTACACTATAGATTGTTTTTATTTATTATTTTCTAATTATTATTAACGCTCTACGAGTTTAATTCGAACCATATAGAGAAATAGGATCTAATTCCTAATTCAATAATAATTTTTTAATATTGCAACTTCTATTTTATCTATGTAAATAATTATTTTACATGATTTAATTTGATTTTTTTATCTAGTGTTTTTAAAATTTAAAGATATACATTTAAATATTTTCTAATTTAAACAATATACCAATTACAAGTTCAAGGAAAACACTTAGTATCGACATTAATAAAAGCACAAAATTAAATAATCAAAAATTTATTTGCTTTATTGATTCTCTTTTTTACTTCATATTTTATCGTATTATTGAAAATATTAAGGCTGATTAATTTATATTATGACACATTAATGGTGTAAAGAAATAGCCTGCTGTCAGTCAGTCTAATTCGTAAGCGTTTGCTGGGGGGTGAGGTGCTTGATTATTAAACTTTTCAAAAAAGGTATGTATGTTAACTACTTTCTAAACAACACAAGTCGCACGTCAATTATTCTAAAAAATCCATAAACTGCGAACGAAAAATTTTGAACTATTCTTCGTCGGCTTCTTTGACAAAAAAAAAAAAAAAAAAAAAAAACATGAACATGAAAAATTTATAATTTTTATTAAAATGTATTAAAATCTAACAGGTTTACGATTATCTACTGTACTTTCACGTTCCAACGCTTCTAATAAAGCTTTATCTAAAGAACTTGCAATAGTTTTTCCAAACTCTAAGCTTTCAATCAATGTTAATGGATGAAAACTACCCGCACCTTGTTTAATAACTGAACAAATACGTTCTCCAGATATCGCTAGCACAATCGAACAGGAACAACATTGTTCTTCATCACTCGAAGGATCCACAACACAATGTTCACCAATTTTACATAAAGTTACCTAGAAAAAAGTTTTTTTTTTTTTTGGTAAATTGCGTCATAAAAACAGAATCTGTGTTAACATTATTCATAAGGTAGTTTGGTACCCGCAATTCGAAGTCAAATAAAAAATTTTTTTAATTTTTTTTTTACTATCAAATACACGAAGCATGTTATAATAATTAATAGAAATTCACATAAGAATTTAATTGATATAATTTAATATGGTTTATAATTAAATAAATAAAATAATTGTAATAAATAAAATATTATTTGACTAGTACTAACTGTCACTACATAATACCAACTTTAAATGATAGTTACTATTAGAAATTGGCGCGCTTAACGGAACCACTATTTTTTCCCTAGTAAATATGGAGGAGAGAGATAGAAGCCACATGTCAATATTGAAAAATTAATTACATGGAAAGTACGCGGTAAATTATTCTGAAATTTTTTCAGTGTATATTTGGGATATAGTTCTATCAATTTAAAAGCTTTTTGTGGGGGTCAACTTTGCAAAATTTCTACAAACCTTCCATTTCCGGTATTATTGAACAAAGACACTCATAAGAGATCAAGATATCGTGTATTTTTGCTAAACTTTAATTAATTATATCACTTAAACGGTGTGGTAAAAAAATTTTATTTTTTTTCTATAGGTGCATTTAATTACCTTAAGACATTAAATTTTAATAAAGGATTTTAATTAACGTTAAAATTAAAGGGTTCATAAAAATAAAAAAGGTGAGTTACATGTATGACATTAATCTGTCCATTCATTAAACAAGACTGCATTAAATAACTTCAGTTATACATTAACTAATTATGTGTGCATTAACTGACAATTACTGTGTTTAGATTTTATCAAAAAATGAATTCTGATCCGTCCTAATGCGTATATAAAAAGGAGCCGTGAAAAATGGAGTGTTCTACCTTTGTTTAATTAAAGAGAAAGAGTCTGCTTTGCTATATTATAAACATGATTAAAATTTTTGGCTGTCGGGTTTTTTATTATCATTTCTTTAAGTATTTTTGTTAATATTTTGTAGCTGTAAATCCCATAGGTTTTTATTTGGATATAAAGAATAAAAATATAGGTTCATGATGGGGAGCATATACATTGAGAAAAATTTTTCATACCATTCATTCTCAAAGTTAAACGAGCCAAGAATTATAATTTTCTTATAAATACCTCTTACCATAATTGGAATATTTTTTATGTCAAATGAACGATACTCATATGGATTATCTGATATTTCAACATATATTTCAAGACCATCCACTTCTGATTTTACTATTGATGGAAGCTTAGTGTTAAATAAGGCTGCTTTAACTGCTAATGATACTGCATCGAATAAATTACCACCACATTCCAAAATCTAGAAAATAAATACTATTTATGAAACTAGACTAGAAAATAAATCTGAATAACCATAACTAAAAGTAAATCAAACTAATCCTTATTGACATAAAATTATGGTTACAGAAGTGCTTTAAAGCATCTAAATACAACTATCTTAGTATAGTATCTAGTTACAATCTATTATCTGTATCAAGATACATTGAAACAAAATTGTTTCTCAATTATTTTGTTTTTAGTATGTTACAAAAGCTCGTAGTGTAAAACATCAGAATAAATGTACTATCATTTACAAAATTCACTATTTAGGTTTAATTTATTCAAAATATCTATACAAATTGATCAAAGAAAAATAGATCAAATTCTCACCAAAATATCAATATTTAATTTCCAACAAACATGCTTGGGAACCACACACAAAGAACTTAAGTTGAAAGCTTGTGATGAACTAAATGCAACTTTTAAACTATTAGAAATTTCTGTTGCTAGTTGTTCTCCACCTCGACCTTCAAATGCCGGTGTAGCGTTTGCCGAACTTGAAAAACAATTAACTATAAAAATCTAAAAAAACACAAATCCCCGTTTTCATCAATAATTAATTACCAATCAACGAAAAATTCAATTTTTCCTTCATTTGGATGATCGATTTGAGGTTTTTCAACTTCCGCAATTACACCTACAATTACATCAGTATTTGCTAATCGTAAACGAGCTGATCCCATAGTTTGTGGTAAGAATTCGGTTTCCAGTTCCATAGGACGATAATCATCTCGCTGCCTGCCATCCACTCGAAAGTCATCCTAAAATTGTTATTAATAAATACAATTCTAAACGAAAAAATTATTTCACCAACATACTTGAACGCCGTGAAGTACATAAATTTTCTCAGCTTCGCATAACGAAATTAATGCCATTTTTAATGATTTCCATCGATAGCAATGGTTGAAATAAAATAAGTAACTATGATTTTTCAAAAATCAAAGTTATTATGACAAAATTTAAAATGTGTTTAGTTTTCAAAACATAAACATAACCTACAAAAGATCAGTAGTACGTCATATAATTAGGTTTGTTCCTTATTGCTACACTGCATTGGATAGACAATTTAAGGATGGATATATAGTCAAATTGCCGTAGTATACTTATACTTATTACATGAGACATCAAATTTTTCTGATCAGAAATTCTTTTCGTGTGCGCATACATAAGATGCTATCTGAAATAGCATCAGAAATTTTTATAAGAAAATCTTACGATATTTTCTGAAACAGGCTAGTCAAAAAAGTAATTATTAAATTTAAAATATTTGAAAGTTCATTGGTTCGTTGTGACTTGTTGTATGTATCCGATAGTATGCGCTTGCTTAAGATATTTGTCTGACTTATGATCAGAATTTCTTATACAATTGTCTGATGGTCTGCGTTGACCATCAGCTTTTTTTGATCAGACAAATCTTATCGTTACGCCCGTTTTTAATTGAAGAAATCGTTAAGTTCGTGATAAGGGGAAATTAATTTTTATAAAAAATAAATTATGCTATTATTGTTACTATTGTTACTATAGTTGTGAGTGATTATATTAACTTATATTTTTGACCATCTTACGAATGTCATAACTGCCATCTATACATATAAAATACTTAAATAATAGCGGGTAATCAGAGTGGCAAAACACTTTTTTAGTCTAATAGAGCATAGTCAAAATCTTTGGGTATTTGATGATATCATCCACAGAATCCTTTTTCCATCAGGCTTTTAATTGAAAAATAGTCTTTTTTTAAGTTAGTTGTACAGGTCATTAATGTTAACTTGGACTTCTTAAAGCTGCTCGTTTAACTGAGACACACAAAAATACTGACAACATCTCGTTTTGTAGGCGAACAATTAGGATGATTTTTTTTACTCCTTTGATCATTTTAATCTGCAAAGATGACAGTTCAGGATACTTAACTTTTAAAATTTCTTGAACTTACAATTCAATGATCATGCTATTGTTGGATAAACAAATAAAAGTTTCAATCTCATTAAAAATATACTTTATTTAAATTTTTTAAGCTATTTACAATATTTATATTGAAATTACACGGTAATTGCATGTAATTTTCGTTTCTATAATACAATTCTATAATGATTGTAAAATATTTATTTACATTTGGGTTTTTTTTATATTGCATTTTCTTGTATTCTTGTAAACTATTGCATTTATATTGGTAGAGGTATTGTACTGATAAAAAGCAGTACAAAATACTGACAATGAATAATTAAAAGTATGTGGTTGAACTTATGAAGACTATAATGAAAAAATAATTTCAAATCATAAAATTACTAATCCATTTTTTCTCAATGTGTAATTAGATTTACTTTAAAATTATTCTTAACATCTTCATGACAAGAGAACTATTTACTATCCTGGCAGTGTTTTGGTGGTTGCTAAAATATTTGGAAATAACCAACGACCATTCGAAGTCGGCGTCAATCATGTTGATAGCTAAAAATTGATTCGGTTTCGCCGACTTCGAATAGCAATTGGACACTAGGAAATGATAAGTATTTATAAAATTTAACATTAATTTTTTTTTTTTTAGATATTTTATTGAAGTCGGTTCTAGTTTTTACGAAATTATTTCAATCCAATTAATAGTTTCTGAGAAATACGGAGGCAAACATACATAATACATACAAACATTCATGCAAACACACATGAAAACATTTATTCATAAAATTTGGCATACTTGTTTAGAAGGCCACATAGACTAACGAATATTGTACATTTCCAATAATATTACAAACATGCGGAGCGTATTGACTTCATGGTGTATATAAATATTATTAGAAATTTTACAATTATTCTTACAATTTAAAAAAAAGGACTAAGAAAACATTCGAATGTACATGTATATAGTGACCAGATTTTTCTTTAAATTTCAATTTTTACTGTGGCTCAACTATTAGGTTCAATTTTATACAAGAAATAATAATTTAGAAAAAACAAAAATTAGGTTAAACGCTGCTTCTAGATTTAAAAATTTATTCTATAGATTATTGTATTTTTCAATAGAGAAGTTGTATTAAAAAAATTTGCTATTTTACACATCAAAGTGTGAAATTAAAATCGAACATAAAATAAAAGTTGATTCAAAAACAAAGAAATTATAAACTCTCAGATTATTTTCTATCTCTTACTTGAAAAAAAATGTTTTATATGTAATCTTATGGAGATACAAGTAACTGACGTCATAATATTGTATCGCCTTCTTTGTTGAAACAGAATTTTTAAATATTCCATTGCAAAATTGTGAAGATTTAAAAAAAAATTACTTCAAATCCATGTTTGTGAAGTAAAGACACTTCAATTGAAGTGATAAACATAATTTATGTAAGATCTCTATAATTTTTCACGTTTATTGAACATAATAATTACAACCACATTTTTTTAAGTATACTTAAGCTCTACATTTTAATTGTGTACACACAAAAAATTTTTCATGTATACATAGGTACAAATGACAGTATTAAAATTAAAAACTATTATATATTTTCAAAATTTTTATAATTTTTTTTTTTTTTTTAATATTTTCAAAATTTTATTATAATCACAAATAATATTATTTTTAAGTTTTTTTTTTTCGTACTAAATAAACAAAATTAGGTAAACAAATTTGAATTTTTTTCTTTTTTTGTAATTTTGTTTAATTTTTATTCTTTAATAATTAATTACTAATATACAATTAATAAATGACTATTTTTAATAGTGTTTTTATGTGCTTTATAATTATTAATAGATATATATATATATAATATAGGAAGACTTATTTGTCATATAAACGTTTAATTATATATGTAAAAAAAATGTTCCCACTTTTAGGATGAAGTGGTTCTTTTTGAATGCAAGATTGTAATACCTCTCGTTAATATCTACCCGGTCACATAACATATCTACCCAGTCACATAACATTAAGCAGTTCTATAATCATTATTCTTCTGATTAATTTAATTTATTTTGCGATGTAGTGTCAAAAGCTATTACAATCTACTAATATAGCATTCAAGAAAATCAAACTCGGCATCAAGAATTTGTGAACCATTATGGAGATTTTTCAAGTGAATAGTCATTCTTATGCATACAGGCAATATCTAACAATCTTTAAATGCACAAATTATAAACTTTCTAAATGTAAATACCGGAATTATCGATATGCGACATATTTTATATCGACTCTGAAAATTAAATTGACAAAGAGAAACGGTAGTTTACGCTTTAATATCTACAATCTCATTTTGTCGGCCTCATTAATAAATATTTACTTTACTAATCATCGCCTATCACTTCATTATTTAATAGAAATGTAGTAGGTGATTAATACGAGTAATTTAATCAAACACTGACTTTGCGTTATTTTATTTTTTGTATTTCCACCTATGAGGAGTCCATATTCACAATGTATCAAGCTTAGAATAAACAAATAATGAGCCGTCATTCAGATTTTGATTTTTCAAATATATAACTTTTCGAGACAAATTTCGTTAGTGAATTTTTTTAGGAACCGAAAATTGTAATAGTTCTTAAAATATAAATCTATAATATAAAAAAATGAACACACATTTTATTTACATTTTGACTACAAAAATTGTGTGTTTTATTTTCTTTAAATATGAACATAATATTTTCTTTTTTTTTTTAATTTATTTACACATATAATTTTTTGTATTTTTGTTTTTAAATTCTTAATAAATCAATTAATTTTTACGTATTAATAAAATTTGATTTTTCAAAATGAATTTTTTATTTTTTTTTTCGTATTTTCACATTAATTTCATCCAATTATTAGTGAAAATCCAAATAATTATTTAATTTTCACAATAATTAAGCGTAGTTTATTGCCTTCCCCCGCCCCGAAATACAGATCCTTCCCCCAAAAAAATAATTACAATTTTTTGGTTCAATGAATCAAATTTTTAATGGGCCTACTTTTTGTTCCCCAATTTCAAATCCTGTCTTTTGCTTTTGTTGTTGTCTCACTATTTTTTTATTTATTTAGTATACATGTCTCAGAATTATCCCGCATTCCAAAAATATAATAATTTAGAGAATACAATTTTAAACTCTATATTACTCGATTCTTCGAATGCGAGCATTCTGATATAATCTATACCTTAGGTTAATATACATTTCACATATTTTAAGTATTTAAAGACAGGGTGTTTAAATATTTAAGTTTATTATATTTATATGCAATAAAGCACAAATGCATATCGAATTATTTTTTAAAAATGTACATCACGAACATCTGTCGGTGTTCCGGCTTTCTCGTGTTCTAGTAGTTTGTCTTGCGTGGCGGCCGAGGGACACGTCGTTTCGTTACTAGTTTGTCCGGCATTCAGTGTGATACCCTCGGACCATTGTTGATGTACTCCCCCGGCCGCTGGATAGTTTGGGTTTGCCGTTTGTGAATTTGTTGTATTATGTGATAATCCCGAACCAGATCGGGCATTTATTGTTGACGTTACCATATCTTCAATTTGCATTAAACAACTTTGTAAATAATCCTGAAACAAGTAAAAACAAAATAATATTAATAAATAGTTTTATTTAATTTTTCTATTTGCTTTTTAAGGAATTGGAGCAAGTCAATATGAGTGAGAGAAGTTAGAATCAACGTTTAATGCTACCGTATAGGATTCGCGTGTCGATAGGAACAGGACACGCGAACATTATACTATATTTCCGGGAAATCTGCACTATTACCAATGAAAATCAATGTTCAATTTAATGACGATTGTCACGTGGTACGTGTGACGTAGCATGCTAGTAAGCCAGTTTATATGAATACAACAAAAGAGTACAGACATCTGTGATGGCATCCTTGTTAATATATTTATAATATATATAATATATTCTATAGTTTACTAGCTAATGAAATTTTCAAAAATAATTAAATTTTATTTGGTGTAATTTGCAAAAGGGTAAACATAATTTAGTTTAAATAAAGTTAAATATATTTTGCTATTATCTAATAGCATAGCCATATTTTGTGGTATATTTGTAATGTTTGCCAAATATCCTATTCCGAAAATAATATTTATAAATATATTTACTTCATCTGTGGCAGTTATATGATGTAACTCCAACAAAAGATTTGGCAAAGATAATCCACCACGACTTCTAGTCCAACCAAGGCCATGAAGTGCTGCTGCTAATGAGGCCGCCGCTATCATGCTGGGCGTATATAAGGAAAATACAAATTCTGTAACACAATAAAAAAAAAAAAATTCAATTAATATATCATCATAAACAAGACAAATAAAAAACTTAATCAAATTAGTTTAATAATATTAATTTTACAAAAGGATTCCAAAAAAAAAACAAATTTTTCAAACAAATATAATATACATCTCTCGAAGTAATGAGGAGTTTTGCTGGTTTCCATACAAAGCATTGAGAAGAATATGGTCAAGTAGCCACTCTCTACACTCAGAGAGTGAATACACAAATACAACAGAGTATGTAACCTTGATATAATGACGTGAATGCGGTTTTTGCGCTATAAACATGCTTTAGCTAAACTTGGTCCGTGAGAAATATTTAAGTTGTTTTACAACTAAAATTTATATTGAAATAAAAAAAAATCGAGAGACGGGGGCACACATACATAAACAAGCGGTGTTGAACTTGACCATTAGGGGCTAAACCATTCACTTCTTGAAATATTTATTTTCTGAAACATTGTCTATAAAAAAAAAAAAGGTTTTTTTTTTTTGCACCATTAAAATTAATATCCTTGTTACCATTTCAACAATACCAAAATATAATAATTCTTATTTGAAATAAATATTAATTTTTTACTATTTCCGAATTCCACAGCCAAGTAAAATTATGGTTTAACATTGTTGTATCAAGGTGAATAAATATGGTAGTTATAATACTCATGCCTCACCATTAGAGCTAAAATTTATGAGGTACGACAGAAAAAAATTATGTACATGACACGCATTAATTTCAGAAGTTTTTTCTCAAGTGTACATATGGTATCATTATTTTTATTTTCGGAGAGAAAACAATAACTATCTATCAGAATGTTAAAAATACAAAGACGAAGAACAAGAAAAACATACCATTGGTAATCTCATGGCGATGTCCTTTTCTTCATATCGTTACGGAGGAGGGAGGAGTATATTGTTATTGTTTTGTAATTTTTATAAATATATATTTTTTATTTTTATTTTTTTATAAAAAGAAATTTTTTTCTATACCCTTTTTATTTTTCTGAATGAATATATAAATAATTTTGATTTTAATATAGAAAAAAAAAAAATGAATATGATTATGATGCGACAGAAGGGAGCGACAATGAGATAATATTATACAATATGCATCATTCAGTGTGACGTTTCCCATCTCCCACATAATAACAAAGATGAAAACACGCAAAGTGATAATGTTTGAAGTCCGGATATGATCTTTCAATTCTATATGTAAAAATATATTTAATGTTAAGAATGGCCAAGGATACTTTTTTTTGGAGTGTTTAAAAAGATCAATATTTGACCTACATTCAAAATAAATCACAATAAAAATCGAAGAAAATATGGACAGTTTTGGATATTTAATTGGAAGTAATAAGAATGAGATAAA
Organism: Chrysopa pallens; assembly: GCA_020423425.1. Taxonomy (NCBI): domain Eukaryota; kingdom Metazoa; phylum Arthropoda; class Insecta; order Neuroptera; family Chrysopidae; genus Chrysopa; species Chrysopa pallens. The sequence goes on along the minus strand of CM035592.1, from coordinate 32,449,521 downwards.
GGTGCTCAATACATAGATAATGGAATTGAAGAACAAAGCTTATGATATTTTTAATGATATTTTACTTGTTTAAATACTATTTTAAATCTCTATCTATCTATAAGTCCATAAACAGCTATAGAACAAGGTTAAAATGTAGTACATTTTTCTCCAACACTTTTAGGAGAACAATTAAATAATTCTGTCTTCTTAACCGATTGATACGCTACGAGTGTCTAAAATTTGTAATAAAACATTCAAATTCTAGAAAATATATTTATTTGTTCAATTGTTTGAATGGAAATTGTATAGTAAATATCAAACAAAAATTATTGAATAATTACACAAAAAAAGACATTTAATTGAAGTTATTGGGTTGAAAATTGTAAGAATTATTGAAGAAATTACATTAGTAATTATTTTGAATGGCATAAATTTCCTATAATTAATTATACAACATTCACAGAGTTATATATCATTTGATTAGTATTTCGTAACCTTAGAAACGAATGAAAACATTTTGATGCACGGTGCCCATAACGATTTTTGCTATTATACAGGGTATAACATTACGTGCGTAATATTAATGTTAATAAACAAGTATGCTTACATCAATAAAACGAACATTGTTATATCAAGGTTTCACTATATAATGATTTTAAACAGAAATTTACTAAGTTCAATATATGCTTTATAAAATTTCATTTTTCAGAATAATTTTACACAATATTTTGTTTTTAAATCGAACATCATTAATTCAATAATGTCACCATTGAATATAGAATCAATCAATCTAGTCTTTCAATTTGCTCCCCCCACACTTACAGATTTATTATACCTAATTAAAGATTTCTTGTACAATAGAGAAGAGAATTGAAGCCAATGAACGAGAAAAAAATGATATGACTAAATTGTTATTACGGAAAAAAAAAATTGTTATCTACGGTAAATCTGTGTACTGATAGTGTATACAAAAAAAAAACCATTTGACTAATGTTTCGTTCGCACTATCCAATAATTTTAATAATGGCAAGGTCGTTGAACTAATTATTTATTAAGCGAATATTTTTGTCAATGTTTAGTACGTCGGTCGGTCGGTCGGTCGGTACGTCGAGGTACGGTGTTGTTACTTTAATATGTCTCCCGCTATATATGTAAATCGACGACGAATGTTTCCAATGACATCACATTGATATTTTTATAATTATTTAATATACATTTTTAGTCAAATATAATTTAATTTTTATACTCTCGACGTACATAATATGTCAGAGAATATTAATTTTAGTCTAAACTTTGTAACACTAGAAAATATTGATCGCAGAAACAAAATTTGTGCTATAGCTGTTCAAAGAATCACCTAATTAGTCAATTTCCGAATGTCCGTCTGTCCATCCAACCAGCGAGTTGAATTTTTGGTTTTGCTTATCATTATACATGGATCAAATAATAATACTGAACCATATATCTAAACAATTAACTCTGTTAGTTGTTATCGTCGCTTGTTTTTTTTATAGTCAAATAAAATGGTTCTTTTTTTTAAATACATTTTCTTGCCTCATAAATAATATTAGTAACAAGATAATTTTTACTTTCTTAACTTCTAGTAAATGTATTAAAATCCTATCAAAAAATTTCAATAATCAGTTTTCATAGGAAAAATATGCTTTGAGATCCTCGAAATCCAATCCAAGTGTGTCCCAGAAATCGGTCTTCTGTATTTGTATGTGTGACATCGATATCATATAGAACGATTTATCCTAAATTTATTCAAACTTGGTATTCTGTCTTCATATTACCTATAGTTTTGCCGTAAAGCTTCTGGCTAAAGTTTTAACGTATTTACGGAAAATGGCTTAATATATTCACAGAAGTTCTGAAAGATTTTTTTGGGAAAATTCAACTAATCCATATTAAGCTACACTCTAACATTGTAAATACTTAATTAAATCGTCATAATTGAACACGCCGTAAATAAATATTTAAGAAAGATTGAATTGAAAACCAATTTTTTAAGATTACACACGTGAGGTGAGATGCTCTCATATAATTAATTACTTTAGATTAATTATAAACATTTCTAAACTTAGATAATTTTTGTATAAAATCTTTTAAAGGCTGATTTGTTACTGCAAGTAATGTTAATTTATTGAACCACTTGTTATTGCTAACGATTTATTAATAGAGACTCATGTGCAGCAGCAGACACACATATGAAATTTTTGAATGAGTTTTATATAAATAGCTTAATAATTTTTTTGTTGAACCAAGTTGGTCTCTTTCGACGTTAGATGAATGATATTTAGACTATATTTGAATATAATATATATATTATTAAGTAAATGTGTGTCTTATCATCTGCTGGTAATTAATGTATAATCGTTATGACATATGATATCACACTTCCTTTCTGAATAAATAAATATTTTAATCATCTGTTTCAAAAATTCATAATCTGCACATAAAACTCTTTTTAATATCATTTCTTAATTTAAATTTCTTAGAAATAATTATTTTTCATTCATAAAAATTTTTAATATTATTGTTTGAAATATCATTTTTTTTTTCATACAAAAACAGAAATAATTTTAAAGTTATTCGGTTCATTAACGTCAAATACAGTGTGATTTGTTAATTTTGCGAATAGCTGCAACAATATGGGCCCGGAATAAATTTTGTATTACCTTAATTGAAGCCACTTTACGAACATGAATCTGAAGTAATTATTTTCAAATTTTTAAAAATAAGCAGGATACGGTCATTTAAAACTCCTAATTAAACAATCTCCATATAAATTACATGTTAAACATCGTTTTTAAGTAAAAAGTATAAAAGAAAAGAAAATAATCTTTGATAGCTTATAACTTTGTTTTTGAATCAATTTTTAATTAAATTTTTAAAGTTTGATGTGACATAAAGAAAATCTAGAACCAGCCCGATAACATATTGTAGCCAAAAAAGTCAGCAAATAACGATTTTAGTTTATACCAAATATAGGCACCGTGCATCAAAATGTTTTTAATCGTTTCTATGGTTACGAAATACTAATTTATCAATCAAATTATATATAACTCTGTGAGTGGTGTTATGATTTAACATAGAAAATTTCTCAAAATTTATTAACTAGTTTAAATGAATAATTATTTATATTTGCAATTAAAAATAAGTACTAATGCAATTTTTTCAATCGTTGCTACAATTTTCAACCCAATAACTTCAATTAAATGTCCTTTTTTTTGTAATTATTCAATAATTTTTGTTTGAAATTTGCTATACAATTTACATGCCAACAACTGAACAAATAATTATATATTCTAGAATGTGAATATTTTATTACAAATTTTAGACGCTTGTAGCGCATTAATCGATTAAGAAGTCTCTTCCATATACTATGCACGGTACTGATAGGCAATTGCATTTCAAAAATCAGAAAGAATACGTATAGAAAAGTTTCTAAATCGCATATACATACATTTTTGGTTTGATTTTTTCCACTAATACCTACAGTGGAATGACTCATTAGCCATTATATACATTTACGAGCTATTTAAAAAGAATATATAATATTCATTGATAACTATGTATACTATATACACATCGGAGAGGACAACCAACTCCATGTAGAAGACGTTATAATGTTATTTCAAGTGTTTCTTAACAGAAAAATATGTTGTTGATTCGCTAACCTATTATATTCCATTCATATTGAAATATTATTATTATTATTATGAATAAGAAGAGAAACAGACGATTTCAATTGATCGATTTGTTCGATCATCAAAAGATATGCTATTCATAAATAATATTTATAGTTAGATGGTAAATTAACATCAGATTATTCTTCTACTAACATAATAATATTCCAGAAGAACAAAAACTTTTATATTGGGTGGAGGCGCTAGGAAATAATCACTTCAATAAAGTACATAACCACATATGGTGGATGTCACATTAATTCACGCTACCATTTAAATAAAAAAAAAACCATTTTGTTAACCGGAAATGTATTAAGGTTAAGTAAATTTTCATCATTTGTGTACTCTAAGAAAAACGTTAAAAAATCATATTTATAAATACCTATCAACACATTTGTATATGGTTTAATTGCGATTAATGTAACAAGTTTTTCCTCTACTGAAGAGTGTTTATCTCATGCGACATTATGTTGGTTTCCAAATTTTGAGATTATTCTCAAAAATTTTAAAATTACGAGATACACAAAAACAAATTTGAAAAAAAAAATTAAAGGAACTTCCGATAATCTGTCTAGCAAGATTTTGATAAAGTTGAATTACAGGTTATGTATGTTATTATGTATATTATGCATAACTTTATATATTATTGCGATGTTGAGAAGAATTGAAATAGGCAGTACATTAGTTAAAAATGAAAGAGCATTGACGGTGTTGAGGAATGTTGAGTTCGGCTCGTACTAATAATAAAGTATATACTAATAAAGAATAAATATCTGTCAATATATTGAAATTATTTACATTTTACAAATAGTGTAAATCTTCGTATATAAAATTCCACGATGATTGTTAGTGATTTTTAAGATGTGAGACTTGTTCCAACTTAAGGCAAGTTGTAAAATTAACGATTTTTATACTTAATTACCCATAAGTCCCACAAGTTTTTAATAGATGGTGGTAGTATATGCTTCATATTTGGTACAATCCGTCAACATTACGTTGAGTAGGTATCCAATAGTTTTAAACTCAATTTCCTTTTTTTCAAAAAACGCGGAAGGAAATGGGAAAAACCTTTGAGTTATGGGAATTTAGTATGGGAAAAAATTTATTGATAATTGAATAAAGTCTAGACATGATAGAGAGAGATGCGGTATTTTGCATTCGATCATTGGGACATATGACAAATTTGTTTTTTCCGTGCCTTAATCCCCAGCCTTAAGTGGTGGATTTATTACGAGTTTATGTTAATTCCAAAAATTATTCATTCAAGGGCTATTTTTTTTAAATTTTAAACGAAAAAGTTTGGGAAAAAATCATTCTATGACTAATAAATTTATTATCATAGAAAAATCTACACTTACATTCCAATGAGAAACTATTTTGTAAAACAATAAAAAATAAAAAATTGATTATCACAAGAAGTTTTGGTCAATAAACATCAATAGACGTTAGAGTAACATAAAATATATATAAGTGACTTGAAATGTTATCAATTATTATCGTAGCACATTTCTATAGAAAATCGCAATTTCTTATCACCTACCTACAACAATAACACATATTTTTCAATATTCAACATGTATATAATAATGCATTGCATTCATCATAATATTATAATGTTACTTCACTTTCTTTAAACAAATGTATAAATATGCAACAATGTTTAATTACCTGTAGGAATATATATTGAATCGTGGGAATATTTTCAATTTATATTATACAATGCAATTTTATTATAAGTTTTGTTATATACATGATGTTTATTTTTTATTCATACAAAGTATGTGAAAGAATCTGGATCAAAATTTTAATACAAGTATTTCATGATTAATTTCAGAATCAGAATACATAAATTACTTTCTAAGATTGAAAACTTTGAGAATTTTCTTCACTATTCACTCAATTTTATTTTGGTAGTAATTTTATTTTGGTAGAGACCAGGCTAGAAGCCTTTAAAATGGAAAAAATTGAACAAAAAAATTATAGTAGGATGAAACCCATTGGAAATGGAAGAGAATATAACAAAAATGAAAGGAAAAGTAATTTACGTGCGAACTGAGATCAGAAAGTTGAAAGGGGTGAGTTTGGGTATTTTACCATTAAAAACTCACCCTTTCCACTTCCCAGCCACAGATGGTCTGTAAATTATATTTCCTTTCATTTTTGTTATATTCTCTTCCATTTCTAATGGATTTCATCCCACTATAATTTTTTTTTGTTTAAAAAATTATCGACCCGGGAGATATAAAATTCAATTTTTAAATAATATTCGAAAAAAAATTCCAAACAGTGTAAAATCGGGTACACAAAAAAAAAAAAAAAATTTTCTACTCTTAATGTTCTCTGACTTCAAATTATGACATAATATAAATTTGGAATAAATTATATCTTTTAGTTTATACAAATAAACCTTTCTACTTGTAATCGAGATACAAACACAACAACCTGTACACGGTTTAACATATGTCTTATGACAATTTTACCTCCCTTATTGCATACAAATTTACATTTACAAAATAATAATAAAAATACCGAATGTATCATGATATCTTTCGGAATGGAATTTTTTTTTAAGTTTTATGAATTGTTAACTATTAAATAACAGACAGTTCTTTTAAGAAAACATTTATATGTAAAGTTTTAAAGGATTTTACAGTGATACACCCGGTATGCTGAGTATACTATACAGTTTACAAATACACACATTCAGTTCAATAAATAATATTAAAAATGTTATATATATATATTAATTATTGGGTTCGTTTACTGAAATACTAAAAATTCCTCACTTATTCATAAAATAAAAATATAATCAATATTAATATTAACATTTTTTTTTTTTATTACCATCAATATTAACATAGTTCGATCGATCAGTCGATGTTTAATCAATTAATTTTTATTTACTGAGAAAAAGAACTTTTTGTTATTTTAAACGTTTGAATTTCGAATAATTAGTCCGTGGGCCCGCTGGGTTTTTCTTAGAATGATAATGATTAAGCTAAAAATTTGTATGTGATTTAATTATGACCAGAGTAAAAAATTTTTCCACTTCAAAAATTATGAAGAGTCATTTTTTTTCGAAACCTCTAAATTTTGTATTGCTCCCACAAGCTTCAAATTAACGGATATTCGGATTAATTGTGTTTGAAATTTGCTTTACAATTTATATGCAAACAATTGAATAAATTATTTTCTAGAATTCGAATATTTTATTACAAAAATTTTAACTACGTGTGGCGCAACAATCGATTAAGAAATCCCTTCCACGTTGATTTTTACATTTATTCACAGCGTTGAAAAACGTTTTGCGACAACTATGTTTTAGTCTTAAATTAAACAGTGGTATTTCTTGAATTTATTAAAATCAATTTAATTTTTTTTATTAATTATCTGAATAATAAATTATTATTCTTATTCATATATGCAAAGTTATTTAAGACAATTATGTTTAAAAAAAAAATACATTTCAGTTGTCGCCTATGTTTATTTTATCTGTGAAATTCTTTTTAACAGTCACTGAACTCATTCAAAGACAATTATTTGAAGAAAAAAAACAAAATTGAAACAATCTAATCTTTAGAAAAATATAACTATTAATTTTCAATTTCACAAATTAAATCATAGTTTTTTAAAACTATAGTTTAAAAAAACAAAGTGAAGATAAGAATTAACAGGGTTAATTGTTTTGATATTCAACATATTGTTTGAACTACTTATTTTTAATCATTAGCATTGATAAAATACTATGAATACATAGCTTTTAATTTATATATTAAAATATGAAAATTTTTTGTACTTCCAATTTTTTAATATCTCTCACCGTTTAGAAATTGTATTTTTAAAAGATAGGCCACGCAAATATTTATATACAAATGAATAATTTTTACAGTTCATATTACTCGCTGAAAATAGGTGAAATAATTTGTAGTAGTTTATGCGTAAAAACGTAACAAACAAATAAACAAACTCACATTCGCATTTATATTAATATAAACGGCATATAATTTAATGTGATTGGCTGGTATAAAGAACCAATAAATACGAAGATTCTGGTTAGTTGTAAGATGAAGAATGAACATTTTCTTAATTTTATGTTTATTTATACAATTTTTCTGTAAGTATTACATATTGAAATCAAATATGCGTAAAAAGTATGCTGAATGGTATTATAACTATAAGCGTAAAAGTAATAAGTTATTTCTGAAATAAATTCTTTTATACAATACGGCCACAACGATAATATTAACAAAAAGCATATTCATTCTGCATGATTCTGTGTGTGTTCTGTTTGAAACGCGACCCGTCAACAAAGAGCCTTGGAAAATTTATCCTCGAAAAAAAATTTGTAATACTTGATGGTAAATTTACGGGGGAAACGAAATAAGGAAAACTGAAAAATTATTTAAAATATGGATATATGTTAGTTTAACAACAGTAAATGGTAGAAGACACTTTGTAAGAGTTATTTACTCAACAATTAATACATGTCTGAATACTTGTATTATATATATATATATATATAAGTTTTTTTTTTAAGAAGTTTCAACAATAGAAAGGATATAACAATAGACTCATATAAATATATATTCAGTCATCAAATACCAAGAAGAGGCGACGTGTGTAATTAAATATTTACACATTCCACAGGTCTGAGAGGAAAGATTCTTGGCGGTACATGAACAATCAGTTGTTATGTATATATGTATATATATATATATTATATATGTATATATATATATATATATATATATATATATTTTACGTCTGAGAGTTATGTTGTATAATACTTTAAGCTTTACACTCGCACTGCTATATTAGTATGATGTAACAACTAAACAATTGTAAATATTTTACATTTTATAGATACATTTCAATTTTCATTGAAGTCTAAGAAAAATGACCATTATTTTTAGCATGATATTTAAATATTTTTTACGGTTATATGACGATAAAAATTATGTATAGCTCTAAAATGTTTATTGTGAAAATTTTGCTTGATAAGTAGATTATAATAGTTTAAAAAAAACGGACAGAAATAAAGTGCATTATCATATCTTATATCTACGAGGTTGGCTTAGAAAGTTTCCTATCTCAACGTAAAGATAGCAGCACCCGTCAATAAAAACTATTGAATGTAGTTGTGTATTTTTTGACAGTTGAAGATTTCAGCCATTTTAGACGCGAATTTGTTAATTGACAGTCGTTTGAGTGAATCGATGTGAATGCTTTAGTGAAATTGGAAAAAAATTTGAGTATCGAGCCAATCCAACCAAAACAAAAATTTAATGACAGCTCGATATTAAATTTTTTTATTTTCACAAAGCACTCAAAACGACTGTAAAATAACAACTATGCATCCAAAACGGCTGAAATCTTGGTGAGTAATTTTCAAAAGATGCATGGCAATATTTATAAGCTTTTGTTGATTAGTGCTGTTATTTTTACGTTGAGGTCGGAAACTTTTTAGACCATTCTCGTACATACATTGTAAGACAAATATTGTGCCGTGAACGCGACACAATTTCTATGTGCTTATAACATTGACAGTCTCAATCATCAAAGAAATTTCGATACCCAAACTAGAAAACTAAGAATTTAAAAAGATAATGAGCTAGCTTAACTGATGGTCTAGCTTAAAGTAGTGTTTCTAGAGTTATAAACACAAATAAAATTGGTTATATTAAAAAAAAAAAATTATTCATAAATAATTATCTATTTGCAAAATTGAGAATGAAAAACAAAAATTAATTCACAAATATAATACTTTGTAATCCCTTTTTATTAACGTAAGTACCTAAATATTAAGGTACTAACTTCAAATATTTTTCCATATTTAAAAAAAAGGGTTAAAACAATATATATAGTTTTTTTTTTTATATGTAAATCAAATTACCTATAAAAGGAACACGGAATTTAAAAGGTGGGGGCGCCGGAAAGAAAAAATCAGCCTAAATCAGTGTGAGTATTATTAAAGGATCAGCAGGTAGATATTTGATTATATGTATATTTTTTTTTTTTTATAAAAATATCCGTTAAGAATTTTTTTTCTGACCATCTACTAAACATGAATCAAATGCCGCACACACAGCACGGTTAAAAAAATAAAATAAAAACGTGTTTGAAACTTTTGTGTTGTTAAATGTATTGCTGCTTTTTTTTTACAACTTCTCCTTTTTAAATAAAGATAAACAACAATATACATTTTGTGTGTATAAATTGGTTGGTTAGAGCAGAATTTAGAATGTAACTTTTTAAGTGTCAAGTTCTTCGTATATTTATATATAAATAGATAATTATAAATTTTTAAATTGACTAATCTGTCGTTTATTTGATTTTATCACTAATTTTGTAATTTAAATATTTGCAATATATAATAAATATTAAATATATTACAAAAGCTGGGCATTTACAGGTATAACTGGAATTCTTAATGCAAATTATATTTTTGAAATTTATTGTTTCAAAAAACATAATTGGCAAATTCGTGTCGATTTGAATCGATCACGTATCGTAAACCCATTATACTTTTGTAGGACCAATCCACGAAACAAGGAGAACAAGAAACAAGAGTTTTGGCAATGAATTCAATCAAATGCGACTAGTGTTGATATTAATCAAAATGGTTTTCGTGACGTAAACGTATTATCACTTAAAATTCCCCAACAACGATGTTAATTATGTTTTGAAATATTAATAGTTTTTTTAACTATAAACATTCGAAGTGAGAATATCAATTACATAATATTTTTAAATAAATTACGCCGTTTAAAATTCTTTCAAAATAACATAATCGTTTGTAATATTAGAAATCATAACACTTGTGTATGGTCAATTTTGATAAGAACTAAAAAATGTACCAAGTCTTTCAAAAAAATACATACAGGAATTTTATAAAGTTAAGGAGATATTCTTTTTTTGTTTTCTGGAAAATATTTTCAGGCGCCCACTTAATTCAAGCTCTAACAAGGAATAGAAATTTGTACAAACGTAAAAGAACTACGTTTTCCTAGTAATGATCACAGTTAAGTAATCAATCATTTTCTGGTAATTTTATAAGTGTAATAAAAAAAAATCTGAATAATTTTTTAATAAAATTATTTTTATGAAGAATGAATTTCTATAATCCACAAATAAATAATGAACATTTTAATAAAAAAAAGCGTATTTTCATACAATCATTGTAATCATATGAACGTGAAAAAAGTTCATATCAATTGTGTCAAATTTCATCAATTCGCAGTAATTGTTTAAAGGGAAAAAAAACTACGTCTTGATTTTAAAAAAATAAAATAAAAATAATCGCACTTTAAGCAATTTAAAATCATTGCTAATAAAATGTCCATTCAACATAACTGCCAACAAAACCAGACAACATAAAGTTGTGGGAACATATTCAAGAATTTAAAAAAAAAAAAAAAAAACGACGATAAAGAAGATGAAATACATTTTGTGTGTATCCGCAGACTTGAACATAAAAATGAAGAAAAAAAATCTAAGCAACCGCCTGTATCGCGCGCAAGACCATTTAAATATATAGCACACACAGTGGAAACCAAACCACAGTCAACATAGCAAACAAACCAGCAGTTTTTAACAAAAAAAAAAACAAAAGCCGGGCATTTTTATATATATATTTTTTTTCAAACCGATAAATAAAAATAATAATAAAACTATTATTCCACTTGTACGCGATTTTTGCTGATTGTTAACGATTGTGAGAGTATATTTTGTGGTTGCGAATAATGCTGGTGGTATATATAAATGACTATACATACAATTCGACTGTTATAATAATAATACTCGCACACACAAATTTTAAAAAATAAAACATAAAAAATAAATATACATATACTTCGCGGATTGACGGCGCTCACTATTAAGAGAGTGGTCGGTCAGAGGATATTTTTTAATGCCGGTATACTTTTTACATCTATGTACATAAATACCCAATACTGCTAATTACAGATGTCGATTTCGGTTAAATCGATACGTTCTTGAGGATATAAATTGTAAGTGGCCATATAATTTATAACAAAAGCTTATAGCACTAAAACGAAGAAGTTTTAAAAATTTGAAGAGTTCAAATTTCTGACAGAACGTGGTTTCAACACTGAAAATAATTACAGACACACAGAAAAAACTTTCCCTTAAATTTATCACGAACTCTTGGACTATTACAATTCATTGAAATGGATTCATAAAATAATTTGACCAAAAATTGGAATATTTAAGATTAATATTTGAGAAATTTTGACGAATTTCGGCCCTAGTTGTTTCCATAATAAAGTGTCTCCATTGCCTGCTCTATAATACGTATTGTGTGATTGATAACCCTTTACAAATTTTTTACCTGTATATAGACGGTATTTGAGTTGATGTCACAATAAGATTTTTTTATTTCAATAGAATGTAATACATATATATAAGCAATGGTAGTTAGTAGATTTATAATATTTGGCCGTTGGAATATTTATATACAAAGTTTTTTTTGTGATGTATATTATGTGTTAAGAGGGAGGCCTCTGTAAGGTATTCAACAAACGAAAGTGGAATAATCATTTAAAAATAAATAAATAAAAAAATAAATAAACATCTTCGTATTTATTTTTAATGAATGTGCGATTTTTGATTGATATACTTTTGTAAATTTAGATTTCTTATAAAATTGATTGAAAATCGTATTGAACAAAATTTGATTAATCTTGATTATTTTCAGATATTTCAATTTTCAATCAATTTGGTACAAACTCAAAAAATAATAAAAATTCATGTACTTACCACGTGCACATAATGCAATAAATGTTTGGGCATGACGTAACACCATATCACAATCAAGGGTTTCTGGGCGAATTGGTAATCGCTGTAAGATATGTCTTAAAAAATCTTGTGGCGTTACAGCTGATACATCCCATTTTAATTTTGATAATACTAATAACTCCCATCTCTGTAATTAAATGAGAAAAAAAAATTAATCGTATTGTTCTTGTTTTATGTGCTTTGAGTATGTAAAAATAAATTTCAGAACATTAAATTACTAAATAGACGTATTGTGGGTATTGTGCATTGAGTATAACATATTATGAAATCTAAAGTTATTTTGTTAAATACCATAATGTTTATAATTTTGAGGCGCCAAAAAAACACTTTTTATTCTGGGTCAAATCCTTTATAAATTTTTTGCGATATTAAATAGTTTGCAGACATCAGGTGTAAAACTTAACTTCCTACTTCACTACTTTCAAAAATACAAATATTAGCGAATTCCACTGAGTTCACGGACTCTCGAATGAATAATATACGATTAATGAAGATCATACAATCTAATTAATAATAAATTTATCAAAAATCAACAAATTATTTAATCAAATTAACATCACAACAAGGTATTTTGAATGGAATGTGCGATCAAATTAAAAATAATGCAGCAGACGGACGCGATTGCATAACAGAAATGTGAAATGGAAATTAAAAGGTGTTAATAAAGCTAGCTTAGTATGTTGTTTATATGTATATATATATACATATATATGTATATACTAAGTGATAGAATATAGAGACTTGTTTCAGAAATAGGCAAGAGAAGACGCGAAGTTAGAGGATAGCGGGCAAGGTCGCAATGACTTTTAAGATGAGAGAGACTGTATGTAGTGGTGAAGTCAAAGTCTCGCAAAGAATGCCCATTAGTTCTGAGAAACGATCATTGCAAACAAAATAGTATATACCTATATATATATATATATATATACAATTCCGTCTGTAAGTCTGTCTACCCTCCTGTTTACAATAAACACGGCACGACTTGAATGTTGTATGCAACTACAACTACCAAACAGAGTTATTTCATTCTTTTTTAGCAATATAATGCCAGTAACTATATTAAAAGTTACTTTCCTTTTGCTTACAAACTGAGTTATAAACTAAGCTAAAATAAGTTTCAACACGAATTCAACGACGAAAAATGAACTCAATACTGAGTGAAAAAGAATTTGTTACAGATCTAGGAGAAAATCTAGGACATATACGAATGCGAGAAATGGGATAGATCGAAGCATTTAAAGAAGAAGTCAATTGAGATATGAAAGAAAATACTTAAAAGGTATAATTGCGTCAGCTACTAGTCAAACAAAAGCTTCCATTCCACTTATTGCAGAATCATAAGAATAAACTTGAGTGAAGTTTTAAACGTTCCCGAAAACCAACGCTATAATTCATGTAATGTCAATTTAAAAGCCTGTAAAGAATGGTCAACGAATCGTCAGGTCTATGTGGTATTGTTTTCTATTCATTTGTGAATACAAATTTCCTAGAATATAAAACATTATGATAGGGGGAACCCCAAGTGGGGAATTTTTGGACATACTCGAGTGCGATTATGATATGAGAGATACCTTACCCTTTGTTGAGTGCCTCCACTAAATCTCTATGCGCTACGCGTATACCTTAACCGATCAGAATAATAATCGAAAAAAATCGATACTTGAATTTAATTGAGTGCGTCAGATTTTAAAATATAGTAGGAAAACTGTATATTTTACTAATCAGACGATTTGAGAGAGACCCTCCCGTATCAATAATATTTTGGCCCACCGTATTGGTGATGGCCCACACCATTGTAATAAAAGGAAAGCATTTATTAAATTACACAAGGATTTTGTTAATGCCCAATACAACATTTGATTCTTATAATCGATAAATACTTTGTTCATTGGCTTGTGTAGTAGAGTATCCTTAAATAGAGAGACAAAGTAATTTTTTTTGCATGGATGTTTTTTTTTTCTTCTTTGCTTATATTATAGAAATAGATTTTATTACTTCAATTGTGTTTTTATTCGAATTTTTTTTTCTTGACATTATTAAATATTTTGGTATTGTTTCGTTTGTGTTTTTATTTTATATACATATTTTAAATTCGCCGACTGATGAATATAATATCTTCAAGAGTATATTATATTATTGTGAAGTATGGTAATAAAATCGTAGAAATTGGTGGCCATAATTACCGAGACTATTTTTATAATTTTTATCTTAGTTCCCAACGATTTACAATAACTAGCTTCTAAGCGAAAGAGTCAATTTGTAATTTTTTGAAAGAATGCTGACACATTGTAATTGTTCTAGGAATGTATTAAAAAAAGGAGAGAGTAAAAGATATTAATTTCTTTGCTGTTAAAATGTATCAAACAAATTTGGAGTTTTACGTATACATTTTCTTAGTTTTTGTATTTTCTTAGCTAAATAATAGTTGTTTTATTCAAAAATATTTATAAAATTTCTTTGAGTTTTACAATGTCTAGGCATTTTGTAAAATAATTTCGTTAAAAAAAATTCTGAGTAAAATATATAAATAATTCACAGTGAAATATGGTGTTGTCACCGAATGATAAGTTCAAAGGTCAGTTTCTTTAAAGATAAAAATAGAGGATAAAATTTCAACAACAACAAAAAAATAAACTTGTTGGATTGTATCCGTATCGAGCAGCAAATAAACATACACGGTCAATATACTTTCAACTAAATAGATATAAATGAATAGTGGTTATATATGTATACATTATTTATGTAAAATTGACGCGATTTACATCAAAAATATAAAATATGAAACGATGCGGTTTTATGAATGAATTTCTCATGAACGCAGAGCTCCGCACAATTTGTGTAGGATGTTTTATGCCAATATAAATATTAATGTTTAAAATGAATTCGTACATAATGTTTGGATTATAATTCCACCCACATTTTCTATAATATATATTTTTATTGATTGTGTTACGATAATAATACATCAAAATATTTTGCTGTTCTCGTAATTGGTTTTTTTTTTTTTTTCTTTTAATAAATTCAGTTAAAGAGATAGTACAGAATTATTGATCGCAAGTTTAATTAATTATGGGCACCGTGCATCAAATTGTTTTCTTTCGTTACTGATCTTCTAACGTGATCTATGATCTAACGCGGATATTTTTCGAAATTAATTAACTTCAAATTTTAATAATTATTTATATTTGCAATAGACTATTTGACTAATGTTTGGAAATCATTTTAAATAACTCTTTATTACATAATAATCACACTACATTGATATTTCCGGGAGGAAATCTACACTATTACCAATGAAAATCAATGTTCAAGTTTAAATTTTCAAAACAACGCGAAAAACGATGTTTCTGTAATGACGTTTTTCACTTGGTACGTGTGATGTATCACGCTAGTTCATACAAATATAACAAAACAGCAAAGCATCTATCATGACAACCTAGTTGAATATAATATATGTATGTAATATATTTTATAGTTTACTAGTTAGTGACGTCACCAGAACTGCCATCAATAACAGAGCGTTTCCGTGCCAGCAAAAATTTTCAAAAAGTATTCTATTTCATTTCGTGTAAATTACGAAAAATAAACGTAATTTAGTTGAAATGAAGTGAAATATCTTTTTTTAGGTGATTATCTTATGCAATGGCCGTACTTTGTAGTACATTTTTTACGTGAATAGTGAATTCGTTTTGAAAAATAATATATAAATATTTAAACAAAAATACCAACTATTTAATAAATAAATTTTTAAGATCGTACATAACAACAAGAAAATCAATACAAATAATAATTTGAAGTTAAAAATAATATTCACCAAATATTATCGTGAAAACAATACAAAGTACAAAAAATATTTTCATATAAACACATAATAAAAATTTATATGTTAAAATTTTCTATTGTAACTTTGTTAAACAGTGTGAAATAAGATGATAAATTTTTAGAACTGGCGCCAGCCGATATTCATAATAACAATTACATTATAATACATATACTACATAAGTATTAAATATTATATATACATAGGTATTATTAATACCGTTATTTTTAAAAATTGCATTACAATATATGTACAAAGTGGTTTACAAAAAATTACCATCTATATTTCTACCCTTACTAATAGATTACTATAATTTCCTATTTAGTTTGCATATAGATGAATACTAGAATAATTTCTTATAAAGTCAATCATAGCTACATACCATCCCCTTCCCTTCAAAGATCCTAACCATTATTTTGGCTTGTTCTGAACAATGTATGTATTGTTTTAAAAAGAATGAATACAGATTGAATTAAATAGACTAAAATTGAATGCCATGGACTAGAATCTGATGAAATTGTAAGAAAATATAAAACTTATGTAGCAAAATGGATATTTTCGAATTATCTTAAGAAACACAAAAAAATATGCAATTGTATCGGAGCATACAATGCCTCATGCGCATTAATGTATCAAAACCAGCGAAAAGCACTGGTGGTGGTTTTACGAGGAGGCTGATTATGCTGGAACTGAGGGCAGCAGATTTGGGTTCCAATTCAAAGTAGGCTATTTCTTATGGAAATCTTAAATAAATCGTTGGATTTCAAAAGTAATCTAGGAACTGACACATCTAGTTTACAATCGTAGTATTAAACTCGCAGTAAATTAGGATATCGAATTGTAGAGATTCATATGGTCGGTAAATGTTTAAATCCACCAATGCCAAGATTTAGAGCCAATTTTATTATTTATTTAGAGCAAGATGTAGACCAAAGCCACATAATAAAATAAATATTAACCGAAAGGTCCGGTAATCATGAAACTCAATTTTCTGAATTCAATATTTTGAATTATATTTAAAGTTTTACATTCGAATATTTCAACTGGGAGCATTTTTTTGTGAGCCATTCGGTAAATGTACCTATGCAAAGAGGGTTTTTTCTTATTGTAAAAGTAAATCACAAAAGAATTATTGTGACTTACTTAAAAAAAAAATAATTTACCCTAACTCTGTCTCTTTCTGTTCAAGTAATACACAAAAGGTATATGAAATTTAACCCTCTGTTTATATAACTTTAGTTGCCTTCTTTAAACAGGTGATTCTTTTATATTCAAAGTTTTTAAAGGTAAGTGCTACTTTGGCTACTAAAGAATCAGATTAACGTCAAATTAAATGAAATATTTTTTTTTTGCGGATGATTGCATACACTTTTTGTACAAAAAGAAATTCCCTTTAAACTTTGGTAGAAATGTGCAAGATAGTGGGTGTGGGTGTGTTTCTTCTTACCCAAGTCAGAGATAAATATTTTTGTTATATTGAATATTATATTTTTAAAGATGATTCTAGGAATTTGACTCTAGGTAATACCTGTAATATATTTATTGTTGTTGTTTAAAATACTTCTTTTTGGGGGTTACAGGTAGATTTTTTTAAATGTTTTTAGATCTCTTGAATTTGTAATCATTGGTTAAGGGCTGTCTATGATTTTATTCCGTATGATTTTTTTTATCATTCAGAAAGTTTAATAAATAATGTTAAAAATTTATTACTTTTTTTTTTTACACTAAAATATCGAATGATTAAGCAGATAAATTAAATTCTAACATCGAAATATATCAATTAATCAATAATTTTACATATTTTTTAACTTTTACATAGTTTTGAAATCATATTCAAGCATTGAAATTTAATTAATAAAATCGTAAAACAATAATTGGAAGGATAACTCGGGAAATAAATCCTTTCTTAATGTATCTTTATATTGTATTAAGTTGTAATTTATTAATATTCTTGTGATTCATTTGGAAGAATAATGGTTATTAAAACTAATGAAAAGAAAAGTATTTTCCTATGAAGAAAAGTCGGCTAGTATTTTTTAATTATTCATAAAATATGTTAAAGTCATCTTCTTAAAATTTGTTTTTATACTCGACATACAAGTGAGTTTAAGTTTGTTAATGAGCAAAATCGGTCCACTGGATCCAATGGATCCTTGATCCAACTTTTAAAGTATAAAAGAAGAAAAAATCAAATACAAAAAATGTTTATTATTTTTCAAACAACTTTTATTTGAAACATTTTATCGTAAAATGTTTGGATTCACAACAATTTTAGCTCAAATTTGGCTAACACATATAGGTATATAACTGTATATACTGGATATTTATAGTATTTTATGAATGCTAATTTAAAATACTCCAAACAATGAAATTCAATCATATGACGAGTATCTAAGCATTTATCTCTGTTGGTTGTTTTGTTCACTTGTTTTATTTTTATTTTTTTGACTGTGGCATATGGAATTTGATGACGTAATTTGTTTTTCCTCTAAATAATGTTCCTTAATTTTCATAAACATAATTCCGGAGACTACATTTAACGAATTTTTTTTTTTTTTAAAAAAAGGATGATTATTACAAAATAAATAAAATAATTTATAAATTTTGGTTAATCAAAGTTGAAAGACAATTTTTCATATATTATAAAATAATGCATAAGATAAGAGATATCTTATTTACAAAAATTCATAAATAAAATTAAAAATCACTTTAGATTACTTAAGTTATGTATCATAATAAAATATATATATATATATATATATATATATATATATATATATGTATATATGTGACTTAAAAACATATGTGAAAAAGACAGTAAAGTATTTAATAATAAGCAACAAGTCACTGACAAGACTCCAATATAAGCTAAGCTGTTTGTATACACAGAGAGTTCAGACTTCAAATCAGCTGAGCTGAGCAACATAACATACACGTAAGTAATGTTTCTGTTCGATTCTGTCAGCTGTGTTAAGTCAGTTGTATTAATAATATATATATATATATATATAACCACTCACACTCAGTTTGAATATACATACACAATCATATCGACGACTTCACAGAAATGGCAACCAGTACTCACTCACAGTCAAACTTACTTAAGTACATTGTTATAAATACCGGACGGTGCGTTGTTTAGCCAGTATTTTAATCTTATTTAAAAAAAAAAAACGAATATCTGATTTTGTCAATCATTTTTTTTTTTAAATCACATTCCATTATTTTTTTGCTGATTCATAAAAGACGAGTATCGTTAATCGATAAAAAAAACTGATATTTTTGTCCATCGTGTTAAAAATTAAAAAAACTCAAGTTTTCAAAAAGTCTTATTCAGGCTCACTATATATATATGTTGAAAAACGGTTTAAATTCGAAAACTCATTGCTGTAATCCGATTTTTGATTAAAAAACTTTGATTAAGTTCCCCATCGCAGTTTTAGAAAAAAAATTTATTTGATCCGAATTTTTATGTTAACGAATTATATATAAAACCAAAATGTTTTTACCTTGCCGATCAATTAAGAGAGTAATTATTAATTAAAAATACACTAATAACAATAATTTAAAAACTTCTTTTAAGATTATTTAGTGTTGTAATTTTTCTTAATAATTATTCTCTTAATTGATCGGCAAGGTACCCAAATTTTTGTTTTATATATTATGTTTCGTTAATTATAACATACTGAAAATTCGAATGATTATCTACGAATTTATTTTTTCTATTACTGTCGTGGGTACTTCCTTAATGGTTTAAATTCGAAAAAACATTATCGTAATACGATATTTGTTTTAAAAAATGATAATCGGTTAATAATAGATATATATCTTCTACAATCCTTTTGCGTGATTTTATCAAATCTTCGAGACTTAAGCCTAATTACGTCAACGATTGTATGTATTTTGATAAAACAAGGCTGAAATATTTATGGATAAAAACTAATATATTTTGATTAAAAAATTGTTATTAAATACTTGCAAAACAGTAATTAATATGAAAAGATATTTATAAGGGGTTTTTAAACACAATTCGTAGAATACCTTAACAAATTTGAGCTTGCGTACTCTTTTATAATAATAATTATAAAAATCAATTTAACAAATTTTTGATTCAAGGTTATCTCATATAAAAAGCCAAAAATATTTTTATACCTCAATTATATAACGTGGAATTTTGGATATCAAAATTGATGAGTCCAACTTAGCAACATAAAAACCATAAAAAAAAAATGCAATTTTATTTCAAAAGATATATTAATAAAAATTCATTAGCGCCTTTTATATTATACTTGAGTTGTTGCACCTCAATAAAGATAATAAATTTTTATTAGCAATTAAATTTTTGGTTTATAAATTTGGGGCACCAATTTTAAATCCGTATTTATTATACATAGACTTTTTGGTTGGAGTCTTTAAATTCTTCTTATCATTTTTTAATGAAAAAATTCCTGTAATTTCTAAAGCTCATTTCATATTGTTTTGATAGTTAGAAGCGCTGGACAGAGATTATTTAATATTATTTTAGATTTATTAAACAAAGATCTTAGCCCGGAAGGTTTTTGTGCAAATATAAAGAATTTAAAAAAAATTTTAGAATAACATTGTGGGCCTAAAAATCTAGTTATTAACTTGGCATGACGGCTTAACGATTACAATAAACAAATAGATGAAATTTATTCTGAATGAAAGATTAAAACCGGTTTTTAAGAGAGTCAAAAATATTGTGACAACGAAAAGATTTAATAAAAAAAAAAAAATCAAACAGAACCCGGCAGAATTATTAATAAAAAAAAAATCAACTGCATACTAAATAAAAACCGTTACGGATAAATTCAAAATCGATGTTTGCATTTTTAACATACGCTGCTAGAGTTTCTAAGAAATTTAATAGAAAAAAAAGGAGATTTTGAATTTATGTAAATACCTAATAAAATTTGATTTTTTTTTTCTTTGTCACATTATTATAGTTATTTAAAAGGTGTTTATTGCTGCGCCTTTTTGAAAACTTTTGAATAAATGTGTGATGATGTGTTATCAATATAATATCACAACACGGACAGGAAGTTTGCCGAGGCCAAATCTAAAAATGTTACTATTTATACATTATATTAATATTTTTTTTATTGGATATTATCACTGTGAGAATTTAGTTTTGTGTATTAATGTTAGTTAACGAAAGATGTAATCTTCTTTATCGGCGGAGTATTGATTTTTTTTTTTTGTTCATTTTTCATGGCGCCACATTCATTATAATCGTATTGTTATGTGATTGATAAATGTATTCAATTTACTTTGGGGATAAGTTTATTTATTATTTAAAAAAAAAACGGTTTAAATTTTAAATATAAATCCTATTTACTGATTGGATGTTTATTTAAAATTTTACTATAAACTATGGTAATTTTCTTAAGATTAAGTTGGATGCTAAAGATATCGATTAGAGAAAATTAAATGTAAATCATCCTGTAGAAAAGGTAGAATTTGTAAGTTTCGCATGGTACGTACACCTTACTAAAATCTATAGTAAAGATTTCAATAATAACTTCTGTGGTGTTCTGAGTTTTATATTGAAAGATTATTTTACTGTTGGAGTCTTGCTCTTAAATACCAAACATTAAATTACCAATAAAAATTATTTTTATTTTCTGAATAAATTCCAGTAGAAATATAAAATTTCATTGATTAAAAACGCCATCAATAATAATTCTTTTTTATTTATTTTTTTAATAATTTAATCGGAATTTATATGGAATGAAAAAACTGTTTTATTTTATCCCTTTAAGAATTCTAATAAAAATTAATA
Source organism: Chrysopa pallens (assembly GCA_020423425.1). Lineage (NCBI taxonomy): Eukaryota > Metazoa > Arthropoda > Insecta > Neuroptera > Chrysopidae > Chrysopa > Chrysopa pallens. The sequence goes on along the minus strand of CM035592.1, from coordinate 32,427,407 downwards.
CTCTCAAAAAGTAAGATATAAATTAAAAATTAATTCAGCTTGAAAATGAACGGAAAGATACATTTTTTAACTGGATGAAATGGCAGACTAAGATATATGCATATAATAAATTCACTTCCCGTTTCGTTAAAGTAGTTTAAAAACATTATTTTGGACACTACGATAACATTTCAATAAGTCATCTCTAAGTATTGAAGATAATTGCAAATACTAAACAACAACAAAAAATTAATGAATAAAATTTTAATCTTTGACATAAACTGATTTTAGCAAAATTTATTTTTTCTATTTGTCAGTTAATGGACTTTATAGCGAAACATTTAAACAAGGAGAGTATATTATACACTACCAAACATAGAAATCGAATCAATTAATGTAATAATTTTCAAAATTTTTACCTAATAGTTTGAGTAAATTTAATGCGAATGGTAATTAAGGTATTAGTAATAGAAAATAAAGTTTTTGGGTCAAATTTTCAATATTGAGTTTTTATTTGAATTAAATGTTTTGAAAATGTTTTTAAATCAATAGAGCTACAGTTGTCAAATTTTATATGTAAGTTACGAATGATTCAAGGACGAAAAATAAGTACTACGTCAAAATCAATCTACCGGGCGTCCCCTCTTAAGTCGGGTGATTCTTAGGTTTTATACGTTTTTCTCAAAAATAGCTCCAAAAATTTTTATCAAAATTAGTATATACACAAAAAAAACACTTTTCTAGAAAAATAAAGGACTGACTGTACAACATTTTTCTAGAAAAATAAAGTGGGGGGTGGGGTGATTCAACTAATTTTATTTAGCAACATACATTATTTTTTGTTTATTTTTCAAATTTTAAAAATTTAGGACACAAATTTTGAAACTCAATTTCTTTGTCCACAAGTATATATAAACATGTTTATTACATTCTTACACTATAAAATTTTAAGATAAAATATTATTTATGAATAAAATAAATTCATTCATTAGTTTCTTGAATGGCAAATCATACTTTTTTTTTTCAACAATTTATTTTTCCTCTATTCTCTGCGTATATAAATGAGAAAATTATCTTATCAATAATTGTTTATAAATAACATAGCATTAATATAAAAAAAAAGTTATATACAAAGTTTCAACTCACAACCTCAATAGCAAAAATATTAAAAAAAAAAAAAAAAAATTATTAAAAGTAGTTAACGGAAATATTTTATTAAACACAATGCGATCACGATTTGTTTTATCAGTTATAATGTTTATTAACGAGTTTTGATTTAATTTAATATTTTATAATAAGGCATAGTATGGCTTTCAAAGGATTTTAACTAAACTTCTCTTGATTATTCTTTAATTAATAACAAAAAATTAAAGTCCTGTCCGATTAAAAATAATCTGTCAAAGAAAAATGAGATCAATCATTTTTTTTAATTTTAAGATGGACTCTTATGGAAAAACGTTATTTTTATATGATTTTTATCACCAAAAATAAAAACTATTCTAATTCAATTCCTTATAGATAAATAAACAATTAAAATAAGTAAGTATTTAAAAGATTATTTCCATATATGTATAGATAAGTGAGTGTATGTATAAATTGTATATAGTAGGTGTTAGAGCTACAATACGTTATAAAAATAAAGCCATCGGTCTAGGCGGTACTGTATGAGTGCTATATATTGATCAGAATTAACCGTTTCGACAAAATAATTATTATAAAAGTATTTGTGAAAAGAAGTAATGAAAACGTTATGTCATTTATTTGAAGAATTATGAATTTATGAAAACAATTCGAATTGAAAGTAAGTATAAGTAAGTCTATGCCAAATGTAAATAAAATGCATTCAAATTTCTTTTATTTATACAAAAATTATTAAAAATTTAACCTACTTTTATACAGAAAAATATATGTTTGTTTATGTATTTAAAAATTTGTTATTTAAAACAATATTCTCAAACTTATTGCAAAGAAAATGTGAACTCGTTTTAATTGGCAATTGAAATAATAATCTAAAAAGTGGTCTAAGTGAAACCCGCAAGGTCCACTTGATGAACTTCTCAATGAGGAGAATTAAAAGAGACTAATTAGTTTCTGATTACGACTTTGGATACTTTCTTTTCAATTTTCTACAAAAATCGACTGGAGTTAATTTCAGTCAGTTCTAAGTTTTACGATTACATATTGGATGAAAGTGGTTCTAACAAACCTAAAAATTTCCATAACAAATAAGTTGGACAACGACTTTGGAAACTATGATTTTCGAATCTACGATAACAACTAATTTGAATAAAGTTCGATTACATGTTGACAGTGTTTGGAAATTTCTAATTTAGAAGGCTTTATCCCAACAAAACAAAAGCCAAAAATTATCTTTAAGCATAAAATAATTCAAAATTCTATACTAATTTAACAAATCACATTATTTAAGAGATGTAATATGTAATATGTAATTTTAAAGTTAACAAAAATTATTTTGTAATGATATTAACAATTATAAATTTTTCCCATAATAAGAGAAGACATTAAAAAACTTGATCCTTTGATCGTTTTTTTTTTTTTAAATATCATCATCTTAGTTTTGTTATAAAAGAATTTATACCTCTTTTTAATCGAAAAATAACCCACAGATATGGGGGGAAAGATATAATAAAATAATTTTTTTCAAAGAACTAATAATGTGATTCATATAATTATTACTATGTTTATTTATAGCTTGGAAACTGCTTAGTGATTATTAATTTTTAAATCTTATTATGTGATATTGATATATTTCTATTGTAAAAATTATGATGAGTAATTTTAAGGAATTTAAATTTAAGATAGAAATTCCGGATCTATAATCATTTTAGAGTCTTAAAATTTTTCTAATGTACAAAACAACGATTTTCTCTCATACGTCTGAATTAATACTTAGAGGTGAAAACAGGCAAAATATTTTTTACACTCAGAGTATATTAATTTTGGTATAAAGTTTGTAACGCTGGCATATATTTATTGCATAAAAAAAATTTTTATGTAGGTGTTCATAGAATCACCTAATCAGCTCATTTCCTTTTCACCGTACTCAAAAAAGGGTGACGTAGTCTAGAAGAGAGTTTAAGTTCGTGAATGTGTGTAAAATTAGCCATATAATTTCAGAAGCCATGAGTTCCTAACAATATAAGTATCAATATACCCCCAAATTCATAGATTGCTCAAAATTAAGTAAGATATTATTTATTTTATAAAAAATTTTGAGCTCTTCAATTTACAAAATTATTTGATATCATCAGTAGCCTTTTTTTTTTGGTAATCGTTATAAAATTTTTTTTTTTTTAGTAAATAAAAAAAACTAGAACAATTACACCCCACTGCTTATAACAAACAACAGTAGTTAATAAAAATTAAATTATTGAAATTGTATGATAAGATTAGATTTCTTCGTTTAGCTAAGCTAACAACTAAGCATATGACAAAGAACAAGCAAGTAGAGTTTTGGTTGGCACCATTTCGTGCAATTTTTATTTGTGGTAAATTTTTTTTCGTTATCAGTCATACATGTGTATTATGTGTTTGGTGATTTAAACTTATCAATATTATATATATATATATATATATATATATATATATATATATATATATATATATATATATATATATATATATATATATATATATATATATAAAAATTTTATATATATATATATATATATATATATATATATATAAAATTTTTAAAAGGAAATTTTAATTTTAATTACCCACGATTGTGTTCGACATATTACCAATACAAGCAACGAAAACATAAAGTATGTTTCAGAAATACTGTTTCAGTTTGGAATGAAAATTTACACATAACACTAATGGAAAATAACTCTGAATGTAGTAACATTATAACCTACGAGGGAGGGGAGTAAAAAGCATTACTTACTTTGGCGCAGATTAATTTTAAGCTAATAACCAAGATTTGTCTTTTGAAACGGTCTCATGACACACAAGTTTGAAAAAATTTTTGTATTAAATATTGAACAATCGACGTGTGCGCTTGACGATGATAATGTAGTATTTAGATTTTAGAATATTAGGGAATCATGAAAAGAATATGTAGCACGAAATCATGAAATAACAATTCTGTGACGAAATAATGCAGTATGACCGATAGTTTAAATTTTTCCAAACATAATATTTCTACATTTAAGTCTAATCTTTGGTTCTTTCATTTCATAAGTTTCCTTTGTACATCTGTCACCTAAGCTTCGGTAAAATAGCTTCGTAATCAAGGGAGTGCCGTCGAATGTATATATTTTTTTCCCGCTAATAATAGTATTCTTAATCAGTCACCCTTTACATACATGTAGTAATTTTATCAGGTATATTACTAATTAAAAAGAAAAAAAAATTAATATTTGAATTTAGGCCAATGTGCCAACGACCTAACACACCATATATTTTATTAGTATGATTTTTAATAATATATGTACCATTTGTAGAAGTCGATATACATTTCATTTGCAATTTTTGTTATCTTATTTGGACCATTTTTTTAAATCGTATATTTCTACTCGATTACGATTAAAATATCGATTACAGTTCATATAACTGCGCAATATTTATCAAAAGTATTACAAGGATTTTAAATGCTACACCGTTCAATGACCAATAAATTTCCTTTTAAAAAACTATTGATTTTAAATGATTTTCTGTGATATAAGCAGCTTTAAGATACAAATTTTCCGCTGTAATAAAAGTTATTCAGAAAGATTATCCTGAAGGTTCGCGCTATTTATTTCATCAATCAAATAAGAATTTCGAACACGAATTAAAAAAAGTAATATATTAATGTAAATTTTATAGTAATTTGTGCCGTATTTTAACAAAATCATTGAAATGGCATGGATTAGAATTGACTAGTACCAATTTTAATATGTTTTTGTGATCAATTTTATGTATTTTATGGAAATGATTAATTTGGGGTTGTGATTTAAGTTTTAGAGCACAAAATTGACAAAATTTAAGTAAATGTCGTTAACCAAAAATATTTTACGTATTAATCGGTAGCTTTTAACTAAAATTGTGAGCCGTAAAATTCCAAATATAAAAGTAATTTACATTTAAAATAAATAAATATTTTAATACATCATTAGAAAATGAACTGAATCAACTGTTTCTGAAATAACAAAAAATGAAATAACCCCAAGTTTAAATGATATGAAATTTAACGGATATATGAAATTTAAACGGATATCCAACAAAGTTAAAACTTCTGTGGTTTTCTATATCTGCTTTATACATTTCATTGAATTCCTCAAAATAAAAATATTTTTAAATGTGAAAAAGAGGCGTAAGTAATAAAAAAAAAAGTATTATTTATGAAATACATTTAAAATAATTTGCATTTAATAATCAAGGAAATAATTTCTTTAAATGCATTTATACATAATTAAACAAAGTTGATTATTTATTGATATCAGTTCTTATCAATTTTTAAATAGCGCTAGATTTTTGTTCGCGCCATACATTACGCTCGAGTTAATATAGCAATATATTAAAATTAACGATTTATTTGTGCAATTCATGTATGCATATGATTTAGGGTTGACATCTGTACACACAAAAAGAAGCGTTATGATTTTAGCAATCTATTATTATATGTTTGCATGTTTCATGTTCCACCGTAGAGGATAAATTACTAAACCGTTTTTGATGAGTAACGAGTCACTCGATTCGTTATTACGATCCTGGTGACAAAGGTTATGTATTATAAGAATAAAACCACTATGATGGATGATAAAACGAAAAAAAATGGGCATCTATTATTTTTTTATTGAAATATGTCGTGTTGAGTCGTTTAATAAAAGGACTCAAATAATACATTTTAAAACTAGAACCCTATTGCGGAAATTTGCTCTTAAAAATATGAGCAAGAATATACTGATCGAAATTCGATTAGGTTATGTTCAAAGGATAGCTGTGATTACCTTACACCCCTATTATTTATTGTTCAGTACAAATAAATCTCACGGTAAAGTGATATTCCGCTATTCTCTAAAAATGACTTTATCGAATTTCGGACAAGAAAATTTTTTTGTTTCGTATTTTTAAGATCATATTTCCGTAGTACATACAATTGTAATGAAGTTGACAACCCTAGTTTTACCTATCACAAATAATTGACATATTATCAAAAAAAAGTAAATTTCTTTTTTTCTAAGCCACTTGTGACTTTTAATTTATGTAAATATAGGTGTAAAATTCTTGTAGTGACAAGAAATGCGCATTTAATATAAATATAGGCTGGAGAAAAAACAATATAGGCTGGTTCTTAATGAATTTTGATTTGAATACAATAAAAAAAATACAAATTCGAATTACAAAATTGAGCACCGTAAGAGATAATATTAATATTTTGATTTATTTATAAAATAACTTTTAATTTTCAATAGATTTTTGCCAAGTGGACAAAAATTAAGCGGTCCAGTAAAAAATCAATAACACAATAACAAAACTGTTTATCAAAGAATAATTTTAAATCGGAATTTGAAAGAACCGAATCACCGACTATAATAATTGTGAGTCAAGACAGTACAGCGGAAAACGTTTTAAAATAATTTTTATTTTATTTAAAATTCTCATCTGTATGCAAAAATAATAAGCCATACGTTACATGCAAAAAAAAAATTCTTCAATGTTTTAAAAATAAATTAAAAAATATATTTCTGTGAATTACAAAATAAAAAAAATTTCAAACAAAAGTATTGTGTTCACACTTACCCATAGGTCATTTAAACTGATACTGCTATCCGTATAATACACTAATGTCTCTGCGGATAATGGTTTTGGTTCACGTAATTTTGATGCGAGCAATAGGCATGCTGTTCCTAACAATTGTAACTGTGATTTTCTAATTGAACATACACCTAAGAAACGGTCTACATAGTTCATTGACAGTGGAAATACTTCCTCTTGACACTTTTGTTCCTCACAAACCTGTAATTAAAAAAAATTTTAAATAATTAATCGTATTGTTTATTCATTTAATTATGATATGAGAAAAATATATTAATCAAATTAAGACTTCCAATTTAAAACCGAATAATAATGTCATATAAATATGATATTGATTTGTGAAAAGTTCTTTTAACGTTCTTTCCAAGAAAATTTTCAACGCTAAAATTCTATGCATTAATTCAAATCAACCGTTGTATTCATAGCCTGCGGCGAGAATCAAAGGAGAGGTAGTTTAGATGCGACCCGCAAGGTCCACACAACGAACTATCTAATGAGAATAAAAAAATTAATTTATTTTTTATGATTAATATGGATATTTTTTGTATTTTATCCTCTACAAGATTCTGGTGACCTCGAAATGTAAGCATGTGTAGAAATTTTGGATTCACAAAATCGGCTCCATTACAAGAACTTCCCATTGGGAAGTTAAGCCTTATAAAAAGTCCTATTCATTCCTATAGAAATTTAAGGAAATCAATAGGATTGAATTGGAAATTTCATTTCTAATTCAATACGAAATTATGAATATGATTAAATAGGAAATCATTTCCTATTCAAATTTTGAAGACGATTAAATAGAAATTCATTTGAATAGGAAATTTTCTATTCAATCCTATTGATATCCTATTCATTTATAAATAAAATTTTGATATTTGAATATCGTTTTTACTAAATTTTAAAATACTTTGAAATTCATTAGTTCCGGATCAAATACGACACCACAAAAATAAATAGAAAAATTGACCCTAATTGTTCACATTATCATGGTTTATAATAAAAAATTATTACAAAAAAAAAAAAAACAACACTTTTTAAAAACCATTTGTTATTTGTTTTATTTTGGTGTATGATCGCTTCGTTAATTAATTATTTAAATCAAATGTAAAATCATGCATTTGAGAAAAACCTTGAAGTTTCATTAACCTAGTATACACCACACTCAACTACTTAAAATACGTGTACGTTGTAATAAAAAAAGAAAAAAAAATTCACCAAATTGTATCTCTCCATTTTTATATATAAAACAGTCTGTGAATACACGTAAAAAATATTTAACAAATTTTTTTTTTTATAGCCATGAACAATATGGAAGATAACATTATTTAAAAAATTTAATTATATATGAAACGAATTAAATGTTTTATTTTTGGTTGTTGCAAATTTGTGAGTAAATCACATGGAATGATTCAACTAAATACCCCCGCGCTCTATTATTAACCTTGAGAAAATTAGAATTGTTTCTATACAGGAAAAAAAATTATTAGTTTTATACTACGTCAGAATTCAACAATCGATTGTGTTCAATGAACACTTTAGTAAAAAATAATTTTTAATTTAATACTTCAACAAATCATTTCCTTGTAGTCAATCCCCATTCGAAGTCGATGCCAACGAATCTGTGTTTTGCTAACAACATAACTTCAGTAAGTGGGCACAACGAAATTATTTATAATTTACAATAATTTTTTACATTTTAATCCAATTAAAAAAAAAATAAAAATAAAATGTGAACACCTCAAGCGTTTTTCCTGTTAAAAAGCAATCGTCGAAATCGGATTACTTTATAATGCGCGAATCTGCATACAAAAAAAAAATCTTCATAAAATGTGGTTATTATTCAATGATATATTATGGCACAAATTTGAAAGTACATATCTTAAAAACTACTCAACCGATTTTGATGAAACAAACAATAATACACTTATCAAAATTTGGATTACTCGTTTAAAAGGCTATATAGACTAACATTCATGCACAATTCCAATAATTTTTTTACAAAAATACAGGTTGAACTAAAAACCTCCTTTTGTGGAAGTCAACAAGTAAATACAAATCTGCGTATTCAATTAAAATGAATCTAATGAATTAGAATTCGAAACCTAATGTTTGGAGAAATGTGCGTTCGTTTAACAAGTAAATCGCGAGACAATAAAACAATGCATTTTGTTTTGAATAATAGAAAACGTAATATGCGACAATTGATTCTTTTAATGTTTTTTTTCTTTAAAAATCAGTTTCATTTTAATAGCGAAAATATAAAATTTCATCTTTTTAGAAGAAGACTTGTATTGAAACTAGAAAGTTTCAACTTTTATTGTCACTAAAGTTCCAGAAATTTAAAATAGTTTTGTAAAAATTTTATTACGCTATAAAAATATTCGATTTTATTAATTAGCAAAAAATCAAAACAAAACAACAACAAAAATGCAAATTTTTTTTTTTTGCGTTTATTTCTAGAACTCTCAGACAACAAAAGAGACAGACAAATACACCGCGACCGGCGCACACTAATAATACTAAGCAATGTTGTATGATATTAATAAACTGAGTGGGCTCAATTAAGGAGGGTTATTATTATGATTATTAAAATACATCCAAAAATGTATGTAAAAAAAAACACTTTCCAAGGTCAAAACCAACTCGAGTAGAGTTCGTCGTAATAGCTCTGTCATATTTTTGTTGTACTTCAAATAGTTTTTATTTGTATTCCGGTCGACTTAACAGTGTGTTCACTGTACATTCAACTAAATAGATATTAATCAATAAAGATTACAAAAAATATTAATCGTTGGAAAACAATTAAAACAAAATTTTTTTGGTAAAATAAGAATAATTTCATAACAATACAAAAAAAAAAAAATATTTTCAAACATTCAAACTCATAATTTCTCACTTCAAAGTTATACCTATCGTTAAGTATACACTCTGCGAGCGATTAGATAATATTTAAAAGGATGTATTAATTTTAGAAATGAAAACATTTGATTGATAAATGCAATATTGAATACCAAGATGGTTATAATAATCAATTTTAATAATATGAAATCAATTATGGGCGCTGAATTTTTCATATATTACTTTCCAGTTTTGGTATTGTTAAATTGGCACCGTGATGATTTGCTAGAGTTCCGAAATACTACTTTATCAATCAAGTGATACATAAGTCCGTGAATAGTAAATGATTTAACAAAGAAAATTGATCTCAAAATTGATTAAGAAAATTTATATTTGCAATTAAAAATAATTACTAATACAATTTCTTCGACTATTCTTAATTTTCAGCCCAATAACTACCATCTTTTTTTTGTAATTACTTAATAATTTGGTATTTACTATACAATTTATATGCAAACAATTGAATAAATAATTATGTTTTCTAGAATGTGAATGTTGTATTACAAACTGTAGCTAATCGTGGCGCACCAAGCGATTATACGTATATAATAAAAAATATAGGCCTCAGTCCTGATGCTAATATTTTTTGATAGCAACAAATTTCTAAAGTACGAATAAATGAAAAATAGGACTCTATTGTATTAAACTGAGGTTGATTTTCGATTTTACTTTTTAATATTTCGTAATTTTGTGTGCAAATATTTCGAATGTTAAGCCTCAATGAACAATTAATGTACGTGATGCTTTGACCTATTTTTGGAATAAATATTCGTTTTGTAATCACGTATAAATATCCAATAAGTACCATACCATAATGAAATGAAATACATAAAGGTTTTTTAAAATTTAAAAGTCTTGCAAATAATTTTTGTACCACAAATGAATAATGAAAGTGAATTTAATGTATAAAGTACACCAATATTTAAAAAAAAAAAAACACACTGTAATCGTTTAAAAAAAGACTAAATGAAGGTCAAAATAGGACAACGGCTTTTGTTATATTCACACACAGCTATGGGTATATTAATTTAAATTTGTTAGACATATATTGCTTTTTTTTCCATAATTTAAATGGAAAATATTTAATAAGCCATGAAGTTTATTATATGATATTTTTTATTACTAAAAGAAGGTTATGCGAAAATTGTTAACACATTTTATCGAGGAAAATTTTTAAGCGTGTTCATTCATCACGGACAGCATGTTTCCTGGTTTTTTATGGTTTAATATGTATGTGAAATCCACACTTATATTTAATTACGATTACCATATAGCCTCCTTTAAACAATAAAATGCATAATATATCAATCCGTTTTAATATTAAAGGTATGTCCTTGTTGGAGGATTAAATATGCTTTGTTTTTTGATAAAAAAGATAATTATTCATTTTGGTTATAGTGAAATAAAATTTTAAAAAAAAAGTAGCTTGATATGAATTTTTTCATTTAAACGCAAATTTATGAACTTTATAACTTTACCAACATCGAAAAGACGGTTCTATTCGGGTACTTTACGAATCAATGGCTACTAGATTTATCCAGATAGGTCCAGAATTGCTAGCCAATATTTTGGCATAGTGACTCAAAAACTGTTCGAATTAACTGTACAATTTCAATAAAATGGCCTAATGTATTGATGTTTCAATAAAATTTGTATGTTTAGATTTAAGTTTTTTCCCCGTTAATAATTTATTAAAAATTCTAAAGGCTACAAGATCCTTTAATCAGTGGTAAACAAAAATGCATTTTTAAAATTGCTGGATGGGAATATTACCTGTAATGAGTTAAACACAAATCTATCAGGAGTTTGAATGAAATTTGACTAGATCCATTTGAAAAAAATAAAAAGCTGAAACCAATAATGTTCCAATTGATTGGATTGGCGTTTCTAGGTTCAATAAAACACTAGTGTGCCTGGGGGTTGACCAAACAAATTCAAATTGTTCTATGTTAAGTGGAAATAAAATTATTGTAATTCACTAGAAATTTAGATTAGTTGTACAGTAAAACCTGAGTCTAAAAAAAGTGTTTTTAGAAATTTATCAGTCTGTCTATGATTAAGATATTTTCCGAACCAAAAGAGCTACTGCAATCATCAAATTCTATATTTAAGGTTTCGACGATCGAAGGGCGAAAAAAATAAGTATTTCATCAAATTTGACCTACCGGGTGCGCCAATTTATTCTAGTAATTTTCAAATTTTTTACGTTTTTCTTGAAAATGGATCCAACATGGATTTTCTTTGTTAATACGGAAAATATTTTAAACTTTACAACTTTTATTCAAAACATTTTTCTGCGAAAATACATATACGGGTGGAAAATACAACTAATCATAATTAAATGCATACTATTTATTTAATTCAATTATTTAATAGTTTTGCAACTAGTTTTGTAAATTCCTAGTAGAAATATATGGTAGTAAAATAAAGTTCTAGGACGCGTCGCTGCATATTTAGAATAGTCTATTTCGATTAAAAAAATAAAATTTTTTTTCAAGACTTCACGGTAAATATAACTTAAAAATTACCACGTACATAATCTAATTAACATATTACATGAAAATAAATTTATATCTGTTGCATCATAAGCATTTCCTTAGTACCAACAGAATTTAAATAACAATTCTCATATTGAAAATAGAGACGTTTTGTTTTACTTGACACAGCTCAATACTTATTAAAACAGCTGACGTCAAGTTTTTCTGATAAATAGCAATATTATACATTTAAAAATTGACCTAATAAATATGGGCTGTTTGATTTTTGATTGTCGTTTTTAAATCCATTGTTCATTCAAATTTAACAACCCGTATATATTCCTTTTTTTTTGTTAGGGTAAGGGTCAAAAAAATTTACTTAATAAAGCAATTTGGGTTTATAATTTATTGCTTATTATTGCAATATTCAATATATATTTGCAGTTATAAAAATACAAAAATTAATATAATTTTTTTCTTTTTGGGTCATTGTTCTGTTAAATAATAATAAGTTTTTTAAGAAATCTGTTTGTTTGAATTTCATTTAAAATAATTTTGGACCTTGTTAGCACCTTTGGTGAGTTCGTTCAAGAATAATTTTAAAGTTAATTATTGATCAAAATAAATAACTGTACTGTAACGATTTTTAACAGGTTTCAGTACCGTATTTTATAGAAACAGAAATGACTATTAGTTAATAAAATTTACTAACGGTAACTATTAAAGAATTAAAATGATTTTTCCATAATTATCTATGCAAAATAATTATTTCACTAAGACTTCTCGAGCGCCGCAATTATTACTTTATTCTCAAATCAGGAAGGCAAAATTAAGAAAACTTGACTTGAAAAGATTTTAAAAACGAAGAATGCGTAAACATTCAGTTTAAAGTGATTAGAAAAGAAATTCGATTTATTTTACAAATTATTCATTTTCTACAAAAATGTTTCCAAATTTCCAAAATAACTCTTAAAAACTACTAGAGTACAAAAATTTAATTTTCTGGAATATTTTGATGTTTTTTTTTTTCTTTAATATGAAAATTAACTGAGATATCAATGTTTGAAGCTCATACTTAAGAATGAGAAGGGTTTCCCTGATCAACTAACTTAATTTTATCCAAAAATATGGATAAAAATCTTATACCCTCAAAAAATGATCTGTAAAGAAGTTTGATCATTTTTTGATCACATTTGTTGAACATCGTATGAAACCTTACTTAGAGCGCAATTTTTAAGTTATAAAAGGTATTTTTAATTGGCTACATTATAAGAAAATATGAAAAGTCGGAGTAGTTTTTGCCAGTTTCCGAATATCGCACTTTTTCTGATAAGTTTCCGAAAGATAGTTTCCGCGACATTATTTGATACGTATATCACTATGCGTCCAGAATAATTTTAAAAATGAATGGTTGCTGATTATTAAACTAGTCTTCCAAATTTTGAGATTTTTTGAAAAGAGTTCCAACTGCACTACATTCAATTTACATCTTTTTCCAGTTGAAATAATTCGTACACTAATTTTTGGCTAAAGGGACTGAAAGTTTATTCAAATCGTCCAGCTGGAATTTAAACTTAAATTACGAGAAATGAAAAGACTATTATTTTTGGGGTAAAATTTTCCAATCTGAAATGAAACTGTAATAATTTCTGTGTAAAACTTTTTTATGGAATTTATCATCTTCAAATAGCTAACAGATTAAATTTTTTTATTTCCTATCCAACACTACCTACACCAAAAAAATTGCAAAGTAGGGAATATTTTTCTGTTATCGGTTCATAGTGGAAGTTATCCGATCAATTGGAAATATTTTCTTACGGATATCCGTACAGGAAATCCGGGCGCAGCGTTAATGCCACACTTGGTATTATAAGCGAAATCAATTTTCAATATAAAAAATTTCAATACATTATTGTCTGAATAAAAATCACGTGGCTGAGGACAATATATAGCAATAAAAATCGTATGTATATATATATATATATATATATATATATATATATATATATATATATATATATATATATATATATATATATATATATATATATATATATATATATATATGCATATTGAAATTTTTTGCCACGATTGCAAATCAGCTGTTTATAGATAAAAAAAATAAACGTACATTATTTAATATTAGATTTAAAATCAAAGATTGGTTATGTTTTGAAAAATAAAAATAAAATATATATTGGAAGGGATTTAAACATAATTAACGAATACCCACCAAAAAATAATGATTATGACCTTTAGAATGCATAGACTTCGTACACTAATATGCTAAGTAATATTTAATAAGCTTGGCCATTTAAAATTTAAAGAGACTTGGTGTTCTGTTTGTATGGTAAGTGGACTATACTATAGCTGACGGTGTTTCTATTGTGTTTATTAAGTTAATCGGATATACTATTATTTAATTAACACGAAAATCTTTCATGCATACTAATATATATATAAATTATGAAACGTGCCCCTTTTAAATTTTAAAAGGCCTTTTAAATTTTGTTGTTGTTATTAGAGAATGTCAAATTTAAATATCGGGGAGAATTTGCTTTTTGATATGTAATTCTTACACTAAATAATTTAGGGACCGTAAACACGAGTTGGAAGCCGGAGGAGTTATGATTACACATGCCTTACCTCCAGCATCCACTCAGCCACGATCTTTCGCATTTGTGGCGTTAGCTCCCTTTGAACACATTCAAAATATGAACCGGATGGTGTATAACGTTCTTCAGTCTTCAATAAATTTTGTAATACTCGTTCATCATTTAACAACACTGGATCCGGATATGCTCGACATTCAAATTCTGCTCGTTCACAACATAATAAGTCCATATTGCCGGAAAAAATTTTTAATTTTATCACACGACTGATATGATTTGACACGTTTGATTATTACTTTTTAGATACCGGCCGATTAAACAACAAAATAATACACTTTTATTTATTCAATTTAAAAAAAAATCACACATTTATATAAAAGGTTGTCTCTTGTCACAAAAAAAAAAAAGAAAAATATCACAATTTTTTTATAAAATTTAATTTGTTTTTTATTTATTTAAAAAAAAAATTTGCTAAAAATAATAAAACTCATTTATTTATTTCAATATAATTGTCAAGGAAATAGGTTATTGTTGCGAGGTTTCGATTGTTACGTGTTTTAAGAGTTTTAAATGAATGTTCATGCATAGAACGGTAACAACCAACTGAGACTCTGGCGACATACCAGGCCACAATGAACTAAACTAATCAAGAAGATATGTGCTTTTGGTGATAATGAATTAAATACACTTCTCAATAAACTCCCCACCACTCACATTGGTATTCTCAATCTTGTTGTCTTGCTCATATGGTCTCTCACAGTACTTAAACAATATTTTAGTATTAAATCTAGTGCTTCACTGACTGAGACATCGTCACAGTCGGCATACAAAACAGTGCACCACAATCCAATCCAAACTGTATGCGATAATCTTTTTTCTATCCTTGTTGTGTACTGGTTCTATTTTATTTCACAGACCGCCCGAGTTCTTTGGATTCCCTATTACAAAACGGGGCCTCCCAAGTATTTAATAATACATACACACACACACACATATTTTTGTATTATTTTCATACACAATAAAGCATTTTATTTTTGTATTTTGTGTGATTGTATAGAAAGGGATCTATCGTTGCAAGACGTTATGTTTTGCTTTTTGTAAAACAAGTGCAATTCTTTTTCTTCCGTTTTTGAGTGGTCTATTCGTTATAATTGTGGTAAATGATTATCTAAAAATCTTGCCTTCTTAGTTATATAAATTTTTGATAAATTATTATTTATATTATCATTAAATTTTGAAAATTCCAACTTTTGTACTTTTGACATTTACAAACTTTATTTACCATGGAAATCACAGCTTGCTGTAACTATGCCAGTAAATCCATTTTAATAAAGACCGTATCTATGTAATATGAAGGAAAAAAGCTTCGCAAAATGCTATTCGTCATTTAAAATTTGATAATTTTTTGAATAAGACATAAAATAATTTTAGTATATTTCTAGTGATTGAATTTTACCCTTAAACCTTTGTCATCTAATTAAAATCAGGATTTCTAATAAAAGGAGGAGAAAATTGAATTACATGAAGAGCGATACTTAAGACCGCGGTTTAAGTGGAGGCGTTGAGACAAGCGTTTTTTTGCAGACTGTAATAGAGAATAGCGATTTTCCTATGAACTGTAAAAATTTGTAATGATTTACTATACATATTTTAATTAAAAATTTGGGTAAGCAGCAAATATTGTTGTTACCCAAGATACAAATTTATGAAAAATTCATACGATTGGTATTTACAAACAAATTTATCCATGCCGTGTTTACGTTTTATTTTTAATTGAAATATCTTATGTAATAATAGTTTTAATCCGCTCTGATAAGACATATACAAATAGTAAAATATAAAATCAAGGAAGTTTTGGACACAATTTACTTTAATTTTTGGCATACTTCAAAGGCATATTTGACATACGTTAAAATTAAAACTATAAATTGCTTTTCTTCATAGAGAACTAACATAGAGTAGTTCTTCTCTATTACAGGCTGCAAAAAACGCTTTTCTCTTCGCGTGGTCACCTCCACTTAAGCCGCACCGTTAAACATCGATCCCAATTACAATTAAAAATTGGCATATATGCTATCATGTATTTTTTGAGCTGAATTGAACTAGGTCGAATGAAGTGTACAAAGTGACGCGGAATTTATTAAAGTATTATGAAAAAATATTTTTCGGTTATTCGACAAAATAATTACTATCAGACGTGTGGATTCTTTAATATTTTTTAAAAGTAATAATCCATAGATCTTTCACTGGTTTCCATGGTAATACAATGAATTCAATTGAATACTGAACATAGATTATGAATAATAATCTTAGGTATTATAATCTGTAATACTATGCTTATAATCAATATGACAAATTTAGAAAAACAGGTATGTGTTAATTTTTGTAAAATATTCAATTAATATTATTTTATTTTACTTAAAAACATATCTAATTTGGATTTTTTTTTTGTAATATCGTGGAGTAACTAGACGTTTTGATTTAGGAATTCTACTATAGTGAATGCATTGAGTGCCGTTAAACCTTCTGAATTATTGCAAAAACATTAAAGATTTTAAAGTAAACGATAAAGCAACAGAATGTAAAAATGTTCTGTGTTTTTCCGAAAAGTCAATATTTATGGAGTGATGCGTGGATGAGGCTCGATTTTTTTTATGGATTTTGGTAAAACAAGCTAAAATAAGACGAAAATGAAGAATACTAATTTTCGAGTTTTCGTCTATTTTTCGAGTTATCCATGGGTAGTTTAATCACAGGCTGAACGTAGGGGCCAGAAACCAACACGACCCGTGCAAACTTTACCTCATAAATACATGGGTAGTTTAATCACAGGTTGAACGTAGGGGTCAAAAACCAACGCGACCCGTGCAAACTACACCCAACAAATCCATGGATTAATAACAGTTGAAAATGGCGTACATGTATTTTTAATAGTTTATTTTTAATATTACAAATTTCACTCTCAGGTGGGGTGTCGACTGGAAAGGTAGCCGACAAAAAATGAGTGAATAACCATTTTAGTATTTAACAAAATTCCTACTTTTCCAAATATTAAGCTACAAAGGAACTACTCTAATAGGCCAATAATAAAAAATATGTGATTAGAAAACGTAAAGCATGAAATCCAGACCAGAATGGAATAAAACGTTCAAATATTGATATTGAAATTTGTCGATAATTGATATAAAAATGATTTAGATGTGGAAATTTTTTTAGAATTTTTAATGAATTTTCAACTTGACACTGAAATTATGTTTTTTGTTAACAAGTTCAATTTAAAATACATATATTTCGAAATATTTTAATTCATACAATTTAATTTATAGGTATAGTAACAATTATTATAAAATAGTATATTTAAAAACATTGACATTTAAAAAAATGGAAAGCAAATGATAAATTTTGAAAGTTTATAAGTAGTGTTCGACGGAATGTCTGATTTTGACCGAAATTGAAGCTGATTAGTCGATGCTTTGTCTAATCTTCGGCCAAAGCCACATGTTTTTTTTTTCTTTATTGAAATAGTTTAACTAACTTAATTAACCTTAACTTTAAAATATTTTAGCCTACAAAATAACTATCACAAATTAATTATTGAATTTTAATTAAAAATTCAATTATCACAAATGAATCACGGAATCAATCAATAAAATTAGATATTTATCTGTGGCTGTACAACTGAAAAAGGCAAAATTAGCATTTGCGTGCCTTGTTTTGTTTCTATAGTTCTGATCATGCCAGTTGACAAAGATTCGTTAAAGTTTGGCATTTTTCGTTGACTTTAATACAAGCCTTCGGCAAAGCTTAGGATGATTTTTGACGAAAAAGGCGAAAGTGTGGTCGAAAAAGATTTTTTTGATCGAAGCCGAATGTTCCGTCGGACACTGCTTATCACTTTGATTTCTGTAATTATGTGTGTTTTGGATGATATTTTTCTGGGCTACTTGATAGAAAAGCATCAGTTTACCGTGGCGTCGCAACGTATGGACTTTCAAACGATTAAGAGGTTTAAAGAACAAAAAATTTTCAAGTTTTTGCCGAAATTTAAAACAATTTTCTCATCTTGTAATGATGAATTGTAAATATTTTTCAAAAAATGGTAAACCATTCTCATTGATGTTACAACTGTCATCTCTTTTACCCACCCACGACAAAGCCAAATGGTTGAGTTATTGTTTTAAATGTGCATACAATTTATAATTTTTGTTTAGCGAAATATGTTAATCTTTATTTTAATTATATTATACAAGTTTATTTTGCCATTTTGAAACTTTTATCACAGGTTTACTTATTTGACAAATCATCGTCTTGAAGTAAAAATGGTTCATAGATACTTTCCGTTTCTATCCGATGATTTTGAAAGACACAGAAAGCCCACAGATAATTTTTATTTTTCACATATGGCTTTGAAAGATAAAAAATATATGAAAAAAGAAATAATAATACAAGAATTTAATAACAAGTTTATTGGAATTTTAATTTCTAAACAAAAGAAAAGAATGAAAAATCAGATTAAAAAAACAGCTTTAAATGAAAATGTGAGAATTATATATAAAGATAAAAAGTGAATTGTAAGCCGTATAAAATTTTATCTTAGCCTGCCACGAGTATCTGGTAACAGGGTCTGTAAGTCGCGCGCTAAAGCTGTGTTAAATCTGGGCATTGTGAAAATCATTCTGCCTCTTATCAAGGAAACACGAAGTCGGAATGAGACAGTCAGATAAAATTTTGGTGGAATATTTAAGAAATGAGTTTAATGGATCCATAACCCAACTTTTCAACCATAAAAGAAAAAATATAGTTTTTCAAAACAAATAACTTTCTTTTGAGACATTTTTTCGTAAAATATTTGGATATGCCACAATATTGGTTCAAACTTTGCTAATAAACAATTACATACCATTGTTGATATATTGTATATGAATTTATAACTGTGTCTACTGGATATTTAGTGTATTTTATGAATGCTAATTAATAAAAATATTTCCAATGTTGATGCTAAATCATGTGTCGGGTATCAAAACAACTAACTCTGTTATTTATTTTCACTTGTTATTATATCGGGAAATTTTGAGATTTTAGAAAGGTTTGGACATTATTCTGTATTCTTATAATATCTATAATATCTAGTCATGGTCAGATTTCTAAAGTTTAGTGTTTTCTAAGGACCATTTTGGTGTTTTGTTTCAGTTTTAATTATTTTGTAGCTTATGAATTACACTTAGTACTTACTTCTCCCTTTATGCTCCTTGACAATTGAATCTTAATTAGGTCCTAACTTGTCTTTTAACTTGATGATGATTTTTGTGATTGAATAAGAAAATAATCTTAAAGAAACGACGACAGTTACAATTTTTTTTTTGCCATTTATACCTATATATATATATATATATATAAGTATTATTTTTGCATTTTATATATATATATATATATTTTTTTGGATAATTAAGATCTACAAAATGAAAAAATAACATTTATTTTACGACCGATCGACTAATTTTTAAGATATTGCATAAAATACATACGCTAAATCTGTCTCTGAATCGGATTTTTAGTGATATCTCATAAATTGTGCATCCATTAGTTTAATAGGTATTAATTTTTTAAACCAACGAGTCTAACTGCCCATTGAAATTGGAAAATCCCTTTGAAAAATTGAGAAAATTTTTTTTGCTCCTGATTTGGATGAAATATATGTTCTACATTAGTTTTGACTTGCAGATTTAAAAAAAAAAGACATCTATTGAACGATTGAATGCGTATTTTTTGAGATATCTCTAGAAATCCGATCCAGCGGCTGATTTACGGAGTGTAATTCATGTAATATCACGTATAACAAATATTATTTTTGAATTCAATCTTAATTATTTAAAAAAACTCATAAACAGCAAACAAGAACTTTTTTTTTTTGAACTATTCGTTATTAAGGTTTGTCTTATACAATCGCAAAAATTACGAAAAATTAAAAAAAGTTAAAATCAGTTTTTTGATAAAATTCATCAGTTAAAATATAATATGGTTTAAATGAGACATAACACTTCATTTATTTGATCACTAATTTTTAGTTAATTATATTGCTCGCAATTAGCTTTTCAACTTTTATTAGTTGAAACGTACATGGTTTTTTTTTATAACTTTTATGTCCGCCCCCCGGCGGGCAAATGCTTACGTATCAGACTGATTGACAACAGGCTGTTTTCTATCTGATAAATGTGTCATAATCAGGCTTTAGAAAATGCTTGTATTTTTTTTTTGTCGTTCACATCTCCTATAATTTTAAGTAAATAAAAATAATAATAAAATTTTTTATTTGGCGGTTATTTTACGCGCCTAAAACAAAAGTGATTTAGTTAAATATATAGATAGTTATATATTAAACATTATTTAAGCTGTATGTACAATATACATAGTTGGTTGTTACTGCAGTCACTCAGCGCATAATACCATGTTCAACTCACGCATCAAATGCATATAAATCTGTAGGTAATAATACAAATTCACAATTTTATTTTATACCAATAAAAACTCATTTCTGGTATGGGAGCCTAAGAGGACTATTTTGTATTTAGTCAAGCGCTTCAGATTATGATATGGGAGACATCTTGCACCCAGATCACAGCTTAGTCCTGTATAGAGACCCACGCATGTGAAGTAGTAGATCAGTACAGGGAAAACGTCGATGGTTGAATTACTCCAATTAAAGATAGCGTCAGATTAAAATATGGAAGAGCCAATTACATGATGAAAAGTGTACTTTGAACTGAAAGTGACATAGGGGAGTAGGAGGGTCCCAAACTTGTTCTCTGAATAAGATACGTACGGGAATTGAATCTGTAAATCGTAAAAAATCACCAAGGTTTGATCTAATTACAATAATGATTTTAATTGAGCTTCTAACAATCAGAAAAATTATAATTCGGTTTTTTCGAATACAAACTTGAGACAAGTATTTTTTATGTTTTTGGAAAATTTCACAAATCTTACCAATTTCAAATCCAGGAAAACCAACTAACGAAATCCGGCTATTATAATTAACGGAGTTAGCTTTCCACAAGCAAATGAAATGTTTAGATAAAAGACTTAAACATAACGGCGTAAACATATTTAGTTATAGAAAAAACAGCTTAACTTGAAATTTTCTAAATTGGCTTTTGTTCTTAAACCGATGTGGACTAAACAGAACTAAACAGTTCTTAAACCGGTATGGACTTATTGTATTCAATTATGGGAAACTGTAAGTAACACTAATAAGTGAATCCCCGTGGTATGTGCATAATGACGATATTCACAGGAGTCTGAAAGTGCCCACAGTGCATGACGAGATTATGTGTTTCAGTGAAAGATACTTGTTTCGCCTCGAAAGGCATTCAAACACTGAGCTGATATATCTTTTAAAGAATTGTGATTGTGTATTTGGATTAAACAGATAAAATGTTCTAGATTTTAAATATTTAGACTTATTTAAACAGTCCTTAATAATAAATTCTAGTTATAGATTAAGTTTTAATAACATATGCTTTTAGTATTATATCATTAAGGTGACTACAAGCGGACAGAGCACCGTTCAAACCCGCATTTTAGTCATTTGATCTGTTTAGGGTTCTTTTTAGAACTAATAATAGATACTAGGTATAACAAAAAATTACTATTGAGTCAAATATGTACACAATTTTACCCTGGTGGTGGATTCGTTAATCGAGTTAAATTCAATGATTCAAGATTATCGACAAAAATATTAGTCATTTCATCTATTTACAGTTCTTTTAAGAATTTATTATAGATACTAGTAATCTATCTATCTATCTATCTATATATAAATCAATTGCTGTTCGTTAGTCATGCTAAAACTCGAGAATGGTTGGACCGATTTGGCTAATTTTGGTCTTGAAATATTCGTGAAAGTTCAGGGAAGGTATAAATAATAAGTAAAGGAAAATACTATAAACGACAATTTAATTTTCGAATACAAAATGTTCCTAGCTGTGAAACATCTTTTGTCTTTTTTTTCTCACATGTTACAAATCCTATTAGCATCATTTCCATAGAAGCCAAAATCTAAATTTGAAGTTCAAAATAAAACTTCTTTATCTCTTACCACTAGCAGTATGTCGAACTGTCAACTGTATAAATATGAAGTGTGTATATCGCATTGTTCAAGTATTACCGGAAACATTCGTGGTTCAGTAGTTCCATATATCTTTCAAGGGTATCACAGTACCACAGCACAAATTATCGGGTGAACGCAGTACCGGGTGTACCCCACCAAATACCACGTAAATATCGGGTGCATATAATGTACCGGGTGCATACTAAATACCGGGATTTCGATAAGAAAAAATGTTCTAAAAATCTACCCCTAAGGGTAGAATTGCATTCGCATATAATCGATGTAATATCATTTAATAAAATGGGAAAATTAACACAGCAACCAATGAACCGGGCGGGTCTGCTTTAAAATATAAATTAATATCATTATTTATTCTGATTTGCCTCAGCTTTTCATTATTTAGAAATAGAGTGTTGAGAATATGTTGTGATACATAGAAAATGTTGATGTTGATAAGAAATATATGGCAAAACGACGTTTGTCGGGCCCAAAAAATAAAAATTACTATTGACTCAAATATGTACACAGTTTTACCCTCGTGGTGGATTCGTTAATCGAGTGAACTTCAGTAATCATTTTTATTATATCTTCTTTCAACGACTAAAGACTATCGCCAAAACGTATAATAACAGATTTGTATTAATACTTACATGTATTTATATACCTTCTATTGTTTGTATGTATTAAGGTCGACAAATGGCGGACCGCTATTTGTTCACTATTTGGTATACTATATTCCCTATACCTATGATATTGTAAGGTGATGATGTATACCCATATAGATTATTAATATATTACTAAAAATATCAATATACTTAAAAACAACGATTTACTGATTATTATATTTGATAATATTAAAATAAATAGATTAATTTACTTTTTTTTTGTCAAAATTATTATACTCGAAATATATAGAATATGTCAAAGAATATTAATGTTAGTTTGTAACGCTAGGAAATATTGATAGTACAAACAAAATTTTGCTATAGGTGTTCAAAGAATTATCTAATTAATCCATTTCCATTTGCCCGCTCTACTGTTATCAAGATAACTGAAAAACGAAAAGAGATAGCATACGGAAATTTTGATGGTATATTCTGGGCTTAAAATGCGAGTTTAAATTCGTGAATGAGAAATATCGGTCCATTAGATCCAATGAATTCATGACGAAACTTTTGAAGCATAAAAAACAAGAAAAATTGTTTTTTTTTTCTAACAAATAACTTTTGTATGAAACATTTTTTTGTAAAATTAACGCCGACATCGAATGAACTTTTAGAAGTATTTATTTAATTTGAAATTATTTTTTAATTTTAAGTACTGAATTATGTTGTTTATATTAAATATTAAAATGTGTACATATTTATTTAGAATAATACCTTCCTTGATCCCACGAGGGATAGATAGTACCATATCTGGGAAAATCAACCGAAAAAGCAACAAATTTTATTCCAAACACGTTCAATAAAATTTTTTCAGTAATTCAATAAATACTTTTAATTATAACGTTAAATGGTACTACCTACATGAACTTTCTTCGAACGAATCAGAAAATTTAGCGACAATTTGTTTGGTTATATTCGTAAAAAATATTGGATATTCCGAATTTTAGCTCAAATTTAGCTATGAAGCACTTTTTTTTTGTATAATAAATACAATTAATATTTTAATAATACATATTTATAGCTGTATAAACTGATATTTATAGTAATTTATGAATAAATGATTAAAAATTGTTCTATAGAAAAATTGCATAACAAAATTTTTGAATATAAATGTAGTTTATATATCATTTTTATTCACAATCAACTCATTTGTACATACAAATATTATTTATATGATATGTAGAAGGAAAGTGTATTTAAGTGCCATGGATATCGATTGGGCTTCTTATCGTAGTATAATCACAATGGAGATGAACATGTATGACATCATTTATATATAAATCTTTGTTTAATTAAAATTTAAAACGCCCATATTGGCTATTTTTTAAGATTTTTCAAAAATAACTTCAAATTCATATTCGTTGAAGTAATAAAAAAATTTCTGCATCCGCCCTATTAACTCAGTTGTTACATTCAGTTTTAAGGGGATTTTTTATATACAGTTAGAAGGCTAAAAAAAGCGAATTTTCCAGAATTTTTTATGAGAAAAATTTTTAATTTATTGATCTAAAAATTTGTAAACATATTATGGTATCTTTTTAACTGTATTTTAAGACTACTTTCAAGCAACTTTTTCAAATTTGCGTGTAACTTCGAAAATATTCACCGGAACGATATGAAATTTTCTGTATGTATTCTAAAATATATCTGTAATAATGTTGTTGTAATTTCATTAGATATATAAATCCTGTTTTTGCATTAAATTAGAATTTTCCTACGTCTTATTATTTTATATAGTCTTTTATATCACAAAAATTGTATACATCATATGTTTAATTTGATAAATAAAAATGCAAAACAATATATATAATAACTATAATAACGGCCATAATAAATATATTAGACATCGGTATTTTTTACATATGTAAGTACCTACAACGTATGTAGGTACCTATTATACCTACCTATATCTATCTACTATATACATGTCTATATACGTATTTTGTATCATTTACATGTGATAAGATAAGAATTAAGATGTACGATACCTTTATAAGTATTATATTTTTAACAAGAATGTGATGAGACATTTATAATTTTAAAGATATGTGTAGTCATCAGCATTAATTCAACTAAGAGGACAAACGGCATTTAGTTATTACTTCATTTAATATTTATTAATATAATATATATTTATACATTTTATATACATAATATTGAGTGTAGCATTGGTAAAAAATGTTATATGCATATATAACAAACGCTAAGATGAAGATCATTATAAGATAAACTTTTCTCTACTGGCCGTCTCTTCCGGACACCAGGAGAGACACCTCATGTTAGCATTATCATTATTTTTTATTTGTCTATTGTAGTTGTTAACTAATCCTCTTTGGTTATTTTGTCTAAATGTGTTTGAGAAGTTAAAGTAATACCTAAATAACCTTTGACTGTATAAGGTATTCGATCTAAAATAGCCATTTTTTTCGGATTAAAATGAAACTATTACTGAGCTTTGGCATACAGTTGGATTACGTGTTATTTCTATCGAGCTGCTTAGAAAAGCATACTCTGTTGTGTCCATCTTTACCATACCAAATTTGTCCATCTCTCTTTGAGATCGATATAAAAATGAATGACTGGGAATTCATAGCAATTACGAATTTCTATTCAAATTTTATTACCCTGAAACTAGATGTGTACTCATAAAAAAATACTTTTTCTTTTGGAAAACCCATTAACTGGTTACCTGGAACTTACCGCGTCCTGCGTTAAGAGAAGTAATCTAAGCATGAAACATGACAATCTACCCATTGACTCCGAAACCCCGGACTTACCCGGACTTGTTCTCCGGACTTACCCGATGTATTTACAACAGCATAGAATGCATATTTCGAGTATTTTATACTGAATACGAGCAAATACTCGTCAAAGTTATTTTTTTAAACTTTGGTAATACTGGTGGATGGTAAACATTGTGGTCGGAAAATTACTATTGAGAAAGCTAGCAAAGTTACACGATTACACGGTCAGTTGATGACTCCATTTTTGTAGACGAAAAGTTTAAGTAACTTTATGGATTTTTGCAACCATATAACTAACGCACCTGGAGCTGCTTTAATAATATATAAGTTCTTAAAGTGTATTATTTGAATTAGTTCTTCGATATCTTTTAATCTACCCAATTTCTTCTTCTTTCTTATACTCGTCATACCTTAGCCCATAAATTTTATCACTTTCGTCTTTGCGATGTCACTTACCATATCCTCGTACATCGTTCTCGGCCTTCCTCTTCCTCTTCTGTCTAGTATTTTTTATTCCATTATCTTCTTTGGCATTCATGCATTGTACATCTTATTATCATAGCCAAACTATTTCGATTGTTTTTGGTCTATTTGCCTTCTTAGTTCAATTTTTTTTATCCGCTCCTACCCTGTTATTCTTTTGTCTCTTCTGGTTTTGCCTATGACTTTTCCTTGATATTTTACTTTAAGTGTTCGTATCATTTGTTTTTCTCATGATTCACTTTCATAGGTAAGTGTTGGAATGTATACCGTTTTGTCAAAGTACATCAAATTGTTTTCTTTCATTGCTATGATTACTTTATCAATAAAATGATATATAAGTCTGTGAAATATATAGAATATTACTCAAAATTTATTAACATATTTTAATGAATAATTACTGACATAACGTAATAACAGATCTCTACCGATCACCAAGTTAATCAACATTAGACAGTGGCAGTATTTGCATGGGCGGCCGCCTAGGAAAGCTTTGTTGTATAGAATAAAAAGAACTAATGTAATTTCTTTGATCATTCTTACAATTTTCAACCCTTTAACTACAATCAAGCGTAATTTTTCGTAATTATTCAATAAGTTTGATTTAACATTTGCTATACAATCTATATACAAACAATTGAATAAATAACTATATTTTCCCAGTACTATGAACGCACGGGTACGGATATTATAATATTTTTGATATCCAAATTACATAAGATATAAATGTAATGATACACATTGTATAAAGAACAAATGAATATGATGTATTTTGATAACAATATTATTATGATGATCAGTGATGATTATAGGGCTGACTGTTTGCTTATATGCTTCTTGATGTTTGTCGTGTGAACGGAAATCAACTGTCTCACTTACATGATCATGAAGTCCTTGGAAACCAAAACATATATATTTCTTTTTACACACACATTTCATTTATTTTATTTATATATTTATTTATTTATTATTATTATTATTATTATTATTATTAATGTGAGTTGAGGAGCGAGCAGAGCCAGAGTTTTTGAGTAGAAGAAATAAATAAACAAGTACGATGGATAAAGAAAAAGAAGAACAGAGAGGCATGCGATAAACAAGTGTATATACATTTTTAACACACAACATTCCATTTTGCAAATGTAATTCAACAACTCTGCGCACTCGAAGATATATAATTCATGTTTCTTCATCATCAGTAATGTACCTAAAAGATTCTTTATTACCATTCTTGTTGGTCTGTTATTTGTATATTTAGAGAAATAAAATGGTGTTAATACACATTATTGTGGAGATTTTGATTACTTGTACCATTCAAAAGAAACATACATCGGCCTGATTCGTTAACCTGCTAAATCCATTTTGTACAATAAATTATTTTTTGTACAGACTAGAAAGTTCATGAAATTATCTACCGATTGGTATAAGAAAAACGAAGATATTGACTTAGAAAGAATGAGAAATGTTATACAAGAAAAATTGAAAAATGCATTTTGACAACGAAATTATGTTAAATCCCCAGTTTTGCACTGAAATTATATAATATACCGACCCAACTGACGGTACGGTCATGTCAAACTTGTTCGTGGTGTAGGCCAAATATTTAAAGATGTAAACAATTAATTAGAAATAATAATATTTCCTTATTTCATGGATTATTTTGTTTTATCTGTTCATTTAAAGCGTAAGACTAAAGTTGTTAACCAAATTTTCAATTCTCAAACTGAATATTAAGGACTTGGCAGTTTTACGCATCATATTTTTTCAGTAGGGGAAAAATAAGTCCTCGCTATTTACATTATTTTCTTGAATTTTATAATATAAGAGTATAAAATATGGTAATAAGAATTTTGATCACGTTATGAATAAAAATATTTTGTCTTTTCTTCATCCTTTAAACGTTGCTTAACAGGTTAGCAAATTAGGCCGACACATTGATGTATCAAAATACTGACTTAAAAAAAAAGGTTTTACGTAAAACGTTTTCCCGTTCACAAAACCATATAAGTAAAACATTTAATCGAAAATAATTTTGTGGAAAATTGTTTTAAGGTACACTAAATTAATAAAACATTTTGAAGCCAAGAAAATATTAAAAGAAATCTTAATTTTTGGAAATTGTGGCTTTTTTTGTCACTTATGTCGAGGAGAGCAATTAGATTTAGAAAAAACAAAATTTCATTCGGAAAATTAGAAGATCGAGTTTCAAGAGTCATCAAAAAATGGAACAATAGTAAAAAACGATAGGCCTGGAAAAAGATAAGTGAAAAAGGATGCGGTACTTGATATATGTAAACATAGACAATGCAAAAATTAATCCATAAATAATTATTCGCATAAAAGTAGTAAATTTCTGGCACAGCAACCATGAATCATAATAGTATTATTTTCCCTATTGAGGGTGAATATATATAATAAAATATATTATGTTGGAAATACCCTCATAGGAAGTTATTCGAAATACTTTTTAAGTCTGCTTAAATAATTTAATATG
Source organism: Chrysopa pallens (assembly GCA_020423425.1). NCBI lineage: Eukaryota > Metazoa > Arthropoda > Insecta > Neuroptera > Chrysopidae > Chrysopa > Chrysopa pallens. The sequence goes on along the minus strand of CM035592.1, from coordinate 32,398,186 downwards.
AATATAGTTACTTGTAACTAAATTAAAATGATATTTAGACAAAAAAAAAACATATTAATTAATGTACAAACTAACAAATGGAAGTATTATTATATTCAGTATTAATTCAATCAATTGTCTACATTAAAAACATACGAGTAAAGTATATTTTCAAATTTTGTCTAATCATATTCATTATATAAATAATAATAATTATGAATTAATTAAAAACTTCTAATAGGGGTTTTATACTACACTATGACTTGTTCACAAGTTAAACCGCATTTAAGTTCGTTCGTTTATTAATATTTCTGTACAAATTTGACTTCTCTGTTGAAGCGATAATGAACAGTCGATTTTATTATTTAATTGTAATTATGTTGATATCCATTTAATTGATAAATAAACTTCCTTTTTCCTAAGTTTTTTCATGTCGTATCTATTTATTCAGCTGGAAAAATCATTTATCGTCGGCTTCGGTTTTATTTAACAGTTTTTATTTAAAATTTGGATTTACTTCATCTTAGTGTTTATTGTATTCCACATTCTAAACCGAATCACTTCATCACTACAGCATATCACGGAAGCCTCCCGAATATCAAGAAGATCATTAGTATTGGATAGCGCCAACAGTTTTTGTTGGTTTTCCATGTGGATCCCACAAAGGTGAAAACTGAGATAATTGCTGATGAAGTAAACCGTTGCTGCATACCTCCCCCTTCCCTTCATATTTCGTATCTTATTACTTTGTGTTCTTCTGTAAAATAAAAAATGTTATGAAATTTGGTATGTATTGACATTAAAACGGAGGTTTAGTCGAAAGGTTTTTTCCCGAAAAAAATTCCCAAGGTAAAAATTATAAGCCCCCCGTTTTCATGTGAATATTATGTATACCAATTTTCATTATATTTGTATAATAATTATTTTTTTTAGTTATTTGTGCGCGAAATTTGAAAGATATATTACATTAACGAGTATGCTTATTACAGCTGTAGCGATCACCCATAAATAATTTCTTTTAAAAACTATGATTCCTTTAATTGACGAGATAGCATTACTCAGATGATTGTATCGTCAAGAATTGGGCTATTTGACTGATAGTAAATTTGCTATAGGGTAAGTTGGGGGGAGATGACTATATGGGAGAGATTGCTAGCCAAGTAATTTTCGGAACCAATAGGAAGATTGTAATATTTTATGCTTAGTTAACTTTTTTTTTAAATGTAGGCTTCTAGCAGCACGTCCAAAGTGATATAGCACTAAGTATATGGTTTTCCCAAAGATTTTTCCGTGTTCACGTTCATTTCTAAGCAGTCCGATATAAATGATACTTTATGTAAAAGTTTAGTAGCAGTTTCCGAGTCAACGGATACTATATATCTAACACCCTTATACAGTCAAATAGTATTTAGGTATTATTTTAACTTCTCAAATGCACATAGACAAAGAACGACAAAAAAAGAGTTATGAACTAAAAAAAATAAATAAAAAAGAAAATAAGAAAATGATGGTGATAAAACTAACATGGCCATCTCTTCTGGGAACCTCAGAAGAGATGGACAGTCGAGATATATGGAAAAGTTTATTTTTGTAATGGCTTTCATCTTAGATTTTGTTGATTACTTTGTGTTATTTTATAGTTAAATAAACAAGATTAGTTTATAATAAACCACTAGTGTGATTCTTCTAAAGACTACGGCCATCTCTCTCATCTTCCCCATTTAATATCAAAGTTTGAAACCAGACTCGAAACATTGATATTTTGATTCGGAAACAAAGAACTTAATAGCTTGTAAATATTATTTATCCATCTTTTTCTTGAAAAGCATAGTTTTACGTGTAATTTTTATGGTGATTCTTGCTTATTTTTGACTATTAAAAAAAAAAGTAACTTCAGTCCCTAATTCGAGAAGTAAAGACCATTCGATCGAAAAATTAAATTAACATTAGTCAAATACCCAATTCATGCTTGTTTCAAATTTTATTGAACTAAGATAAATGATAAGTTCGTCCCTAAAACCAAAGATGGTCTGCACATACTTTTTTTTCCACGCGACAAGAGTTGTTGATGTAAAAACAAGTTTTATATATTGCTTTATAAATAAAGTTTTATAATATATATATATATATATATATATATATATATATATATATATATATATATATATATATATATATATATATATATATATATATATATATATATATATATATATATATATATATATATATATAATATATATATATAATTAATGAGTCTAATTAACAATGACTCGAAAGCAACAATAGCATTAACACATACATACATTCGTAATAAAATGGATGAAACAGATGTGAATAAACGATATTAATATACTATCTTTACAATTTCATGTAAAACTGTTAAAAAACAAGTGAATATAATAACTAACAGAGTTATTTGTTTAGATACTCAACATATGAATGAATATCAATATTTGAACTATTTTTAATCATTAACTTTAAATATTCAGTCTATACAGCTATACACATGTTTGTGTACATATAGGTACATGTCGTGTATACACATATGCAATAATAATATATATTGTATGTATATAAGTGCTTATTACCTAAATTTGAGCTCAGATTGCGGCGAATACAATCATTTTACGAACAAATGTTTCAAACAAATGTTGTTTGTTAAAAAAAGAAAGAAAATTTTCGGTTCTATTTTTTATGGTTCAAAAGATGTGTCATGGATCCATTGGATCGAATGGATCGATTTGGCTTATTCACGAACTTAAACTTACTTTTTATGTTTAGAATACGTCACCAAAATTTCAACTCATTATCTCTTTTCGTTTTTGAGTTATTTTGACGACGAGTAGACGGACAAATGGACAAGCTTGCGAAAATGGGCTAATTAGGTGATTTACCATGATTACCAATACCAAAATTGTGTAAAATTTTTGTGGTGTCAATATTTTTTAGCTTTATAAGCTTTAGCTGAAAAGTAATATACTTTGACATATTATATCAGCCTAACATGCTTTACATAAAGTTTTAATATTTAATTTGGTTAAAAAGCTGATTTTTTCAATAAAAAGTGGAGTAAACAGTTTCATTTTCATTATAACTCCATCAGTTTTTAGCTAACGGCATCGACAAAAAATCATTATGTAGGTCTCTTTACGTAGACGCTTCAACAAAGATCCAATAAATTTTAATTGCATTCGTCTTTATGTTATTTAACATTAAATGGTACTACTTAAATTTCCGGGAAAGAATGCGCACCTATAATAAGCAATAGGTTAATATGGTTAATGTAAAATATATTTTTCGTATTATCTATTTATTTATAAGCTTTATTTATACATATACGTCGAAAACCGTTCGAGAGCAAATATTTCTTTAATAAAATCGGCATTTTTAGTCATGCTTAACTTCAAAAATATTGATTTGAAAAAAATTGTTAAAATATTTGGAAATTATTTTTAAATAATTCTTACTATATAATAAGCACACTGCATTGGTATTTCCGGGAAATTCACACTATTACAATGAAAAATAATGTTAAAGTTTCAACTTTCTAAAGAGAATGAAAAACTAATATGTCTGTAATGACGTTTGTCATGTGGTACGTATGACGTAGCACGCTAGTAAGCCAGTTCATATAAATACAACATAACAGTACAGCATCTGTCACGACATCCTAAACTATAAAATATTTATAGTTTACTAGCTAGTGACGTCACTAGTGCTATCACCAATCACAAGATGTTTCCGTGACAGATAAAATTTCAAAAGTTATTGTATTTCGTGTCATTTGCTAAAAGTAAACATAGCTTAGTTTAAGTGAAATATGTTTAATTAGACTATAATCTTATACGGTGGCCATATTTTGTAGTATATTAATACTACAAAAGGCTAGTTGTCAAATAGCATATTTGTTGCTTGATCAATTCCTGTTGTTGTTTTTAAGGTTGCAAATTTCATCACCCTGATGGATTGTCATGGGGGTGCTGTGAAGGAAGCACACAAAATAAGCAAGTAAATATTTAAGTATTTACTGTATACCACGCATAATACAAAAGATTGGAGATTAATTCCTTTACTGTAATAGGATTCCTAGTAAATAATGTCTCAACAAGACGAAACGATTGGCGATATCAAATCAAATATTCTAGTAATGTTATATGAAAGATGATTAATGAATGAATCTTGTAAATTTGGAAGCAGTTATTTCTAGCATCACCCACAGTTGTTCTGGATTAGATCATGTAAATCTAATGCATTATGTTCTATCTGTAATTATACATTGTAACAACATACACAAGTGATTATATATGATTTTTGTAATTCATAACATATGTAAAATAATTAAATTATTGTATAAAGAAATTGTTGTGGGGGTTTTCAAAAAAAATGAATTATTATATTATTTATTTAATTATGGTTAGAACAATTTTAATTATACAGAAAGATAATATTCACACTACAATTTAAAAAAATAATTAAATGTTACTATTTGATAGCGAACGTAATTAAATTTATGGAGCTTATAAATAGGGAAGATGAACAATTTTTTTTTATCACTTCAATTGACGTCGCTTTACTTCACGAACATGAATTTGAAGTTTTAAAAATATGAAAGTATGAATATTCAAAATTCATAATTAAACAAAGAAGGAGATTTTCATAAATGACGTCATACTTGTTAATCTCCATTGTGATTAGACAGAGAGAGTTCGTCTACGATAAGAGATCCTATCGATCTCCATAGCACTTATACATTCCTTCAAAAAATCCTTCTGTGTTGTACAATCTTTCTATAGAAAATAACCGATTATCCTAGAATCACTCATAAAACTTTTTTTTGCAAGAAAGAGATGGAAAACAATATTTAAGAGTTACCGTAAAAAAAAATTGGATAATCATGCACGCTTGGAATGCAGGATCATTTGAGCGTGTTTAAAGTTTAAAATAATAGTACCGGATTCCTATTAAACTATTTTTAGAATAAAAAAAATGTAAATTTGAATCTTTTTTGGGATTTATGTGATATATTAGGTTTTTTGATGAAAATTTTTTTCCCAATTTTAGATTGATCATGTTGAAATGTCTTGAAATTGAGGCTCAATACACGGAGTTAAAATTGTTTTGAATGAAAGATTTTATTCCAGAATGCATTCCAAGCGTGCATGATTATCCAATTTTTTTTTTTACAGTAAACTCCTTCTGATCTAAAATGATACATATATAATTTAGGCGAACCATTAAATGGCCAATTTGGTGCGCATTAAAATTTTCTGGTATTCTATTTAAAATTAACCCTTGTCAAAACGTCTATCAAAAAACAAATTTAAAACAAACACCGCCCTATTTTTATCATGACCCACTAAATATTAATTTAACGGAATCACTTAAATAAAGATATTTGTATACTTTTAAAAATTCAATGGAAGATTCTTTGATTTATATAAAATTTTTAAATTAAATGTAATATGTTTAAAACGCGCGATGTCTGGGTAAAAAAAAGGGCGCTAAGTATTAAATAGGACACAATTTTTTATTAATAAAAAAAGACAATTTAACATGTCTAGGAACATTATTTTGTCAGCAACACATGTGGAAAGTAAAAAGTAATGTAGAGAATATTATTAGATTAATAATTTCTTCAAAAAATAAAAAAAAGAACAAAAAAAATTAAGTACTAATGTCTCCTAAGAAGTTTTATGAATAAATTTAGTGTTCTTTTCATGAATAAATAATAAATATTTAGAAAAATTAAATTTTATGTAATAAATATTACGTTAATTAAAAAAATAATGTTTTTTTTCGGAAGTTAAATCGAAAAATAATGTCGAAAAAATGATACAGTTTAAAAGATCTAATATTAAATGAAAATGCGCATTGTGATGTTCCCTCTAATTATCCTTTCTGTAGACAGACAACCGATTGGAATTCTGGTATAGGATTATAGAACTTAGTCGTGGTGCCCGCAAGTTATTTCATTTATAAATGTTCATCCCGGAATTTGTATGTGTCTAAGTCATGCTCCATCTTGAATTGCATCCACAAGCTTAAAACCTACCATTTCTAATAGTATTATGCCTTAATAACAGTGAACGGTACACTTTTTTTGAGGATAGTCAATAAAAAATTTATTAATTAAAATATATAAAATTTTAGAACATTGTTTTTTAAATTGATTTGATGAGTTTGAAGATGTCTAGATTAAGTCCGTGGGAGATTGCCACCCCATTTATTTCCGAAACCAATAGATAGCCTGTTTTAGTTCACATAGTAAGCTACAAGTATTACGTGCAAAGTGATATTGAAATTAAATCAAAAACATAGTAAACACCGGATAATGGGTTTCCCAAAGAAAGAAGTGTACACATCTAGTTTCACGCTGATAAAATTTTAATAGAAATTCGTACTTTTATATTTTACCATGATTGGTATTGTTAATGTGTTGAATTTCAACCTCCAAATTATCATGAATGTCTATCCATTTTTATATCGATGTGGCCATCTTTCCCGCTTGATTAAAGAGAGATGGTCACATTTGGTGTGGTAAAGATGGAAACAACACGAGTATGTTTTTCTAAGCAATCTGATAGAAATAATACCTAATTCATTACCGTATGTTAAAGCTCAGGAACAGTTTCATTTTAATCCGAGATAACGGCTACTATAGATGTTAATATCCTATAACTTAAACTTTTCAAGCGTTCGTAGCCAAAGAACAGCAAAATAAAACGAAAGAGGATAAGTTAAGGTCTTAAAAAGACAAATTAAAATAAAATAAGAAAATAAGGTTGATAAAACTAACATGGCCATCTCCTCCGGACACCGCAGAAGAGATTGGCAGTCGAGATAATTGTTCTCATCTTAGATTTTGTTGACTACTTTGTGGTATTTTAATGTCTCCTAAAAATTACGGCCATCTCTCCCGGACTTATTCTAACCTGAAAATCGCTGTGAAAGTGTATCCGAAGTTGAGATGTTTAACGGTGTAAATCTCTCTCCTAAAAATTGATAAAAGCAAAAGACCTATAAAATAAAAATCAAAATAAATAAATAAATACCATAATATCTTGAATAATTTGACAGTCGTACATTGACGGTCGGATTATAGAATTCAATATGCAATAATTTACAATAATTTATGTACACTTTATATTATTGATTTGGTATGGATAAAAAATGTGTGTTCATGATTTATTTTTATTTTTTTAATTTAATTTTAAAACGTGTAGGTACTCTTATACTCTTACACTATCGATCCCTGCATTCCGAGTTCGCTCCCCTCGATTCTAACCATGTAAATTATAACAAATTTTAAAATAATTTTATGACTTTTCCAAAAAACTGAACCTCAAACTTAAAAATGATTACTAAGAAGATAATTTAATATAAAATACAAAATTAATAAAGTAACACAACAAATAGAGCAAGATCCCACGACGGCCAGACCTTCATTATTTTATAAAAGTTGAAAGTTTCTCTGTACATGTCTCCTATACAGGTAAGAACGACCAGCGATTATAGAGTTTGGGTTGTGGTTACCTGGGCAGGTAACAGGTAGTAAAGGTGTCAAAAATAGTACTTAAAATTTGTTGGAGTATAAAGCTCAATTTTTTTATTCGAGATAACTTCAGAAATCTCGTCATCCGTTGCCGGACACTTATGACAGTTTCTACCCCCTGCCAGACATCCCTAAACTTATATAAATTATAATTATACTTCGTTATAGAAACGGGTAGCAACTGTCATAAGTGTCCGTCAATGGATGACGAGATTTCTGAAGTTATCTCGAATAAAAAAATTGAGCTTTATACTCGAACAAATTTTAAGTACTATTTTTGACACCTTTACTACTTGTTACCTGCCCAGGTAACCACAACCCAAACTCTATAATCGCTGGTCGTTCTTACCTGTATAGGACACATGTACAGAGAAACTTTCAACTTTTATAAAATAACGAAGGTCTGGCCGTCGTGGGCTCTTAGGCTAAAATAGAATGTAACTTTCAGGGTTTGGTGACGAACAATTGTTCTCTGCACTTGTTATACATATTTCTTCATTTTCAAAAAACATGCAACAACACAAAGATCGTGGAATTAATAATTTGGAAAATTTTCATACTTAAAAGTGCAGCTTACTAAATAATAAACTAGTAAAGTAAATTTCTCTTTTCGTTTGAATTTCCTTGTCTTACACATTGTTTTTAATATGTGGTTAATATTCTACCATTCTATACAGGTAAAATTTATTTAAAGAAAAATTACACGATAATCCTCAAATTATTATTATTTAAAATTTTACTTTCGTAATGTTAACAAGTATTTTTTAATAGTAATAATTTCACATTAAAAATCAAAATTGTGGTTATGTTTATCATTGCTCCCGGATATACAACAGAATAATGTTTGTTAATTCCAAATATTTACCATAATTAGAAAATGAAATCATAACGTAAAAAGTTGACATTCAAAAAAAGAAAGAAAATTAAAAAAAAATCATTTTAATCATTATTGTGGAAGATGTGAATTTCAAAGATGATTATTTCATAGATGTATGTTTCATTAACTGAAGGCATTGAGACTTAACAAATCGAATGTTAAATAATCGATTACTTATTATATTTTCTATATCTTATCGATTATCTTTTTACTATATTACTTTATTTTCCAGTATGGGGAAAATTTATTCGAAGGTGTAAAATTTAATAAAACCTCAAAAAGAGTTTTCAATTTAGGTTCCTAAAGAGAACCTTTTTGCTGATCGTATTGACTTTTGAAATAGAAATAATGGAAATCAATAACCTGTTAGCTTTTGGAACATTTTAATTTTCGTAGGAAGTTATTAATTATTAATTGAAATAATTCTGAGTTAACTATTTATAACACTTTTGTTACAATTTTGTTCATATAACTACAAATTTTGAACATGATGAACTGATAATGAAAAAAATTAACATACTTCATTAATTTTAATTTGATGATGTTTCCAACACGATTACTTATTATTAAGCATTTTTGATATCGGATACAAAAATTTTATTTACTCTCCGAATTTGTCGTCTTGGTCTCCGTATGACTTTATTGAATTGCAGCGCTTGGAAAAGTTTTATAAATCAATCATCAAAAATAATTGAGAAAAATGAAACGCATAATTTTCAGCAGCGTACATTTGTTGAAAGTATTGTATTAGTACTAATAATTTTCAATGCCATTTTTTTTTTCTTTTTTATATATTTATTTTTTTGTATTTTTTAAATATACTGTAGTATAGGATGTTTTATAACTGAGTCAAAATTAAAAGATTCAGATTCAGCTAATCTTAAGAATAAATATTTTAATACATGATGGCAAATCTCCAGAAGTGTACTGCTTATTTATAATAAAAACTTTTTAAGTTATTTTAAGTTAAATTTGAGTAATTTCTTTTTATTACATTTTATTGTGGAATATGCAGCTGTTTATATCAGAACTTACTAATATCGGAACATCAGATTTACGAATTTGTTGTTCTACCCAAAAAGTTAATACCCCGAAAATTATTTCTCTCTGTACTTATTTTAATCAATCTGAAAATTATCAAAACTTCTGTTTCGCGAAGTTGTAAGAAATCCGTTGAGTATGGATTGAATTAATTGGGCTGGTATAGTTGGAATATGTAGACAAAATTATTAGACATTTTGGTATAAAAGTTAAAATTTCATCTCTTTCTTATAAATATTTCTGCATATTGTATTTTTTTAAAAATGTATTACTAAAACGAGTAAAGTAAGCACAAGTTTCTAACGTTAATTATTTCCATTTCGAACCACATAGGTCATTTCTCATTTTGATTTACTTCAACTTATGTTTTTATACCTTATTCAACAAATGTTTTGCAAGACTAATTTCGATCGCCTTTACTGTAATATCATGGAACACTATGCCATATATATTTCGCTAGATGAATAATTAACAGTAATTACTGAAAATTTCAGCTATATTAAAATATTTTTATTATTTTTGACCCCATTAAACTTGAGATTAAGTATATATCGCGATTAGTTAAATACGGGTGTTGTTTTATATTAATAGATCTAAGATCACTAAATCAAAGAAGATGATCAATGGAGAATAAGCACCCTTACTTGAAAGCTTTGCGTCGCATCGCGAAATGTTTACGTGAGCCAAATTGTTCAAGCAGATTACGTGATCTCTCAACGGACGAACTAATGCGTCAAACTGTGAAAATCGGTTCTCTTGAGTCTTCGTGTACATTTTGATTGATAATTAATATACGTTACCCTGAAGATTGTTGAAACTTGGGTGTATTCCACTAAATTTGGGCAGAAAATTTTTGTTTGGGGGAAAAGATGTCTAGAGAATTGTTTAGGGGATAAAATTTTTTATGAATGCATAGTACAAACGGATTTTTTTTATAAATAATAAAAATTTAATTTCCAAAAACATTTATTGTTATTGACTTAAATTGACATAAGTTTCTGAAGTATTTACCTACTTTTTTCAATAAGGAATTTTGGAAATATTGTATCGTATTAGGTGGGTTTGGGGGTTTTTTAAATCTAAATTTGGAGTAAAAACCCGTAAATTGAAAACATCATGGTTAAAAAATTTCAGTTACTCCAACGACACTGGACTTAGTTTAAGTTTTTCGTTAAACTAGTGCCTCCAAATTCTCGTATCATCGAACTCATGAAACAAGACACATGTGTAAAACATTTTTGTATGTGTATGAAGCATACAAGGTCTTTGTAAACATACTATACAACTATGTATAAAGTTATATAGATATTAAATTCTAAGAAATGAATACCTGAATTGTATTTATGTACAAATAAGTACTTAAAATCAATCTCATTTTAAATGCGAAGAGCCGCACACTATATGCCACAAAATAATGTACATTGTTGCACTTAAACTTGCTATGTATGCTGTAGCTCTCATGTTATGCATTTCAGTCAGTCTCATAATATGATATGACGATATAATAATACATACATACATTGGTTGTATTTTATATAGACGAAGGTAAAACTATTACAAATAGGAATAAGAAAAAATTTCTCGAAATCTTTTCAATACGAAGTTAGTATCAAATCTAAAAATTTTAATTTTTAAATATGCTTAATTTAATTTAATAGCTCAGAAACAAGATACCTGAGACAAATAAGAGGCCCATCTAACTTAAAAATGCTATAAATGCTCTCTATCTATCTATATTTTGTAGAAAAGGATAAGGATAAAATCAAGCGTTCTACAAAGTTTTTTAATTTGAAGGTAGAAGCCTTTAAGAATGGTAAAAAGTGAAAAAAAAAAATTATAGTAGGGTTAAACCCATTAGAAACGGAAGAGAATATGACAAAAATGAAATAAAAAATAATTTACAGGCGATCTGTGATCGGGAAGTGGAAGGGGTTGAGTTTAAAACACGGCTTATCTCGATTTCCGGCAAAATTACAAGTTCTATGGAAAGAAGGTCCCGGCATATATAAGGAGAATTGGAGTCTGACACTTCTCTCGACTGCCTGAATGTTTTCTCAATCAATGATTGGGTACTCATTTTTTGAGCTCAGTGATCAAATGGTCAATATTTGTAAGGTTTTTTTATCGATTTACGTACTTTTTTATTTAATAATTAAACTTTATCATATTTTAAATATTGAAATAATTTACACTGTCAGTTGTTATCAACGTATTTCAATTTTTGATACTATTCTCAAATCTCAAATTCAACGTGATGAGTATAAAATTCAATTTTAAGCAATAGCCTATATGATATAATTTAAATATTTTCAATGTTACCAAATAATAAAATTATGAAATAAATTAAATAAAAATTTATTTGAAGCGGAGTTCAAGTTTGAATTGCGTATAGCCCAAGCTATATAAGTGTATACACATTATTTATAATTAAATATTCATTATCAAGGGTTCGTCTTATCACCATGTGAACTACTTTTATATATTTTTAAAATAAATTTGTTCAAAGGCTCACTCACACTAAATCAGCATAACTAATGATTGTGTAACGATACTGAATTACCGAAAATGCTGAATTTTGTGGTATGCTGACCATTATGCGTTGTGGTTGTTTTTATACTCGACATACATTATATGTCAGAGTATATTTGTGTTAGTGAGTATATTTGTGATTGACCAAAATCGGTCTATTGGTTCCAAGGGATCCTTGATCCAACTGTTAAAATATATTTCTGTTAGTTTTACTCCCGAAGTACTCTACCCATATCGGAAGTATTGTGTTTCTTTCTGAAATAAAATGTTATTTCTCCGATTTTAAAAGTTTATATATATATATATATATATATATATATATATATATATATATATATATATATATATATATATATATATATATATATATCGACGTTCTAGGTCTTTCTGAGTAACTTTCACTTTGTGTCTACCTGTCCATCAGTCTGCTGTAGGGCTTCACAAGGGACCGATACTAGCATTGGATCAAAAGTTAAATATTTTAAGTTTATTCATCGTGTTAAAAAAAAATCTAAAAATAATAAAATAAATTATTTATTTTATTATTATAATTTTTGCATAGTAACTAACAAACGACAGTTAAATAAATTAACAACAATTAATTTTTAACAACTGTACATAAATAATTTGATGACTAATACAAACATAAAAACTGGTAACAATCAGAATAACGAGAGTTTTTGGTTAGCAGAACAGAATTTTCGAGTAGGGTAAGTCTGGGGGAAATAGCTAATTATTTTCAGAACCAATAGGTAGATAGTAATATTTTATGCTTAACTGGCTTCAAGACCTAGACCTTTTTATTTACCATCATCAAGTTGATTGAAACTGCTGGAAACAATTTTTGGAAAGCATCAAAAATTGATATTAATTTCAGAACCATTTTTTTTATATCTCAACTTAAAATTCATCACTAATGAAATGGAAGGAACTGAAGAATCTCTAAAAATTGGAAAATGATAATGTTTGTTAAATTCTCAAATGTTACTTTTCATAAAAAAAAAATTGAACAATTTATTAACTGAATTTATGTGTATGTAAATTCTCTTCTATTTATTTTAGGTTATTAGAACATGACTTGACAATCATGTTCTTTTAAGATTATCTAACTTCTTTAATGACACTCGACCTTTGAGTTTGAATACTTCGCGACGTGATTAACAGTTTGTGATCGACTTTGTTGTTTAAAAAGTAAAGTTTATATACAAATGAACCTTACAGATCGTTACAAATTGTATCTATTTTATTCTGGTGGATCAAATTAAATACCATTAAATACCTTTCTCAAATGCATACAGCTTGTTTTAGTAGATACATGTTTACCGGGTGAATTAAAATTGATCACTCGGTATATACAAACAGTTTCGTATTTTTTAAGCAGTCGTTCTATTTAAGGATTATAAATATGTTTCTCTTATTCACTGTTTGTGCTTTAAAAAAATAACAATAGTTTTATTAATTATTTTAAAATGTGATTTTCCAATTTATATTATTTATCCAATTTGTATATATATATAGCTCAAGTGTATAAGTCTATCGGTTTGTGTCAAAAACCCAATTTATAGAGAAATAAGTAAAATAAAAGTGATTAATAAAAATCCTGTCAAATTGTTGTATGTATAAAACTACGCAAAGGTATTTTATAAACAGGTTGTTAATAAGTCAGGTCAAAAATATTTTATATTTGATATAAAATGAATCTAAAAAATTAAAAATATTTGAAACGCTTCTATGTTTTTCGTAAAGCTTTGTTCATATTGATCAAGATATTTAGTACAGTACAACTAATAGACTTAACACTTGATCAAAAATCGTTCACACTTAGTATTTGATAATTAAATCAAGTAACAAAGTAATTTATGAATACTATGCAAACAGTCACAGTCATTTTATAAAATTTCATATCACAAAATTGTTTGTATTATGACTGGTACAACAATTAAATGTCGTACAAATTCCTTCATTTATTTATGTTTGTGATTGAAGAATGGTGAGGATACTACTTGCACACAAAAAATAAAATTTAACTAAACTACTTGACTAAACAACTTTTCTAAACACTTGAACAAGATGGTGCTGTTCATACACGTCAAGTAACTAAACTACTTGCTAAATTATTTGATCAATGTGAACTAAAATCAACTTCTAATATAAGTGCTCCAAAACAGAAATCTTTCAGAAGAAATGATTAATTAAATGAATCATTCTATATTTTTAAAAAGGATTAAAAATAAACTGCCAATACTGAAAAAAAAAAATTCCTTATGATGTACAATTATCCTCATTTAAATAACTGCCATATGTCCGGTAGATATCAGAAAATTTAAATGAATAAAATGTAGAAAGTGCATTTTTTCATCTCATATCCAAATTGCTCATTCCTCAAGGAATGAGTCATTTAAATTTTTAATATTATAAATATCAATCAGGAAAATCAATTTCAAATAACTGATGTAAAACGACACCAAGCATTCACGTACAAAATTTCATCAAAATCGGATGGTTCATGATATACCTATAAGAATTTATGACAAAGTACTTATTTTTGAATACGGCTGGATCAATTGAATTGCTATTTTAAATATGAGATAAAAAATACATTTTCTACATTTATATTCCATGTGACAGTACGTTGATTATTTCTTGTTCACGTTTACACGTTCCAATTTTTTATTTTTTAATAACTATATTCTAGAATAATCGATTTTGACACAGTTTAAATTACTTATATAAATCTATACCACGCATGTACACACATATTTTCATTAAATACGAATAAATAGTTCACGAGATACTAGTATTAAAGTGAAAAAAAGGAAAACATTTCGAGCGCTATATCGCCGGTTGGGTAAGTGAAAGGTGCGATGTTTCTAAATAGGGACAATCCTGAATAATTCCAGTCTTTTGTTTCCACATTCCGAGAGATAAGTAAAATGATCTATATATAAAGTATGGTACACAGTACAAGGTATTAACATGTTTATGTTTTATGGCCGTAAAATACATTTAGTGTTTATTGAAATGATGTGTTTCTTGTAAATCCTTGAACTATTCCAAACTACATGAAATACTAAATATTTACAATTGTATCTTGTAATAATCATAGATGAACAGAAAAAAAAAACCTTATTATATTACTGTATATATATATATATTTACCACACAAGGCTTACTTGTGTGTTGTGTAGTATTATTATTCCTGGAGATATGCACCACAGCGGGACAGCGGGATGTGTATAATCTTAATGTTGATAAAGATTTTATAAAATCCTCCTAAAAGTTTTATAAAATAAATGACTATTTTCTAAATTGTGGAATGTTTTACATAGGTATATATATATATATATATATATATATATATATATATATATATATATATATATATATATATATATATATATATATATATATATATATATATATATATATATATATATATATATATACGTATATATAAAAGTACAATTTTTTGTATTCAATGTTCATTTATTTTAATTTATGAAGTACGCGAATGTTTAATGTTTTACATATTGCATGTTTTTGCATACTCTCGTACATATAATCGTATGAAAATTTAGCAGTTTTCTCCGTCTGATAATAATTGAAAAATTTAATCACATTAGCAAAAACGAAAAATTGACAATGGCTACAGTAACTGTTTCGTTGCTATTGTACAATTCCTATATATTTTGTTTCTTTGTATTTCATTTAAAATTGATCTTATTTTTAGAATACGTATTATATGTACAGTTTTTTTTTCCAGTAAAGTAAAATCTTGAATATCCGGACTCGTTCATCATGGCTGTAATTACCAACTTAAAAATAATTTAACAACGCAACGACACATGCTATCTGATAGCGTTACAACGATTCATTTCATTTGATACCGTTAAACTGATAGATTCAGCTAACAGATAAAAATTGATTATGATTTTTGTTTACAATTCTGTTTACGTTTTGTATTAGAGATCTATAATTTCTAAACGTAAAAGATTAGTGTTATTTCTTAAGGACAAAGTGATAGGATAACTTTCTATAATAACAAATCCATACAATTTAATTATTGTTTGATTTGACTTTGAAATCAATTATCTAGATTTTTGATTACATAGAATACCAATGGTTTCATTTCATTAGGATAATGAGGATTCTACTGTACTTTTAGTCTTGAATTGATATACATGACGTAATGTTTTTAAGCAAAACTAAATTAAATCTACAAAATTATGTAGAAATGATTTTTAAAGACATCTTAATATACAGTAGAAATAGCAGTTAACTATTTAAAATATTAAGCTAATTGAACCGAAATACTTTCTTCATTCTACAATGCACTTATGATCGAAAATGTTGAATTCTATACGGTCATGTAATATTGAAATTTCATTCATTGTTACCTCACAATCCGATTAATACTACAACTACAAAACATGTCAAATTTACTGACTGCAGTCCGATAAATATACCGTGTATATATTTATATAATGTAGATGCATAATTTGTGTGTTTAAGACTCACCGCACACGGTAAAATATTCGTATAGGAATTTCTAATCAGAAAAATTGATTGTCAATGCACAAAATTAGACTATTCTATTAGAAATTCACCTGAGGAAATTTGATAATACTTCAGGCAGCGTCTCAAGAACACCCCACGTTATAAGACCATCGTATAAGAAATTCTGATCGTATATCAGACAAATTTTCAAGCAAACGCTCTCCATCAAATAGTCTGATTTATACGAAAGTAAACGAACTGTCAATTATTATACAATTTATAAGTTTTTTTTTTTTTTTTGGTTAAGGGGTAGTCTACGTCAAACACTACTTCAGAAATGCTGATGATACTTTAGACACAGAAATTCTTTAAGAAATCCATTTCAATACAATCTTATTCATTCTTTTTTAAACAATGCATACATTGTATATTACAAGTCAAAATAATAGGATGGGATTGATGACTGAAAGGAAGAGGTGTGCAGCTATGACTGACTTTATAAGGAACTATCCCAGTATTCACCTTTGTGCAAACCATATGGAAAACTATCGAAAACTATTGGTAATGATGCCCGACACCCGGAGGATGTTAAGAGTTCGGTTAAGGATTTGGTATACAATTAATGAGATGAAGTATATACAAATTTTATATGAAAAATTACAAAAGTCTATAAATGATATTTCCAGCTGAATAGGCACAAAATTAAAAACAAAAAGAAATGTTAATTTATCAAACAAAATAAAAATAATTAAATCGACTATTTATTATCGATTCAACTGAGAAGTCAAATTTTCAAGGAAAAAAGATCCTTACAGAATAAATATGAATATAAATATACATAAATTTATACCTAAGACAATTGTGCGAAGAAAGTCACTCAACAAACGAAGAGTGGTTGTGTATCAATCAGAGCAAAACTTCGTCTAATGATGATATGGCGAACATTCAATAAATGAAGCTTCTTCAGATAGCATCAAATTCTGATGCTACTTCACTCAACATCGTATGTATGCGCACACCATCATGTATCCTTATACGAATTTCTGGTCAAGTCTTACAGAGATTTTCTGATTGGATGTGCTGATCAAAAAATATTTTATTGCGCGCTTGCTGTAAAGAAGAACTAACTAATGGTTATTATGATTGTAATAATTTACAAATGTAATGTGTAAATATTATACAAATCATATTCATGTATTATATAAATAATATTTATAAATATTAAATACCTATTCATCGTCGTCTTTTTAATGTTTGATGAAAATTACATAGATTATTTACTTTGAATATCAGATTTATTGAATATAAGTTATGACTTATAGTGAGCTGATATTTGACAAGCTTTTTAGAATTTTTAAAACGTAATAGTAGAAGAAGTGACCGTATTAAAGTCCTACGGATCAGATATAGGAGAATATTAAGAGAAAAAACGCCACAGCCTCCCTTGTACCCTTTTGGTCCACTGTACCCTCCTTTAGAACACTCTATCATCTGAAAGCAAAGATGCTTTCGATGTGAGTAAGTGACAAAAGGTACAATATATTTACCCATTGGACTGAATAGCCTAGAGGTTGCGGGTTAGAATCCAGACAGCCCACTTTGATCAATTATAATAAAAAAAGGGAGCGGTTAATCACACTGTCGTCACTTGGATAATAGCAAAGTAACTTGTTTGTCTTCAGGTGATGGCGTGTTCTCAAGGAGGGTACGGAGGAACAACATATCTAGATTCAAGGTGCATGGCCGTTGCGGTTCCCCTCTTAATATACTGTAAGTATATATTTTCATTTTCAAGTAAATAGATATAGTTTAGAAAAGGTCAAGATAATTATAAGACAGAAATCAAACAAAAATATTATTATTGAACTTGCAACCTGTATTTGATACCCTTAACAAATATACTTTGAATAAATGACTATACATTCGCTTTGTACAAAGTTGCAACTCCGATTTTACACTCCTAGAGGTGATATTTTCAAAAATCCAGTGTTAACTTTATAGTTAAGTATCTAATTTTGTAGATCCTGCTTCTATTGTTGCTGTTTTGGCTTGATGAATCAATTACGCGAAAAAGGCTTAATTCTGCACAATATTATAATACACACAAAACTGGCTTTACTGGCGCAGACGAAATACGTACAATAAAGATGGTCTCCAGCCTCAGAGTTCTTAAGGGAGGTACGAAGAATCATTTGGACTTTCACTTCGTTCTCATGTTAAGTAAAAAAGTGCTTCGGCTGCGTATAAAAGGTGTAGTAGGTTTTGGTCCAAAAGACTCGCTCCACTCCAAGATAAAATAAGTGTATTATAGTTTGAATATCGTGATATACAAAAATTAAAAGAATCTAAAGAGAGGTAAGTTAAGAATATTTCAGTTTATTCATATTAAGCAATGGTGCATTTATTTGCGTTTCTACCATATTTATTTAATTGCAATTTATGTAATACAATCCATAGTATAATAATAGATATTATAATAATAGGTATAAGTGTGGAAAACGATATAGTTTTGATTTTTTCCAAGCGCAATCTACCAGAGATACCACAAAGTGCATCACAAAGCTATTTACCACTGTAAATTAAATAATCTCGTAAAAAGAAATAAAATAGTATTCATTTGATATCATTAAAAAAAATTAGAAAATTAATAGATGTGTTATATCACGAATAAGTAATCGAATTTTCTACAAAAATAACTTTTTGTTCCGTGAAAAAATAATTTTAATATATAAATTTTTAATAAATTATTGAAATCCTTTCTCAAAGTGATTGTCATAATCACTTTTCCTTTCTCATTAAAAAACTAAATTATTGTAAAAATAATGAATGTTAGGTATCTATAATATAAATTTTATTTAAAACTTAATTTATGAGAACTTTTTCTTGATCGAAGACCCACTAGAATAAATTATTAATTTAATCTAATGTATGATCATTTTATTCAATATTTCAGTTGTACTATAATAATTTGATGGGAGCCCTTAAAAGGTTGTAATGTGTCTATGTCTATCCATTTGCTGGAGAGTTACCTTTAATCTATTTTCACTCGGTTTATTTATATGTTAAAAGGACGTAGCCTTTAGTTATTGGTTTTATTATCATGACTGTTGAAAATTCCGTTCTCTTAGTATTCTGACGATTTAGTAAAAAGTTAATTGAAACACAATAGATTTGACAAAAAATTGATTGATTATGTTAAATAAATGCGACTAAATTTGTTTGTGCTCGCTAACACATTAGACGGCAAAAGGATATAATGTTACATGTCCTTGAAAAATTTATGTCTAGTATTTCCTATACAATTTTATTTTTATTGTGATTAAGAATTTATTATTGTTCACATGAAATATATAGAGTGGAATTTTGCTTAAAAAAAATGTCTATCTTGAAATTGAAGTTTTATTGATGACATACAATCAAAATTATTATTTACAAATGGATTCTTAGAAATCGATGTCATTTTCAAAAATTTATATTTTGAAAAATTTTTTATGTATCTACATTTTACAACTATGACATTACGAAAATAGCGCAATATGTCCGTGATAACGTTTGTAATTGTTGGATAAAAAATTATTTTTGTTTAATGTGTTTAATTACAATTATAAGAGCTTTCTTATCGTTATTCAATATAATAAGTTAAAATTAAAAAAAAAAATACAGAAAGGCAATCTTTGGGAACTGCCGAAAGAAGTGAAAACATTAAACGTTATACGTACAAAGCTGTATTATATTTTTTAGCACATGTTTTTCGTTTTATATCGATTACAAATTTTCAGGACAATTTTTAAGAGGCTAGGGAAGAAATTGAAATAAAAAACTGCGGTATCATAATATTTTTCAACTTTATTTCAAGTCTCTTCTTTTTAAAATATTTATTTCAAAACAAATTATGATAAAGAAATTATAAGTGTTTCAAATGATAATTAATCATATGTTAATTTTAAAAGTACTAATGTTATGATTTATACGATAACTCGAAACATTGTTAAAGTACGAGGACTAAATTAATATCACCATTTTTTAAAGTTTTTGTTAATTTTAAATTTATTGATTTTGGTTTCAATAGAAATGATGCAAAATGAAGATTTGATACATTTCTAAAACGATTCTGTCTGTCAGTGACTATAGATGTTATACCTCTCCTGAAAGTACTCAATGTGTCTAAAAGAAGATATAGTATATAGTTTAAAGAAGTATAATTTGTTTTATTCAACAATCCAAATAATTATGTTATTATTTTTGTGTTCACCCTATATAAATATTTATTAATATATATTAAATAATATCGCCCCCATATATATTTAAACAACGGAGTAGATCATTGACCTTTTTTGCAACTTAAAAATTGTTTTAAATTTCATTTAAATGTATTTATTATTTGAGAGGACCAGTAAAGGAAAGTTTAAAAATATATTAAAATACCAATGAGCAAGCAAGAAGCATTGTATACGATTTACTAGCTAATACATACGTCAAGCAAATGTACTTTTTATTTTTGGTAAATTTATTGACTTTTTTAATAAATATTTATGTTTCTATTTTTCTGTTATGTAAATTTGAGGGGCCCTTTTTGGTTTAATTATTTGTTAACCATAAAAACAGTAAAAATATTTTCATAAACAAACTAACTTTATAAATTGGTTGTTCAGTTTTCTTAAGCATTTCAAATATGGGATTACCGAAAAAATATGAGCAAAATTAATAATGGACATTTAAGAAAATTGTGCTTTTAAATACAGGCTGTTTCAAAATAAACAGTGAATATTCTACGATGTAAATAAAAACTGATACATATTACATGATATTTGTTATTGTAATTTGTCTATACTATCACCTCCTAAAATATTCACTATTACTACTGAAACTCCTTGTCTATTAAGAATAGTAATTTTTTATACAATTTTTTTTATGTATCGCAACCTAAGTATTACCCAAACATCAACCCATAGCAACAATTAATTTTTGTGGCGGGAATTGAACGAGCATCATCCATAAATTTATTATAGTTGACGACAAAAGCAACTGAACTATCGAAATCGGTAGTCACAAATAATTTACGATTAAACAGCGGAAATAAAAATTTGAAATTTGATTTTAAGATAAAATCAAACAATTTTGCATTAAATTAAAAATTTAAGCTAAACTAATTGCCAACTTAGCGAAACTATTATATCTAATAATGAGTACGGAACATTTTTTTTAATGAATAATTTTGCATCAAAAATACAAAGCTCTTTTGCTTAGATGGGTTTGTTCGATACTCCACTTGCTTAAGATTAATGAGGTAAATTTGTTCTTTCACAATTACGATTACTTTGTCAATAATTTTGTATCTGTTTTTAATAAAGAAAAATGGTTTTGTTATGCTGACCCTCAACTTATCAAAATACCAAATTTTTTCCTCTTTTTTTACTTAATTATCATTAGAAAAGCAACATATTTTTTAAAATTATTCCAATTTGGCCGGATTGAAACCCAATCTGTATAGTCTTACATAGTGTGCTGATAAAAATTCAAATTTTTCAAATTAATAATTCTTTATTTTCATTAAAAAATATAAAATACAAATCGGCTTATTACTATAGCACCTAGCCTAAGCTTTATCTATAATACATCATCTTATATACTAGTTACATCGAGATTACAATTTTTCATTACATCGTTTTAATAAAATGGAAAATTAAAAAAAAAAAAACCATTTGAAAATGAATACATTATTACCGATTGCAAAGATTGTCTAAATTCATGGTTTAACTGTAACATATACATTTCAAATCTTTGTTTATACAAATTTCGAGGCACGTTGTTTGACCGCCATGAACTCCTAAGCTTCTGAAGCAATTCACAAATTGCCCAAATTCAAATTCAAATACCGGGTTTCCCCTACCCCTAAATTCTACCCCTAAGGGGGTGAAAAACAGGAAAAATTAGTATTAAGGTAGAATATATTATCGAAAAAAATTAAAAGGGGCGAGGTAAAATCTATGGGATTACAACTGTAAAAGGCATAAATCGGGGACTCTATAGATTTATTTAATGAACAATCGGGGATCTTAAAATATTAGTCACCGATTTGATTTAAAACTATGATTACTGCGCAAGCAAAGCAGTGGGAAAAAGCTGGTTGATTACAGATATAATTCTCCCAAAAATAGTATTATAATAGGTATTAAATTTCAGAGAATAGGGTAATACGCAATATTGTTTACGTGAAGGAAGCCGAATAAAATCCACTATAATAACGTTGTTTGTCATCAAGTTATCAGTGATTACGATACGGGTGGGCTTATTTATACAATCTACTATGGTAGGTATGTATATACATAATACGTATAATATGAATGAAATAATATTACACAAAGTGTATGGAATTCATTGTAGTAATATAATTTAAACAAAGGTAAAGGAAAACCTACATTTTATATAAATACTAGCGGACTCGCATGCACGGTGTTACGAGAATTTTCATAAACAAATTTTTTTCCATTTTATTACATGGACTGTATGTAAAATTGGAAGTAGATTGGACCAATGAATCACATTGTCCCATAAAAACTTTGCTCCTGTTTTTCACCCCCTTAGGGGTAGAATTTAGGGGTAGGGAAAACCCGGTATTTCAATTTGAATTTGGGGAATTTGTGAATTGCTTCAGAAGCTTAGGAGTTCATGGCGGTCAAACAACGTGCCTCGAAATTTGTATAAACAAAGATTTGAAATGCATATGTTACAGTTAAACCATGAATTTAGACAATCGATGTAATCGGTAGTTAATGTATGCATTAACTAAATCATCCAGTCAAAGTATATATAAATTGTCTAATGT
Source organism: Chrysopa pallens (assembly GCA_020423425.1). Taxonomy (NCBI): domain Eukaryota; kingdom Metazoa; phylum Arthropoda; class Insecta; order Neuroptera; family Chrysopidae; genus Chrysopa; species Chrysopa pallens. Next base: position 32,374,882 of record CM035592.1, on the reverse strand, counting down.
TATATGAAATAAAACCATAGAGATACTCTATTTTGATTTCGACGAAATTAGACAAAAGATGTGAGCAATATTTTTTCTGATTCTGCGAGATACCAGACAAAAAGAGTGAATATGCAATATGCTTACATATTCAGTCTTAAAAACATGTAAAAACATGAGAAAAATACATTTTCATTAAAAGAGTTATGGGTAAGTAATTGTTTATTTGAGTACATATTTTTATTTCTTCAAATGAAGCGTTTTTACTACACAATTAAGGTACTGAAAAGACATGAAAAATAATTTTTGAAAGTTTAACAACTGCTTCATTTTTGAATCAATTTCAATTTTTCCCAGATTTGTTCAGGTACTGAAGGGAGTTTTAAATTCTAATTTAAAATATAGAAAATTTAGTATCATTAAAATATCCAATTCTTCAGAAAAAATCTATTATACGGCCTTTATTCGTATGATTTTTCTAATAAATTAAAAATAAAAAACCTTCTTAATACAAAGCTTTTATTTAAATACTCTAAAAAGAAATAAATAAATGTAACTATCAACTTATAAAATCATAACACAATTTTATATTATAGAAAACGTACTGGTATTTACTTTATTTGCAAATTTTAATAGTTAAAATCAATCGTATCAAATTATTTAATTTACTTGTTTATCTACACAAGTAAATCTCGTGACAAGCTTTGATATCATATAATTTGTGTAATGATGTTATAAGTTGATAGTAAAAGTTTTAAAGTAAAAGTTTATTTTTATCCTTTAATACCATTCAATGAAACCTTTAAATTTAAGAAGGATTTTTACTTTTAATTTATTTTTTTACTTTTTAGTTATCGCTTGACTAAAAAACCACAAATATATGTTGTACAGCGATTCATAACATTTAGTTGTAAATATTCAATTTAGAGTGGCATCACTTTATTTTCCGAGCTATTCTTAGTACACCCTTTGATTTCATACCCATATTGCAGGATTGCATTGAAAATAATTAGTCTGCCATCTTGGGTGTGCCGCCTTCTTGAATTTAGAATGACGTCACACAATTTACCATGCATTGTCATGCAAACATAACGCGAATACAAAATTTCAACTCATCAGTTGAAGTTATTTGCTTCAAAATTGAGTGGCAAGATTCTACCCATCTAAACAAACATACATTGCAAGAAGTTAAATGAAAGCTTTCAAAAAAAATACAATAATTTATTACAATAAAGTTTTTCGATGAAAACATGAGCATCGAGATGTTCCTGGTGTTTGACATTTTTAGTGTTAATATTTTCTGAGGGTATTGCCCCGTTTCGAATACGTTCCGGATTATATGACCCAAAATCAGTTCCAAAATAAAATTTTTATTTGTCTTATGACTCAATGTATGTTCTTATCGTGAGTGAAGTTCATTATGTTATCGAGTTAATGAATGATTTATTAATGAATAATATTATATTACGTTTTTGGCATTAAATTTACATTATATTTGTTTTAACATCCTGTATGAAAGTGCACAACAGTACTCTAATATTTGTAAATATTTATTCTACTAGTAGATTTCCAAAATTTCGATTAATTTTTTAGTTACGTTCACGTTTACAATTAATCAAACTTTTGCACATAGTTTCGGTTTGGCAGACAATAAAATATTATTAAATGTAATTTTAATATACTTTACAAGAATGTAAAATTGTAACGGAAAAGGTTTGAATAAAATGCGGAAGCGATAAAGTCTTAAAACTGAATTTGCAAAGAACACGGATGTAGTAAAAAATATTTTTTTTAATACAAAAAAGTTATAATCGTATAACTCAAGAACGGCAGGACCAATTTTTATGATTTTTGTGTTTTTTGGTTTATCTTTGTCCGAAATAGGATAGTTTAAGGTTCATTTTCTTCCTCTAAGGGGGTGAAAAAATTTTTTTAGTAGTTCTCATTTTATGTTAAAAATCCTATCATCATTTCCATGAAAACCAAAATCTAAATTCGAAATACAAAATTTTTTTATTTCTTCTCAATAGCAGATTGTCGAACTGTCAATTATATAAAATGTGCATATAGTATAGTTTAAGTACCGAAACCGCTCGTGGTTATGGGGGTCCATATACTTTTCATCAAGTATATTTAGTATCGGTTTTAAGTGTGTGAAAAACGGGGTCAAAGTTTCTGTGGGCAAAAATGATTTTTTAGACCAGTCTATTTCAAATTATGCATTTAATCGATGTAATATCGTTTCATATAGTTAGAAAATTGCCACAGCAACGTATGTTCGAGTCTCCTAGTGTATATACAGATGGTCATATTTGGTTCTAGAGATGTTCCCTCCTGGGACTACGTGAATAAGGTCAGTATTCGTTTTAGATAAGTTCCCTCCCCGTACTATGTGAATAAGGTCAGTAGTTATATTAAGTTTTGTTATAGACAAGTACATTCATGGAATTTTCTTCGTTTTCGTATCTAGATTTTCTCTTTTTCCAAACAGTTTCCTTTTCAGTTTGTGACGCTCTAGGTTTTTCATGACGTGACCAAGATATTCTTATTGATTGAATATTCTGAGTATCTTATTGATTTTTATGAAAGATTGATCTAATTGCTTCTTATGAAACCATTTATTTTCTAATCCCTCATTTCTCCACTTTTGATCATTTGAGACAGAATCTTTCACATTGCTTTTAAATACTCTGAACAGACCTCGATTTGTTTTCAATGTATCGTCGAATAAAGTTCAAGATTTATGTATATTATGTACAAAAAACTATACATATTAAATAATAATTCATTTTTCGATTTTTAAAAAATAATATTTCATGAATGATTGTATTTGCTTAATAAGATATTTATGATATCATGTATGCATTTTTTTTTTTATACACGGTGTATTATTTTAAACAACTTTTAAAAAGAATTAAAAACTTGAATAACTTAAAGAATTAGAATCTATCGTTCGATGTATTATAATTTAACAATGAATTTCATCCGGTAGCAAACTGTTTTATTTTATGGTTGATTGTCTGATTCGACAACCTAGATATTTTTAATAAATTTTGAATACTTTGTATTCGATTATAGAAGTAGAAATGTCATTTTCACCTCTAAAGATAGAACATCTATTGCACTGCTATTTGATGGATAGAATTGAAAACATCACACATTTGCCGGAAATCAAACTCGTGACCTTCCGATCGACCTACCAGATATATTGTATATGTCTAATTTTTAAGTTAAGCAGAATATAATTACTTTCTATAATGTCAATATCCTACAGATATTAAAGATTCTTTATGGCTCTATGGATCTCCATGACTCAATTGTCAAACCTGATGAGATGGAGGAAAAGTTCAAATGTGTGACACATTTGGTTGTAAAATGTTTAGATTTTCCACATTTTCAGGTCTGTTAATAATTAAGTATGATTATAATACACGTTATATAACAAACTATTATAGCAAACTATATAACACTGCATATTTAATGTGCTTTATGAATGTTTATGATTAAAAATAATCCAACCATTAATACTTTACTATGTGCAGGTTATTTAAACAATTAACAATGATAGTTGTTATCTTCATTTCTTAATTTAATAAAAAGGGCAAGGGAAATAAAAATAAAATAAAGAAACGAATAGACAAAAAAAAAATCAATTTCATTAAAAATATCTAAATTAAATTTGCAATCTCAAAGCTCGATTTAAAAATTATTCGTTCTGTAGCTAAATACATTTTGAAATGCTTGATTTCAAAATATATGAAACAATCAAACATCTTGTATATATTTATTCATATAGGTATACAACTTATAGCTAAAAGCTTACTGGTTGCTTGTCTTGTTAGTATTATATAATGACGTCATACACATACATCCGGTGACAGCTTTTTGGTCGGTGTCTGTAGTGAGTGTTAAGATTTGACCTCCTCCTCTTTACTTACTCACATAGCTCACTTTAGTGGGCTGCCTTGAGTTTTGTTATGTGTTTTATTGTTGTTAATGTGGATCTCGTCTGTTCGATATTATGTTTGTCTGTTTTTTCTGCTTGTCCATCTATTTCATCATTATTGTAGCCGTGTCGACTTCTCCTTCTTGTTAGGAAATCTTTTACTTTAATAACAGAGAACAGACTATACATTTAGGCGTAGTGGATGTAGTCATTGGAGATTAGACTGATTACTTTCAGTATAGTTTTTTCATTCATTAATTGCTGTCATATTATTTCGAGCTAGTCAAGATCACTAATATAAATGCTGTTGAATTTATTAAATTTATTTAAACATTTTCATTTTATCAATAATATTTTGGTGTAATTCCAAATTCTAGACAAGTTGTTCGAAAAGATTGCACATGTTATGATAATAATTAAACGGTAAATAAGATTGTGCAGTTGCCTGAATGTTTTATGAGGTTTACAAATATGCATTATTGGATTTGGAATCTTAATTATTTCATAATAAATAACCCCATGATTTCGCTGAAAATCTTTGCAAACTATTTTCGTAGAATTAGCATGCGACAAAAATTTTATGTCATACAGACGCACAGATACTCTAAAATATTCACGCACTTTGTTGTACACCATGACCAATGGTTAAAATTCCACCATTAAAGTAAACCCATAAAGATTCTGTTATTTCTATGATGCCTCTACATTACTTGACTGTTCCTTCTTTTGAAGTGAAACTCCTTTAGAATCGTTCTGATTTGATGAAATAAAAATCCGTTACGATAAAGAAACAAACACATAAATGTATAGGATTAAGTGAGCGAAAGAATGAGTTAGAATACATTACACATCATTCAACATGGTCATGCGCATCTCTAGTTATAATATGTGTACGACCTTGTTATATATTTTATATTCTCGTTCTCCTCTTTGTGCGATGCTTCATAGCATCCCCACTGTTGTCTACTAAGCATTGTCCATATGTATGTGCCTTGTATAGTGGGATATAATATTTACAATATATGTTATATATTATTTTGCATTAAAATAATCAATAATTTTTAAGTTTGGTAAAAAAATAATAAACCTTTCATTTATCTTCTTTAGGCTACTTTTCAGAAGTTTCACTTCTACCGTGTGGGAATGGCAAACACAAACTTTTTTTTAATACTTGGTATATATACAATAAGTCATATTATGTTAATTTTAATCTAAGGTCTGTAACGCTTGAAAATATTGACCGAGCAAACAAATTTGGGTATAGGTGTTCATAGAATCATCTAATTTGTCAATTTTCGTATGTCTATTCGCCGGTTACCAAGATAATTCAAAAACGAAAAGAGATAGCAAGTTGAAATATTGGTGACGTACTTTTGATATTAAAAGTAAGATTAAGTTATTGAATGAGCAAAATTGGTATATTGGATCTAATGGATTCATGAGGATCCATGGCCCAACTTTTAGACAATTAAAGATGATGATTAAAAATTCAAAGATAAAAAATATTGGCTTTTCAAAGCAATTAATGTTCATTTACTGTTTAGATACGCCACAATTTCAGAGCAAATTTAGCAACTAAGCTCATATGTATAGTAGCAATACATATTATTATTATTATAAATGTGTTTATAACTGTATGGACTGCATATTTAGAGTAATTTTTGAATGTATATCATTAAAAATAGTTAAAATTTTGATACTGAACCACATGTCGAGTATATAAACATTTAAATCTGTTAGTTGTTATCTTCAGTTGTTATCTTTATACTGTTTGAAAATTGTTCTCGATGTTTGATTAATTCTAAACAAAAGTGATTTCTCGCTATTTGGAAGAAAATGACCATGTTGGTTTTCTACTCTGTCACTGTATGCTTGTGGAGCTACCTTTGTATTTGTTATTTTTCAATGTTTTAAATCAATAAAGGCATTTTCAAAAGACAAATGACGTTGATTTTCGATTTTAAGAAAATAACTTTATATCAGAAAGCTGTAAAAACAGCGCAAGGCGCTCAAAGAACACTACTTGTTGTTTGTAGTAAGCCTGTTCTTTCAGTTCTGCCTGTTATTTGTTAGTAAAATATATGTGTATCGTTTATCTTTGTTTAACACACATTTAATAATCTTTTTAGTTATATTATTATTTATATTGTGTGAATATTTCTGTATGGAATGCCGTAAATATTTGTTTTAATGTTTTTAAGATGGTTTATTATTAGACTCGAATCTTGTAATGTTGTTTAACATTTTACTTTACGTAGTAATAATATAAGTCTCAAGAATAAGATCATAATACAAGGTCGATAACGCGGTCTTTTATGTCGTAATACAATTAAAGGATTCTTATCACTGTCCTTTTTAATGTTTAGATTTTCTAAACGGAATCAAAATAAAATTATGTTACATTTTCCAGGCCAGAGAAATTACTTGAAGTAGGTTGAGTTGAAGGTCCAAGTTCAGCTGTACAAATTTCTAAGTGGCGAAAAATTTGAGCCATTTAGGAATTGGATAGTGGGTACATAAATTAAAATGCGTGTCTAGAACTCTTGGTATTTAAGCAAATTTCCATCTGCTTCTATTCCCGATTTCTCAACTATGAATCCTAATCTACTTTAAATGTTTCCAAAAATATTTCTAAATCCAAGGTATATCAAATCAAATTTTAATTCAAAATTGGATCCAATTTTTAATTATAAACAATTTTAGATAACAAAACCAAGTATATTTACCTGATGTAGCTCAGCTTTCTGAAAAGTTATTCAATGTACATCCAATTTTTATAAGAATAAAAAATGCAAAATATAGACAGTGTTTCAATACATACTCAAATTTTACTCAAACTATTGTTTATATGAAAAATATTTCAAAGGTATTGTTTGCATTAAAAAAATTAAAATTTTTGTACTTACAGGATTTCTCTATGTAACACCATTTAGAAGCGGCAGTTTTTGATATAAACCTTTTGGTGAAATTCGCAACAAATCGACAGTCAGGTAGACATACATCGAGTTTTGTACCCATAACCATCCCTATCATCTTTATCGAAATTTCAACTGATTATGAAAATGTACAGATTTCGTCCTATGAAGAGTTTAATTATGGGTACGTACCTGAATAGCGAAGATGTTAAAATTTTGGTTAATATCATTCGAGAAACAAATGAATTTTTAATTAGTATTTTGAATATCGTACGAATACTGACTGATTGAATGTAAACTCAATCGACAAACTTCCACGGTTTCTTAAAATTAATGTATTTTATAATTTTTTCAGTTAAAAATAAAAGTTTCAGATAGATAATCAAATTTAACGCAACATAACAATTAGATATTTTAAATTTTTAATGGAAGTGTCGTATTTTTTGTTTCATTGAGTATATATAATGAAACATTATTTTGTGCCATCGTTACTTCCATCAATATACAAAAAATTATATATGAAAGTCGTTTTATATATAAAAATTTATACACGGAATTATTTGGAGGTTAATAATTGTGTATGGCACAATAAGTTCCTTGACATAAAAATGAGTAAATTTTTTATTTGTTTACATTTTTACGGTTTATTTATTAAATTATGTACTATACTTTGCCTATACTGTAGATAAATTATAATTTTACAATTTTTGCGAGGCTATTGTCGAAAACATTGTGGCCGCTATTACGTTCAACATTTTATGTATATTTTAAACTATCATTGTTTGTTATAGCAATGGATTTTCTTTGGTTTAAGCAAAACCAAAAAAGTATCTCGTTTTGAACTATCAGGAACGTTATCTATGAACGTTTAAATTTAACTTGTGTAATTGTAAGAGGCACATAATTATGCACACAGGAAGATATGATTTTACTACACCTTCATCAAGTTTCTAAGAAGTTATATGAGTATATGGATTTACTAATTGGTATTATTGAATAATGTGAAGCAGTAATAATACGAAGGATAGTATTTTCAATGTTACTACAAAAAGTGACTGGTAATGTGAGATTACTCGCTTACTGATCAATTAATAAATTTTTATTCATAGTATGTAATTATTTTTATATATTTAACCATTGACAACACACCTTCATTTAATTCACATAATGTTAATCTTGATGTAGACGATCACATTCAGTAGTTTATTTTATGAACATTTCATTGACGATAAATTTTGAGATTTCATTGAACCAGATTTATTTTTATTTTTTTTTAATATTAAAATTCATAAAATTAAAGTTTCAAAAAATTATGAAAATAGAAAACATGTTTTTACAAACGTAATATTTAATGTTAAATAAATTAAACTTGAAAACTTTTACTATCAACTGCTAACATCATTACACAATTTATGTGACATAAAAGCTTGACGCGAGATTTAAGTACTGGTATTTACTTTATTAGAAAATTTTAATACTTACAATCACTTGTTTATTAACAGAAGTAAATTTGGTAATACACTTTTCTTTTTTTCTTTTTAGGGCATTCAAAGCTTTAAATTTAAAAAGTTTTTTCATTTTTTTAAATTTATTTTTTACTATTTAGTTATCACTTTTGTACCACCACAATTATATGTTACGCAGCGTTTCATAAAATTTAGTTATAGTCGAAGATATCTGTATCAAAATTGAGAGTCAAGCGCTAGAAGTCCGCTGTATTAGTTTAAGAGTGACGTTTTATTTCCCAAGCTATTATTAGCAAGCTCTTTCATTTGATACCCATATTGTGAGATTGAAAATAAAAGTAACTAACCGCTTCTTGAGTATGGCGCCATCTTAGATTTGGAATGGCGTCACATAGTTAACCATACATTGTCATCCAAACAGAACGTGTATACAAAATTTCAGCTCAATCAGTTGAGGATATCTGCTTCAAACTTGAGTTGCAAGATTCCACCCGAACAAAAATACATTTGCAAGTTATATAAAAGCTTTAAAAAAGATTGCATGACTAAGTTTTAACTTATGCTTAAACTTCACTTTTCTATGGGTAATGGTGTATCATCCATCATTAAAATAACCGGGAATTGTTATGTTACAAGATCCAACATACCCGTTTGAAGCGCTAATATCCCAAGGAACGCAAGACATATGCAAAAACTTCCATTCTTTGCTTAATCAATTTGATTGTGGACAAACTTACATACAAATCCTAGAACTCCGTTCAAAATCGATAACTTCATGAATAAAAGCTGCACCTGAAACAAGAGTATCTTAGTCACCATCGAGAAAATAAACATTAAAGAGAAATGAACAGTAACTTTAAGAATTTTCTCTCAAATCCATCTACTGTCGTAGAGACTACTCTATCATAATTTGAACAAATTTTATACTAATGTTGCAATTTGTATAAACAATATATTAGTGTAGAATGAATTATAAGCACAATCAAACTATGAGCATGAGTTTTTCAACGCTCATTTAACAACAATCCACTGGCAGAGATGATCTGAATGATAATTACCCAGGTAGGTGGTAACGAACTGTTTAAAGGAACAATGTTGTTGCATAAGTTATAATATTCTTGTTAACAGATACATCTCTCAAGGTGAGTTGAAGCTAAGTATTTGACATTACCGTTGGCCAACTCGAATTAGTGCTGCACAAATGTTGTTGCTACCCAAGATTATGCTTACAAATAGTAATAATAGGCATTAAGTCTCAAAACAGTTGGTATTGCCGTGAGGTCCAGCAAGAAATCAAGTCTTCTAAACATAAAAATTAGCAACATTAAAAAAATCGTTTCACCTAATTCACTTTGTATCAACAGAAAATCAGAAAATTCCCTCCTTGTCCTTCAAATTGCAAATCATAAGAAATCTCTTAACAGTTATTTGTGGTATATAAAACGATGTAGGTATTCAAATTTTAAAAGCGTTAATTTAATATATTGGGCCCCACGGAAGAAAAATGTCTATAAAAACAAAAAAAGGTATTCAAAACCATTTAACAAAATTAAGTAGATAACATGATTAATAACTGATTAATCAAAAAAAGGTAAACTACCATGAAATTTTTATTTCCACAAAATTCAAACAAATTATTAAATTTCGCAAAAAAAAAAACTTTATTAACAAAAGAAAGATCCCAACATATAAAACGCGATGTTATTGATTGATATTTACTCATTCTTGAGTACCATACAAAAAAATTTAAGTTGAGGGTCATTTGATATGTTTGAAAGTAACTTACGGCACCCGCAAGTTATTAAAAATTGATACTTAAAATAAGCCAAGTCATATAAATCTGTGCCGAATGAGGTTCTACATCGCATGGTTTATTTTTGATACTAAAATGCGAAAATGGTAAGACTAGATACATGAATTTTTTTAAGAAAATGTTTTAGTAGTTTAGTATGTTATTATTTTAGTATTATATATATTTATATATATTATGTTCAGCATTATTCTATGTTCTACCGGTTTGTAAAGATGAATTTTGTTTTTAACAAATATTTTTTATACATGGAATTTCCTTAAAAATTTGTTTGTTTTATTTAATAAGAATTCTAAATAAACGGATTAAAATAAAGAATTGTGAAAATTGATAGTTTATAATTGCCCCCAAATAAAATCAACGGAAATTGTCAAATTTTATGTATTCACAAGTTTTTCCTCTGGTAAACGTTTTGGCCAAGATTAGCTAAGATAATGGAAAATATAATTAACTCGACAGCTTAGTGGCATATTCCATTAAGCTGATTGCATTAAACTATGTGCAGGTTCCTCGCCCAAGACATCCTAACTTCTATGATATGGACACTCTTTGATTTTTTCTCAATTGATAAGCTATATTTTCAAAAAACATCATTTTGATATCTCAATTTTACTCAGATGAACTTGGAAGTAAAAAAGATGAAGTTGAATATTTATTATGGAGTTTTACCTTCGTTAATCAGACACAACAGAGCCCACTCACTAGGAATTGGAAGATCATGATTTATAAGGTAAAGCGTCTGAAGCCGTCTTTTTGAAAGGAACAATACCGGATAGGTCTGGAGGCTGAGAAGGAAACTGCCAAAAATCTCCTCTAAAGCATAACCGGTTACATCATTGTTATCGATGCCAGAGTTCGCACCGGTAACCTCACAGTCGAAGTACCTATATATTAAGACGTGTAACACCCTTTTAACTGCTCGGCTAGCCCAGCTAAAGATAAGTTTTTCTTCTTTCTATGAATGTTGAAGGCCCCAATATTAGATGTCGCTGACAAGAGTAGTAATGTATTTGCGCTTTGAATATAAAATCTGCTTTCTTTTAACATATATATAATGGGGCATGATTGTTTTTCAAGTCAATATTGACATAAAATTATTATTCTGATTATACTATTTCGAAAAACGGACGACAGATAAAAAACGTATTTAAGTGGTAATGGTTTCAGATTCATGCACCATATTCGGATTATTCTAGAATTTCTCTACGGAACGGTATTCTAAAATAATAATATTGTGCTATTTTGTCACAATGCACTGTGTCGTTACTTGGTCGTTTTAAAGACAGAGACAAAAATCTCATTCGTATACTTAAACTAAATGGCGAAGAACCTATAACTTTGTTTTAAAATAACAGTAGAACAAACACATTGTAAGGTTTCGTTTTACATACCTCACATGTAATTTTTTCGTTATAATATGAGGCATTGACAGAAGCGGGTTTTTTGATGAATTTTTTGGTGGATATTACAGATTTTAAATAATATTATACTTTTATGCCAAAATAATAATTTTGAATGAAAGCTGAGATTAATTTATTGTATTTTTAATTCATAGATTTACAAAATATTTGTATGAGAATTACAGAATTACCAAATATAATAAAAATGGCAAATAATTAACTTCACTCATTTTGAATGTTTTTATGAATCCATTGTTTTACGTGATATTTTCACTACTATTTTCTCGGCAACGAAGAATTGTTTGAACACGTAAAAACTTTGTGAAATAATGTTCGTTGTTTGTCGATTACTGGAGAGTTGTTTGTCGATTATATATATTAAGATCAAAAATATGATAATCTTGTTTTCTCGAAAAGTAGGACTCTTTATGAGGAATGGCCTCATATTTCATTAAATAACATGCTTTTGTTTTCTTGTTAAGTCTACTAATGCACACATTGTTTTTGAGTAGAAAAGAATGGGTAGAAGCAATTTCCAGTAATTTTTTAAACATGAATGCATTTTTACCCCCGAAAATGTTTAATCTTTGTTTCAATTCAATCTAAGATCTAATAAATAATAATGACTTAATTATTTTAATATTCTAGAAAAACAATACTGTATTTATTTTCAGTATGAGAAATATAAAATTTTGTAAAAGATATGTAAAAAAAATTACAAATATTTATTTTACAATCATTATATTATTGTGTATTAAGGTCAGTGACATTTCCTCAAACATGTATATTCACAGTTGAGAATTTGTGCGAATACCAATAAATTGTATATAGGCCAGGTTCTGAGGGTAATAGACATTGATTCTTGTATGGTGATTTGGGTTATGGGAGTAAACAGTCGATTTAGGAATACTTGAAACAGAATTTTGGGATATTTGAACGCTTACCTTTGATTGTTTAAAATTGTATATCGTTTAGTATGCAAAACGAATTATATCTAAGTTTCAAACAAATGTTTTTTCCAGCTTTTTATATTGGGACTTTTGAATATTAAATCTAAAAATTGTAGCAGACATACTTTATATTCTTATGGTATTGAGGTTCAATAGTCAAATATGCTAATATGTAGTTGTGAGAAACTCGAGAATAGAGAAGTCAGATCCCAATTTCGAAAAGTCTGGAGATTGCTCGAGGAAGTCCGGATATACCTGCTATTAAATTATAGATTGACTTAAAACATGGGTTATTTGCTCCGCATAGCTACAAAAATAAAACATTCGTATAAATAATTTAATTTAAAAAGGATATATCTAATAAATGTTGTATTTAAATTGTATGTTTTACATTTTTTTAAAGTGTTTGATTCCTGATAAACCAATATTAATGGCCATAGAATTACTTCGAATATACAGAAACAATACAATTTTGTTAGGTTTTTCTTAGTAAAATCATATTTTGTGTAAAAGAAATAAAATTATTTTAATATAAATAAAAAAATCTGGAGATTTTTTTTATAAACTGTAGTTTGGAGAAATTAAAATTTTCTAGGTTATCCAGGCTGAAACTCTCCAGGCTGAAGAGCTGGCAATCCTATTCTGGAAGTAAGGGAAGTTCAGATTTAGTTCTAAATAATCCCGTTACCAAATGGATACTTAAAACTCAAAGAAGTCATTGTAAAAGTAACGAAAATGCACTTTTGTTTGTTCGGTAGGAAGGCCGAAGGACGCTGATACAAGATCAAAGAGTTTTCTTACCACCCTGATAACTTGTAACCTAGGAAGCTACCATTACTGTGCGTTTTTAATTGTTAAAAATTTTGTCCGTTACATAATCTTTCTATATAATCTAATCTTCTGATTGTAATCATAGGTGTTGTCAATTTCACGAGTGTACACCATGGCTTCTTGGCTATCCGTTTCATTTCCAATTAGCGCCTAAACTAATATCTAAGATGTAAATAACACAAGAATCTGTATATTTTTAACGGCTATAGAAATATTATTTCAATAATAGATCATAAAACCGTATAGTACTTACTAGTAAACATACAGCTACTATAATATTTTATTGTGTACAACTAAACTCAACTCGTCTTACTTACTTAAAGTAAATCATTCATGATTTTAAAGATTTAACAACAGTCGTCATGACCAAACAAACACACGCATACACTCAATATTGTTACATATAATTGTTATTTCAGTGCGGCCTTAACAAAGTTTCAGGCTGGAATAATTATTATTGTGGTAACAATCAACGTAATCCCAGATTTTGTACCAACTCTATTGACAGTTATTTGAGCAATATTGAAAAATTCCATTTCAACAAAAAATTTTAAACAAAATTGTTCAAGCAATCAATTTTATAATAAATTGTATATAAGTTGATTTGAATGAAGGATAAATACTCCTAAAATTGGTGTAAGTTAAGTTACTTCAAATAACTTATTGCTAAAATGTATAATTGATGTAAATTTTATAGTCTGAATTTTCGAATTTGATAATGAGATAAATATAATGGCAGCTTAGTGTCAACTGGCGTATATCAAAAACTTTTTTATCAAATAACGGAAAATTTTGTGTTTAAAAAAGAAATATTATTTGTATTTAAATTGCTCTTTCTCTTACGCAGGCATGGATTTTTGTTTTGTATCGTCCCGGGAAAAAATGGCCACAATAAACTCTCTCAACCTCCCCCCCCCTTTGCCTGCAAATCACAAGACATCTATCAAATAAATAATGCGTCCGGCCAATGCCGTTCACTTCTGGCTGACGCCAGGAGCAGTCTGCCCCCACTGTTACCTAGGTCCATAGCTGCTCTTACCGGTTCAACGCTGCATCATTGTTCTATAAAACACTATAGACTGATTTTACTTATCCACAAGCTTTTAAGTGGGGTAATCTCTAATGGGGGTTATCTTTAATCTCTAATGTACATTGTGTTTTTTTCGATTTTTGAGAACGAATTAGACAAAAAAAAAATTATCCAAATGGTAATGGGGGACATGCCAAAAAGAGAAAATAAAGTTCTAAATTTAAAGAAAATTTTCATTTGTACTTTCGAACCTTTTTTTGGAAAAAATTCTTCGATATACCATCTCCTTTTATATCAAATTTGTGTACAGCAAATTTCATAAAATCTTGGTAATTATTTTTTGAGTTATTTGTGCCCGAAAATTGCAAAAAACACAATGTTTATTACATTATGATTGAGATTTGTTTCTAAAACATTACCCTCTTAATTCTTAAAATACGCTAAGCAATATTTGTGCTATTTTGTTGACGGGCAGGGCAGATTACAACAATAACTAATAAATAAATACTCGTAAATTAAAAATAAAATAATTCTCAGCACCAATTTGAAAGTTTTGTTAGTACCTTCAATATTTTCTAAAATCACAAACTTAAAACTAAATTTATGGTATGGAAGCCGAATTGGAAATTTTTTAATTTACTCGAGTCCGTTAGATTAAGACATGAGAGATATCTTACCCCTTTTTGAGTACCTCCACCAAATCTTCTCTAGCTCTCTATATAGTGCCGCACATAAAATACAGTATATTGATTATGTGTTTTAAAGTGTACATTTAACTTATCTGACGACTTGAGGGTAATGCAAAAAATGGGAGAACTTGCAAAAAAAACATGCCACCTGCATCACGCTCAAATTGTCATATTAGTAAAATGTAAACTCAGCACTTAATGAACGTACCATATCTTAATTTGACGCACTCCATGTAATCCATCTGTTGATTTTTTCAAGATTCGAATCGGCTACCCCATACGCAAGGCACCATATATAGAGAGCTCAGATTTGGTGGAGATACTCAACAAGAGGTAAGGTGTCTTCCATACCTTAATCTGACACACTCAGTTAAATCCAACAAGCCTCGCTCGGGCTCCCCTACCACAAAATACACCTTCATCTATATTGTATTTCAATAGATTGCTCGAATAATTTTTTTACATAAAATAGTAATAAATACATACACATTACACACGTTTTTATGGGAAATGACTATGGATAATTTACTCATACAAGGAATTTACTTCTTTCATTATTGCTTACTTCTGGGATTTTTGAACAATAAAATAATTGTTATTAGTTCTTGTTGTTGAACATACACATAAAACTGTTCCGTCTCTATTTATATACATTTTTATTTTTATTTTTTTTTTTGAATGAAGAATATTTTGAACTTTAGTAGACAAGGTATGTTAATCCCATTCAAGAAAACGTTTAGATGAATCTTTTTACGATAGATTTTACTAAAAGTAGTACTGAGAAGTCTATTTATAAAAATTTATCATCAAAAAAATTTACATCTTATATTTCAAAAATGAAATACCTTCACGTAAATATAATTTTTTTTTTCTGTTATATGTTGATAGTAATCAATTTCATGTGAGATATTAAAAATAAGGTTTCTCTGATGTAGAGTTTTATATCAACATTTTTTTATTGTTATTTTAATTTTAGGTCAAATTTTTTATGCAGGATGTTATTTTACTTTTTTAATATGAATTTCACATAAGAATTAAATTTTAAAATTCATAGAATTGGTTTTTTTTGTAACATACAGGATAAATAAAACCATGATCAAATTTGGCGCCCAAAAAGTAAGAAATGGCGCCTGTAATCCGAGGATTGTTATGGATATTTAAATATTTATTAATCTATATTTAATAAATTTTTTCATTTTATGCAACTTTTTATACTATTTAAATACAATTTATAGGGAAACAGGAAGTTTGGAGGGACAAAAACAACTTCAAACATTTGTTGGACGTTTCGTCTCTGTTATTGCTACTTCTTCAGCAACTCGAATTTGGTTGTTTTTCGTAAAATGCAATGGGCATTATACAATAAATGTTACTGCGATTGTTACTTTAAGAGAATTATTATAACAACAAGCGCCAGTTGTCTTATAAAAGTGCTTGTTTCTGAAGGAAGTCGTTACCTGAAAAGCAGTTGATTGACAAATTTAAAAATTTCGAATGAGTTTAGTTTTTTTGATTAGAAAATTGGTGAAAAATGAGCGTGTAAACGAGAAGACTTACCACAATTTGTGAAATTAGTGATGTTACTAATAATGGCTTGACCAAATTACCTGAAAAGTTGTTGCTTGTCAAAATTCTCAGCAAACTGATTGGCAGACCAAAAAATTTTGCATTAGTTACATTTGTTTTATTCGAAAATTTACACGAAATTGGGATAAAATGAGCGTGTTAGCACGAACGACTATCACAGTTTTCGAAATTAGTGATTTGACTAATAATCAATTTAACAAATTTCCAGAAAAGCTATTGCTTGTATAAATGGTCTGCAAACTGCATAAACATCCATTAAACCCATTTTTAGTGCTTTATTAAAAATTATTTATGTAAAAACTTCCATTAAATACGCTGGTTTTCATCAAAGCCGGCTTATATTTCAAAAACTACTTTTAACTTGAAAGCTAAATTTAAATTTATTCTTTGATACCATTATATTGAATTTATATTAGTTGTGAACTCATCACAGATTTTTCTAGAAGATTTGCTTAAGATTATTGAATTATCAAAAAATCATTACAAAACCGTTATAACAGTCAATTAAATTGCAGCTATTTTAATGAATGAAAGACAACGTCCCTATTCGAATTAGTTATAATTGAATGAAGTCCTCTGGGTAAAAGTATTTAGTTGTTGTATATTTTTTGACAACATTAGATAGGGGTAGTAATTTGATACTAATGAACATAACATAATATTTAAACATGAACAAAGCGACCTATTTGTGGATTTCAAAGAATTAAGGTATTTTTTTTTGTGTTGGTTGCTAAACAATTCACACGAAATGTAATTTGTTTGTTATAATGACGAATTCTTTAGCAATTCTATGGTGTGTATTTTCATTTCATTCATTATTAATTTGATCCTTATGGCCACACTAAAATTTGAGCAATATTTTAGTGGAAATGGAATCTGTTTTAATATGATATTCACAGTGCAAAAAAAGGCTGGGTGCACATTGAGTGGAAGGAGACGTTGATCTCTAATAATGGCCTACGTGACTCATTTTTCTTCTCATTTAGAAAGGGTAATCTCCTAATTATAACAAGTTAAATTTTTATTATTTAGCTCTCAATATCCAGCAACACTTTGCTACTGAGTATTACAAGTCTCGTACTCCAAACTAGAAAATCGACTCCTAACCCTTCAATTAATATACTGTGCTAACAAAATGAAGCGAAAATTTTAATATAGTCAAACGTTTTCTCCGGCCAGTTAATTTTTTTTCTTAATTTGATACAAATATATAAAAAAATATTATGTTACTTCTTAAAATTTATCAGTATACATGGGAAACTAATCTGACCATTATCAAATCTTATCTGACCAATTCAAATTATTATTTCAATAGTTTCCAGGAATTTTGTGAAGTGTGGTCCATTTTGGCATAACACTTCAACTTGAGTTATTTACGAAAATAAATGAGCGCACTTGTAAAATCAAAGTGGGAGTCATACTTAAGTCACAATATGTGACATCTTGCAAATAATATCGTTACAAAAATTACACATACTTCAAGTAAAAATTTATTACCGGAAATAATAATTACAAATATGGACAATATTTCTATAAACTATTTAAAAAAATTGTATTTTTTGTCGGTAAAAATGAATGTATTTATTATTGTTCACTTTAACATGTCAATGCCATGTGTGTATTTCTTGGTTTGTTCTGAAAGAAAGTTACGGCTTTCCAATCGAAAATTCATTAATAATTATGGTGCTTAGATGTTCGAAAATATTGAAATTTTATGAGCTGATCATTTTTGCTATAAATTCGCTTTATTTTGCTATAATCTTGAAAAGGAGGCACAACTAATAAATACACTATTTTCTTGAATATCTTAAAAAAATAATTAAATGATATTTGACATGCCCAATCTTAAGAGGAAAGTGGAGGTAAGAACGGAGAGTTTTTATTAATGATACAAAAATACTACAGTATACTTACTCTTATTTTAACAAAAATTTGCAATAGTTTTTCGGAATTTTACTTTCTCGAATAAATATAAGAAAGTATTTTATAATCATGAAAAAATTCGTTGATGATTTTTCAACAAAAACATACTTTTGAAGAAGTTCTGAATCTTTCGTCAGTCAGGTACTTTCTGCCCTATGTGATAAGTTGCTTGATAAGTGAATCGTTGTAATGTTAACATTTTTTTTATTATAGTTTTTGTTTATTAAGTATATTTATTACTGCATCGTGTTTAATTCATATATCACATTCAATATATTTTTTACTAGCTCAGATAGTAGAGAAAATGCAACACAAAAGTAGGCCTTACTAAAGATTTCTTGCGCAGTAAGGTTTTGTGAACTAATATCATTATGAAGCAATTCCTAATTGCAATTTTTCCATAAGAAAAATGCATTTGAGAAGTGAATTTTGAAGTAGCCAATTATAAAAAATGTAAAACTCGGTAAATAATGGAGAAAATTAGTCCAATTTTGTTGCTCGGGAATTGTCGGGGTCGCTGATTACGAATTTGTTGGTAAAACCGGAGTACTTGGTGCATGCAGTGGCAGGGTAGTTTATCAAATAAACAAATCAAATGACTTAGGGTTTAATCTCTCGAATTCAATGGAACAAACCGCATTAAAATCCGTCACTTTAAAAAAAATCCATAGTGCATTGCTTTAATTTCTCGACAAAAACTGTTGGATAATGTTTTTATATATTTGGTAACATGGTACATCGAACCATGTGGCGTTGTGAGAGAATTGTCACGATTTTAGACTTAAGGCATATAAAAAAACAAAAAAATTGAAACAGTTACAATTGCAGAAAACATAGATCGACTTATGGTACTGGAAAGTTGGACTAGCTAAACTATTTTATATAAATTAGAGATCATTTATAGCGTATTCAATATATTTCTCACAACACAAAAACCCCTTCAAAAAATAGAACTCATTTGAATTTCCGTTTTTTAAATTTCAGATCTTTGAAGTACATGTGAGTCATAAAGGCTTATATTTATATTATAATTCAAATTCTCAGCCAATAGGGCAAAATAAGATTATATTTCAAAATCAAAGGTGTACAAAATAATTTTCCAGTATTACAATTAACAATAAAATAATAAATTTAATCAGGAAGCTATTGACCGTCCGTCAAATTGTCGTACCCATTACAACTTGTTTAAATCCTCTTTGACGACAACAACACTTACAAAGTACAAAGATGATGTATTGAAAGTAAATAATATGTATTTTACATGTTTTAGAATTCAATAGTAAATATTCCATGATTGATTTAGTTCGAAAATGTAACTCAAAATATGTCGCTTTGTCTATAGACAATGTAATCTTAAGACCTAGATAATTATAGTTACTGCTCAGTAGGTGAGGTTTATTTAAGTTGTAGGCATGGCTGCAGGCTTATTTGCGGGATATAATCGTTATTTGATTATATAAATAATATTTGAATTCACATTTTAGACAATTTGTTTATTAACTTCTTAGATAAGTTATAAATATTTCTTAACATTTTTAACATTTAGAGGACTTCGCAAGACAAATATTTTACTATAAAACCCTAGACTTGTGTACAATCTGCAAAATATTTTTTAACGGTTAATTAACCAGAAACGTAAATATTTCTTGTACTGAATTATGTTGCAAATGCTATATCGAAAAGTTTTCTATTTTGGATTTTAAGCGTTAATTTTTTCAACACACTTTCGTTTATTATTGCTTTATTAGAAGAATTATAATATTTTTTAGTATAAACATTATGGAATTGTGTACCTACATTAAAATTATATATTGTGTAGAAGCTTTCTTTATGTTTAACAATCACTTCCCATGTCAATTTGCACTGTGGTGGGCGCCCTCCCACTAAGTGTGTAAAAGTAAGTACAACATACACATTATGCACCCGCATATAATTTTTACGTTGTACATTGATTTTTATATTTTTATAACTAAATAATTGTTTATTTATCATCATAATTTCAAATTTTGACATTTTTACATTGGCATTGATTAAAGTTTACTTTATGAAAATTTTGTTTTAATATGAAACTGCCTTATAGTGAATATATTATGGGGAGTAAATTGCTGTATTGATTGCAAGACCGTACGGGGTTGAAAAGTTTAAATATGAGGTAAGCTATTGTTATATATAATGGGTAGCACACGTTATGATGAAAGCAATAAATTCACTGTATTTGAAATTACTTCAAGACTTTTCAGGTAATACCCCAAATCCAATTAATAGATCCAATTCATATTATTTCATGTGTATACTGAAAGATGTGTCGGATCGTTAAAAATGCATATCCGCGAATATGGAATTGGATACGGATAATGAGTGTACAGATCCGCGGATACGAATCTTAACATTTCAACTCTCGGTACTCAATCGGTATAATTTTTTTGAACTTTCCTTAAAATGTGATTGTTTCTTGATTGAAATATGATTGTGATATTTCTTAGAATATAGATACTTCGCAGAATTATTTGATTTAAATAATAATGAATTTCAAAAATAAATTTTAACTTACTGTAATTACTAATTAGTACCTTATGGTAAGGAAGTCAGCTATAAGAATTACCACTTATCTCACTACAAAAAAAGGTTGAAATTTAATTGTTTGCCAAATATGTAATTTTAAAGAGCATTTAACAGTATTTTATTGCTTAAAAATTCATATTCGTAATGACACTTAATAGTGCGGAAGATTCGTTTAAGATCTGCAGAAAAAGAAACAAATATGGGTACTGTTAAGGTACATTTTTTTCTTGCAGATATCAGGGTATACAGATACGGATGCGGTCATCCGGGCACATCTCCGATATTTACTTTGGTTAGCAGAAGGGAGTAATGTAATATCTTCTATTATCAACTTGAAAAGACGACATTTTGAATGATTCAGAACGAATGTTCAATTTTAACAAAGAATGCGAAGGAAATTATTTAGATGACTGGTTGAATTAGTTATGTTACAGTTACCTTTTGGAGAGGAATTTGGACTTATTTCACACATGTGTTTCTACAGATTCTATTTTTTCTGGGTTCTGGGTGCTTCAGACAGAAAGATGTAAAAGATGCAAAAACTAATACCTCTATTTTCAACGATCAATATTTTGCTTTATGTGTTTCTCGATTATACAAAAATGTCCCTCATTTGAACCATAATAACGAATCAACTTACCATACTTTAAAATCAGATGAATTGTTGAAGCGACTACGGCGGAGCATACTTAAATACATACATCATACACACATAGACTGTTGAAAAAATAGTCCTTCTTTTTGGCTTTGCAATAATTGGGCGTATAAATTTGTTTGTGTAAATAGATTAATGATAAAGTAAAATAATAAATAGTTTAATACTGATAAAGATTTCCAATGAAAATGTCTGGGAGCTATAAAACCGGTTAAGTTTTGAAATATTAGGAGTAAGACATTCCACATATCAAATTTTTGCCAGAATTGATTACTCTAACACCTGTTTATGTACAATTCAAACTTCCATACCATAAAGCGATTAGCTTTGATAAAATTTGAAAGTATCAAGTGTAAAAATAACGAAGTTAACATGGGTAAAGATTCAGGAAATGCTTTAGTATTTCGATGGTAAGAACAAATGAAATTAAAAGCGCCTTACAGAGCAATTAAAATTATTCAAAAAAAAAAGTAGTAGCACAATGAAAGTAGTATCCAGTATGAATAGAAAAACAAATGTTATAGGTCTATTAAGATTTGAAGTAAATTTGTAATTAAAAATGCATTCATTACTTCAATTAAAAAAATAAAAATAAAATAAAATTGCGTTTCAAACACTGTAATATGAGGAATTTGACAATTTTTCTCGATTAGAATAATGGATTGTCTCAAAAGTAATTTTTCTTTAAGTAATTCAGCATCATTTGATGAAGAAAGCATTTTTAATTGTTAATTTAGACTAAATTACTGTTTTACAACGGGCGGTATAAATCCGTGGATAAAAGATCCTTTGAAAATCATATTCCCTAGACTAACTAACCACACGGTATTGAAGATATTTTTTCTGGACTTTGATAAATATACTATATTATTTTCACATGAAAACATAGTTTTGCAAACTCATTTTGTTCAATCAAATATTATATATAAATTCACCAATGTCAATTCATATAATTTTTGACGTGATAGGGGATGTCAAATACTAATTAGTTACAATGTTGGGTAAAACTAGTATTAAACAATGAGGGTTTTTATTTTATCATAATATATCTATAAAATGGGTTTAATAAACCTATTATGCCTTATATTATATTGGATATTCTCATTGACTTAAAAGCTGATCTCAACAAACCAATAAATGTCGCGATTTATCATTTCACTCTTTTTATATGCATCGTTTCTAAGAAAATGCAGCTATTGATATAATATCGATGATACCGAAAATTACCACGATTAAAATTTATATATTTGATATGATGACGGTATCTATAAGTCCTGGCACACATTGCAGCACGTGTGGCATATCGCGTTTTTTTCGCGGGTCAGTGTCAATTGACGCGCGAGTGGTAAGAAGCATTAAACGCGTGGCACAGTGCCTAGACACAGCTTAATAAATAAAAACAAAACACAAAATATATAATTACATGTGTCTACTAGGCGAGAGATCTGCGTGGCAATATGCGTTTGTCAACACGACGGCTATGTCATTCTGTACTTTCGTCGATATTGCTGTTGTATATTTTCCTCTATATATGTTATTATTGTTTCTATAATTACTTCTAAAAAAAAAAAAAATATAAACAAAATAAATAAACAAAATGAAAAAACTTCACTGAACGTTAAATGCTATGGTTATCAAAAACATATCGTGTAAATGTATTTCATATAACCGTAAAATATTTGTGTAGCCTATTAAATCTGTTTATATTGGGAGTCTTTGTATGAAACATTTCTCAAATTCATTGCATATTTCCTTGATATTATAATTATTATTGATAAAATTAAAATAATTGACCAAACGAAGTGAGGACTATGTTGTAACAACGATTTTGCATTTCGTCTGTCTATCTATCTTTCTATGTTTGTTCCACTGTAATTTTTAATTAATTTGGCAGGTACATTGATCACACTCATCAAATTTATTTGCCTATTTTTTTGCCTAACTAAAGTCATGTTTTGGATTACGTCAGAAATAATCTAAATTTTTTGTACGTATTACTTATATACATTATTATATACTTCAGAGTGAAGTCTACAGTTCACATAGCTACCAGTATTTTTAAACATTAAAAATATATAAAAATATGATATAGAAATTTAATATTATTATAAGTAAAATAAAATTCAAATGTTGATGGACAATTTTTTAAACTTTAGTGTGTTATATTTTAATAAATAAGAAATTTATATTTAATGTAATGTTGAAAACGTATTTTCAAATAATGAATATACTAAGCAAATCTTTGAGATTTGCATATTATCTCTACAGTTGAGTCACATTTTTTTATTTGGGAAGTTTTCACATTGTATGTCACATCCTATAAATGTTTTGTTGGGGTGTGAACTGTTTTCCAATTTCAGGATCTACCGTCATACGAATGTGTTTTCAATATCTATATCTATATTGTATTATAAAGTGGTAACTTTCTTTCAAAATCCTCTTTGGGCGGAAACTCTTTATTGTAAGTGCACCAAATTGCACCATACATGTTTTTCTAAAAACTTGATCGGGCAACAAAACGGAATTTTTCAAATTTTTCATTAGTAAGGATTAGAGGAGAGCTAAAGTTTTTCTGTAACTTCTCCATATCTCGGGATATATACTTAGCTTAGAGCTTTCAAAATTAAACAATATAGTTTTAATTAAAATCAAGACAAAGCTTTTTCTTAATTTAACGATTTTTCATTTTCTGAACAGCACGATAGGGGAACGTTTTTCACACAATATTAGACTTTTCATCAGTATCTCAAAATATACATAGCCTAGTACTTTCAAATACATATTACCATCTTATATAAAAATTCAGCGTAAATTTTAAAAGGACGGGATACTAGTTTTAAATAATGCTCTTGTTGATTTAATAAAAATAGAAAGTATTGTATTTTCTTTCTGGGTATTGTGAAATGATATTTATCAGCGTATATTAGAGTTCTACTATTTGAGATTTATATCATTTTCTTGATTTTCCACTACGCATACAACATCAAACTAATATCTTCAACAAGCGAATGCTTTTTAAACTCTTCACTCTGATAATTATTATTTTCAGTTGTTACATTTGCAAACAAACAAAAATACAATTGATAAATTGATATAATCTCGAGGGATATATGTTGAGGATTTCATCACTTTATAATATTAAGCATAGGTTTGTTTTTATTATTAAAAACAGCAATCATCTGAATTGTAGAATGACCGGATACGTCAACAATACAACTAAATACTCATGGTAATGACCATGGCTAAGTATTGTCTTATGCTTTCTTTACTTTTAGCATTGCAGCTAACGAAGCAATGAGTGTAGTAAGTAATTGTAAGAAGACAGTTCTATTTATTTGCCTTTGTACTATATGCATATTGTACACTGACTGGACAGGAGATCGACACACGTAACAATAAAACAATAAAACAACAAAAACAAAGCAATACTCGAATAATCTAAGAGGGCGTGGGCGATTAGAAGTATGCGAAGCATGGATATTATATGCAACAATCTTGTTCAGGAATCCACCCTGCATGCATTAGCTTTCATGTTTATAGTTTTGAAACTCATGATAGTTAAAATGGTTCAAAAGAGTAAGAGTTAGAAAAAAATTTTAAACAAAAACTGCATACCAATAAATTCTACATAAAATGGGTCCTTGGTGTTTGTTGGCTATAATAACGAAACCAGAGCATGTTGTAGTTTTTCACACTCACACATAGAATTTTCATTTATGTAAAATGGATATAGGACAAAACGAAAAATGTGCTGGTTCGCGTTATCCAAACACACAACAGTACCAGCAAACGCGATATTGGAACGAACTTCAGTCGCATCTTACCTGTCAATGGAGACAAACTTGTTGTTGCGTCTTATGGTAATATTGGGAACAAAAAACTGTATTCGTTTATAAATTTACGAGTTGTAACAAATTACGTTGTGTTTTGAGGTTAGCAAGCAAAGTTTTAACAGTATTTTTATGCAAATCATAACCGTGGTATTAAATTATATAGGTGACAAGTTTGATTTGAAAATATACATGTTGAAGCAAAACAGTCAAGGCATCACGGAGTAATATCCCAGCCAGACACTAAAACAAATATTCTTGAAAAGAGGAAAAAATTTAACATACGTGGTAAAAATAAAACTAGGAAGTCCAAGAAGAAAAGTGAGACGGACACTGATTCACCAAATGAAGAATTTGCTGATAATTGCGCTTGAATCTACTGTGTGTACTTATACTCGCAGTCAAATGAAGGATGGGCAATCTATAATAACCTTTTTGTTCATCGATTTTGCTTTAGTATGAGTGGCGGCCAGTATACCATAGCACATAATATTATAAAATATTTTGTATTCAATATGCATCTTTATTGAAGACAATGTCTCACGATCATTATCGGTACAATGTTAATTATTGTCTAGTTAAAAACACCATCAAGTCTCATTTGAAACTAACCAATCATGATTTGTACTGATATCGTCATCTATTTAAGGTAAGTTGTTTACCTTTATATTATTATAAATATATTTATTGAGATATTTGCGCAGCCATAGAAAACAATACTGTATAAAATTTAATGTCTAGGTAATATATTTCGCCACTGGATGGTAGTAATCCACGAAGTTTTTACACACTGTTTTCTAAGTTTTCCTTATTTCTTAGATCCGGACGTAGCAGAGAGGTAAATATAATCAGGATTGATGTCATCGATATTATTGTTTCTAAAAACATTTAAATTACATCCTCCCTTAGGCTTCATCGAGACGTGAGAATATCCTGGAATCATATTTTATGCATAAAATATTTTTGTTCATTCAAAGACAAAGATTAACAACTGTCAAATAATTGAAGATTAGATGTTAGAGTTGAAAGTTCTTATTTGGAATAAACTTCAAAGTTGCTTTGGAACTACTGAAAACGTATAAAATAAATTATTGCCTCAAAAATATGCTAGAAGTTGAAGAAGCATCTTTTTTTTTTAAATTACCTAATTAAGATTGAACGAAATTTGACTGAAAAAGACAAACAAATATGAAAATCGACTAGTAAAAAATGCCAATTCACGGATTTAAGTAGACTAGAGTCCCGTTACAGAGCTCGAAATTCGACCATAATCACTGAAAAATGAATCTCACTGTCCTTAAACAAAACAGTATATATGCGTGTCATTAAACAAAACAGTATTTTAATCAAAAGAGTATATATATGCGTGTGTATGGTGGTGTGCAATATAAGCCATACCTCTTCTATATGTGTGTGTCATGGTTTGTGTAATATTTTTTATTAATTTAATGTATTTTTTATGCATAATTTTATAAAAATATGATCATTCTCAGGTCCTTCTCTGTATAAACTATAAGTGTGCCAAATTTTATACTCCTCCGTCAGCCCAATTTTCGTCAAAAGGGGTATCAAGTTTTTGCTTCACGTATTAAACTAAATATAGTTTTTAGATCAAATACAAAACAGCCTCAATGAATGACGGCTCTAAAATTAGTATTGTATTTATTGAATACTATTTATCATTTGGCCACGTTTATCCTTTAAGTGTTGAAGTTGAACATATTAGTTTCATTTTTCTACCAACTGTTTCCAATGATAAGGAAACATTAAGTTTTTATTAGATTTTTCTGACAAATACTATACCACTTAGACACTTCATTAAATACTGAAGTCACCTTTCGCTCACTTAAATTTTTCTTTTCGCAATTAATATATTGTTATTATTATTTTTCATATGCATTTATTCCCTGGATTTGTTCTAAGAGTACTAAGTGCAAATCAATAATTCAAGCTACACAGAAGAATTACTTTTTCCATATTCGCTGAATCGGAATTTCATAATTGTAATTTAATTTAATGTGATTTACAGATGTTTTCTTGGCGCCATACTTACCTACTTTTTTTCTTTGCTAAATACAGATTCTAGAAATTCGTTAAAGCATATTCAGTAACAATAGTTGAGAGCTTAATAAACTAGTTCCAATTACAGTGTTAATCGTTTAAATACCTCGATTACAATAACATTGATATAAAAATGATTGACTTTAACCGTCGTATTTGTTGATATTTACATGTACATAACAGAAGCCACTAATGTCATTATTTTTGTATATTTAACTGTAGGGGGAGTCCGGGAGACTTGACCAGGTGGGAATTATGAACCATGTTTCAAAATTCAATTTAAATTTCATGTAATTCAAACACAAATATACTGAGTAGTTGCGTGTGGCAAACCAATCTCATGTATGCCACATTTTGCAGAATGACCAGAATATTTGGGCGTCTGAAAGTAAAACATGGTTTTGCTAGTGCGGAGAAATGTTTTCTGTATTCAATTGTTTTGAAATGACAACCGTGTTATTAATCTGCATTGTTATTATTATATTACCCTATAATTGTCCTTTGACGTGTGATAAGAGCTTTTTCTTTGAATATGCGGGAGCATATTCAATTCATTTGTGTATGCGGGAGCCTTGATCCATTGAGGCGCTATTCCGGTAAAATCCTCCAGTAAATGAACACGAAATGAAATCATATACCAAGCTAGAGTTTCAAAATATCATAGGACAATCAAAAGAAATTGTTTCCAAAAAAAGCTATCAAATATAAAATCGACAGAAGTACACAAATTCGTTATAAATTGAAATATATTTAGAAAGCAAAATATTTCTATAAAAACATTATATAAAAATATATTCATATTTGCAAATTAATGTAGTGACTCCAAATTATGACATAGAAGTTAATAAATTGTTATTATGCGTTAAATGTTTTTCTCATTCCTCCAAAAAAGTTTGATCAACGCTCTCCAAGCCCCGGTTGAACTGTCCCTGATGGTAGAGAGAGACTCATATTCCATTTATTGTTGAAATCCCTATGCCTTTTTAAAGTTTTCTGTTATTTAAAAAATGGTGATGCCACATTATGCCTCAAATCTCTATAATTATTTTGTAAGAAAATATTATGTTTTAAGTAAAAGGCGGTTCAACACTCAACATTTCTCCTATTAAATTTTTTCTTTGACAATTTGATTTATTCTGTGGTTGGAGGAAATGAATTCTTAGGTAGCAAGCTTGAAATAACCTTTGTTGGGAACTATGCTGAAATTCGACTAGAAAGATTTTGTAATTCTATCTTATCCATAAAACAAAACTCTACTCAATTCATCGTTTAGTATAAGTGGCAAACTTTCTCAACCTTCTCGATAACTTTGATGACTTATTGTTCCTTGTTTATGCTCACAATTACGAATATACTTTTTCACCAAAATTACAAAACAGTGAGGATTATAGTGCATATTATTTGATAATTTTGCTTATAAATACGAAAATCTATAATTTCTATACTTTACGGATACGCACAAATTATTAAGCGTTTTTAAAACTCTTGAATACTGTAATATTACTCGATTATTTATTAATATATAATTTAAACTTTAGCAAGTTGCTTGATAAAAATCCATATTTTAAATTCGAACTATGGATTAAACGTAACGCTATCTCATTTGCTTAAATCATGTCTGAATTGGTGTCAGAATAATTAATAGTCAACAAAGTTTATTTAAATGAATTAAAATGATTTCAAAATGAGTTAAAACGAACAATTGCTAGTGGCTAAAGGTCTCAGCAGACGACAGTGTTAACGGACTTTCTTGTGCATTAATTAATTTTTTCATTAAAAACGCCATTATCAGCCAGTTTTTAATTTTTTTTTTCTCGAATTCCGTTTAGAGAATTTGAATAAATTTATGCTCAATTAGTTCTCTAGAGTACCGCTTATTATAGAAGTTTGAAATACCTGGTAGGTTTTTTTCAGTTAACGAATTTCATTAAGACTACATGCAAAATTACAGTTTTTCAAATTGCAACTTTTATCAGTTAAGTGAATTAGGAACATTCTTGTAAATTTTCATTCGTCTCGTACCATTTTTATATACCTCCAAAATATCCTTAATACGCAATAAAAAAATTTGTGATCGATATTGGAATTTCAATTATTATAGCGAGTACAAATATTTTATCAGCAAAGTAAAACAATTTTGTATGTAAATATTATATGTATAAAATAAAATTATACCTACATTAAAATAAAAAAAAAAAACATTTTTTTAAATATATTGTCAACAATATTGAACTAAATATTTGCGTTTAATAAATACAGTAATTTGATACTCTTTTCGCTGATATATGGCTTTCATAAAGATTCTAAAAACAGTCACTAATCACGCAAACAATATCTTTATATATTTTTTAAGTTTGATTTCTAGGGTTACATCCAATTTGCACTTGACTTCTGCAAACTGATTTGTGCAGGCTAATAGTTGATTCTGATCTACAGCAAAAACTTTGCAAAAGCCAAGGCTTTTGGCTTGATTAAAATTTGGTTTTAGTTAAAAATTTCCAAGATGCTTGGAAGTGGAGAATTTTTAATTATCGTAAGACTACCGTCATAGAAAATTACTTTTAGTCTTCGTATCCAATATAGAGATGTTATAAAGTTACTCTTTTTGTAATCCATGGCTTCACAACTTTTTCGTTTACGAAAATTCTGGTAAAAGTGAATGATTTCTTTTATGGGGGGTAACAAATTTTTGATCGTGCGTACAAGCTTAATTTGATACATATCTGTACTTTTATTACTGTAGTTGATAATTTCATAAATAATAAATTTTGTCCAATACGAAAATACGAGGTCAAAATGAAAATGATGAAACATTGGACGCTTTGTATGGCGTGTTTTACAAAATATTTTTTGCGTTTGTTTTTGTAGTATCTTTCTTTAAAAAACAATTTTCCTTTGAAAAGTTGTTTGGTCCCTCATAATGAAATCCTCATAATATGCATGCGAGCACCTACTATTTAAATTTATCTTTTTTTGCCAGCTGCTGTTGTAAATAAAAAATATTTTTATAAATTTATTAATTAATGTAATATTTTCCATCAACTAATTAATACAATTACAACTATGGTATAAATGCATCAGAGGATCGTAATGTTTGTGTGAACGATATTATAATTCGCTCTTATTTATTTTTTTTTTTTTTTTAATACTTAATTGTGTTGAATTCCATTCCAATGACCGATTAAATTGCATTCCAGGATTCAGTATATTCAAAAAAGGTAACAAAATGAAAATACTAGCTGTATTTATAGTGCACTAATCTAGATTTATATTGAAAATTTTTGAAACGAAAAGGACAAATGTGTTTAGGTGTAAAGTAAAGTTAGGTGTATAATCCCAGTATATGAACTGCAGAATTGTCCGACACTCTTATTATCCCTTAAAATGAGTTTTTTCACAGGTTAAGAACAAATTTTTCTGTTTAAATTTTTGCAGTTCTTTATATGTTACATACTCTTTTATTGTGAGAATTCAGGAACCAACTACTAAGAATTTCGTCATTATGGGTTCACCCCTAATCCAGCAGTAGAACTGTGAATATCTCGGTTAAATTTAAATTGATATTGTTGAATAAAATTTGGTTCGAAACTGGTCCATGTGAAAACATGGATATTCTGATCGGATACCCTTTGTGCGTGCACTATGCTATGCGGAGGAACTCAACAAGGGATAAGGTATCTCTCATATATTAATCTAACGCGCTCGAAATAATACAAAAAATCCCAACTTGGGCTCCCCTACCACACATATTTATATGTAGGTACCCATATTTTCGTGAATTGTGCCTTACTTTGATTGAAAGGATATACTCCAAATGGTGGCGCAAGCGGGCCACCCAGAGACGATCCGATGATGAAGTCACTGGGAAATCAAGGTTTTTTAAATGGTTTTTACCTCAGAACTCTATTTAAATTGATTTTTAAAATTCTTGAAAAAATTACTTATGCAATATCGATACATCACTACAAAAATTTCACCAAAAATATCGATTTAAAAAAAAAAATATCATCGACATCTTGATACTTTATGAACATCCCTTACGCACCCTACGCATTCGACGCCCTAGCTGAGTTATTACAATGAGAGTAGTTTAAAAACGTAGAGCTAATTATTTTATAATAATAAATTCAATTTGTTTTCAAAATAAAATATTATTTATTAAGTAATGCTGATTTGAGCATTTTGTCGTTATTTTTATTAATTAAATAATTTATTTGCGTGTATGTCAGTGACTTGTTTACATAAAATTATTTTAAATGCAATGCCAAGCAAAAATGTATGAATGCAATACATAAGTCTAATATAGTGGGGTAAAGATTTGTTTGATTATAAAAAAACCATTCAATCAATTGCAATATTTATGAATGAATAACTTATATCAAAATCAAATATGACTAATTGTGCAATTAAATAACTGGCTTTTAAAACTGCTTCTAATGCAGATTATAAAACGGTATATAATAACTATTCAATGTGAATTTTTAAATATGAATATTAAAATAATACAATGTATTACAATAGAACTTATTCAGACTTTTTGAAATTATGATTAATATCTTGATAAAAAGTGGATGTAGATACTCAAAGGCGAAGAGCCCACCGTAAAAAAGGCACCTGATTGGTTAAAGAATAAACTTTATTGAAACAGATTGTAGTATGTCTTTTTGTTCTCAAGTTGTGGCGCAAATCAGCAGCCTAAGATGAGTGACAATGATTCAACAAATAATAAAACAAATAATTTGTACAAGTATACATAAGAAAATTTAAGCCATCTTGTCTCTATTTGTTATAAACATATTTCATTAATATTTTGCAATTGGTGATAGTTTGGTAACGTTTCATATGGTTAACATTTTTGTGGGTTTAGCTGTCACTCATCGTCTTTAAATTATTCTGCTGAATTCGGTAAAAACTTAGGGTGTGCTAGTGCTTTGTTTTACAGCTCTTGGTCCATCATGCCATCGATTATTTTTTCTCAAATTTTCAAATGTTCTTAGCGGTTTTTACGATATTATTGCAGATATCTTAGACTTTAGCAGCATGAATATATGACGAGCAATATTTCAATATCCTGAAGTGGTGTATTTGAATTATTTACATATGATATGATATGTGCGAGATATCGATTGAAAGAAGAGGAAATATTATTAAAAAAATAAAATTTAAAAGTCGTTTTATTAACTAGCGAAATGCTAATGCAATAATAAAATTTATCAAAAGAAAAGTCATAAAAATTATTATTCAAATAGTAAATTTTTATCAATCTTTATTACAATTGCAGCCTATTAAAAAAAAATAACATAATATAAATCTAATAATATAATATACATAATAATATACATCTTATAGATCACATAGTATATCTTTATGTTTTACTTTTCCGTATTTGTTTAATTAGCTATGCAAATCAATCATAACTGCAGTATATGTTGTGGATATTTATATGAATATTGATTCGACCATAGATAAAATACTACAATTATGTATAATGTAATAGCAATGTACAGTAAAACTACCCGATAGTACATAGGACTGAACAAAATAAACACAAAATTGATTTTCGTTAACGAAAATGAATTTGGTGAAAATTTCATTTTTCATTTAGTAAGTAGAGAGTTGTTTATAAAAT
Source organism: Chrysopa pallens (assembly GCA_020423425.1). Lineage (NCBI taxonomy): Eukaryota > Metazoa > Arthropoda > Insecta > Neuroptera > Chrysopidae > Chrysopa > Chrysopa pallens. The sequence continues at coordinate 32,341,619 of CM035592.1, read as the reverse complement.
AGACGACCTCATGAATAAGAATATTGTTTATATATTTGCGCCATTTTAAGCATATTTTTTAGTTTTTCTAACACCAGTCAAATAACTAAACGGTTTCATTTCGTTATGTTATAAACTCCTAAACAGATTTTAACACACTAAGCTACATCTTTAATTGAAATTTTGATTAAGGAAATATTAAAATAAAATTTGCATCTCTAGGCTGTTTTACCCTATACATTTGACACAGCTGTTATTTTTAGCTCCCGCGTGTTATCGCTACGATTGTGTTGAATAATTTATTCATTCAAGAATATTATTGATTGTGTACAAAACGTTTATGAATGAATAAATAATTATAAATTTGTATACTATCAATAATGTATTACAACTTTCCCTTTTATAGACAACGGAACATCCAAGAATTGTATGAAAATTCTTGGAAGTAAACAAATTTCTGTAATAATATTTTTAAATGTACTGCGTCACCTACATATGACCATATATAAGACCTAAGGTGCTCGTTTTTAAAATCTTTAAGAAATTGGAATTGTGAATTTACATATTACTGCATTTAATGTATATATAAAATACATTATTAACAACTAACAGAGTTAATTGTTTTGGAGCTTGACGTATGATTGAGTATCATTGTTTGATCTATTATTCATTAGCACGTATAATATCTATTAAAATACTATGTGTTAAATTTAAGCTAAAAATTGTGGCGAAAAATTTTACAAAAAAATATTTCAAAGAATAGTATTTGGTATTAAAATAAATTCTTTGTATCTAAATTTTTCTTCTATCTCTTATTGTTAATAAGTTGGGTTATGGATCTCTTGGATCCACTGGATCGATTTTGTTTATTCACGAACTGAATCGGTCACTCTCTAGCGCTAATGAATTGGTTATCTCATTCGCTTTTATGCCATAGTGACCGGAAACCCAGATCAGTCTGACTATGTAATATCAATTTAATTTACTCTCATTGTTAATTTTCGATATTTACTTACTTTTTTGTAAAAAAGGTAATATTTATTTCAAAAAATGTTTTCAAAATTTTTTGATTGGTACAAAATCAATACCTTATTTTCCTTGAAGAAAAATTTTATACAAATCATTGAAGAATTTATTATTATGGCAGTGTGTATGGTATATATGTGTGATATTTTTTGGTATGTGTTTTAAAAGATAAACACACACACAGACACACACATAAACTCCATGCATACCATAAGTCTGTTAAACTGTATTAAAGTAAACAAGTTTCTTATTTTTATTATCTTTTCATTTCGAGGAAGAGAAAATTTGGTAACTGAATTCCGTGCCCATTTTTAGCCTTCAATGTAAATATTTACAAATAAAAAAAGTAGTGGTAAAGTTTTTTTTTTTCTAAAAAAAGTCAGTAAACTGAAATAAGTTTATGCGACTTCAGAATGAGTGCAAGTGAAATAGACATAAATAAATCAGTTTGTACTATAAATGAGAGTAAAGTGTGATTTAGTACAGTTATTAAAAACTAATATTAACAGCTGTAAAAAGTAAATGCAATAAATTTATTTTCAAATTTGTTTAGTTGAATATATTGAATAAGAAATTAAAAAACCATTTCGAGTGTAATCCTCTGTAACAATGTTTCATTGATATTCTAAGAAGTATTAAATAATTGCTAAAAAAAAAAAAACTGGAAATTAAAACTACCTTCGATCATATATGCAGCAAAATTTACAATCTCCGTATTTTAACGTATCCAAGTTTATCTTAATATAAATTATAAAATGTATTATATTTTTATCTACTGATCAATATAAATTTCTCAGAAGACATTTTCACTATCTATACTTAGCAACAACCATGTCCAATGCTGGCCGATTTTAACTGTCAGACTGTTATTAATAGCATAATTCATTTTTAGGTATAAGCCATGCGTTATTGCCCTAATAAACTTCAGGCTTCAGCGGCTTAGAAAATATTTAGCATATTGTACATCCTATGCTTATTATTAGCTTGTTATGCTTACTTTTCTACTAATCTCTATACAACCTAGAATAAAGAAACTATTATGATATGATCAGTAGTGGATTTACGTTTGAACACGCCCTAGGCCCGAGACGATGTGATGCCCTTTTTCTTTTGTAACAGTATATATATATATATATATATATATATATATATATATATATATATATATATATATATATATATATATATATATATATATATATATATATATATATATATATATATATTGTGACATAAGGCTTGTCCCCGGTCAAATGACGACAGACGGAAACATTGACCAGACTGTTAAGTTTTTGGACACGAGTGGCATTACTGGCCCAGGTTGGGGTTTGACGCGACCGTGGCGCCCTGACGAAAGCCAGCAACTCGAATCACCGTAACTCTAGAGCGTGGATTTGGAATTAAATATACACTAGGCTTAAGTAGTTTAAGTTAGGTTAAGTCTGGTTATTTTAGTCATCTTGAAAATTTTGGTGCCCCTCTAAATTTGCTGCCCTGGCCTGGGTCTCACGGGCCTAAGCCTAAATCCGCAACTGTATATGATTGATAAAGTTTCATCAATCGTAGTGAAGAACCGTCGTGATTATATCAGTCTTCAAATAACAAATCACTAGAAAGGAATAATAAACCAATATATCTCGAGTTACAACACTAGAAAATTATTTGATTCATGATCTTGCCATTAGGTTCTAGTGTTTGTCCAAAAATTTGTATCGGTATTATTGATTTTTTTAAAATATTGTCAGATCACACAGTGGCAGGATTCTCGCAAGTCTGTAGACGGACAACTACTTAAGTTATATTATCATATGCTCATGCAAGGTAAATGTTCGCTCTGTACCTCTGGTTAAACATGTAACTGTGTGGACGCTTCTGAAGCTTGTTATACATGTTTCTTTGTAAATGTATGTGTGTTTGTATGTATATATGTTGTTATTACTGTCTTGTTCCCGCACCGTCTGCGGCCACAAGTACCGGAGATCAAAGCGGACCTGGGGATGCTGCATTCCTGTGATGCTATCGCCCTTTTTAATTTATAGTTGGGATCCTTCTCAGGCTTTCGTTTATATAACAATACACATATATATGCAACATAACATAAGAATTTTTGGTTAAGAATTGTGTTATCGAAAAAGACTTTATTAAATCGTGTCTTTTTAATTTACGTAAAACTTTGCAAAATATGAGACCACACTTATCAATCAAACTGTAGTAGATTTCACTTATATTGAATAAAGAAATAAGACAAATTGTGTTTTTACTTTTATTTTTCAAGACACCACACATTATTTATATAAGAACCACCAATTGTCAGTATCTTCTGGAGATTTCCTTTTCAAGCTCCAATTCGTGTCAACATACAACCTTTCTTAAGACGCCTCACATAAACGTTTTTCATCCACCCACATTACAAATTTAATTCTGAAATATGGGTGGGTGTGTCTGAAAAACATTGGTGAAATCCCGTTATTTTGATAAGTAAAATGCAACTGGTACGTTAGAAAAGCATTTTTACTACACTTTAATAGTTTTAATTTTTGGATAATGCAAGGTATTAAAAACGTTGTTGATGCTTTTTGAAGGCTTTGTTCTTTTACGGCTTAGTAGGAGGGAGGGATATGACTAGTAGTTCTGTATGGAAGATCCCTGAGTAACCAGACATTACTTATTTTCTCACAAATAAAATGTATAACGCAAACCAGTGATATTCTTTACTTTCACTGTATGCTTACTTGCATTCTTGTGCACACGGCTAATTTTCAGGTAAAGCCCAGGGTGCTGAAGGTTGGTAAAATCTCATTTTTCTAAGAGTATATTAAGAGGGGAACTGCAACCGTTTCCCCTGTACCTAGACCTTTTGGTGCTCTTTTAGAACACTCCATCACTTGAAGGCAAAGATTCCTTCTAGTGGAATGTGACAATTATATTGTGATTATATTGTTGGTGGAACCGGTTACTTTTTTCTCATCCAAGCAACAACAGTGTGATCAACCAACTGCCTCTTTTTAAAATTATTATAGTAGATCAAACTGCCGCTGCCTGGATTCGAGCCCGTAACATCCAGTCTAAGTAGTAAAATGGTTGATGATATTAGTGCCTTTATTCATCTGGACACTGAGTCGGACTTTTCCTATAGTGCGAGATTTGAATTTTATGTATGAACCAAATACTATTTTAAAAATGCATGCTTCTCAAGAAACTTTATATGTTGCTCTAAAAATTTCAAGTAAGTTTAACACAAATGCTAACGATTGAATGAAGCATCTTAAACTGATATATTTTTTGAGAGCTCATAACTTTATTTTCGATATAATAGTAAAACAATGTAGTCAATTTAAAAATAATGGGTTGTTTGTTGGCCTCTTCAATTCATCCAACAGACACAATCCACAATAATATTTGCTAGCGTCGTTCTTTGTTTTGCATTTATATTTTATATATTTTTAATTTGATTAGAATGTATGTTCTATCTTTATTTACTATCCACTATTCTTATTGGAATTAATGGTAAAAAAAAATCAGTTAGTTAACTTCCATAAATAAGACGATTTTAATGTAAAAAGATAAAAATTAGTTTATACACACCTTTTTTTATAGATAAAAATATTTCATTTTTACATCTGGCATTCATTTTATTTTCAATCTTATGAAAATGATGGATACTATGCACTGAAAGCTCAACAGTGAACTATAAGTTTGGATTAATTGTAAATATAACACCAGTCTGATGATTTCTCTGATTAGTAAGCTGGCGAGGTCGATAAGAACATATTTTTCTCTGAATAGTAAGCTGGCGAGGTCGATAAGAACATATTTAGTAAAAGCACATCGGTAGTTTCATTGTGGAAATGACTATTCAATTTTTAGGTTGCTAACTTCAAGCGACAAGACTGTGTTGTAGACGTTGCGTGATTATATAAGTGTAATTGTAGACTGCTCATGAACATAATTCCATTATAATTAACATGGTTATAACTACTAATTTTTGTTCTTTGATATGATTTTTATTATATTTATTCTGTAACCAACCAAGTGTACTTAATCAGTAATCAACCTCATTGAATTGTTAAAAACAATAAATTATCTAACTATCGAACAACATACGTTAAATAAGACAGATAAGGCCAATGAGCAACCCATAATTGAGTTGATTTTTAATAGAGTTTTTGATCTTCCTGGGTATTATGATTTTTGTAGAAACTTCAAAACACTAGTACGAAAATACTTATTTCGATTTAATTCGATGGTCTTAAAACAACTTGGAATAATTGAAAAGCTAGTAAAAGTGTAGATAGATTATCCATTACAAGATATCCAAGCCCACGTCTAAAGCTGAGTTTGAATTCAGTTTCATTTCTTGTTTAATACAATTTTGTAAACCAGTGTATAATACGATTTTATTTAGGTATCATGAGGTATAAGACGGTTAATTTGGGCATTTGTAAAATGGATTGTAACAGCAATTTAGGTATTCAAACTGAAAGAATCAAATTTCGTTATTATCTTATGTGTATTAGACCATAATTAAATTTACTGTACAGAAATGTTTTTGAACCAGTTCAACATTTAATATATTTTAAAGAATGTTCATTATGGAAGTCCTAAATAAATAATTTATAACAACACTTTAATTGTAGATCAAAATTATTTAATGTTATTATATAATTTTCTTAATTCACAGAATTAAAATTGTTCTTATTTTAACAGTATTGTTTAATAATACTGGTTAAAAATATTTATGAGTTTATTTTTAATCAAACGGATGTTAATGTAAGAATAATGCATATCACATGATCAGACCAGCATTCAAATATGCATCGATTATGAAGCATTGATCCATGCTTTAAAAAATAGCATATAATTAAATGAAAGTTAGCCCAAATAAACTAAGTGGCCTGAGCAATATACCAGAGAAATTGAAGCATGCAACTATTCTTTCAGTAAAGTAAGCAAATCTATTCCTTTTTATGCAAATTACTGTAATAATTATAATTTAATAGTTCAACTGTACAAAAAAAAAAAACCGTAGTCTCAAAGGCGTGGCGCAATGTAATAATTGACGGAGATCCGGGTACATATTCTTGTTTCGTATAATAAATACTTTTTAGGAAAACAATTTTCGAATATTAATATTAGCTTTTGAAGTCTAAGAATTTTTTTATATATATAATCGGATTCATCTTTAATTTCGTACTAATGCCACATAGTTATCGTAAAAACCTGACAGGTTCCACTAAAATGGTCTATCTTTCAGATAATATAATGTTTTATTTATAATTATTATTCGGTCTAAATCATAATGCGTATTTGCCTGAAATACATTGTTTTAATAAAAAAAAGTTCTAACTTAAAAATTCTAGGGTTGGCCCAACTACCTATCAGACAGGTCTTCGATTTTGTGTTAAAGATGATTTTAGACACTGTTAAAGATTATTTTAACAAATTTTCAAACTCAGAATTTTAAGAATCCAAGAGACTTCAATTATACTTATTACTACTTATTGAATGATTTAAATAATTAGAATAAATCATTATTCATTCAATGATTATTACAGAATATTACTTACTTGCTTTTCAAAAATGTTACATGTATATCAAACTATTCAAAAAATATCAAAGACGTGGTGGGTTTGAAGTTTGTATCCTGTATAATAACTTTCTGATTAAATTAATTTTTTTTTTTTCATTGACAAATTAAGCATATTTTACAATTTTGATTATCAAATACATTTCCTTTTTCTAGTACTATTAGAGATATTTCAAATAAGATCAAATTATTTGCATTACGGTATTTTTATCTCGAACTTATATTAATGGAAGCATTCATTTTATTCTTGTTTATTCACATTAAAGAAGTTCCTAAATTGGATGTTTAAGATTTTGACTATGAACTATTTTTATTTTTGATAAAGAGAAAGATTTCATTTAATAATAATAATAATAATAAATCTTTATTAGTTTCGAATTAATTCACATTTCTCATAATTATTATTTACGACTGATTTTACGAATGAATAGCTAGTTTTGGAGATATGGTTTGAAAATTTTCCGAAATGTTGATCTATATAATAATATAGATCAAATATTGCATATTAATGCATATTAATTTAGCAGCTTTCCTTATCATTTTTGGTTCTACTTTTCACCTTTCACTATTCTTGGCAACTGTTGTAAATACTGTTAACTTGGATTGGAGGTTGAACTACCCTTGTAAACATAATTATATAAAAACCGGAAACAGTAAAAAAAGTATTAAGCGAATATATATATATATATATATATATATATATATATATATATAATGTAAATATACCAATAAATACCAATAAATATGCCAATTAATAAATCTAAACACTTCACAATTGATGCCCAGGTGTTTGTCGAGTATTGAAGCGATTAACTGTGATGGGTTTTATTTTCATAAATTTATTTCGATTTTCAGAGTTAAAACAAAAAACCTTATGTTTAAATAATTAATAAATAAATGCGAGTGAGTATCTAATCAATGAAGGAAATATAAATTACATTTTTTTTTAATTATCAGTATGATATATTATGGTGTACAAAATTTAATTTTACACATTAATTAATTTTTTGGATAATTTTACTCTCTGATTCCTTCTTTTAAGATAATAAGCTATTGGTTTTGTACTGCTCGTGGAAACTTATCTAGTAGCTGTAAAAAATTTCAAAAAAATTTTCTATTGTAAATTAATTGATTCGAGAGAAATAATTTAAGGTTGTTGTTTTTTTAAAAATTAAAAATTTTGTATATACTATTTTGTAGGTGGATAGTTTTGACAGAAAAATTTAAATATATTTGATTAACTAGTGTATAGAAGTTTTCAACATAACAGGAAAAAATCAGGGACCGTTTATTACTATTTTTTATTTGACTTCTCATTTAAAAATAATACTGCAGTAGTATTACAAATTAACTATACAGAAGTTATTGATATCAATTTCCTTAGGGAAAAAGGTGATAACAAAATTAAAACACACCTATATAGAATATAACACATTCATACACACAATAAATGTAAATTGATTTGTTTTAAAAGAATTAATAGTGAGTGACGATATATGGCCAGCTTTTGACTCTTTGTTATACCCCGAAGTTTGCCTGTATACAATTTTGAGTTGAGTAATAAGTGTGAATCAGTAGTAGTCTACAGTATACTCTATTTGCATGCAATGCTTCTTATATGAGCAGCCTAATGAATTGTATTTTTACTCAGGCTTTTTAACGCGTGATATAGGCTACTTTTTATACCTGTATTCCCACGTCAACGGGTGAAAGAGGAAATTTATTTTTTATTTTTTTATTTTTGTATGTAACGAATATACTTGAGAACTACTTGATCGATTTGAAAAATTCTTCCACCGTTGTGAAGCTACACAATCCTCGGGAAGAAACGCTGTATTACCACGGGAACGGGAACTATGCGGGAGAAACCGAGTGGTATCTGCTAGTATTCAATATATAACCACAAATTAAAAACAAACCGACGATTCTTTGGTATGACGATAGGAGAAGTCTTCGGTCATTCTAATATTTACTATCATTCTAAATTTTAATTATTAGGAAGTTCTCTTAGTCTACTCAATTCATACGTGACAAATTTTATTATAGTAGTGATGATGACCTTTTACACTAAAATCAACAACTATGTTATACTGCTTACATTGTATACAAAGGATTTTGAGTTTTAAAAAAAAAAATCTGATATGATTGCATCATAATTTCCATAAAATTACTTAAAACAGATTTAGAAATTTAATAAAAGCATAAATCTGAGGAAAAATGAAAATCGAAAATTTTTCCCTACATATTACATGGACTGAAAAGTTCCGGGCCTAACACATAGATGGTGCTAGTTTTATTGCAGTCACCTTTTTTTCAGTTAATACTAACCTTCAAAAGACAGCTGTTAAAATTTCATGATATTCTATTCATTAGTTTGTTAGTTATTGTGCTAAGAGTGACGCTACTTTTGTTATTTTCAAAACAATGGATCAAAAACAATTTCGTGTTTTAATTTTACACTGCTTCTTGATGAGAAAAAATACCGTTCAAGCGAAACAATGGCTTGAAAAGTGTTATGGGGACTCCGCTCCATCAGAAACAACAATAAAACGTTGGTTTGCTGACTTCAAACGTGGTCGTAGAGACACCGATGATGCAGAACGCAATGGACTGGAATGATTGTGTTGCTCTGGATGAAGATTACGTTGATGAATAAAACTAATTTTAAACTACAAAAACTGTGTTAGGCACGGGACTTTTCAGTCCATGTGTAATGAAATGCCTTTAAAATATCCATTTAACCGCAATATTATAAATATCATTCAGATTGTTGTTAACCGTACTGATAATCCCCGTAGGTGAATTAAAAGACCTTTTAATTTTACGCATTGGTCAGTATGGACATTTGGATGCCATTAAACGACAAGAGAATTCTAATTTTACTCGCAATTTAAGAACAATACATAAGAGCAATAATGAATGCACAGCTCGAAGTGACGGTTAATCATCAAATTTTTGGTTTTTAAACGATTTTTTCTTTATTTTTTAATGAAAATTTGATGATTGATTTCCACGGCTGACTCCAGACCTCACAAAAAAATTTGTAACAATTTTCTATCTTGTTCAAAAGTTATAGGGGTATTAACACAAATGGATAAATTTTCAACCAAAACTGCTATAACTTTTGAAAATGGTCATTAGTCGCATCTCTAATTTTTTGAGATCTCTTATTACTTATGGGAATGTTGTAAAATTTTCATTGAATTCTTAATGTTGGAAAAATTTTCTATAAATTTTGACAAAAATTTGATTTTATAAGGCTTCTTTATACAAAAATTTTCTAATATTGAGAATTGATTGAAAATTTTATATTCCTACGATTGATCCGAATTACTCAATAAATTTGTGGTGAGATTAATAATACCTTTTCAAAAGTTATTAGAGTTTTTGTTGAGAATTTTTGTATTACCGTTTTTTTTTTCTTATTTGAGGTATTCTTCTGATCTTTGGAAGGTCCAAATCATCCTGAAATACGAGTAGAAAACTACAAATTATTAGTGTTTTTGTTTTCTAAATATTAAATATTTAAAAATCTGCACATCTTCACCCTTGTCAATAATCGTCGCCTGGCTGGAAACAGTTTATTACTTAAGGTACCCCTTTTAAAGAGAATCCAATAATAATATTTAGAGAAATTTATAGATCTAAAATCATATAAAATACATCAAGTTATTTGATTTTATCACCGATATTGGTTTCAAATAAACAGAAAAAATATTTTAAAAAAATACATAAATTTACAAACGTTGGCTCCCAACTATCTCATCTAAATTATTTCTCTCGTGAAAGTCATAATTTTGCACTTACCAAGGGTGATTTCCGTGTATACCACAGTTCCCGTTTTTTTTTTAAATATATGATTTTGTTTTGTTTTTTGTATATTTTTTTTAAACTGTGAGAAAAATGTAAATAAGGAAGGGATTTTTTTTGTAAATGTCTGAGACTTTTTCAAATCTTCTATTGTTATATGCGAACTCACCCTATCAAATGATCTAATTGAATAATAACAGACAATAAAATAAATGTAACGGTTTGTTTGAGCGATATTATTTCCTAATACTGTCTGAAGCTTTTTGAAGCTGTATCTCTTTTTCTTAAGAGAACCTGTTCGAGTATTCGGATAATATATTTTACTTTGAAAAAAAAAGTCGTTAAAAATATAATAAACATTTTGAGGTTTTGCTTGATAACAATTAAATACCTATAAATATAGTTTGTAAAGAATGTTTTAATAACAGTGGTATCCAAAAGTCGATACAATTTTTCATTTATTCAACTCCTTGACAGGTATTTATTAAGAAAAATAATTAAATCAGATTATTGTAGAGGATTCGAGGGATATTCGATAACCATATTTGTTTTTTTATGTGAGTTGAAGTGGACTGATAACTTTGTTAGGTCTTAAAAAGACAAAATTTAAATATTGTCTCACAAAAATTTGTATGTTTTTTAAACTAGCACGTGTTATTTTAATCTTGCGGTAGTCGCACATATCTTACGTAGCATCAATAGTCGCTTGATGAGAAAATTTTACACGTTAAATTTATTGTTGCCACTTCAATTAGAAGAGATATAACAAAAGAGGCATTCTTTTTTCTTTTTAACAATTATAGTATAATACTTATGCAAATATATATCCTTGATTAAGGAATTTGCGTATAGTATACGGTTGTTTTGGAAATGTGGCACGTCAAATTTTACTTTCGAATGTGGTCGCATAGTTAGGGGATTCTTGGGAATTCAGTTTTATTCGATTTAAAACTACTTTTGTCCCATATTAAAGTAGTTTACAATTGCAATAAAATGTCTTGCCAAATTACACTTGAAACTAAGACTAGCTGTAGTAGATTATACAAACTATGAGTAGTTTCTTAAGTTCTTAAGTAATTTGTATAAAAAAAATGGATAGTTGTGGAACAAAATTAGTTTCACAGATAAACATAAGAGGATATCTATATTTACTGTGTTATTATTGGGAAATGCTAATTCTATATTTTCTATGTTTGTTAAAGAAATTGGGTTTGATTTTTACCAAAAATCTCGACTGTAACAACTAATAACAGAGAAAATATATCATATGAAACATTTTCAGGCTTTTCAATCGTAGTGTTTTAAGCTACAAGCAAAATTCATTTCCTTTTAGAATACCTTTAAAGATTTTTTTGGATCACTTCCATAATTGTGTTTTCTTTTAAACGCTCCAGCAATGAAAATGTGCAATCATCTCGTGGTGCCAATGTAACGTCACTTCAACACCATAGTTTGTTTATATTATCGTTCTTTTGCATAATATATTACTTTGTCTTATATTTTAATCTTTGGATGTTTAATCCAAGTTAAAGAGACATTTTTTAACATAGAGTAGAAAATTTCTTCTTTAACGCGTTCGCCGGAACAAGTGCCAGCTCGATTGTCATAATTTTCTTTTTTTATAATTGTGTTTGGGAAGTGTTTTCAATAACGCATCTATCTTTTTTGAAATCATAAAAACCCAGTTTCCCCTACTGGTTTCTTGAAATTTATGTATTAATAATGTTTGTTATTTGCACAAAAATATATATTAACAACATTTTTATGATTTGCTTTAACCTAAATAACAGGTAAAAGTATACATATTTTTAGTAATAAATAGGCAAAACAAATTTATATGGCTCTTTGTCGGAAATTACCTGTTATTAATCAATAAATCAAAGACGTACATATTTCAGTTCTAATGGAATTTACAATATTATTGACAAAATATAAGATATATTCCTCTAAACATTTGTTAACCATCATTAAATTTTTTCTAATTATCTCATTATAATTTGTTGCTAGTTCGAAATCCATAAATCGATAATTTTCAGAGAGTATACAGCATGTATATGCATAGATGAATGTACATTAAATATAATCTTTTTACTATGCTAGAAAACATTAAAGCACTAACAAAACTTTGTTATTTGTTTTCATTGTATAACAGTCCATTTTCATAGAGTTTAATTTAACACACTCTAATCTTTCTAGTTTTAAATCTAAATACTAGTTTTAACCTTGTGAATTACGAAAATTAGTCAATTTGAACCTATGGACACAAAATATATACGTTAACAGATTAACACATACAGAAAATTTAACACATAAAAATGTTAATTTGAGAAGCATTTTTCTTGTACTATGATTTCTGGCTCTGGTCGTTTTTAAGTAAGTAAGATCACACTTATAATTATTTTGTGTAATTTAATTATTTTAATAATTATAAACAGCTAAAACAATAATACTTATCCATATTACGGATATTTAAACAATTTGTAATATATTTGTTATCTTTACATGCTGTAAAATAAAAGTAAAAAACTTTTTAAAAACACAAGCTTTTATTTAAATGCGATAAAAACAAAAAAATTAACTTTTATTTAAAAACTGGTATGTTCATTACACAATTTATATGTTATAAAAGTTTGTCGCGAGATTTAGGTACTCGTATTTAATCAGTTTGAAAATGTTTATAGTTAAAATCAATCACATCAAGTTATTTAATTTATTTGTTTATCTACACAAGTAAGCTTTCAAATAATATAAATTATGTAATGACGTTATAAAAGTTGATAGTAAAAGTTGATTATTTTATTTAAATAAAAGCCGCCATGATGGGTTTAGAATATCGGCTTCAAAATTGAGTTGCAAGATTCCATTCGAACAAACATACATTACAAGTTAAATACAAGTTTTAAGTTAAAGATAATCCGTATTTTCGTTTCCACATTCGGGAATCGATATATTTTTGTTTGTCTGAGTTAGAACTGCGAAAATTTAGATCACTAAAGAAAGTACGAATTAACTTTGGAATATTTGAAAATAATTTATTGCATTCCACTTTAAAAAATATCTACCACAATGATAAATAAAAAACAATTAATTTTAACCTAATTTTTTGCAAAAAAGTGAAAAAAAAAGAAACATTAACGTCATGTTAGAGGACTTGTTGCACAGCAACAATTTATAATCCTAACAGAGAAGGTTCCGTTCTGAGAAGTGCTAAATTCTTTTCAAAACATACAAATCAACATTTTTTTGAAAAAAGGTATTAATGTTTACATCAAGTTGAGAGTTTTACAAAAAAAAAAAAAAATAATAATAATAATATAAGGATGAGTATTTGAGGCTCTATTGTGTTTTCAAAAATGAAATTCAAAATAAACCATTCAAACTATTGTTCTCAAATTAGTTCTAAATTTAATGCTTCGTATTATTTATGAAGAATATTTATTCTATTGTATTGTTCAAGTAACAAAAATTTAATTTACTTTTGTCATTTCCTAAAATCATCTTCAAATAAACTATGTTTTTACTTATTGTTATAAAGCTACTTAGTTTTTTTTAAGCCTTTTTTTTTGCATATCTTAACTATTGTGACAATGTTTCTAGTTGATCTGTTTTCTAATTTTATACATCATTAGACATTTTTTTTAAAAACAAATTACCTTTAATTAAACAAAAAAGAAAAATTAATCTCTAAATAAGTACGTCTTTTTCATTTGATAAAAAAAAAAGGAAAGGATTTAATGCGGCAAAAAAAGCCACCAAAGATTTTGATCTCATTTCATAGATTCTATGCATGAAACCATCTGCGAAATTAGAGTTAATTGAAGGTAATATAAATTAATAATAATTTTTATTCGCTTCATTAGCTTCTGCCTTTGTATTAGTAAGCCTTTCTTAGGAAAGTACTCTAGATATTTTTTTGTTAAAACTTCATTTTATTCTACGTATTTATTTGGGATTTTTTAAAAGTTTCCATACAATAACTGTAAATAAAAATACATTTTTCACTTGGATTTATGAATTGATTGTAGTTTAATAGTCTGATTTTATTGTTTGCCTGTTTCGTACTAGAAACAATTGGGCGTTAAATCGATAAAATTATTAAAATTTAAACAAAATTTTGAATATTCTACGTTTTATGTACAAAAGAAATTGAAAACTTTAAAATAATTTATATTCGCCTCGATAAATATTTAAAACCTAATAACAGTAGTTGCCAATAGTCTTGTAGTTGCAAGGCGACTACAAGATATTTAAAACTCCATACAAATTCATATAAGATACCGAATCTAACAAGTTTGTCTTGAAAATATCTCTGAATTTTAAATAGCCCCCAAAAATTTCGAATTAAAAACGCAAACATGGGGTGCATTAGATAGATAATTGATGAATTGATAAAGCTATTCTTTCATGGTAGGTAATTTAAGATTTGTAATAAAAAATTTTCATTAAAATTTTTAAAGGCTAGAAGGCGTAGCATCAAAAATATTTCATGGACTTGATGAGAAATAATGGAAGTTTTAAAAAGAGTTGGAATAAAATTAGAAGTTTGGGAAATCATAAGGTTAATGAAGTTGTAGTTCGTAGGTTATCTAATAATAAAACACTTGAATACGTAATATTAAGTGGAAAAATGAACGGTAAAAAATCAAAGGGAAGAATCATTGGCAACGTCAGAAATAAAGAAAATCTTTATCACATGACGATCAGTACAAATCGGTACAGATCGGTACTTTATACTAAAAAATTATCTCAATCAATTTTCTTGTTTGAAATTTTTGATTTTTTTTTTAAAAGGAAAATAATTATTTTGGCAAATATTTTAACTTAAATAGGCCATTATGTAAAATTTTGTATACCACCAACATAGTCGAATATAAAAACTTGCTATTTGCATATAATTAACTGGTTTTCAAAAAGCCGACCGTTAATAGTTTACACTAAAAAATTTAGTTCTGATTTAAATATATTTAAATGATTATAAAACATTTAACGAATGAGTTTGGAATGCAGAAAATAATTTCGAAACAAAACGATTATATAAGCAATATATTATATGTATACTGATTGGCAAAAAATGTTGAATAACACTTCCATTCGTCGCGCAATTACGTAAGCTAAAAGTATATTAAGTAAAAATTAGTCTAGCAGTTTTTTGAAGTGGGAAAAAAGGCAAAAGAATATTAGTAATAACAAACAAATAATGACTTTTTATTCCCCTGATTGGGAACTTCGTCGTGTAGACTTTGCGAGTCGCACCTTGTTTATTGAAAGTTTCACCAGTGACGGCCTTTGACCTTGTAATGTCATAGTACCATCATCAACCTCTTTTAAATTTTTCCAAGACATGAACTCATTTTTCGGAGTAAATAACTTTCAAAGCTGAAAATATCAATTGCACTGCCGGTAACGCCTATTCTTTTATTTGAATTGTTATTTCAGTAATGTTAAAAAAAAGTATTTTGTTTTAATAAAAGTGTTTTAAAAATATATAATATGTTTTTGATAGATAAATCATTCTGATTTGCATCCAAGCTCTAATTCAGTATATAAAATTTATGTTCTACGAAATATGTCGGCCAGGATACATTTTTTATTTAAGAATATTTATTTCCCTATCCTGTTTTAAAACAAGTTCTTTATAAACACAGTGAATTTTTACTTCCCATTTTAAAAAGACGATATAATGTTAAAATAACAATGCTCATTTAAATAATAATTCAAATGGGATTCAGGAAATAACGCTTAATGTTTTTATTAAACAAACAACAAATTCCTTCCGAGAAGGATCATCACATTCTTTTATATTACGTTTTTATTTTTTTTATTTTTTCATAAACGTAAAACAATAAATATTAAACTGAAATTTTATAGAAAATAATAAATAAATATTTTTGCCTTAGTCCTCCACACAACCTCCATATACAGATTGCATGAGGAATTTCGAATTTAATTCTGAATTTACTAACGAACTAGATTCTTTTTAGAATGTGTAGCCAATGAGAAACAAATTTAAAAAGTTTTATCCGTGGCGTAATTATTATTCGTATGTTACCGAGTTTTCCTTATTGATGACCATAATTGGTTTTGGCCTTGCTGTCTTGGTAATAGCCTTGCATAAAAACAAGAGCAAGATTATGTATACATTAGCCAGACCAAGACCAACATCGAACAAGCAAGACCGAGTAAGGAAGAGCAAAACTAAATGCAGGATAAGCTAAAAATAACAGCTTCCGATAAATGTACAAATGTCAAAATGTATGTAATAAATTTTTAGTTTGCTTTATTAGATTATAATACTAAATAATAAGAAACTTAAACGACGCTTCAAATCGAACTGATGTCATTGTATGCGTTATATTAAAATGCATAAGTATGTATTACATACGAGTACATAGAGCCACATTCGAATTATACAGAAACAAACAACTATAAACAGAGCGCTCAGTCCAAAATCATAACAAATAAACGGACGGACCGAGAGAATGGTACGTATGTAACATGCCACAAGACATTGGTGTCAGTAGCACATTGAGTAAAAGGATTGGAACAAATTTACGACTCTGCAGCCAAACAGATTATTATGATTTAAATGAAATAGAGTGTTTTATGAGTTAATTTGTTAATTGTAACTTATTTATAATTTACACCATTAATAATCTTCATAATGATAATGAATAGAGAAATTTATAAAAAGATAAAGAGTATATAGGTATGACCAAGACAAGGACTGAGTATGCAACACCAAGACCAAGCCTGCCCCAGACTTGATATTGGTCTTGCGTTGCTCTTAACTATTTTCTTCTAATAAAGTGTTCATAGTAGGTCATAGAAGTTGATAAGTAACTCCTTAAAATTAATGAATTTTCCACAGATTCTTATAAATAATATTTCATTCTCTGATATTTTGAAAATACGATTTTCAATTTAAATTTGATTGGAGGAGTGTTCGGGACAATGATATTTGTTTAATGTGAACGATGATTTTTAGCCTTTAATTTACAATATAGTTTTAAACACTAAGAAAATAGGCCGAGACAAACTCTTGTTTTTTTTCTTTCTTGAATTTTTAATCTCGTATATAACATCATTGAGATTTACTACTTTACAATCTGTATATGCAGAGGTAAACATTCTTTTAAAGTCATATAAATCATTTAATGTGTTTTACTTCTCCATGGGCATTGATTCTATTGTTCAAAAATTATTTTTCAAACGTGAGTTAATTCAAAACTCTAATAAATTTTGTATCGAATTTATGATTCGATTTTTTACATTTTAATTTTTTATTGTTTATAATTGTTAATTATATTATTTAATGTCAGTTTGCATTTTATACAAAAATATAGGGATTTATTAAAATTTATGACGAGTAAAAATTTAGAAATATGATTATGGATAGCAATTTCTAAATAAAATAAATTTTGATCGAAGAAATAACATTGAAATTAAAGTTTTGGACAAGAACGCAGCTTGCATGTGCACAAATAGTTATACATACAAAATTTTTGTTAAATTTTATATATCTTATGTTTTATAAACACAATATCATAAAATGTTTTTGCAGTATAAATTTTGATATACATAAACTTGTATTAATAAGTATGTCATCGACTTGATCCTACAATATATCAATTTAAAAAAAAATTTATATCAAAATTATAATAAAAATATGATTGAAAAAAAACTCCACTCAAAAACTCAATAAACGTTTTAATGATGGGCAAACAGAAAAATTAAAAATGGAAAAATGCTTGTTAAAATTATAAAAATATAATCATACGATAGATTGTAAAATAAAACACGCCAATCATTTTTACTTTTTTAGTTCATACAATGAAATATTCAGCTGTAGTTGCATAAACAATGAAAAGAGATACTGCAACTTGTTGATTTTATGTTTTTATAACTGCAAAAATAATTAAAAACATTACAAGTGTGACGTATTTGGATGGGTGACCACCTAGTAGTACTGTGTACTGTCGTTGTATAAAAATAATAATAATAATAATAATAATAATAATCCCCTTTGGTTAATGGCTATATAGTTAAAAGTAGCTAAAGCCAGAAATTTAAAAAAAAAAAGAAAAGTGTGACATAATTTTGATGTTCTGTATTTTTGAAAACGGTAGACGCACCATTATCATTATCTGTGGGCTTCGCAATTAATATTACCATTTAAAAATTTTAAGGTATAACCAAAATTTTTGGTAACTGGCCCGATTATAAATTTTTAGCTTTGTATTCCAGAATATTAGTTGTAAATGTGTTTTATAAAATTAACCGAATATTCAGACGATAAAAAAATGCGGTTCAACTTATTTTCTAAAATTATTGAAACATATTTTGCAATACTGTTAAAACAATGCACGAAATTTTACAATTTTGATTTTATTTTTTTGTGGATATTTCGATTTTATCGGTTACCGAACAGCTGTTAAAGTAATTAAAGCAACTATGACATAACAATATCTACATAACCACAATTGCGGCTATAAATACGCAGATATGATTTTTGAGCATTGTTTTTCTTCGGTCCAGTCACATATCTTTTGAAAAGAATCAATTTTTCATAAAAATGTCAACAAATATACTTCCGAGACAAATAATCATGTTGTTGATATTTTTAGTGCAGGATTGTCTTTTTTCAAAAAATGTATTTAGGTCTTCTTGTGCCTTCTATAGCGTCGAAGACAAAATTCCTGCTTTTAAACTTATCAAATATTATAACTGTAAAAAAATGGATTGAAATTTTATTTTCATTTAGAATTTTTTAATATAAAAAATTGGTATGATATCAAATATAGATATTCCACAATTTCAAGCTGAATATTTAAAGATTGTAAGTTGGTCGTATTTCCTCTTGAAAATACATTGTAAGGTTCTTGTGGTTATTTTATTCAGCGTTAATACAAACTTTAAACAGTTTCATTTAAACATTGAATTTAAAATAATATCCTGTTTCAACCTTCTTAATTATGAAGTTTGGATAAATAATTTTAACCTGTTTACTACTAAAAAAACTACTAAATGTATATTGAAATAAACAAAAAATGTGACACTTGAATTTTTATACCAATTTAAAAACATTAAATTTCCAATATTGTGTTGAGTTTTTTATCAGAATTAATTTTGTTTATCTATCTAAAACATTCATTTTGAACAACATAAAAAAATTATAAAATACACCATGAATATAGTGTATTTTATAATATTATAAAACTGTGAAAAGGTCGCTGCGTTTTTTGGTTATTTGAGTATACAAAAAAGCGCTACTCCTAAAATCCGGCATTAAGAAGGATTGAAACATAATACTGAAGTACCCTCCATTATGTAAAAATCTTTCAATTTCGCACACGAAATAAATCAAAAAATAATTATCTAAAAGGTTTGAAATTTGGTAGGCACAATATGGACATTTGGAAAGTGAGAGTGTGTCGAAGATTTTGATTTTTAACCTTAGAAGTTTCTGTCTAGAAAGCAAGCCCTCCCATTTTCATCTGAATATTGGGCATATCAAATTTCAAAACATTGTACAAGTATTTTTTGAGTTATTTGGACGCGCAAATTGAAAAAAAATACAATGCACATTACATGTAATTTAAGTCATTATCTTCTTAGAAGCACACTCCTTTATGTCAATTACAGCTGTGGATATTAGGCTTTTTATATTAGGAATGTTGTTTCAATACTTAACATATAGCTACAATATATATATATTAAACTAAAAATTGCACGACTATGAGATAATGCTAAAACTATTTATAAATTAATATATGTTTTGATAACTTTTAATTTTTAAGTAATTAAAATATACACACATTAACTACATTGACGCTGATAATTTTTTGTACTTGTTATATATATGATGGAGTTCCCTACACACATTTTAATGTTATCGTATTTTTAAACATTTGCATGGACTTGTAACCTGACATGTATATTGAATATTTCATTCAATTTCTTTTTCTTGAATTAAAAAAAACTTTATACAAAGCACCAATTTTTGCAGTTTTTAAGGGTAGATTGATAAAAAGGCATAATTTTCAATAAAAATTAATTTAAAATTATACCTTTACTTTTTACTATTTTTTAAATAGTTGCGGAATTATATCATTTTATTATCAATTTACGTTAATCTAATTAATATTAAATTATCAAATTTATACGCATTTTTTATTTAACTTTACTTCGAAAGTTTAACATTATGGATGGGCATCCACATAAGACGTATTAGATGACATCATATGTGTAATACTTTCGAAACACAGACACATATCATACAGTTAAATAATAGCGGGAAATGTTAAATACAAAAAAAAACAAATAAAATTAAAATATTAAGACAACGGTAACACCATATTTAAATTTTTTTTTTAAAGATTCTAAGAAGTGAATAGTTTTTAAAAATATGCTTTTGGTTACTATGATTTTGATAAGAGATATTGATTTTGTTCATTTACCAACTTCAACTCACTTTTTTTGTTTAAAATAGGTCATCAAAATTTCAGCTTGCTACCTGAATAGCTACATGACATATAGACGTGCGTATAGAGTTACGGAAATCAACCAGTTAGGTGATATGAAAATATATAGCAAAATTTTGATTGTGGCTTCAATATTTTTTGGCTTTACTAACTTTCGACTAAAATTAACACTCTGACATATTCTATATATGTCAAGTATAAAAATTTTTATAATTTAAAATAAATTTGTAAAACTCCTTTTAATAAAATAATTAAAAAAAAAAAATTCAAACATTATTGACATTGTAATTAAATTTATCAAATGAAATTGCATTTATCTCGAATAGATATCATGTAATGACTTTGTAGTACTTTTTTGGCGGGTATAAGTTATTTTTTGGTCTGATAAATACATACACTCATGTATATTAATAAATATATTAAAATTTTTCGTTGATTATTGGAAATGAAAAACATATTTGATAACTTTAATTGACTAGAAAACTAAAAAATTATTTTCTTGTGATGGAAAATTTACCAATTCATTTAGCCTATTTATTAGAATATTGCGTAGGTGATTATCTAATAGAACTAGAGTCCCGTTACATCGGTCGAAAGTGAATCTCCACTGCCTTTAAACAAAACAGTAGTATACATGCATGCCTTTAAATAAAATCGATTATTAAACAAAAGGGTATATATGCGTGTGGATGATAGTGTGTGTAATATAAACCACACCTCTTTTATATGCGTGTGCCATACTGTGTGTAATTTTCCTTCACAGTTTTTGCTTCATGTATTAATATATAGATTAAGAACTGTGTAAATTGATTGGCAAATATGATTACCTGTTTGATAATATTTTAGTTTTTTCTCTCTAATGATTCTAAAAACAGGATAAATTTGTTGTTATAAAAAAATGGAAGAATTTGGAGAAACAAATAAAATATACTTGGAATGTAGAAGCTAAATTTTTCTAAAATTTGATAAGGAATTTTTATATTTGGCACTAGCCAAACAGAACGTTTTAAAATAAAAGTCAAACACTGTTAAAAACGTCTCATTCTGTAACATATCTGTTTTGACCTTTTATAATGTTTTATTCAATATTTAATTCATTTGTTTTATCTCCAAAATTTAAAGGGACCAATAACTTTAAGTATTTATTAAAATATAATGATCAAACCAGGAATTTAATGACATTGGATATTAAGCAAGACTTAAACAAAAAAATTACTTCATCAATAAAGTTCAATAGTTGTCATCATCAAAACAACAATTTTGTTACCATAAATAACGAATATATTTTTGATATCTCTATTTATATAATTTTATGATAAGAATGGCAACGCAGCAATAAATCTAAACAATTTGAAATTTATATTAAAAGCTGATTGCAGTTCAATGTGTAACAAAAAAAAAAGTGTTTTTGTGGATAAAATAAACTGACTTCAAAACAATACGATAAATGTAAAAATAATTCGACTTCAGAAGGTAATTCTTTACAAGGAAATTATTGATAGATGTGTTTCATGTAAAACATTTTTTTTAATTTTTTAACTTTTAAGTTGTAGTCTCTAAGCATCAATACCTACATTATAAATTTTAATACTATCCATAATTTGCCTACCACTTAATTTTATATCTCTCTGACGGAAATTACCCATATATCAATCATTAAAACACACTTTACAGTCAAATACAGTCTATACAGCCAATTGTAATAATATTCTTTAAAAAAATATACACCGATTGTTGAAAATTGTTTATTTATTTGTAATAAACTGTGAGCCGAATAGTATTTTCTTTTAGTGAAAACAAAGAATCTTATTTCATAAGTCTTTCTTAAGGATCCTTAAGCGGCACGAAGATAAATTAAAAGAAGATACTTTTTATTTAAAGAAAACGTTGCTAACGAATTAAACGACAAAGATATGTGTCAATCAATTTGATAATTTAGAATAAGCATGCTAATTTAAAATTATCAAATAAGATATCTTTGCCTTTCATAGCAACGTTACAATTTCAATTAGGATATATCCATAGATATATCCTAATAAACCAAAAATAGGTTGGCGACTCTGGCCCAAATACCAAGGATTTTTTTTTGAACTATATAAAAATACAGGGTTTGAATGCAAGATAAATAATGTAAGGTTGGGATTCGGTTAGATTGTTAATTTTTTGACAAGGCGGTTTTTTTCTAAATATAATAATGTGAATGTATTACAGTATTAAAAAAAATTTTACATTAACTTTGTATTATTGTTAGTGAGCAAAGACATTTATCAACACAATTAAATTTAAACACTGATATCACAAAATAATTATTTGATAAATCGATCTAGCAATATTAACACACAGAATAACATTTAATGACACCCTAAATCAGTCAACAATGGAATATAATTAAAAATACAATTAATTGGCAAAGACAGAAATTATAACATAGAGGATTTAAATATGACGAAAAATTTTACGTTTGGCATTAAACTCTGCAACTTAAGAATAATAAAAAACAAAGATTACTCACATTGCTATGTTAATGCTTAGAATATTTTTATAAAATCTGCAAAAAGATGGTAGATAGCATTAAAAGTGTTACTATCATGCAGAAACATCTAAAAGAGATGTTTATTTTTTCCGAGAAGTAAGATGGTCCTTTATCTATCATAGGTATTATATAATCTGTGGATATATTCTATATTAGCTTTTGAAAATACCTGTACCTATGCAAATCCCATAATTTTTCTTTTAATTTAACTGGTAACATTCCCTAGGTATTAAAACGAAAACCGACATCAAAATCATATTTCATTGTAAAAAATTCATGCATTTATATTCACTTAAAGATTTATACATAATCTTTTTTTGTGATTATAGCAGATATTCAATAAATTATAAACATATTAATGCGTTGGAAAGAATGGATGTTTTCAATTTTCATCTTCATAAATTAAAAAGAAATAAATCTTGTCAACAGTTATATAAAATTTCACTGTAACATTACAATTATTAGGAATAGAATAAGTAATCTGATCCCAGCTTTACGAGATCTTTATTAATGAACCAATAGGAAGTAGAGGATGGTAAATTGCTTATACAACTTGCTTGATAATCGAAAAATATTCTTTTTAGTGGAAAAAACTCATGGCATAATGACATAATACTTGAATTGTATCATAAAAATACTTGAATTGAATTTTGAAAATTGCAATATGATATCTGAAAAATAGATAAAACATATAGAAAAAAGTTAAAGCACATTAAAAATGTAATTATTTTGATCATCCTGTATGTAATGAGCTTATCAAATTTTTATTTAATCATTGAAATGTGATTTATTACTGAATGTAATGTTGATTATATTTGTCGTTACAGTGACTTCATTTAACAAATGTTAGGTTTTCTAAATCTGTTTGAAGAATTAATGATATTATTTTAATTATGGCAGCGAGATTATTGATTGGTATATGTAGACTTCAATTAATGAAGTATTGTGTGGTAAAAGAGGTTACATAAAACTGTAACTTCGAAAAAAATTGTAAACAAAATTTTTTTATCTTTATTAGTTCCTTGTAGCATATACTGAGAATTATATGTCCTTTTGCATTATAAAGTTAAAACAAGAAAATTTTTACTTAAATTAGTTTTAATAACAGTAAACACAGTTTCATTTTCATACCAGCTGCCAACTTATTCTTGAAAAATTACATCTGAATTAAATGAGTTCTTACAGTGTATGGTACCTACTTAAAAAACAAAAATACTAATTATGGTAGGGCAGCCCATGCGGGGATTTTTAATCGAGCGCATCAGATTAAGATATGGGAGATACCATACACCTTGTTGAGTACATACTCCAAATCTAAGCTCTCTATATGAGGCCGTGTGTAAAGGGTAGCCGATCAGAAAAATCGATAGCTTGGTTTAATCGAGCACATTAGATTAAAATATGATAGGTTGATTCAGTGCTTCAGAGTGACGATTTAAACGTGACGCAACGGAATGGCAGGGTCTCAAACTTCCAAAAAAGACACATCACTTGCGTCGCGCTCAAATCATCAGATTAGAAAAATGACCACTTTTCAGCATGAAATCAACCTACCATATCTTTATCTAACGCGCTCTGATTAAATCCAACTATTGGTTTTTTAGTTTTAATATTCTGATCGGCTACCATAAACACACATACTCAAGACACTAAAAGCTAAAATTTGGTGGAGGTACCCAACAAGAGGCAAGCTATCTTCTATATTTTAATCTAACGCGTTCTTGTAAATCCAAAAATCCACGCTTAGACTTACCTAACATTACAAGAAAGTATCTTACATTAAAATATTATATAATTTATAAAAATAGAAATGTCAGACATGCAAAATGGTTAAACTGAATAAAATTACACTACATATAAAATAGCCGTAATTAGGTGCCAATTCTTTGAAGATCCTGAATTTGATTTCCGGCAAATGTGTAATGCTGTCAAATCTGTCTATCTTAATGTATCTCGATTATCAAAAAATAAGCATTAGTAGATTTTTCTATATATTATAACATTTTATTTTGATATTTAACATACTTTTCGTCTTTTATTTGATTATAATATATTTGTGGTTTAGGTATCTAATGTTCTCACTATTTTTACTGATTAAACGGACTAATTAGGTAATTCTATACACACCAATACCAAAATTTCGAGTATTAAAATATAGAAAATAAGTTTCAGAATTTGTTTCCAAAGTGTTTCAAAATAAATAATTCATAAAACAAATTTAATTTTATTATTATAACTCTATAGAAATAAAGATGACGTATGTATTTAAATGTCCAATTAATTTGATAATCCAAATTTATTATTTATATATATATATAAAATTTTGGTTAATAAATACATTTTTTGTTTTATTGATAAGAGACCCAAGTACATTTAAATTTTATCTCTATGTCGTAAGAGTTTCCACGTGAATTTGAATGCATTGCATTTAAAAGGAATAATTTATGTTATAATACTGTTTTTGAATATGAAAAGATTCTCGAGTTTTCTGTAATATACACAATTCTTCCACATTATTGCTTTAAATCAGAATGTATACTTTAAGCTAAGTCTATATTTCTATTTGGAATAGGTTATTTAGCTAAGCTACAAAAACAGTTGGTAATAATTTCCAATATCAATAAAGCACGAATTTGCCAAACTGGCTTCCTGTATTTTCATTGACATAGTTGAATATTTTTTTACTTGGTCAATAAAACATAAAGTTTTGATAAAAATTCTTTAGGTTTTCTGGTAGGTTAAGTACATAATTTTAATTATTGAACGAACGCAGTAATCTTGGATCTCATTTAACTGTATGATATTGCATTTTGTTTGTTTTAATCTATGTATTTGTTCCACAGTAACTTTCAATCGCGTTGTGTGCAGATGAAATTTGGGAAGGTATTTTTGAAAGAACGTTGTTTCCAAGTAAGCTAAGCTTTTTACCGGTAGGTGATGAATACGATCTTTCTTTATGAAATATTTAAAATTATTCATTTATTGAACTATAAGGAAAAATGGCTTTTCTCTATGTCACTTAAATATAACTTTACATAACGGCTTGAGGCGTGTACGCTATGAAGTCGACATTAAAAACAATAAATGGAGAATGCAGATTAAAAATTCCTAAAGATTTTAAACATGAGCACTTAAAGATATTCTATAAATCATAATATATAATGCAAGGATTCAGTGGACAAAATCTTAATTTAGTTTTTGGTTCACTTTAAATTTTAAAAACAATTGTTTGATAAGTAACAAGTGGCCAGTAAAGCGTGTCCTTGGAAGCATTCTGTATTACTTATATTACATTTTACTGATTTTAAAACGTAACATTTGGCTTCTTGTTATTTTTGTAACTTATTTTTCTTAGAAACATCTTTAATTTGTATGCAAACTTTTAGCGATACAACTTTTCTCCATTAAATTCGAAATAGGCTCATAATTAGTCGTTTAAGAATCGTGTAAAACAAAATTAGTCGCTCTTACCATAACGAAGAAAATTCTTTCTCTAAGATGAAAACTAACATAGCGCAACATTTTCTCCGTAATGGTTAAGGCTGAAATTTTTTTTTCCCACAAATAATTTATGATTAATAAACGGCTAAATATGGGGATATTTTCAAAAAACATTGGATTAAAAATAAAAAATTCTGTCATCAATTCAATGAATTTTCTCCGTTATGGTAAGAGCGATTAATTTAATTCGGAAAAAAATTATTCGCTAGATTGACATACATCAGTAATTGGTTGCAAATCGTAAAATAATTTTTTTTAGTGGAAAGAACATATGGCATTATTGCGACACCGAGAAAAAGCTTCGCCGCAGGAGAAATTGTTGTTATTTATTTAAGTAATTTAAAAATTTTATAAGTAATTACAAAAAAGTACATGCAATGTCATAGTTCAAATTTTAATGTTTATCGTTATATTGGTTTATAGAGGTAACCTTGCTTTAATGTTAAACTAGAATGAATCATACTTGCGTATTCATTTAATTTGCATGTTTGTAGACCACCTTGATTCTGTTTAAAAAGTCACATAGTAATTACTTTGTAAATTATTTGTTTAACAATTCTATTTTATAAATAAACAATTAGATCCTTAAAAATGTCATTAAATTATCGATATAAAGTTGATAAACTAATTGCATTTAATGAAACCATACGGCATTATTCAATCAAAATAATATTTAAAAATGAGGTGAGAGTCTCTCATCAAATTAAATCTAATTAGAAGATTATGTGAGGTCTCATTATACAAAATCATTGTCTAAATTAATGTGTCTATGTATAATTAATAAAGATGTCATCAGGGTATTTCTGTTTCAAACATTCGTTTTTTTTTTTATTTTTTACAAACTGATAAAATGAAGAATATTTTATGAGAAACACTCATGTGACATCCATGAATAGATTTTCGTATAATTTTTATGAAAAATTAATTTAAAGTAAAGTATATCTGGTAGCGTTTTTTTCAAACACAACATTATCGAAACGATGAAACAAGACCAAATGTGAAAACTAAATGATGTTTGAGAGTTATAGTGGTGGAAAAAGTGAACCTACCTATGAACTGATTGTTTCAATTGACGATTATATCAACAACAACTATATGTTCCAATTTAGTTTTATTAAATCTTAGACTCGTAAATTACAAAACTATAATAAATTTTTTTGTTTTCAACGCCTTTTTAAATGAAATTGTCAATATTTCAAAAACTTTTATAAAAATATTTTGTCTAAGCATGTAGACTTGAATGTTTTGTGGTTATCTTATATTAGAATACATTGCGAATAGTTTATGATTTAATATATTTTTTTATACAAATTTAAGGTATTTTCATACATTAATGAAATATAGTCAACAGCGTAAAATAGTGATATTTTTCTAATGTTGGTACAATCCTCGAAGATGATGTATTGCGCTCTCTTTAATACATTATGTTTGTGATGAAATCTATAATGTGTCAAATTAAAACCATAACATTTGTATATTAATTATTTAAATTATTAAATTGCCTAAATCATGTCTGTATTGATGGCAGAACAAGATAATATTCGACAAAATTTATTTAACGATTTAAAACGATTTCGAAATGAGTTAAAACGAACAATGGCTATTAATTATAGGCCCGCAGCAGACGACAGTGTGGCCGAACTTTCTTATGCACTAATTAATTTTTCCATTAACAGCGACATTATTAGCCAGTTTTTAATTTTTCACGAAAACCGTATAGTGAATTCTAATAAATTTACGCTCAATAAATTCTCTGGAGTACAAATTACTTTTTATAAAACTTTGAAATTTCTGGTAGCATTTTTTCAGTTAAAAAAAATAAATTTAATCTGTTCGGCTAACGAATCTCCATAATATTACATGTAAAATTAGAGTTTTTTTTTAAATTGCAATAACTTTTTAACAGTTAAGTGAATTGGTTTGTAATATATATATATATAGGTGATTTAAATTAGAATCATATTCTACTAAATTTTCATTCGTCTCGTAGCAGTTATATATACGTCTCAAATATAAATATCTTTAACAGAAAGAAAAATCTCATGGCTTTCATCATAGTATCTATTCAGCATATAAACTTCCAAAAATATGGATATATGGCACCCTAAAAGCTAAAGGGTTGATGTAGTTTTAGCTTTAGAAATAATAACATATTTCTTTTAAATATGATATGTTTACTCAAAAATAGTTGGATCTTTGTCTCCAATTCATAGTCAACAATTCAAAAAACGAGTAATTAAGCTTGGAAATAAAATGATTCTGCTTTTTATTTTTCAAAAGAATTTTTCATTTGAAGATTTCTATTTAAAAAAACATACAAACCACACAAAATACACTTAAAATTTGTAATATAAAATAACTTTATCTTAAAATAATTTTTCTTTACAAACATTTTCTTAGGATTTCGATTTTTAAATGTTTCTACTTTGAAAGAATTCCACTTTTTTATATTTTATTCTCCTCTTCCTTTGTTTTGTAACCTATCCATTAAATTATATATTAAAACCAATGGGTTAAAATAGAATTGACAGAAGTGTAAATTTTTGTAATTGAAGATATTTAAAAGTTTAAATCTACAAAAGTAGAATGTATGTTAAGTGAAATTATTGTTTAATCAAGTGTTCTATTTTTCCATAAGTAAAAGCCGCTCTGTATTATAGGGCCCCGACCTAGAAGGCAAGGGGATTTACTACTGAAAGTATTATGCATTTAACGCTGAAATTTCGTTGTTTTAAGTATACCATATTCTTTCAAATAATAAAAATATGATATGACAGAACTTAAATCGAATCAAACAAAACAGCAATGTCATACCTTTTTATTTAAGTTTTAAAAATCTACAGGCAAGAAAATTTTATTCTTATTACGGAATTTTTTTTTAATATCTTGTCTTTTACTTCAAAATATGTTAGTATGACAGACCAAAACGTGACAAATAAAAAATATA
Organism: Chrysopa pallens; assembly: GCA_020423425.1. Classification (NCBI taxonomy): domain Eukaryota; kingdom Metazoa; phylum Arthropoda; class Insecta; order Neuroptera; family Chrysopidae; genus Chrysopa; species Chrysopa pallens. The sequence goes on along the minus strand of CM035592.1, from coordinate 32,311,755 downwards.
ACCGACTTCAAAAAAATATACCAAAAAGTATTCAATACTTTTAAATAAGAATACTTCTACAAATAATTTCCTTATGACAGTTCCAATAATATTATATACAGCTCAAACTGATTACCTACTTTTTTGGAAACCGGCGAAAAATATGTCAGTTGAATTAAGTTTATAAAAAACTACTGGAGCCAGGATCCATATAGTCATACCTGATGAAATGAGCTTTTGTTGTACATATTACTCATTTACTTTAATTAAATACAAAATTTGAGTCACAGCCTTCCGGTATACAAAGCAATATCATCCGTTGCTTTTCCTAATTTTATTCATTTTCTTACAAACATTTCTTGTAAATATGTATACAGAGGTAAAAATCAATAATTAATTTTCAATTAAAATACATTTGACTTTGAATAAAAATATAAACATTAAAGAATACAGGCAATAAATTCAAGAAATAAGTCCCCATTTGATTATAAGGGTTGTTTTTTTTTTACATATGTATATGTTCATTTTTTTTTTTTTAAATATAGATTGTTGTAAGTCGGTGTTATAAGAGATATTAAAACCTTGCAGGTCCACAACAACATATACATTATATATACAGTTGTAAAGAACCAACCCTGATTCCTGGAAGAGCCACCCTCCGACTGATATACCTCTGGGAACGGACATTTTTTCACTGACAGAGATAAGGATAATTTAAAATATACAAATAAATTCTATTTTGATAATTCATAATTATTCTAAAATGAAATACCATTTTTTGAGAATGTACCTTTGTAAAAAAGGATAAATATTAGGGGCTACATGTTATAAAAATGATTGTATCCTTATCTTGGAAAAGGCATACAGAGTGTATCAAGTATATGTTCCTCTTTGTTTATTGTATTTGAACATTGATTTTAAATATACCATTGCTTCTAAACAAGAGGGCCAATTTTAAAGTGTTTTATTTTATTATATATATTTTTTTTTTTTTGAAAGATAGATGAGAGATGTAGTGTTTTTAAGGTATCGACAATAATTGTTTAATACTAATTTAAGAGAAAAAGAAATAATTGGTTTTGGAAATATATGACTTTCAGGATGGTTGTTACTGCCTTAAATAACTATAATATGTTTGTTAAATTTATGAGTGTTTAATAATACGCCCAAGCTGAGTGCTTGACATACGGAAACAATTCTCCTTTTCATGTAAGAAGAATAGGATTTAAATTGTTTTTACAAAATTTTTGTCTTTGTTCTATTTACAGTCATCTCATGCATAATTTTTGAGTTTTGTATTGAAAAATAATTAAATCCGTTATAATGCAAATTTATGCTGCAGTTATTGGAAAAAATTGTTCATATTTATACATTCAATGAAGTATACAAAACATATTAGTTTTGTAGAAATTAATGTTTGATTAAAAAGTAGTAAATACCATGTTTTATTTATAGTAACACATTAAAAATAAAAATAATTTTTTTTAAACTGAAATAATAAATGTGAAGTATTGGTTATTGGTTAGCGAACATCACGCGGTTTCACCAGCGTAGTTCCTGTTCCCGTGAATACAAGGATAAAATGCCTATGGTACTCGAGGATAGTGTAGCTTCCAACGGTGTATGAATTTTTCAAATCGGTCCAGTAGTTTTTAAGTTTATATCTGACATACAAAAATACATTCAAAAATACAAATTTTTTCTCTTTATATTATTAGTATAGTTAGTAAATAATTTTTATATATCACGGTACCTGAAATAATTTTAGTGTCAACTTTTAGTGTCACGCACTGACAAACTTTTCGTAAAGGCGTATTCTAGATGAGACCGAGCTTTTAAACCATATACGATTCAAATACAAAAAAATGTTTATTTGCAACATTTTCTTATCAACTTTCTTGTAAACACAATTTCAGCTCAAATTTAGCTAATTACCACATACGAACAAGTAGATTATTATAAATATAATTATAATAAATGTTAATATTATTTATGTATTAATAACTAAACGTACTGCATATTTAGAGTATTTTATGAATTCAAAATGATTAAAAATACTTTAAACATTAATAATTAAACATATATCGAGTATCTAAACAATATCTTCTAGTTGTTTTATTTAATTGATCTAAAAAAATCTTAGATAACTTCAATTCAAAAAATAATCATATAAGTTTCGTATTTAAAAAAAGCGTGGTTATCAATTTGGTTTATTATTAGTTTAACATAAATTATGATGGTCTAAGAGTGATTAGGAACTCTTTAATAGGGTTGAATAGAGTTCTTTTAACAGTATTTTAGTAACTGGAGAGCTATATCGAATATTTTAAAAAGTTAAGTGATTATTTTAATAAAAATGTATAGTTTATGTATGTTATTAATAATAAACTCAAAGTTTATATGTAACAAATCAGCAATCTTAAAATATATTTCAACTCAGGAAAGGTTTTCACCGAGATGATCAACTGTTATGAGTTCCAGGCCCTATACTTAAGGTTCCTCATTTCAGGAACAAAAGAATAAATGGTGAAAACATTGTGTTTGTTAGAATACCGTCTTAAGTCTACCGGTAAAAAAAATTTTATTTTTTTGGTAACTTAATTTAGAACCAAAGATCATTGAATCCAATGGATCCATGACGGTCCAACTTATGAACCATTAAAGAAAAGTCCAAAGACAAAAAATATTTTGTTTTTTTAAAACAAACAATTTTATTTAAAACATTTTTTCGTTAACTCTTTAGATTCGTCACAATTTCAGATCAAAGTTTGCTAATAAACACATAAATTATTGCAATACATATTAATATTATACATGTATTTATAACTGTATGGACTGCATATTTAGAGTATTTTATGAATACTTATTATAAAAAATATTTCAAACATTGATACAGAACCATATATCGAGTATCTAAATAATTAATTCATTTAGTTGTTGTCTTCACTTGTTGTACTAAACATTTATACAACACGTAAAACATTTAATGATTGACGTAATCTCGAAAATTTTGCATTCAAAACTAATTAGCACTATCAATACTACGATATGGGAAAAACGATATTTGTAACATTTTTTAACAAAATTTGTTTTTATTGATAGTAACTTTGAAAGATGGAAATCATAAATTCATTTATCCTCAAAAAACAAAGCCTTGCTCTACAAATCTGCAAAAGAAGAGAACTTCCAGAACTTGAAGAGAAATGATTTCAATAGACTGTGTACACCATGGCCTGTTTTACGTTAATAGGATGATTTCGATACATTTGCATGTATATCCAAGTAGGTCATAACGTCTCAAAATAGATTTAAGTGGAAGAGGTTTTTACAGAATCGCCGGGACAATATTAATCTTCTATTTATATATTTTAGACTTACCGTAATTTGTTAGTATCAAATGATTGATCTATAGCAACATATTCTAAAAATTAGAAAAATAATAAATTATTATTAGTAAACACATAAAGGCTACAAATAAGATTATAATAGATGATATAACAAAATTACACCAAAGTTAAAAATAACCATTATTTATAGAGCAAGTTCTCTATTAGAGAGATTCTACAATTAGACAATAATTAATAGTTTTCGTGCAATAGCATTCTTTATACTAAATTTCCCTACAACAACAAATTTATCTGTGTTTAGATATCTTTTTTATTTTTGCCTAGTTTTGATTTTATATTTTGATTTTGTTTTGTTTGTGGAAAGAACAGTTTTAAGACTACTGATATGTAATATTTTATAAAACTGCTCATATGAATGAACATATTAAATTGTTTGTGTGTGTGCATTATGTACGTATGTATGTGTGTATTATAAATATATACATATGTGTATATATTTGAGTATGTATTAATAAAACTTTTAAACTCTCAACAAATCCACAGAATGTAACAAACATTCCATATACGAGATGTTAATGCTTAAAAAAACACTCTACGTTTGCATGAATCAGACCTATAAGTTAAAGATTACGTACTTAATTTTATAAAGTTTTCAATATAATTAATTTAAGTATAAAAAGGATCCATAATATTCCACAACGTGTACAACTCTTGTGAAGTATTCAGCAAAAGTTTTATTTTTTGGAAACAAACACATTTGAAAAATATATGCATAAAAGTCCTGTTATTATGAAGAATATAAATCATCACCCACCAGTTTTTATGAAAAAATTCATTTAACGATAACTCATAATATCGAATCCAAAAAATAAGCATTTCGTCCAAATTGACTTTCTAGGTGTTCCACTTTGTTCTACATGTCATTCAAGTTTCCCTTCGATTTTCCGAAATACCTTTAACAATACTCTTTCAAACTTATATATTATATATATATTAGTATATTCACAAAACATTTTAAGCTCTACTATTTTTATTTGAAACATTTCTCTGGGAAAACATGCCTGTTTAGTTAAAGAAAACTGTCAGGCAGAAAAGATAAAAGTATACTCCTATCTTAAACTAGCTATGAACTTGAAGTGATTTTTAAAAGACATTTAAAATCAAATTTTTAATGAAATCAATCCCCAAATCAAATACCTTTTTGTGTATGAGATCAGTTAATGAACATTTTATATATTTTTTTTCTATTCCTCAGGCTATTGAAGTCCCAATTGTGGACGTAAACTTCAAACTTAATGAAATCCATAGAAATAATATCTCACAATCAGTTATAAAGGATTATTATTCTCAGGAATGCACGTATTTTAATACAAAAGGTCAGGAGTAAAAAAGTGGCAGAAGTTAAAAGTTCCAATGTATTTCAAAATTTCATATTTGGAAATTTAAATGTCAATTAGTGTTGAGTGTAATTGGTCTTGGTAATGTCATCCTGGTCTGAAGTTTGGTTTTTAAAAACAAACAAGACAAAGACCAAGATTATGTATACTTCATCAAGACCTAGACAGCTTCCGATAAATACATGGGAACACTAAATATAAAAACATATAACTACAAAAACGCTTCATGTCGAACGATATCTTGTATGCATTTTATTAAAAAACATTATTGTGTTTTGTATACGATTATTATATAGCCAACTTCGAATTATACACAAACAAACAACTATAAACATAGCGCAGAGTCCAAAATCATAACAAACAAACGGGTGTAGCGAGAAAAGAGCACGCATGTTACATGCGGCAAGACGTAAATGTCAGTAGCACATTGATTAAAACGAATTAGTTGTCACTTATTACATACTCACGACTCTACAAAGTTTCAGTCATGCAGCTTATTATGATTGCAATGAAATAAAATGTTTTATGAGATAATTATTAATTGTGAGTTATTTATAATTTTTACCATTAATCATCTTCATAATGATAAAGCATAAAAAAATTAATAATAAAACGTAAGTATCACATCAATTATGCAAGATGAAGACTCTAATTATTTGAGCAAGACCAAGACTGTGCCAGCTTTGCTTATCAGTAATTTCAATTGACAAACTACTGTTTCAACTAAAGTTTAGTGCACTTTGTATACGTAAAGATTTTATGTAAGAGTTAGATACAATCACGTACCTGGCTACGGAACCGTAATTCATAAAAATACGTTGTTCAATGTATTTATGAATGGGTCTATAAATTTAATGCATTATAAAAAGTAAGAAAAAAAAAATTTTTAAGAATTTTTTTTACTAAATATTTGTACGTTTGCCCATATTATTTATAATAAAGTTTTTGTTAGTAGTAATGTTTAATCATTATATAGAATAAACGCCTACAAATTATTTTAAATTGATATTTTACAAGTGGTTTTTTCTGTTTATATTAAAATTAGACTCATTCCACTGATAAAATTATTCAAAAATGAAGTCTTTAATTCAAAGAATAACGTTAAAATACTTCCGCCTATAAATGCATTCACGCGTACAATTGTCAAAATTGAATATAAAAATAGACTAGATATGATTCTTAGTAAACACTTTGATAAAAATATTTTTAGGGATGCAGGAGTCAGTATACTTGGCCTGTCAAACTTACATATCGTAAGCAAATAATAGATTGAGTGAGTAAATCAATTCTTGCACTCTAAACGAATGAAATAACCGTTAACGGAAAATTGTGTACCAATGGATTGATCATATATGTCCACTTCTAAAAAGACGAAGCGGAGTAAAATTTTGCAAAAACAGAGTCATATGAATACTCCATTTTCCATCAACGATCTCTCCGACAAGTGAGTGTGCAAAAGTTGATTAATTCTCTTTACATATAATATGCTTGCGTTACGGAAATTTGTAGCACAAAAAATGTTCCTCCACACCCCTAAATAACATTCTAATTAGAGATTTAAATCGTTGTTACATTTATACAATTCATGAATATATCTAAAACAGAGTCAATTTACGAAGAGGGACTTTAAATATTACGAAACATAATATTTATGAAATTAATAACATTTTTTTAAATCTTTTTTGACGACGCAGATAAAATCTATTTATTAAAACAAATAGTACATTAAAGTATACCATTCGAAGAATATTGTGTACAATTTTTATGAAGAAATATTAAAAAATACGAGAATGATAGTAATTATTCGGGGGGTAGCTAGGACAAAAGTAGAATTACCGTGCCAATCATAACTTGGTGCTGGATCATCCGAAATAAAAAAATATTTTGTTAGATAATCGCTTTCCATAGGTAATCATCGAGGGTTTTTCGAAATCTTATTTTTTACTTTTGGGAACAATTTTAAATGAAAAACGTGATTTTTACGTTTCAGGATGTTGTGTGCAGTGTTTTGCGGCTATGAGGGGACACCGACTATGCGACTATGTAAACGTGAGTTGTGGGAAAAACGCTTTAAGATTCTAAAAAATTTGGAATAAACGGAAACGTTCACTTGCGAGCTACCTCACAGTGAATTATCGATGCCAGGTCCGTAAAAATGTTGCTGTCATCTATAAACTACTAAATCTTTTTGACAAATCTTACCTACCTTATTCTGTTTATACGAGAACTAAACAGCGGAAGGATGCTTAAACACTCATAGCGTCGTTAATATTGCTCCCATCGACTTGAAATTTTGACACATTATTCTTGAGACATTATGAATTCAAAAATATAATAAATATGATTTAACACCCTACCTTTAATATGATTTAACAAAAAATTAAAAAATCATTGATTTAACGGAAAATTGGTTATCTAAAATTCAAGCTCTAGATTTATATATTGAGAAATTAGATTACAAGCGAGATAGGTAACCAATAATTATGTTACTGGCACAATTATGGTGCGTCACGCTATAACAAATGATCGAAAATTGGAAGCTGAAAAAACTTAATTTGCATTAATGTGACGCTTAGTTGGAATCACCTTTATAATATATCTTCTTTTGCTTCTCCAGACGGGTAAAGAAACCGTCATCTTTGTACTTCATGGACTCACAGCAGATTAATCTATTTAAGTGGTCTAGGTGCAACCCACAAGATACACACGACAAACTTCCCAATATTGAGAAACAAAATGAATTTGTTGATTATAAGGTTTTTTTTTAAGTTTATTTACTACAAAAAATGGATGAGTCGAATTTGCTGAAAAGTCATCTCGTTTTACACATGGTGTGAAAGTGGTTTCTTGTCTTTATAATTATTTGTTCTCGAGATAATCGAGACGAAGGAAAAACGAATGCACATTCATAAAGTATTTCTATAAAATCGATGAATTTAGGTTGAACCTTGAAATGTCAAAATTCGGTATGTATAAAATCAGCCTCTTAAGAAGAATTTCCCACTGAGAAATAATCGTTTATCACCTATAGAACATGTTATATATAGCGGTATAATTTAAAAGACACACCACTGTATAGAGAAACTGAATGATATTTGAACTGGCTTTATATTATAATGTTACTTAACTATATGTCATCATTTATGTAAATAAATAAATGATTTTATTCGTATGGTATCCAGGCAGTCGGTGAATTACATGAATATTTATTTAAATGAAAAAAAATGCAGTCCTTTTCTAATCCTCACTCAGCATACCCAACACGTAATGTAATATGAATCGTATATTAAATTCATCAAATCCTATATTCTGTATAATGATTGGTAAAAGCCAAATTTTTCTAGAGGTTTGGATGAAATCCTGTCGGTTTTTCTGGCAATTTTATTGGATTATAACGACAATTTTATATTTTATTATCTGGATCTCTCTATCTGTCTTTGTTCCCCGGAAACTTTCGAACGCCTTGTACGATTTTGATGAAATTTAGTAGAGACGATGATCACACTCAGAAAATTTGCATTTAGCTTTTTCGATAATTTTTTTTATAATAATACTTCTTTCGAAAAACGTAAAAAACAAAATTAATAATCGGTTTCGGATACGCGCCTTTATGTTACGAAAGCACGTTCTCTCACCACTATACTACTTATATGTACTATTTTTCTTGTTCTTAAATACATATTACATTTATTTTTTTGACAATACTTAATTTGTCTAACTAAATTCCTGTTTTGGATTCTGTCCAATATCTTCTAAATTTTGTTTACGTATTATTTATTATTTACTTCTGTGTGAGGTCTTCATTTCACACTAGCAGTACATAGTACTGCTAGTACTATGTTTGAGATTTAAAAAATGTTTTTATAAACAAGCACAATCAATTGAGTCTTAAGCAACCGGGCAACTAAACTGTGTTGAGTTAAGAAGAAAAGAAAGTTGTAATACCAACCAATTTTTCAAGAGTCTTAATTGTCATCGAGTTGAATTCGAATCTAATAAAAAAAAAAAAAAACGAAAAGCTACGAAACGTTGTTGTTAAGTCTACAATTGTTTTAAGCACAGTTTAAGAAAACATAAGTAAGAACAAAATATTAATGCTCATATTTTGAAACACAGTTCTTTTGTATTTTTTACCACAATTAAAGCTGATATCTTTAGAAAGTATTATTTATTTAAATTTAGAAAAAATAAAATTTGCTTTTGAACTTTTATACTGAATGTTTACTTGAATGCTAGAGATAGAGACAGATACTGATAGTTCAGAATAAAAAAATCATATATTTATTTGATTCGCGCAATTGATCTACGTCCAGAAACTCATGCTGTTTTAGCGAAAATATAATATTTATTTTTTGTATTTATAATCCATAAAATATTCGTGTTAATCCAAACAACGTCTAGGCTCCTCAATCATCTACCACAACGTTGTCGTTACCATAAGTTGTAGCGTTATCACATTTTTTATTTCCTTATTTAATGAAATTTCCCATCATAAACACGGATTATGACTGATGTGGGCGTATCAGAAACTTTTTATGATTATTATTTGTTAAGATTTGTATGTACTAAGATTTTTTGTTAAGATTTTTCAAAACGAGTACCATTAATGTATAATATTTTGAATACCAATCCAGGTCAGTTAAATTTTGACATTAATATATTTTGTTTATTAAAAATTAATTTTTAATGTCTTAGTTGTCTCCTGTAGAATAGGTAACATAGAGGTAAGTATGAAATTATATCTGTTCGTCAATTAGTTAATCACAAACATGGTCTAGTAAATTTCGTCAATCATAGCGGAAATTTTGAAATATAACTCGTATCGACATGCAATTTTTTGTATTATGTTCAGAAACATATTTGAAAATTTGTGACTTATTATAAGTCGCGGCTCACTCATAAATGCATCGGTTATCCAAAAAATGCATAATTTTTTTTTTTTAAATCGTTAAAAATTAATATAATTTCATGAAAAATTTTGGGGTCACTTATTACGCTAAAAACGTCCAATACTCTTAGATTGTATACAATGCACATAATCTTGCATTTCTGTATGTACGTTTCACGACATATTTCAAAGTACTTTAAAACAACAACAATTGAATAAAAAGTCACTTTTACGGACCTATCTAAATTTAAAATAATATAAATTTGAAAATTTTTAACCACTATGCAAGTGCATATAGGATATACAACGATGAATTTTTGTATGCACTTGTATGCATTTCACAAAAAATTTAATATAAACTCAATATTAGTTTTGGGGTAGGTATGGTTCGTATCGGCATCCGAAATTAATATCGGCATTTGAAACCTAAGTGACCTATAATAAGTCGCGGCCCGCTCAATAAGGCATCGGTAATACATAAAATATATCTAAAAAAGCATTGTTTTTTAATCATTAAAAGTTGATATAATTTCATGAAAATTAGTATCAAAAAGTTTTGATATCGCTGATTACGATAAAAACATTTCAATACTCTAGGGTTCTATGAAATACATATAATTTTGCATTTTTGCATGTACATTTAACGACCTAGATTACAAAATGCTTTAAAATAATAAAAATTGGATTGGAAGTCAATTTTACGTATGCAAATTGAAAAAAATATAATTTCGGACAAGTTATACCACTATATTTAATGACTACATTTATATTTAATCAATTTTAAAACGATTTAAAAAAAATTATGCATTTTTTGGTATATCTTATGCATTCCAAAACTAAAATTGACATTATATTCAATATTTTGAGAAATATAATACATAAAAGTGCGTATGTTTCCAACAAATCAAAGTTGGATGTTCACGAAAACAACGTACCAAACAAAAAATCGATAGTAAGGCCTATTTTGTGTGTCATGTCTTCGTACTCAAGATTCAGTTTCACATATCTTTATTAGTGTGTAGAAGGAAAATAGCAAATTTTTGAGTAAACAATTTTCTAAATATACAAGGCTTTTCAATTCGATTGATTGTTTTTATACTCTTTTTATACTTGTATAAATATATCAGAGTATATTAATTTTAGTCTAAAGTTTGTAACGTTAGGAAATATTGTTTGTACAAACAAAATTTTGGTATAAGAGTTCATAGAAACACCTAATTAGTCCATTTCCGGCTGTCCGTCCGGCATCACGATAACTCAAAAACAAAAAGAGATAACGAGCTGAAATTTTGGTGACGTATTCTTAACATAAAAAAGTTCGTGAATGAGAAAAATCTGTCGATTGGGTCCAAAGGATCCTTGATTCAACTTTTAAACTATTAAATTTAAATATAAATCTAAAAAATTTAAATACAACAACTTTTGTATGAAAAATTTGTTCATCAGTTAGTTGTTATCTTATACGTGTTTAAATTTCAGATTTCTTGCTGCTTAATATATTTTCCATTGAAAATTTTTAATATAAAACGTAAGTATCAAAAAATATGACGGAAGTGTTGGAAACCAGAATCCATATTTGTTTTGTATTTATGTCTCAAATATTGAATACTAGAAAATAAGAAATTAAATAAAAGTCTACAAAGAGACTTTATCTAAAAATTAATCAGTATAGAATAATAATCAAAAATAAATATATGAATTTATTTATTATTGTGTTTTGTAATTGTAGGTATGTTTATTAATGTGTGAACGTATGTATTACAATAATAACTTGGTATAATTAAAAATGGTATAAAATTTCAAAAAGTTTATTTTCTCACAATAGTAATCAATTGTTTCCAAATACTTAACATAAGCCAGTTTCATATAGAGAGAACACTTTAAATCGTTAGAAGTTGTTTTAAGATACGAAAGTCTTCTAGAGCAAATCTTCTAAATGTTTTTCTTACTTTCACTATTATTACATCAGTTAAGGATCAGTTTTCAAATACTATTTATTTACTCACATAAAATGAGAATGAATGTGGTGCAACGGAGCTAAGTAGCTACCCGAATTTCTTGTAAAGAATACTAGAACTTTCCTAATGTTTTATTAATGGTATTGTCAACGCAAATGTTACAACCGATTGTTTCCGAATATAATACAATATTTCAAGATGGAATTTATTCTTATATGCAAAGTTTTAATAAATAATTACCTTTAAAATTTATTTACTTCATCGTCACTATTAAATGTTCAAGTCTGCTTAAATCACCTAGCAATGCAAACTTGCTTCCACATCATATAAACATATTTCATGATTCAATGTCACAAATTAAGAATAAACTTTATAACATTAAATTCTTCTTTTTAAATGAAAAATACAAAAAAAAACCCTGTATATTTTAACATTGTATTATTTTTAATTTTAGTTATCTGTTTAATTTTTGTTTGTATTGATTATAAAAATTGTAACTGTGTTTTACCCCTATAAATAAATAAATAATTATTACAGAGATATTTAAGTTTTTAATTATTTAAACACACAAAAATTGGAGTTTTTGTTTAGTATTTAGTTTCAGGTATTATTAGGTTAGCGCGGAGAGCTCTTCTAAGTTTGTAAACGTTATAAATTTCCATTTCTAGAATTATCATCAATCATTGATGTAAAAAATAATTAGTAGGAATACAATTTTTTTTTCATTTTTCATACGATCAATAAATGTTTAAACTAAATATATAAAGGTATTTCGATTTAAATATTTTGGAATGGAAATTTTGGTTAATGCCATCATAGAAATTTCTTAGAACAACAAAAAATAATAAGGACGAGATTAGCTAGCGCTTACAAAATTGTGATTCTCGATGGAATTGTGAATAAAATAGAAATAAGTGCTTTATGCAAAGTACAATTTGCGGTTTGGATTTTATTAACTTCCGAGTGATGGAGCTATTGTATTGGGACCGATTTTTTTAATCAAATTTTGATATATATTTACGTTCCACGGTCACAAGAACACACGCCTAATGCTTTTAGAGATATGCCTGTGTGTGTACGTACGTATGTGCGTTCGCTTAAGTTTTTCGTCTAGATTAACTGGAGACAAATAATGATATCATTTGGAACTGACTTTCATTTGAGGATAAAAAAAACTAAGAAACAAAAGACAAAAATACCAATATTCGTAAAAATAAACAAATTATTACTAGCTTGATGTTCATAAAATCAGAAATGAAATATATTAAAAGTGTTTGTAACAGTTTCTTTAGTTATAATTAAAGCGATATATTATTTCCTCAGAAAAATTCCTCAATCCTTTTGTAAATTCTTATAGAACTATTTTATACTTTTTGTTCCATATATTAACATATTATTGAAAATAGTTTCAATCTACTGTGTTAATACATGTGTAGTAAGTATTTAAGTATTAGGCTTATCAAACTCGTCTTACCGTCAGCCGTACGATACATAGCGTAGGTAGCGTAGGTATTTGTATTAATTCTAAAGAGCTCTAAACGAAGCGTTATTATTATTATATATTTTATTATTATTATATGATACATAACACAACGTACATAAATAATGTAACAACTTAAATTTAATATTTCACTAATTATCCGTGTTTTTATATAGACTGAGCGTTCGTGGGCCATTTGATAAACGGGTCTTCTGCGAAGTACGGAAACTACTTCTTGGCAGAAATCAACCCAGCACTTCATAAGTAACTAATTTATTTATGATTTTACTAGCGATAGTACTCATTAAATTCGTCAAACTTGTTTTACCCTTTTTTTTAATTAAGTAAGTTTGGTGATATCACATTTAAAAGATATCAATCAAGATTCTTCGCTAAGTTTTTCAATTGTGAAGCTATCAATAGTAGTGACTTACACTCTGTAGGGATTAATTGATTATTTTTATGCAAACATTGTACCCCTTGGCTATACTGTCTCTAATGGTGAACATTTGACAAGGTATACGATAAACGTTTTTACAATTATATCCCAATACTTATTATTTAAATTTTAACGTAAACAGATAGCGTCCGTGTACATACAATCAATATGTTTGCGAATTTCAAGTTTATTTGAGTAGCAGTAATCTTTACGATTTTTTGTTTAAAGAAGTGTCATTTAACTGTTTCAGTGTTATGAAGTAGTGCGTGCCCTTTATTTCCAAATCTATTCGATACAGAAAACAATATAATATCGCCCAGTTCGCTTCTATATGATACTTAAAACACAATTATTGATTGAAATATATAATCCACTACCAAAGAGTAATGTTAGTGATCTCTTACCTAAGAATGAGTCACAGCAATTTAACGTAGTCACCTTTTTTAGAAAAAAGGACACCATAACCACTTTGTGATGACTTACTCTTATATTAAAATAAGCATAACCATTCTCAAAGTGGCTTTGAGGATATCTAATACTTCACCGAATATCAACTAAGTTCAGTAAGATCTAAGTAATACGGCGAGAAAAAAGTTAAAACAAACATATTTATAATTACTGTCTTTTCTACTATAGTAAAAGAATGTACCTATTTTTTCCAAAATTTGCAACATATATGCTTTGAGTTTTCGTTCAAAAAAAGTGATTTCCAGAAATTGGTCGGTGTGTGTGTTTGTGTGTATGTATGTGTGTAACGCTTTCTATACCAAATTTACCAAACTTGGAATTATGTCTTCATACTCGAAAATGACTCAAACTTTTAGTTGAAACATTTCACTGGAGAAATTCGGCTCGATTACGATATCCAGGACGCCTCGATTTTTTGATGAATTTTGGCAAACCAAGCCAAAATAAGACGAAAATGAAGAATACTAATTTTCGAGTTTTCGTCTATTTTTCGAGTTATACATGGGTAGTTTAATCACACGCTGAACGTAGGGGCCAAAAACCAACCCGACCCGTGAAAATTATACCCCATAAATACATGGGTAGTTTAATCACAGGTTGAACGTAGGGGCCAAAAAACAAACCCGACCCGTGTAAACTACACCCAACAAATCCATGGATTGATAACAGTCGAAAATGGCGTACATGTATTTTTAATAGTTGTATTAAATATACAAATGTTGATTTTTTTTTTAAACGAATTAAATTTCGGTTATTTGTGCTCGAATTGTGTTTAAATTATGGTCATTTAACAAAAAATAATAATTAAATCTTGTAAAATGTTTTAAATTGTGATATTTATGTGACATAAGCACGATAATTTCTAAAAAACAGTGTCGATAACTCAAAAAATAGGCGAAAACTCGAAAATTGGTATTCTTCATTTTCGTCTTATTTTAGCTTGTTTTATCATAATTAATCGTCAAATCGAGGCGCCCTGGATATCGTAATCTCCCCAGAAATTCAATAGTCGATAAAAATTGAAATAATTTAATTTTTTTTTACTAGTTTAGTATGTCAAGCCTCTGCATCTTTCTGAAAAGAGATGCATTCTTCTGAAAAGTAAAATTTATAGCTGAAAATATATTCTTGGATTTGAATCTATTTGTACCAAATATATGTTATATGAGAATGATAATATATACCAAATAAAACCTATGATTTATTAATATTTAGAAAAAGCAACATATCTAAACATGGAATTATTGTTTAGACTATACCGTTTGTTTGTCCTAAATATCCCACAACTTCGCAGCGTAGTAATGTAAACCGTAATTTTCATGAAGGTAGTTATAAGGAAATCAAAATTATGGAAATTTTAAAGGGTTCAAATTCGTGTACGTATCATATTTGAAGTAATCTAAACGAATAGTTAAGCTATTGAGCGCTTGTATGAAAATATGACAAAAGTGCTGATCAATCTCATGAAGTGTTTGATCAATAGACAGGAGTTTTGTGACAAAAAAAATTAACCTTTTTTATAATTCAATTATCTCATCTCAACATATATTTTTTCATGCCAGATACCAATAATTGTTCTCAAAATTACTGTTTGACAAACAACAATGTACTATTATATATTTAGTATTTTTTAATAAGTTTGTTTATTGGCAAATATGTAAGAGTCTAAACATTCTCATTTAAGCTAGTTCCGTGTGATTGTAGTGAGTGTTGAGATGATGATACGAAGATTAATCAGCGATAAATGGAAAACCAAGTTGATTCTTTAAGAAATACATTTATTTCAATTTAAATTTTAACCGATTATTAATTGAATTTGATACAGAGTTGTAACTAAGGTAATTAATTTATGTTGACTTGGCCATTGCACAAATATTAATTAGCTCATTAATATGATCTAAATGGCCATGTCGTTACAGCATAGTATAGTTAGACCATTTACAATGTCATAAATAATATTAGAATTTACTAATGTTATAAATGTACACAAATTTTGAGCATGGAAAATATAGAGGAAGAAAATCTTCTCAGTTTCAATTCGAACTTATGGGTAAGATGTAAAAATTGCTCTTGTGCGCCCCTCAAGTTCTGGCATTTCTTCATACTTTCCTACGTTTTTTTTTTTCAATTATGTTGAGAGTTTCTTGTGATGTAATAGAAAATAGTTGGAAAGATAGTTTTACATGCTTTGAATGGGAAGCGGCGACCCTCGACATCGCGAACTTCCAGCTTCATTATCTTACGATCAAAACGACAAAAAATTCTGCAACTTCGGGATCGCATTATATATGACGTTATTCTGAGTTTGTGAAAAAAAATAGGCGAAATTTCAAAAATTGGTTTGACGCTAGAAAATCTTTAAGTGCCCTCTAGGCGGTCAAATAATTTATCAAATTATTGTTTAACAAACATGTTTATCAGAGTGTGTAAGCTTATTTGACGTGTTTGTCAAATATTGAAAATGTTTAATGTGTTTAATGGAAATTTTGACGGTGTTACTCAAATAATATCTCAGTTATTACCTTGAAACCTTGGAGAACACAACGACAATGAATGATTACTTTATTTGACAAGCACATCAAACAATCTTGAGCACTTCAAACATGTTTGCCAAACATTAAATTTGAAAAATAATTTGACGTGTACAGCGCATTTAACAAATTAATTTTGGTCTATTGATTTGATCGTATGCGCTTTTGTTTCATGGAAACATGAAGTTTGATAAACAAAATTGACCGTGTGTGTACAGGGCCCTTTAGGTGAATAACTCTATCAACTGTTTCTTAGTGCTTTAAAACTTTAATTTTCTTACAGAAATTGGTATTTTTTTCATCATCGAATCCCTTTTTAAATCTTCATATTAATTTGCACTTTCATATTAGTTAATACACGGATGTCAAGTAACTGTTTCACACCATATAGTTTTCATATATTGTCAATAAAATGTAATTAAAATGAGTAATGCAAATAAATATACAGTAGATATATGTTCATGTTTATAATATTGACAGCTGACTAGGAGACCATCTTTGTGGATGTAATCGGTGACATTTATTCGCATATCTTAATCATTTTATATGATTTTATAACGAGATTTATGTGAGTGGCGCCAATTTATTATTATTTTAATCATATATTCATTAAAATTGTTTATTAAATAATGTGTATGTTAATTATTACATATGTATTTTTTTTTAATACCATCAGTGGTATTACGTATAAGTGGCCATATGGGAATTTGTGAATCTACGCAGTGCCAAGGACATAATTGTATATTTTAATAGCAAAGTCCATGTGGAAAAGTCTACTGATATCGCGAGTTTTCGGGCGCAATCTCCAAATCGTATAAATCAAACCAATGAAGGAACTGAAAAGCAATCTTTTATTAATAAATTAGATATTATTTATTTGCTTATTAAATTTTGAACAGGTATCTAATAAGATACAATATTCTGAATTCGATTGAATATCAACTATATATCGAATTTATTTTTAATTTTAATTGAAGCAATGCAAACGTACATATAAAAGGACAATAAATGCTTAATAAACCTGTCTCTTCGTGCCATGTATAGTACGTGGAATTGACTTCTTAATCGATTGTTGTGCCACATTTCATTATTTTAAATGTAATTATTTGTTCAATTGTTTGAATTCAAATTGTATAACAGATTTCAAACTCAAATTATTGAATAGTTGCAAATAATGGTAACTTTTGGGTCGAAATTATATCGAGTGATCGAATAATATATTTATTATATTAAATCATAATGTAAATCTTATTTGTATACACTTCGCCTGGAAGTTCTAAAAAACCTCAAGATATGTGAACAACCCTGGGCAAAAAAATTCTGTTAATTATTTTTTATAAAATCAATTTTTATTTAATTATTAGGCTTTGAAAGAATGCTTAGCTTAATTTTATTTTATGATTGTTTTGTATATAACTTTCTAAGTTTAAATGATAGAAGAAAAATGTAAAGGAAAAAGCTTTAGTTTAAATATTATTATCTAAAAAAAAGTTCCTTACAGAATTTTTATAATTTTTTTATAATTCCAGCAGTCTCCAAGATAAATGCAAAAATCTAATTTACAAAATTGCGGCCAAAGGGCCCTCAAAACCGAAAGCTCAAAATTATGTTCACGATGTTTGATTAGATTTAAAAAACAATTGCCTATATGAAATGTATGGTTTGATACTAAATTTATTGTAGTATAAATATTCTATACAGAAAATTTCATATCATTATATCTTGGCTCGTATCTTATGGATTAAACTTTCGAGCTTAAACGTTCTAAAGGAAAAGTATTAAAGTACCAAAAAGTACTAAGTGGGATCCATGTGTTCATTCCAAGAATATTTCGACACTTTCAGTGTGAAAGCCTAGTAAATATATATTGAAATAAATAAACAAGCATTGAAATTGATTAAAGTAGAAATTTTGAAAAGTGTAGTTATTTGAAAGTGAAATTTTTTTTTCGAGCTTTTATAGTAAAATTATTATGAAGTCAAATTACTTTAAAGTAGAAATAAATTCGTAAAGTAGTTTTTATTTGACAAATAATTTTGAAAAAGTAGAAAACTTTTTAAGTGGAATCATATTTTTAATTATAATAGAAAGAATAAAACTTTTTTGCATAAAAAAATTGATTTTATTTCTAAATAAAAAATCTATTCAATATAACTGAATGTTGTCTCTTCATTTAATAGTTTGTATCTAAATAAATAATCACAAAATATCGGTATCATATTTCACCACATAATGTCTCGCTTATAATTAAATCAAATACCAAAAGGGGCAATAATAATACTCACAAATAATATGACAATTATCATCTCTCTCCCAATGGGGAAAAATAATTTAGAAACCATGTTTGTGGCTTATACTAAATTTAATGTTTGACTTAATAAATCAAGAACCCTGTCATATTTAAATTAACATTTATTAAAAATTATTGCTTAATAAGATGGGAAGCGTTCGGCTACCACAATATATTGTAGATTCATCCACAACAAAATATTACATTATTTTTATTAAAATTTATAACTTATTTCTTTTTTTTTTTTTACATAATTTTGGTTGAATTTATTGGACATTTAACAAAAATATTTCAAAATGACAGAAATTATTATATAAATTATAGTTGGTCTAATTAATGGTATTTTTAACAGGAATTGAAATTATTTCAATTATCGAAATAAATTTTCATTTGATAATTTAAATAGTCAGTCTCCGGTCTATTTAAGTGAATTGTATTTGAGTTTTTAAATTTTACCCCTTCACATCTTCAAATAATAATATATTTGAAAATTGTTTTGTAAAATTTGATGTTGTAAACATTTTTTGTATTTTCTGATTTTGTTTTTCTACTTTGCATACAAACGAAACATGTGAGAAAGTTTATAACGCGTAAAGGCTGAGATAAAAAAAAAAAAATTCTTAATTAATAAAGTTTTATCTGCCCGATTCTCTGCCAGTATTTAAAATCGATAATTCAAAAACGATAATTGCGGGCTCTAGGCTTATATGTTCTTCAAATGTAACTTAACATTTCAAAATAAAAAGTAATTAAAAGTTTAATAATTTTATAATTATAATTCATAACAAAAACCTAATGCCTCTGTATTACAATATGATAATGCGTTGAAAGAAATAAGTTTTACAACGCTACCATACCGTATTTTTGTATTATATTATCTCATAATATTGCATTATCATTCCAATGAATTATTTATACAAAATATCAGAATCGACATCATTTACGCAACATACGAATATAGTGAAATGTGAAATGGTTGCACTGGTTTTGACTTCTTTCTTGATATACTACTCAACTGGATATAATTTGTTAATACAACAAAAGTTATTAAAAAGCTCAAAGGCAATTCTACCTACTGACAACCGCACACGAAGATAAACAAGTTTTGTGTTTATTCAAAATATTGAATGAAATCAAATGCAAAGACTATGTTTCTACACAATACACCATACTAGTGGTGAAAAGAGACGCCAAATTAACGATGTCACTGTGCGTTCAGGCTTAACAACCAGCGACATAATCTTCGTGATTTAATTAATTGTTTAATTTGTGCAGCAGTGATTTGAACCGCACATGTGTTGTGGGGAATTTCAATCTCGCATTCAATTATTAATTAACTTCACAATAAATTTGAATTTGAATCACATAATTGTAGCCATTAAATTAATAAAATCTGAATAAACAACTTAATAAAAAAACATCCATTTCAATAAAAAAATGTTTTCTCATGAAAATTTTTTCAAAATTAATCCTTTTTTTTATTACCAATTTTAATAAAATTGTATCCATAAATTTAAAATCATTTTGCTTTTATTAACTTTTTTATTATTTTTAAATTTAATTAACAGGCAACTTAACTTTAAACGACAATACATCAAGGTTATATTTAATATGCGTTTGTGGTAAAATTTTGATCGGTAAGAGAGAAGAAATAATTTTTTTGAATGTAATAAAATTAACCAACACATATTTATTTAATGGCTGTCGACCTAATAATAATTAAATATTTGTGTGCGGTTGATTTGAAATTGATTATTTAAATTGTTGTAGACGTTATATTATTAGGACAACCAAATATAAAACATTTCACTGATCGGTAAATTGGTTTAAGGGTTCATAGTATAGGCAATTAGTTTAAAACTCAAAAACAATGTAATTGTTGCTAGTTCTTAAGGATATTTGAGAGGTACATAAAAATGCTACGAGACGAATGAAAATTTAATAGAACGTTCATCATTCCATTCTAAAACGGTAATGTTAAATGTAAACTTATAGATATTCGTTAACCGAACATATTAAGTTAATTTTTATTAACTGAAAAACTACCAAGAATTTTAAACTTTTAAATAAAGTAACTTGTACTTTTAGAGAACTAATTGAGCATAAATTTATTATAATACACTAAACAGTCATCGAGAAAAACAATTAAAAACTATAATAAGAAAGTCGGGCAGCACTCTCGTCAGCCCTATGGCCACTAGCAATTGAATTGTTCTTTTTAACTCATTTTAATTGGTTTAAATAAATTTTGTGGAATATTATTTTATTCTGCCATCAATAAGAATTTATATAACTAAAATAAAAAACTTAATCAACATTTTAAAATGTTATGATTTTAATTTGACAGGTTATAGATACAGAACGTATGTTTTCACAAACACTATGTATTAAAGAGAGCGCAATATATCATTTTTGACGATTGAACATTAGTATACATATATTAGTATACATATATAACTTATTTACGCTGCTGACTAGATTTCATACAATACTTTAATGTAAAATTTTATTTAATTATTGTATGACAATAAATTAAATTTGTAAAAAATTATTAAATAACACTCTTTACTATTCGTAATGTATTCTAAAATAATTATACCTGAAATGAAGCTAAAAAAAATCGATAATTTTATGTTTGAAGTTGAATTCAACTCTATATGCTGAGACAAAACTTTTTTATAAAAGATTTAAAATATTGATAATTTCACTTAAAGGGGCGTTGAAAACAAAACAATTTATTAGAATTTTCTAATTTACGAGTCTAAAATTTAATGAAATTGAATTGGAACATTTTATTAATTTTTATATAATTATAATCGTTAATTGAAATATTCAGTTCATCTCATACACTTTTTTCGCTACTTATAACTCCCAAACATTCTTAAATAAACTTTTCAACTCTAAATTAGCATTTATATTAGGCCACGACTCTTTGAATTTGGAACATCGTATCCAGTCTTCGTTTGAGGAGTTTACTTTCTGGTAGTCTTTTTCGGAATTTGTTTTGCCAATGATTTCTCTACGAGAGTCAACGTGTATAGAAATTAACTTAATACTTTTGATTTTCCGGTGTTGTGAAAAGATCTTGTGAGAATTTCTGCTCTTGGTATTGGGCGTATCTGATAAGCGTCTCCAAAATAGTTCGTGTTTGGTAAATGGCTGTATTATTCATATCTTAACAACTGTAGTTGTATTACAAAAATACTTCCAACATGTTATTAATATTTAAGAAAATAGTATAAAATGTTTAAACTTACGTAATCTGTGTTTTGATAGATTATTACTTCATTTTGCCCCAAAGCACTTTTCTTTAACTTGCAATTTCAAAATAACACTCACTCAAGTTAGACGAGTATCGCAAATAACCTTATGGCAAATGAGATAGCGTACTCTTATCGGATGCATAATATTACAACACCATACCCTACTTATGAAAATATTATATTAATTTTCAAAATAGAAAGATTTGCCAAGTTCAGTATTCTGAAAACAATGATTGTGTTTCAATCGTTATCCAGCGAAGTTTATGATCGTGTAAAATACTCATCCTGTATCAACAGCCACATGCCAAAAATTCCACGATTGTTGAAGTCATTTAGTTTGTATTGTGAATATCAAATAAATAATATTAAGTTAAAGGTGCGGCCACCACTCTCTCTCACACAGGATGTAATGTCGGAACATTTTGTATTATTATGTTTTGTAAATATAAGCGTTTATTGTGTATCCTTGGAATGGACCAATGACATAATAACGATAATATATTAAATATTATATTATATATTAGATTTATTATTAATATTTTATTACTAGTATATTTTTCAATAAGTAATGAATATTTTTATTATTTGACCAGCCGCGACGCGAAACTTGTTGAAAAATCAATATTACTTTGATTTAATAATCAATATTACTTTTTTCAGGAAATTATTATATACCCAATCATTTGCCGAGTATCTAAACAATTAACATTGTTAGTTGTTATCTTCAATATTTCTCTTATTTGAGTTTTAATTAGTATTTATTAACCCGAATGGAATTTTGTCAAACAAAAAATAAGTGCTTTGAAAATACGTTCATTTTGGATGTATGTTTTTTTTATATTTAGCTGCCCAGGCGACGCCTGTGTGTTAAATGTTTTAAACGCTAGGTTTTTTTAAAGGATTTGAGCTTATAAGAGTTCATTTTGATGCTCACATACTTTTGTTAAAAATTTTTTTTTTTTAAGTAAACTTTTTTAGTATCTTTGAGATTTCAAACTCGATGAAACGAAAAATTCCATATTAAAAAGAATATAACATAAGAGAGAATGAGATAGAAGTATCTATAGGATATAACGTGCAAAAGAATGCGATCTAGGCATTATACACTGATTATTACAGGGTTGGAACGTATGTGTTCGCGTCTGCGTCAAGTCTACAGAAATATTGTTTCTATAAATATTTCATTATTTCAATAAAAACATTTATAAAAAATTCTAACTCGGAGGCTAGAATTAGTGTAATGTATGTAATATACATGCGAATGAAATGTATAATAATTTTAAATTTGGTATCAATATCATCAGAAATAAGCTCCACAATTATCCTAGTCCTGAAATTCTTCATTTGGTCAGTTCTAAAAGTGCAATTGCACACAATTTTTTCGACGACTCCTTGGTGGCTTTATTTAAACTATTATAAAATTGAACTATTATTTCGAAAAAATTATGCTTTAAAATTGCTAAGAAAAGTCCTGAAATTCTTCATTTGGTCAGTTCTAAAAGTGCAATTGCACACAATTTTTTCGACGACTCCTTGGTGGCTTTATTTAAACTATTATAAAATTGAACTATTATTTCGAAAAAATTATGCTTTAAAATTGCTAAGAAAAGTCCTGAAATTCTTCATTTGGTCAGTTCTAAAAGTGCAATTGCACACAATTTTTTCGACGACTCCTTTGTGGCTTTATTTAAACTATTATAAAATTGAACTATTATTTCGAAAAAATTATGCTTTAAAATTGCTAAGAAAAGTAATGCCAGTGAAGTAAGAGAACGAAAAATGAGTTAATTTTGAATGTAATTTGAATTTTATGATCTTTAACAATATTTATAATATATGAATTAATAACCATAATCACTATAGCACCGGTGCTTCTCTTCAAATCAAGCCATTGATAAATAAACTTCTAAAAATTTGTATATGACTTAATTATCGTTAAAGTAACTACATTCTCAAAAAAAAGTGGGGCGGTTTCTGTTTCGGAGCCCGTAAAATTTTCGATTTCGTCCTCATGAAATCTGTTTTCCTATTCCCAGGCATGAAATCTGTTTTTTATTTGTCATCGGGAGATTATTTAAAAACAATAGCACAAAAACTTTTCTCCAATATGTGATAAAACGGAATGTTCTTTACCCGGCAACATCAAAATTATAAATTAACGTTATTTTTCGGTTTTATTACGTGGCAGACAAATGGTTTAAATATATTTTATTAAATGATCTTCCTACTACACAACAAAAAAAAAGAAAACGATTTCCATCAATTTGAGGCCTGTGGGGATATATAATATAGATTATTTTGAGTATATTATTTGAAATAGATTTGTTATTTGAATATTAAAAATATATATATAGAAATTCTATGCGGTCACCCATCCAAGTACTAACTGTGTATAATGTTGCTTAACATTATTGATCGGATGAGATAAGTAATTACGTTACCCCCAGGGGGGGAGGGGTTTATAACATAGATTATTTTGAGTATATTATTTTAAATAGATATATTATTTGAATATTAAATATATATAAAATTTTACGGGCTCCAAAAAAGAAAAAGGCCCACTTTTCAGAATTTTTGTAGAGGAAAAAGTTGGATCACTAATCATAACTAAGCCATATACAAATCTTTAGAAGTGCCATCAATGACTTGATATAATTACGGCCTCCCAGCCGATCAGGTATTAGGATACTACTATTAGTGTACAATGGAATGAAATTTCAATTAGGTGTACAGGTAACAAAATGCTGTGTAAATACCTAGATAGTAGAGCTTACGATGCAATTGAAATAGTTTTCATTGTATTAAAATTTAAAATAACATTGAATTATTGGTGATTCATAACCAAAACCACTTTTTTAATTCTGATTTTGAGTCATTTTTTTTAACTAGTCGAAAAGAAAATCATTTTAACAATTAGAATTTTTTCTCATCTATTAAGATTCCATTAGAATTTGATAGATATAAATTCGGGGCCAATTGGTTTTGTTTATGTTAGTTTGTAATAAAATAATACAATACTTCAATGTTACATCAAGCCATAGTTCATGTTAAAAAATTCCCGCATTACGTAGTATATATATTTATATTTTGCCATGTAATATTCCTGACAATAATTTTGTTTTCCTTACACTTAAAATTTTCAAATTTTTCACAGCTATTACAAATGGTGTTTAAATAAGGAGTTGATTAACAAAAATCAGACAATATAATGAATAATAATATTTAGCATAAACGGCAGAATGTGTATTTATTTGATTTTTAGCACAGGTAACTTGAACATTTGAATATAGCTTCCATACAAAGAAATTTTTTACGTTGCAAAAGTGTTTTCTTATTTTGCTGTAAGTCAATAAAAAAATTTATAATTATTATTGAGAACTCTAAGATTTTTTCGAATAAATTTGCAAACCGTTACCAAATTAGCAACGAGTAACATCTCTTCAGAGAATCATTACAACTAGCTAATTCATACTCGTGATGACAACTTTGTAGTCAAAATACGTATTTATAAAATACAAAATAATTTGATCAAGGAAATTGGGGCAAAAATCGAAATTTATTCCATTAAAGAATGTATAAAACACGCCTTAAATTACTATTGCAAAATTAATATATAAAAGATAAAAGCGGTGAGTAATATTCTGTGAGACTGAGAGAGTTTGAGATTAGTGAGCCACTTAAAAATGTCGATGCAAAATATTTTAGATACAAATAATGAAGAAATCATTATTGACATCCTTGGTGGATGTATGAGCTAATGAAATCCATAGACCTAACAGTGAAAATTGAATCACTACCGGGGAGTGTGATGTACTTGAATGTTGAGGGTAAGGACCTAAGGTACCTCCTCATATGACAATCATACTTATAGTCCCTTTTTTTGCATTTTGTCTGCGCTAGTTTTCAGTTGTTTTTAGCTATTTAAGTTTTATTTTAGTAATTTGAGGGAAGTTTTTGTTTAATTTGTTAAATCACTGATATTTTTTTGTTATATTGCTTTATGTATTTTCTGTCTTTGATTTTCATTAAATATTGATTTTCATCAATAACAATAATATTAAATAATCAGTGGTCATTAAGGTTGGCTATCATATCAATCAATATGAAATATGATCATTCTATATAATGATATTAATTAATTAAAAAACGTGTAAAAATGCAATGCTTCCTATAATATTATTTACATATGTGTCTACCTGGTCTTACATTTATTAAATAGAAGTGGAAAACAATTATAATTGGGGATTTGCATGAGACTGATTTTTTTTTTTTTATTAATTTAACTGAAGCGACTTTTCTTTGTGAACATGGATCTGAAGAAATAAGCAAGATATGGACATTCAAAGTATCTGATTAAACAATAAAGGAAATAATGCATTATGACGTCATTTTACATATCTGCATATATATAAGATGTAAAGCATTGTTTCCAATAGTGAGATGGAAAATGATCTTTGATTGGTTATAACCTCTTTGTTGTTTTAATCAAATTTAGTTTACTTTTCAAGTTTTGTATTGAGTCTAGTTTCAATTTTTAATTGATATATAGCACTTTCAGTATCGTACAAATAATTCCGCAAACAATTATATTCATATTCATAATTTTGGAGACTTTGCGTTGAAAGAAATAAAATTTGAAATTTTTAAGATTAGAATCAGTTGAATATTTTCAACAATATAATTTCAGTCAACAGATGACAATATCAGAATAGTAATTTTACAAGTAAAATATATATATATATATATATATATATATATATATATATATATATATATATATATATATATATATATATATATATATATATATATATATATATATATATATATATATATATATATATATATATATATTTTACAAATATTTTTAATACAATTGTAAACATATGTTTGGATTTTGCAAAGGCGAGAAACATTATCATAACACAGGACACATAACATAATAATAAAACAGACAATATGAACGGAGAATATCTTACAATTAGAATCATATCATTCTAACATATTGTGGTTATTCTTTAGGGTTCCGTTATCCGATGAAATAACAAAATTCGTATATTCATCATTTCTATGTTTTTAAGCCATTTCTTCTTGAAATGATTAAAAAATAGGGATATATCGAATAAACAAGCAATTAATATTTTTGGAAATTATTTTGAATGTTTTTGCTTAGAAAATAGGTGAAACAGAATCTTATTAACAAAAATTTCGATTTTTTCCCCAATTTCGTAGATCAAATTATTTTGTATTTTATAAATACGTATTTCGACTACAAATCAGTCATCATCAGTGTGCATTAGCTAGTTGTAATGATTCTCTGAGCAATAAGTTGCAATAAGCAATAAAGTTTCGAAAAAAAAAAACAACAAGGAAAAACAAGTTAATGTTCTGATATGCATATAAATATTACTATTAGTAAATAAATTTTCTGAAACTCGATCACTTGTATTATATAAGATAGTCGACAATACTGGATTCATTACACAATAAATTCAGCGATTTTCGATTATATGCTGTATTCTATACATGTCAAATTAATTAAATTAATATGTTTCCAAAACATAAAAAAAGCTTATCCGATGATTTATGCCGAACTCTTTTCCGTATGAGTTCAACTCACACTTGACCAGTTTCTTCTTTTGTTAACACATATTAGTCTACGTCTCATTACAATGTTAACAAAATGTTAATAGACATAGTGGGAAATGCATTTCAAAAAGGCGCTAAGGCTATCTTTTTCTATTGAAAGCATTTGTTGTAAAATCAAATCAAACTCGCTGGTAAAGGCTACTTATGTTGAAAATACCAATTTAGGCCGTTTGTTATATGGATGTATTATGGATGTGATTAACCTGGATTTAAGGTTAAGAAATGTACAAATTAGTATCAGATCCAAAATTTGCGCTGTAAAAAGAAGACAAGACGAGTTTGAAGAAAATTTCTGTTTTGTTCAGTAGCGATTTAACAAAGATTTAAGGGTAACAAATGTACAAGAAAATTTCTGTTTTGTTCAATAGCGATTTAACAAATGACTTACTGACTTATTTATTTTTATTAAGTTTTTATAAATCGGCACCATAGAACTCTTTCGAACTAATCAGCCATTTTGTTAATTGTGTTTCAGCTTCGGTTGAGATATTAACTGTTTCCAAATGTAGTTTTAAAAAATGTACGGATATGAAATTTTGCGACAAGCAAAATTGATCTTGGTCTCGCAGTCTTCATATATACACCAGTAAAGCCAGGACCAAGATCAAAATCAAGACCCAGTATCCGAAACCAAGACTAAATGGACAAGGCTAAGCTTAAAATAAGAGCTTCCGATAAATGCATGAGTTAAAATGTTTTCGTGGAAAAAAACATTTTTTGGTAGACCGAGACCAAGACTATAAAAACGAGATCAAGATTAGGACCAGATTCAAAGAATTTGAGCAAGACTAAGACCAAGACTGTTCCAGTCATGTCCATGGTCTTGCTTTTCTTAACTGTAGTCTGTTTCATGTATTTTCAAACAGTGAATTATATCATGTACTTAGGATAAACATACACTTGAATCTTGGTGTATAGCAAATTTTGTGCAAATTTGTCTCTAAATATGCATTTATATAAAGTACCACATTACGTGCAAACTTGCATTTATATTTTAATACTTGTTGTATAAACAGAATATTTACAATAACAAAAAATTATTTTGTAAATTTGTTTATATAAATACATTCAAATAAAGTACCATAATTATACGTAATTTTACATTGAACAGATGAAACGCAAGTTCATTCATTAACGACTCATGCATGCATTGCATTGTAAAGAATGCAACACGTTGTTGAGACGGACAGACACAAAACTCAATAACTCCCCACTATTCTTAACTTCACAGAAAACTTTCATAAAAATAATTCTCTCTTTCATTCATAATATTATTTTGTGCTATAGTAATAGCCACATAGCTTTAGTTATAGGGTATATTGGCATGACTCTTGTGGTTCATGGTATTCGTGTTTTATCTCTCTTCAACCGAATACCATTAACAAAGATATATGTTTATATATTATGAAAAAATATTTGTGTTATTTCATACAGACATTTATTAAGAGAGAGTGATATTCAGTTAGTTATTATGTGTTTAAATAGTTTGTTTATTCATTTTTTTAGACTACGAAAAAAAAAATGTATACAGTTTATTATACATATATAGTTGTCTTTGTTCATTTATGGGTTTTTGTGTGTTATATGGTGCTATTTTAAACACGACTTACTGACGATATTCTCTAACATTTGAGCGCCAGTTACGATAGGTTATGGTTTTATTTCACTTTTTAAAGTCGAAAAACTCTTTTTTCTTTCTGACTCCCATAGTCGTTAATGTTCTTACTGGGAACCATTAGTATTGGTACGAAATGTTATTCTTAAAAAGAACCATTTGAAATTTATAAAAAAATTAATGTACCTAATGTAACTACACTTTAATAGCATTCGGTAGTCCGTTGTTTGTAAACAAATCATTCACTTGGATAATATTTTTAGTACGCACTACGAACGGCACAATACATAAAATTAACCAAAAAAATAGAATCGAAAAAACAAAGCATTAATGTGATCATGAACGGATGATTAGCGGACACAGCCAAACAACTCGAGTGTAAGATCATCAAAACAGCTCGTATAAGAGAGCTTCGTTACAACATTCCTTACGATGCAATTATCCAATAAAAATTTTAATATTTACCTAAATTGGCGGAACGCGAAAGTAAGAATACAATTAACCGATGGCATGACAGTAAAAACATTCATCTAAAATAAATACGAGTAACTTTTAATTGGCATTCTGGAAACGTTATTTTCCATACTATAGAAACTTAAGCATAGTTTCTAGTTAATATTTTATCCGTTCTGAATAATCACATGACGATTGACTTACAACCATACCTCGTAGAAGACAATTACATTGTAAGCCTATCCGAAGAACAAAATTGGATATTTTATGTCATTTTTACTTTAATATTTCAGAAAATGAATATGTATTGTTAATTATTTAATGTTTATATTAACCAAAACTATTTCCCGATCGAAAGATTCCTAAACGCAAAACTGATTTTTATGAGCGATATGTCTTTAGATTCGCAATATAAATTGCACCAATATAAATTGCAATTTAATATAAATTTATATAAATTTTGAAATATAAATTGCACCAATATAAATCACCAATTTATATTGAGTATCAAATAAAAATAAAGAACTTTGGAGTGAAAAAACATTTTTGTATGTAATATACCATATAGATAAAAAGAAAATTTAAAATATTTCTTTAATATTTTATTCCTACGGATACACAATGTTATAAATATCACAGAAAGTAATGAAATAATTGAGATTTTTAATTTTAATCATAAATTCTGTTAGATACATATAATATACTGTAATCCACGAATTAAAAAATTTCATTTTATATTACAATTGAAATTATTTTTTAAATTTTACACTACTCAAAAGGTATCTTTTCCAGGTTTTTAATACTGTTTATAATGAAAATGCACATTTTAAATCAGTCTATAGTCCGAATCTTTAAGGATACACAAGCATTTCTAAACATGAAAAACTATTTTATAAGGTCATAAATAAAATATTAAGCTCGTATAATTCGAGCTATCAATGTTATGCTGTAATTAACTTCCATCAATATATATTTATGGAAGTAACGTATATATAAATATTCTCAGGTTAAAAAAATAAAATAAAATTTAAAAAAATATAATAACTATAAATTATTTTGGATATTGGAAAACCACTGACAAATTATCCTTTGATTTGCTGATAAATATTATTCAGTAACTTATTATTTATTGATTTTAATTTATAAAATAATAACCATTTGGGGTAATAAATAATCCTTGAATGTCTCCTTGAATGACGCCAGTCTAGATGAAAATTACTTCCGTTGAATATTGGTGGTTATAAAAACCGATATTAATAATTTGATAATATATAAATACCTATATTCGAGCTTAAATTTCGGATAATCTATATTTATGAATAAAAGGAGTTAATTCGATTTTAGGTTACTATTTTTAATTTGGATATGCCATAAGAGACATTCTTTAGCGGTGTAGATTGAGTTTGAGCCATTCAAAACTCGAAGTAAATTTTGTTCTGATATTCTTTAGATTTGAATTTACATCGTGTTCTATAAGTTTTCTTTTGACGTCAGTTTTTCTACAGTCATAATTCTCTTTTTATTTGGAACTGCATTAAATTCAAGTATAGAACGTGTGGAGAGGAGTTTGGGCTCATAGGTGGTCGCAAATGATGACATCATTAATGACATTTGTGTCGCGATCGTAACGATCGCGGTCGTCATGTGGAACTTCTAAATGAGTGTTTTGAGCGATGTGAGCGACAAGTGGAAAGCACTGAAGGTTATCAACTTCGACCAATTTCTTTAGATGGGTCGTTGTGAGCTCGATATGGTCGCGAATAATGACGTTATTAATGAAGTTTATATCGTGACTGAGGTCGTCATGTGAATCGGCTAAATGAGTGTTTTGAGACCGATAAGTGAATCGCACTGAATGTTATAATTGCAGTAGGTACTAAGCTAATAGTGCTCAAAAATTGATAATCAGTTTTATGTCAGATATAACAACAACTAACACTGTTAGTTGTTATCTTCACTTGTTTGTTTTTAATGACTATCTACTATTATGATATAAAAACAAAACAAATTCATAGAAATCAACATCCACAGACAAAATGTCTAATATATTTATTTTTTATGGGAAAGTTGTCTAGGTCAGCACAAATATTATGGTTTTCTATTACAAAGTGAAATTTATTTCAGTGTCTCTTATTATATTCCCAACTAAAACTTTTTCGTGGCATTACAAATTTGAAAAGTTTTTTATAATAAAAGTGTTTAGTATTATTACAAGTGAAGTATTATGAATGCCTCGAATCTTATGTATGTTTGAAAATAAGGTGATCATACAATCTCCTGTTTGATTGTGGTGCGAAGCAATGAGCCAAAGACAATTGTCGTCAAAGTTTATTTATTTATATGAATTCAATTCCTTTGGGTGTTTAATCAATTTAGTAAAGTCAACTCTGCATAAAAAAATAAAACAATACATTTTTTTTAAATGTTTTTTCATATGATTTTCAATTATTCTAGTAATTCTTTCGTTAATTTTGAAGAAAAAGTAAACGTTTATTGGTTTCGGCTTCTGTAATTGAATCTGACAACTGATTCGATTAAGCAAAATTGAACATCCATATACGAAATTCGAAAGATCAGAGAATATTATGAATTATGAGGGAATATAATAGGTCACTATAATATTGTATTTCTCCACACGCTTCTCACATATTTTGATTAGTGCGATTATGACTTTTAATTAAGAATTTATGAATAAATACTTGTAAAAAGTACCGGCTTTATAACCTTCTTACTGCAATAAAAGATTGAATTTTATATATAATTTGTTACTATAAGTTTTAATTCACTTATTATTATGAAAAAACTGTCAAAAGTATGGCCTGTCTAACCTTAACGATTTTCTCATATATATTATTGTTTTATAATCGAGAATTTGGCCACGTTCATTTTGTTGTCTGCATTTTTTACAAATAACGTAATTTAAAATGACAAGGTCAACGCAAATTAAATCAAATTAGAAGAATTAATATATTGGTTCAATATCAAAATATGAAAAGGTAGTAAGCTCTCTCTGTGAACACAATGTATATTGTGTAGTGTGGGGGTTATGTTGGTAAAATTAAGTATCTTAAAAAAAGGACTTTGATTCACTTCAATTCCGTGACTGGATATCGTCTTATTAATTTCCCAAATGTTTATTATTATTATTATTATTATTTTATAAATCAGAATTTCTAAGGTACTATGTATTTCTTTCAATTCGAGCACAAATAACTCAAATAAACCTGCCAAGTTCGAGTCGAACTTGCGTGGACTTTTTTTAATGATACCAGGCCGGTTCATAATAAATGTCACGCTTTATTATCACTTTGATTTTCAATAAATTTTTATTGATTTAATGTTTAATATTGGTTATTCCATTGTTGTATAGGAGCCCCCTTAAATATTTTTTATTTTATTCTGTTTTTTTATATTATTCTGTATTTGCTGTCATAGCGGGAATAGAAATACATTATCTGTGAAAATTCCAGATGTCTAACAAACACGGTTCATGAGATACGGCCTGGTGACAGGCGATAAGGCAGATAGGTAGGCAGGTACGTCTTATTAATGGAGTACTGTTTTTCCCTATGGGTACGGAACTCTAAAAATACATTTTAAAATGTAATGAAATGTGGTATACAAAAGCTGGACATGACAATGGACGACGTGCCGAATAATTTTTCGCAAAATAAACAATTTCTAAATATAAAATAAATTTTTACTTTCACTTCTGGAAAAAACTTCGATAAGGCTTCTAGTTTCATGTCATTTTATGATGCAAGAGAAAAATGTGATAATGAAAAATAGGAATTTTATCCAAGTTTAGTTTTATTTGGCAGGGTTTACTAAGATCTTATATAAAAATCTTTATACTCGGAACTTATATTAGTGATTTAATTTTGATGATAAAAAATCATAAGAGACAAAATGAATTTATAATTATCCATTTGGCCCTGATTTTTACAATAAAATTTTTTTGCTAGATTTAATGACGCGACTGAGCTAAGTCTGTACTAATGAAGGTGGCTAACATTTGATTGTTAATTGTACGTGAGTGGATAATAAATAATTATTGTACTATGAAGTTAATTGTAAAATAATTAAATGTACCTATTTTTTCAATAAAACTGAACCCATGTGAAATTTTCAAATTTTTCATAACATAACATTTTTTATTTTAGTTTCAGCTTCCCTGTAATCAAGTTAAATTTTATTCCCGATTGGTAATACTACTGACAAAATCCCAGTACAAGTGACCAGCTCCGAGGCAAAACTCTATTGCTATTCGATATATTTGAAAAAATATAATTTAAAAAATAATATTATATTTTATAGTTATTCGAAATACTAAAAGATCACATGAACATTTTGAAAATTACAAGCTGCCACTGTGAATTGAAGATTGTACTTTGGAAATTATTTTTCAAATTATAGATGGCATATCTTATGACACGACATTAAGTGTAATTATGTAATTGACCGAATGAAGTGATTGATCTTTGAGTTTGACCCGCTGTAACTATCGAACAACATGTTCGATTTTGACGAAATTTAGTGGAAACATTGAATACACTCAGAAAATTCACTTTATAGTTTTTGGAATATTTGCATTTCACACTTCAGAAAAAATCACTTTTTTCTAAAGGAAGAAATATTTAATTAAGATCATGAATTGGATTGTGTTAGATATCTTCTAAATTTCGTGTACGTATTATTCATGTACTTCTGAGTGTGGTCTACAGTTCACAGAATTACTAGTTAATATAGCTAATTATGACAGTAATAGGTATAAAATACATTGAATACGTATACATCGAAAATTGTTTTTGAAATTGGATAGTAGAATGATACTGAATTTACTTTATTCCATATTAGTATGTGAAGAACATTTCAATAAACTGACGAATCTTGGAAACAAAGCTAAGATTTATTGCTAATTAGAGGACCCTTCTTGAGTTAACCAGCCATATAAGTTAACTTTGAGTTAAAGTTGAGTTAACTTTACAATTTCGTGAAATTGAGGTAAATTTATAATTTTATAAGTTTAGTAATAATGTATTCGATCATTTTTTGTACACGCAACTATACCAAGTAAACAGATAAGATTATTTCAATTTTTGAAATTAGTACGTAAAAAATCCATAGATTCATAGTGTTTCAGGTCATTAGCTTTTCCACTCTCAATGACTTTTGTCTAAATAATAAAATTTTTTTAATACCATATGTGCGATAAACATTCAGTTTCAATTTTTTTGCAATAATATTTAAAAAATTGACATGTGGTAGGTACTTCTGCTTTTTTTTTGAACTCAACAAATATCTAACAAATTTGTGGTTAGCTACAATGACCGGAATATCAAATAAAGTTAAATAAATAAAGTAGACATGTGTTTCTAAAAATCGTAAACGCTTATTACGCAAATTATAGTTTATCTAAGTTGAATTTTAATAATTTTGAATATTATGGAAAAATTACGCTCAAACAACTAAAAGGCTTAACTTTGGAAAATATTAAAACAATGTCTTGGTAAAGGTTAAGAGGAGTAACATCTCAAGCGAACATTGGGTTAATTAAAACAGTCTAATTCCAATAGTAAGGTAAGAAAATTACAATTAACTAATTTATACTGATTATGGCTACTTTGCTGTCAAAATTTATTATACAAAGTTGTTAGCTAAAACTTTTAGTATTAACCACAAAAAAACTTTGTATAAAAACACAACAACCATAGTTTAAATTTAAATATTAAACATTGTAAATATTCAGTGATATATGATAATTTGTGAATAATTTTGTTGAAACTTTTCTGTGTATTCTCACGATATATAATTAAATAAAAATGAACATTGATACGAAATTAAATGTTATATTTAATTACACAATAAATTTTCAGTCATAAAACATTAAATTGAAGTATTGATTGTTCATTAAAAAATATGAATTAATAATAATAACACATTAGTTAAAATTCATAATTACAAAAGAATTCATTTAATTGCAATCACAAAACAGGTTAAAATTGTAATTATTTAATCAATCAGTTTAATAATAATAATTTAATAAAAGGAATTTTATTTTTAAATGAATGGGTTGTTTTACATCTTATAACCTGTTTGAAATATCATTTTGAATTTCGGTTAAAACATTATTAATGAATATTGATTTTTTTTTCTTTTAATTTGTGAAAGAATGTTGTTGTTTGCATCCCGTAAACCGAAAAACAAAATATAATATAAAAAAATATAGGTACCATAAAATTGAAATAGAAGAATTAAGTTATAAATAATTAACGATAAATTGAAGAAAATAGATTAAATTAACTATTTATTGCAAAAATCTTAACAGAATATACTAAAACAGACGAATAAAATAAATATCTACAGATAACATAAATAAAAACACGTGGAAATAACATTATTAGCGATAAATTTTACCTACTTGTTATTTTTGCAATAAATAGTTAATTAAATCTATTTTCTTCAATTTATCGCTAATTATTTATAACTTAATTCTTCTATATCAATTTTATGGTACCTATATTTTTTTATATTATATTTTGTTTTTCGGTTTACAGGAAGCAAACAACAACATCCTTTATGGTATACCACTTTGCTCCCGCCTTTTTCCAAAAATGGCGGTAGTAGTCGGTTGTAGTTGAAATATATTAATCACAGATGTCGAACACTTTGTTTTGACATTTGTAAATATAATCCTACTTTGATATAACTTAATTTGTGTTTGCATCATAATAAAATTTTTATTAAATATGTCCGAATTTAAACCGAATTCTCGTCATTTGCGGGAAGTATTGCTTTTTTGTTTCAATATGAAAAAATCTGTGGCTGAGGCTCACCGGGTTTTCTTAGATACCGACTTAGATACCGTGGTGGACGGGAAAAAGCTTAGACCAGGTTGGCGTAATTTATTATGAGCTTCTGAAACCGTCTGAAACCATTACAGGTGAGCGTTATAGAACGCAATTGATGCACCTGAGCCGTGCTTTAAAAGAAAACCACCACAGTACAACAAGAGACACGATAAAGCGATTTTATAGCATGACAATGCTAGATCTCACGTTGCCAAAGTGGTGAAAAAATATCTCGAAACGTTGAAATGGGAAGTTTTACCTCACCCGCCGTACTCTCCAAATGTTGCTCCGACTGATTTTCACCTATTTCGCTCAATAACACACGACCTGGCTGGCCAGCACTTCAGCTCGTATGAAGAAGTGAAAAATTGGATCGAGTCATTGATCTTATCGAAAGATGAAGAATTTTTTGGCTGCGAGATTCGCCTGCGGCCCGAGAGATGGGCCAAAGTGGTTGCTAACGATGGACAATACTTTGAAACTTGATGTATGTATATATAGCCTAGATATTTGAAGGATTTCTATGGTATATATTAAAAATAAATGAAACCATTACAAGTATGACGTATTTTTGATGATAACAGGCGTATTTTAAGAAAAACATTATTGGCAACTAGCTTATTGTAAATTAATTTTATGTTTTCTTTTTACCTGCGTTTTAGTTGCATGATGCTTTCCACACTTTTTTTTATTTAGCATGTCCATTAATTTTTAAAAAGTTTCTTAAAATGTATTTAATTTGTATGCACAAATAACATGGTATTTCTATTTTTTGTAAATGCTATAGTTAATCTTTTAATTTTTAATTTTTTTTTTTTACAGGATTATAGTTATTAATATTCGTATTTATTTTATTGCTGTATGAAGAAGATTGCAAAGACATTCGAAACCGGTCTATTGAAAAGTTTATAAAATATTATTAATTTTTGTTATTTTTATTGTGCGTTCGAAAGAGTGTCTATTTTAATAAGTCTTAGCTGGTATGATCCCATTAAAATAAGATTAATACTCGAAAATTAGAGAAATTGTTGTTTACACACAGGCTGGAAAAAAATTATAAGGTAATGCCGTGAGATATGGCCGTACGGGAGAGATAACCAGTCTAATTACTTTCGGTACCCATAGCTATTTGGCAATATTATAAGCTTAGTTCACTTCTTACGACGTGGACACTCAGTACGTGGTACGTTGATAAAAATAAAATAATTTTAGAGTATTGCCATCTAGCTAAGGGTTTTGAAAATAGTTATACTGGTCATCTGACCCATACGACTATATCCCTCGGACTTATACCCTAATTGATTAAGTGCTGGTTTTTAAATAATTATTTCATATCACTCTTCGTGATGTAACGACGCTTAAATTGGAGAAATAAAACAATTTACTCAAATGTACAATTTAATATCTAACTTATACTTATTCTGAATATATAAAGTCAAATTTTGAAAGAATTTTCAGACAAGTTGACCTTTGTTGTCAACTCTTAGAGTAGATACAATAGAAATGATAAATAACGTTTTAAAAAGAAAAGTTTAAATATTTTTCTACATAGCTTTGAAAACCAAAGAACTTGACTCTTAAAAATACAATAAGAATCCATGTAAAAGATTAACAATAAATTTAAAATACCTTTCGATTAGATTTTTTTTTTAGAATTAACCCTTAACTATTAATTACGTACCTTGATCCGATATTTTTTGTACTGAGGTAAATATATTTTTAGAGGTAATATATTTTTCTACAAAAATCATGCATATCATGTAAATAGATCCGTTGGAATTCCATGCAGTATATATATCAAAAAAAACTTTATTTAATAAATTTATTTTATAATAAGTTTTATTTTATTGTTCGTTTCAAATAATCCAAATGCAGTTTAAAAAAAAAATCTAAATTGAAACTGTGGTTCATTGAATGCAAAGATTATATACTCACGTTTTCGAAATTTCACATTTTAGATTTTGTACATGCTGTAAAATTTGTTACTTGTAGAGAAGATTAAAAAGGTCAATCATCATAATGGCAAAAGTAGTGGGTAGTTCTAATAATGATGCTTATTTTGTGAATCTGGAATTTTGACATATTTTTAAGTTTCAAGCGTATTAGAACCCAAATTCAACATTTTTAGAGAGATACCTTTGTGAGTGCTAGTGATGAGTTTAACTGGTCTTGATCTTGCAGTCATCAAGACCATGATTATTGTATGTAACAACTTCAAAATGTTATTTTCGTGGAACAAAATGTTTTTTATATTTGAAATTTTTAGTTTGCTTTATTACATTTTAATACTAAATTTAAAAAAATAATAAAACTACAAAGACGCTTTGTAACTGATTTCTTGTATGCTTTATGTTAAAATAAGTTGGAATATTGTATTGTATATAATTATTATATACCCACATTCAAATTAAACAGAAACAAACAATTATAAACATAGCGCTTAGTCCAAAATCATAACTAGTAAACAGGTGGAGCGATAGAAGTGGACGCATGAAACATGGACCAAAACATAAGAATCAGCAGTACATTGAGTAAAACGCGTTCGTAGTCTCTTTAATCAAGAAGTTACAGTAATAGGATTTGCATTTATTACAAATATACGACTCTGCAGTTGTGCAGCCATGGAGTTTATTATAATTTCAATGAAATAAAGTGTTTTATAAGTTAATTTTTAATTGTGAATTATTCATAAATAATACCTTTAGGAATCGTCATAATGATAATGCATTAGAAAATTAATAAAATATACGTAAGTATCAGAACAAATATACAAGATAAAGATCAAGACTTGAAATATTTGAGCAAGCCCAAGAACAAGATTGAGAGTGCTACACTAAGACCAAGACCTAGAGTGTCCCGTTCTTGGTTTTGTTTTGCTTATCCCTACTGTATGCGTATGAACGTGTATATGTATATACGTTCTTTTGTTTTTGTCTCGATTATTTCCACAAAAAAATAATAATATCGACATAGAACCACATTCACTCAACGAACTATTAACATAAATTCGAATGACTTTTCATCAAAATCAGTCAAGCTGTTTTTTATTGTTAACCATAATAATAACCAAATGATTAATTTTTAATTCTCCTCATTGGTAAGTTTGTCGTGTAGACCTTGCGGGTCGCATAGAAAGCAAACTAAAATTTACATTTAATGAATCATATCCATCTTTTGATCTAGCAACACCTCTATACACATCGATATTTCAGAATGGTATCAGGGGATCTGTTTAAATTTCGTTACCGTATTATTGAGTCGAAAATTTTATGTCTATTTGCTACCACGTTATAAATGTAAACTAAAACTTCCAACTAAATGAAATAAACAATATATTTAATCATATTATTATTGTTAGTGATATAAAGCACAATTTTGCCGTAAGGTGTATTCGTGTGTATCTCTACCCTGCTGTGAATCTTCGTTATAATTCCCTTGTTCAAATCAGTTAAAAAGTTGATGTTAAGGTTATATTTTTTGCCGCTATTTACCCACTATAATCTCACCACAATAATAATTGTTTTAAATAATTCATATTTCTAACAAATATAATTGGGAGAATATACTTTTTCTTTTTAGCGAATGTCTAATTCATAGAAATGTAGATATTGGTTATACCACTAGTTATTCAAATTAAATTTATAAGAAAATAGGATTCTTGGAGCGATAAAAACAACTTTAAATCATTTGTTGGACGTTTCGTCCCTTTTTCTTTGAAACTTCTTCAGCAACTAAATATTTATAAAAACAATTTATAATGGGATTCTAACTTAAACAATCATTGTCAAATGATAAAATTATAGATAATCAGTTCCTCCTATTTGAATAATTATATTTATTTGTAAAATTTATTATTTTCGACATTTATTATCCCCAAATGACATACGCTTTTATCGCTATATACACACGGGAACAGGAATTACGCGAGTGATACCGCGTGATATCCGCTAGTACTTTCATAAAAATATGGTAGAAAACAAAAGTATTTGTTGTACATTATTATTTACATAGTGGAGTCCCCCACTATTCAACCCAATTCATGTAGTTATTATTTTCACTTTATTAT
The DNA here is from genome assembly GCA_020423425.1 of Chrysopa pallens. NCBI lineage: Eukaryota > Metazoa > Arthropoda > Insecta > Neuroptera > Chrysopidae > Chrysopa > Chrysopa pallens. The sequence goes on along the minus strand of CM035592.1, from coordinate 32,271,081 downwards.
AATTGAAATACTGTATAAAAGCTAGTTTTTAAAAATTTATTTTTAAATAATTATATTATTTTAATTCTTATTTATTGTATTATTATATATTCCCATTTCTGATATGTTCCCGATTATAATTGTGTTCTTTTAATGGTTATATTTCCAAATGAAGTATTAACACGGTACACCTTAAATATAAATTAAATATTGGTAGATCTGAATTCAATACAAAAACGAATTATTTGTTTTAAAATCTTTTAAATAATTTGGTTAGTGAATAAAGGTCCATGGTCAAAATACACCATCAATTTTATAACCAAAAATTATTGACAAGTGAACTACAAATAATTTTTATATTATTTTAAACTATTTATTTAGGATTTTTTATTGACAGTTCAAAAATTTATGAATGAATTTCAAAACTAGCATTGCAAAAAAAAAGTTTTATTTGAATAACATAAAATGACACCTGTAATAAACTTTCATTTTTATTTAAATAGGTCAAAATCTTTATGGCGGCTAAAAAATCCGCAATTACGATCGTATAATAATAAAAATTTAACTTTCCCCTACAATTTGAAAACCATAATAAAACCCATATTGGCAAACCCTTCAATAAGGGTTATAATTATTAAATTACTTTCCTACATATATCGTTTATTTTTTTTTATAAAGTCGGTATTTTTAACAGTAAATATACATATTGTAAACTTTTGGTTAAATGGTTATATGTTTTAGAAAATATTAATTATTTCTTGGAAGAAATCCATGTACCTACTTAGTCACATACTGCTTATTTTTACTATCGAAAATTTTATAGTATGAACATAAAAGTGTAATATAGGATACTATAAGTATAATTTATGCCAAAACGTTTATAATAAGCTTTTGTAGAAAATGAAGAAAATAGGATGTTAATGTATACGACCTAAGGTTAATAATAATCAATATTTGAACTTGTTTATTAATTTAAAATAATAAAATTTAATATTCCTTTTTCAATTTCTTGGGCTAATAGGCTGGATATATTAGAAAAAAATAATTGGGGCTCAGTAGAAAGCTTTGCTATAGTTTTGATTTACTTACCCTCCGTATTTTTGGTGTCACTTAACACGCATTTGAAGTTTACGGGCAAAAGTTTGAGTTGGAGTAAATTTTGACACCTTCTTCAGTTTTTGGATTATATCTCAGAAAAGAAGCGTTTTTTCAACAACTCCCATTCTATACAAAATTAAAGTATATTTACTAAGTTTACTAAATTTCTCAAGTGTATTGTTTTTTTGGAAGACTATTTGTTACGCCGCTAGATAATTGGCTAGATATATAAGAACAAATATTGGGGTTCAGAGGAAAGTTTTGATATAGCGCTGAAACGGTTGGTCTTTCAAAAACACCTTAAATATGAGAAATGTAAAAAATTTATCATTCATTAATTTTGGATAGCATGCGCTTGTTTAAAAAATGCTCATTTTCTAAGATGTAGGCAAAAAACTGAAAAAATAGTCAAACTCTGCTTAAAAAGAGCCCTGAAAACAGTTCCGGGAAAATATTTAACCGCAAACTTGAAATTCGTGTTCGGTGACCCAAAAAATATGAAGGGTGAGAAAATCTAAATTATATCAAAACTTTCCTCTAAACCAAAATTTTTCTTCTAATATATTTAGTCATGTATCAGCGGCGAAATTGTAAGTCTTTCAACAAAACAATTAAAATAAGAAATTTAGGAAATTTTATCTACATTAATTTTGTAGAATGAACTTGTTGAAAACACGGTTGTCTTCTAAGATATAGACCAAAACCTGAGAAAAGTGTACAAATTTGCTCAACAAAGCGCCAAGAAAACAAAATTCCCTGCAAAACTTTACATTCGTGTTCAGTGACCTAAAAAAAATGTAAGATTATGCCTATTAAGGCGGTGTAAATAAAGGGGTCGGTAAAAAAAGGCCTAGACAGGCCTACTTTCTATGTATACGTTTTCTTGTCCTTAACGGGTTTTTAAGCTGTAAAACAACTGTTAATATTTTGGATATCTTCCTATTTTCATATTTAGAAATTGCGATAGTTTAAATTATTTAACTGTACCGAATTAATATCATCATACGTATGTAAGATATAATGTAATAAATTTAACTAGTTTCAGAATACACACTAGTTCCTTTCATTATTGCTATAGAACAGTATTTACAAGGTGGAATATTTTTTGGTCAAAGGGACATTTTTATAACTACTACTTAATTTTAAACAGTAAAGTTTATCGAAAATATGTCATTCAAATGGCAATATGATCTCTATATCCTCTGAAAGTTAAGTTCTTTGATATATTTTTTTTTTAAATATACAAAACGAAAACAATTTTCCTTCATTCCCAGGCAATTTGAGTGTTCACTTATTTCAGAATAAACGATCATCGTTAACTAGGTATCCTTAAATATAAAAGACTCTGAAAGCAGGTACCTTCATTAATTTTCTACTTTTATTACATTTAGTCTAAGTTGTAAAACTGTAAACTCTTCTTCAAATCATAGCGCCATTCAAATGAATGAACTGAAAAGAACTACTTCAGACTTTTGTAATTTAAATATTATTATAAACTAAATATTGTAACGATACACTACTATTATTAATTATTAAAAATAAATACAATTTGATTGTTCTTCGATTGTCTATTTTTGTATATTAGTAGAAACAGATTTTTTAAAAATCATTAAAAAAAAAAAATTATTCATAATGTATGTTCTCTATTCTTTGTGAAAATCATGCTGAGTTACAAAGAAAAACATTGATCTGTGATGAATTATAATTTATAACATAGGTAATAATTATTTAGAACAAAATGTTCAAAATAACCTCTAACACGTCGATTTTTAATAAGATTTTTTTATGAATAGGAATTTATAATAGTTTGTTAATTAAAAAGTATGATTAAGATATTGTGAGATAATGATGATGGGTTTATTGATTTAGAAAAAACACTTTTTAAATTATTTGATTTGTTAAAATTTTGGAACAATCTAAAAGTTCTAATTAAAATACTACAAAAAATTTGGTGCAATTTCAACTGAACATTTTTTTGTTTATCATCCATTTAATGAAAATGGTTTATACATTATAAAATTTAAGCCTCTAAATAATAATCCAATGAACTTATATGAAAATAAGTTAAACTCATTTTTGAGAAATATGGAAAATCAAAGAACTAATCAAAATAATAGGATAGGACATATAAAGGGAAGGGGAAGGTATGCAACTATGATTGTCTTTGTAAAGAACTATCCCAGCATTCACCTTTGAGTAACCCATATGGAAAACCTTTGGTAAGGATAGCTGGCACCCCATACAAATGATCAAATGCGTCCCCAATATCATGGAGCAAGTGATTCGGTTCAGGACATGGAATACATTTAATACTTAGATGAAGTACATAAAAATTTTATATGAAAACTGTAAAATTAATAAATAGTTTACTAGGTTAATCGATACAAGTTTAAAAAACAAAAAATTATTTAAGCATCAGCATTATTGATTACAGTGGTGAAAATCTGCTTAGATGATTACCAGTGATTATAGAATAAATTTGATCAACAAGCGCCACAATTAACTACTACCTATTTAATTATTTTTAGGTTCTTAGTGCGTTAATAATAATAAAAGCGTGTTTTTTATGTCCTTTTTTTAAACTATAAATCAGGAAGTAATCTGTCTGGCATATATTTTTAATACATGATTTAAAAGATCACCTTAACCAATAAACACAGAATATTCTAGATAAAAAATTTATTAAGGACGACAAAATAACATAAAAATTAGAAGTTTAACCACCAATAATAAAATTAACATTAAGATAACTGTAGTAATAAATATTATGTAAAGCGATCCTAATATTTTTTTTGTTTTTTTGTTTTTTCATTTAATGATTAAAAACTATAAAATAATGTTTATATCATAATTATACTATTAAAAGACAATGATCACACATAGTATGATGTATAGGGTGATATAAGAACAGATTATGCCTACCAATTATTTCAAGGCAATTTTAAGTCTATCTAAAGTAACCCCAGATGCAAAGTATTGCTTCGCTCTAACAATAAAAAGTCGTTCATAAAAATAATTCACCATTTGATATTTGTTGTGATAGTCCCGGTGTCCTGGTTGTCGAATGACAATTAATAAAGTATTTAGGTCTACAACTTTGCTCCCTCCGTTTTCCTAAAAATGGCGGCAGTAGTCGGTAGTAGTTGAAATATAGTAATCATAGATGTCGAACATTTTGCTTTGACATTTGTAAATAAACCCTACTTTGATATAACTTAATTTGTGCTTGCATCATAATAAAATCTTTATTAAATATGTCAGAATTTAAACCGAATTCTCGTCAATTGCGGGAAGTATTGCTTTTTTGTTTCAATATGAAAAATCTGCGGCTAAGGCTCACCGGATTATCTTAGATACTTATGGTAAAGATGCAGCATTGGAGGCGATTCTTAATGAAGACTCGTTAACTAATCAAGGGTGAGCGTTATAGAACGCAATTGATACGTCTGAGCCGTGCTTTAAAAGAAAAACGGCCACAGCACAACGAGAGATTTGCAGATCTAAATTAGTGTATCATGGCTTGAATCAGCATGGTTCTGAAGAATTGAATGTAATAGATTTAGAAAAATATTTTGTTGTATAAATAATTTTTATACACTTTTATATTAGATTATTATAAAATAATATAATAAAAATACTGTTGTAAAATTTCATTGTTTTTATCTTCATATTGGTTCCATCATATTTTGAAACATACGCATTTTATATTTTTTATAAACATATATTGGTTACACGGGTATTTAATTATTTAAATAAGTGAAATTGTTGGCAAATTAATTTTTGTTTCATTTAATAAATTTATTATTTATTTATAAACTGTTGTGACTGTTGTAGCTTCTAAAACATAATATACTAGAATTCACAATATTCATCACATTTTTTCAAATGAATATGTCTTAAACTCACCATTTTTTTAATACTCCAACGGGTTAAAAAGGAAAATTATTAAATATTCATTGAGAAACACATACTCCAATATTGACTCCAATGCATAATTTCTACAAAACTATTATAACAAAAATACATTAAAAATAGTCATGTACTTATTAAGCATATCATTTATATCCAGTTATCAAAATTTTCGAAGAGGTAAAAAAGATACTACTAACTATAATTAAGCCATAAAAATATTTAGAGCTATATTTATAAATGATTTGATGTGCTTATGGGCACGTATACTAAAATATTTTAATATTTTTTGACATTTTTAGAATATTTACGTCGTAATATTAGTTAATATTGTATATTACCATAAACAACTGAAAAAAAATTAGAAAACGGTTGACTCTAAAGGCCATCCCTGCAACTTCCCGCTAAACCGCTTGTAACATATTACAATGTTTTTGAGCCCTTCGAGCTCAAAAATATACTTTTATTTATTTTTGAGCTCTCGGAGCTAGCTGTTTCGAATATTTCGTTAACGATATCTCTCGAACCAATCAACCATTTTTCACGTTCTTGACGGCGACCGTTGAGGTTTATAGAGCTTTAATAATTATTCTATTTCATCAAAAACAATCCGATAAGAAATATCGGAATTATGTCAAGGTGACAATTATATTATTATTATGTTGTTGGTGGAACCGATTTCTTCATTTTTATTCAAGGGACGACAGTCTGGCCAACCAACCGCCCCTTTGTTATTAATTATAATTGATGAAACAGCCATTGCCAGGATTCGAACCCTCAACCTCCTGTCTAACTAGTCAAATGGATGTAGGTATTAGTGCCTTTACTGCCTTGGCCACTGAGTCACTTCGGTTAATCATAGACAAAATTCCCAATTTTATTTCATTGAAAAAGATAAATATTATGAAATTTAAACATCGCAATATCTACCTGTGTTTTGTTTTTAGTTTAACAATGTTTCATGATCTTTAATTTGAATCGTCAGCTTTTTCCGAACAATAAGATATATTTAAGACCTCTGATAAAGAAATTATTAATATGCCTAGGTATTTGACGAAGAAAGATTGCACAAAAGTGCTGGAAAAAAAAACCGTTTGAATTTTTACATTGATATCAGGTAGTCTGCTTAACGTTGAACAGTTATTATACGAATTCTAAGTTTTATAAAATTAATCTGTTATTTATTTCTTTTATAAAATTAATGTGCCATTTATTTCAAAAATTATCGATCACAATTTTTTAACACCCAATATACAATTTATGTATCCTAAACATCCATATTTATTTAATATCGGAATGGTTTCTGTTCTGAAACAAAAATAAAAAAAAAAAAGTTATGGCCAAGTTAAGTAACAACATACATGGGAAATATCCAAAAGGCACAAAATATATACCATTGAAATGCTGAGAGATAGATAGATAGATGGTGGATGCAATATAAATTCTTTGAACGTAGATGATAGTTAGCATAATTATCATTTTTGTCTGTCGGTCAATATATTTCTCTTATAAATAATAAAGTTAAACACACCCTAATGCAGGATACCTTCGTTTTGGTGATATAGGTGTAAATAATAATAATAAAAAAAAAAAAACCGCTTACTTCATCCCCCATAAAGTAAGAACACAAGCACAGTAAAATAGAATTCTTTTTCCATTTTTTTAAACGTTGTGTTTATATAACTTATTCTTTTTTTTTATGACAATAGATCATATTCTTTTCCACATAAAGCACCAACAATGACTTGCAACTATTTAGTGTAGGTTATTACAGTCAATCCTCATCTTTTATAATTTTTTTTTCTCAATATAAGTTTTAATTTAGTTTCCGGCGTGTGTATGTAGTCCACTTAAATTTTGTTAAATTTGATCCATTTTCGATGTTTTATTGAGCTGTTATATTGAATATATGTGAAAAACCAATGAAAATACAGTATTTTGATTTAATATAATGCAAACTAATATTATGGAACTGTTGTAAAGCTTAATTAGAGTTTTTTCCATGCGCTTCCACCATATTTATATATAATTGTTTTTAATATATATAATTTTATTAAAAATTATAGGTAAAACTTCCCCGAAATAATTATTATTTCAGGAAAAATTCCTAAAGAAAGTGGTTACTTTATATGTTGACATACAAAGTAACCACTTCATATCTTAGAATGGGTCATTTAAAAAAAATTCATCAAAATCGGAGTATATTTGACATATTCCGAAAAAATTTCCTAATTTTCTTCCACTTCGTTTTTTATAACTAACTTTTACAAAAACCGATTTTTTCTATAAAACAGAAATTACTAGAATATACTACAAATTAATTCGTTCTTCATTTATATGTAGGTTTGTGATAAAAATTTATTCAATCTCTTTATCGTCTTGAGTATGAAAGAATCTATTAGTTTTACGTTGAAATTTTAATAGAATTCAGCATAATTTGTGGATTTGGAGCCGTTTTACTATACAAATTGTAACCTTGTGTGATTAATTTTGTCTGTTACAACAGGTACACAATATTCGTGTTATAGACTTAAGTGCTTTTTTTCTATATATTTGTTTAGATTTGAATTTATTGAAAAATTTTTTTGAACTATTTATAACGTCATTTAAAACTATTAATTGATTTTTTTTTTGAACAAAAAATTTTTACTACACTATTTCAAATTTTATAGTTTACTGATAATTATTTAATTTCATTTATTGAACCATAAAAAATTATTAGAAATTATCATGGTTTAATTATACAACCGATTAAAAACCTTCAATATTGTTAAATTTCAATATCATTGTTGAGCTCTGTTCATTGATTGCAAAAAGTATGCATTTTTTTAGAATAAAAATATTATTAAGCACCTTTCCAGCAAATTTCTTTGCATGTTTCGTGATTATTTATGTAATATATATGTGAGAAATAGTTTGTTAAATTTATTTAATTTTAATAAATTATAGAGAACAAGCTCAAAAGTGTATTTGGATTTTCTTGATAAAACCGTAATCGTAAATTCACAAAGATAAGTAAAATATCCATTTCAAGAATAGCTGTGATTACCTAATTCAGCATAGACTTTAGGTAATTTTTAAGGTTTCCCCTAAAATCTTCTCAGCAGAAAAAGGCTGTTCATACAATGTTTTACAATACCCCTTTCACTATCCTAATAAATTTTTCATGGCTTATTTTTGAAGTTCCATCCGGTTCGCAAGTGATGCACTTTGATGTTTAGTATTGTTTATATCGAATATATATTGTGTCATTTAAAACGAGTTCGTCAACAATCCTTATGGCCCAGTACCTTTATTTATTAAAAATAGCGAAAAACAAAAACCTGATTTTCAAAGCCAATAGAAAAGATTGATTTATTTGGAATTACACTCTAAAGAAATATTGAAGATGAATATTTGGTTCATCGCATAATTTTGAGTCATCATATTTTCCCGATATTTAATTGGTATCTATGGATTACATTGCATTTTACAACGATACTGTTTTAATGGGGATATCCGATAAAACATTTAAGGACGTTCCCAAGGGAGATTCGTGGTCAAATTTTTGAGAGACTATTCCAATGTTAATTACGATAACTATAATTGAAAAAGTGTGAGATTCACTGAGATCCTTCCATTAAATTTTCTAATCGCAGAAATGCAAAAGTAATTTCAATGCGTCATTTTTCGGATTCGTTATATTTTACGAGAAAAAGATCGAAAACTAATGTTTGTAACGGTAGAAAATATTGACCGCACAAACAAAATTTTGCTGTCGGTGTTCATTGAATCCATCGAATAAGGTCAATTTCCAAATGTCCATCCGTCCGTCCGTGAACAAGATAACTAATAAACGAAAAGAGATAACGAGTTAAATATTAGGTGATATACTTTAGGCATAAAAAGTAAGCTCAATTTCCATTCGAGCCAATGATCCACCTTTTGCACTATTAAAGACAGAAGAAAAGTCCAAAGACAAAAAAGGTTTGTGTTTTTAAAACACAAAGTACGAGTATTTTATGAATGCTTATCATTAAAAATAGTTCAACTATTGATATTGCCGAGTACCTTAACAATTAACTCTGTTAGTTGTTAGCTTTACTTGTTTCATTTTCATAATTAAACCGCTTGTTATAAGTTTTTTTTATAGATATATAGGTAATTGTTATTAAATGTATTCAACTAATGATTTTCATTTTTTATGGACAATCGTAAGAATTGTTCTTTCATAAAACATCAACCAGAATTGGACATACGTTTTAAATATGCATAATTTGTAAGGAAAATTTTCAAAACTTACAGCTGCAAGGTTGGATAAAAAAATTTTTACAGGACACGTTTAAGTATGTCTATTTAAGTTTTCTACAAAAGTGGAATGATTTTCTTGAGAACTTTCTTAAATATTAAAAATTCTAATAGCAGTGCGTAAATTTATATATTTTTTTTATTTGCGAACGTATTCAATAGATTAAATATATTGGTTCACAGACATTTTTGACAATTATCGTTAATAATGTGAACCTAAAAATGAACAACTTTATACCATACATAAAAAAAATTACCTTACAAATCATTTCATGATTATCGAATCTGTTAACATATTATTTAAAAAACAACATATTTTTTTGCAACAAAACCAAATAGATGGATTTTTTAGCTTGTGGTGTGTGTGTTGGCTACAACGCTCAGCTACAGGGTAAAATGTATATTTGTTGTTGTTGTATTATAGGGACGACCGGCTATTTTGACTTTGATATGAGCACACATGATTTTGACGTAGCCATTCTGCATATTCTCACGTATTGTCGGTAACAAAACAGTGTATATTATATATATTTATGTATGTCACCACCAAAGGATGCAATCGGACAACCGTGCAGAATTATCCTGATTGCATGAGTTGCATATTCCTACTTAGTTCCTAAGTTAATTCCTACTGATATAGTTTTAAGTAGAAAAATCTTTAGTCCCATATGTTCAAGTACCATATACATTGAATTTAAATTCTACTATTTCCTTGTGTGAATCACAAAACCAATTTTGAGTATCTTAAAAAACAAACCGTGGTTTCGGAAAGTTGTACAAATATAGTCAAACTTTCACAGCGGTCTGGCCTTAATGAAATGCCAAAAATATTTATTGCTCTATAGTCGAATAGGGTGTTTGAATGTGTCTGAATAATTAACTTTTGCTTAGCCATGTTGTTTTTAATCGTTGTAGCTATTTAATTTTGTAAATTCATATTTAATGTTTATAGTTTTTAATAAATTAATTTACACCAACGCCTAGCGCACCTTGAATAAGCTACACTTTCAACATGTCAAATAAAATGTCGAAATATGAAAACATTTCCTTAATAAATTTAGAAAAAAGTAAATAAAATGCAGATTATTTTAAACCAGAAAAGAACTATAAAAACAAAAATCTGTAACCAATCACAAGGCGTTTCCGTGCCAGATAAAAATTTCAAAAATTATTACACTTTATTTCGTGCAATTTGGAAGAAGTAAACATAATTAAGTTTGAATAAAGTGAAATATGTTATTTAAGGTTATTATCTTATAGAATGGCTACACATTTTGTAGTGTATCAATGCTGTGAAATAGTCGTATTAAGTATATTTCATAAATTATACGTTTTGGATTTAATTATGTTTGCCTAGACACTATAAGGATAACGAATTTCAATCTTTGACATTCACATACCTTTGTATATTTTATATACTCCTTGTCTCTCAATAAACTAAAAGTCCACTACAACATTCAACAGCATTCGCATTTTGTAATGCAATTTCTTCTGTTTAAGGTGTGTAAATTACAGATAATCTTAACTGAACATGACAATATGTGCTCGTATGGTTAATATGCTATTTAATTGCCATGATAAAATATAAATTTTACTTTTTTTAGTATTGTACTTCGTAAAAAAAATATTAAAAAAAACTATATAATTTATTTTAAATAATAATTTAATCTCGTAATTTGGATTCAATGACGATTAATCAATATTTAAAAACAATTTTATTTGTATTTATTTTTTACTTCGATTGGAAATATATACATGAATATCGGAATGATCGATTTTGAAGAAAAATTATTAAATTTGCTTTTCTTATATTTATAGGTTAAATATTTAGCTATGGGTGGTTAACTTCCATAAATCTGTTTGACACTACTGTCACTTGGCATTATTAAACGATAATACGAATCCACCTCGTATTCGTTATTTTTGTCTAGGAAATAGTAATAGGAAAATTTCGAGATATAATTTTTAGTTATTACTTAAGTGAATTCTAAAGCGCCGATTTGTATGGTTTCAGGTTGACTAATATTATTTAGAAAATACATACGTATCAAATAAAAAAGCATACTTTGAATATAAATTGCCTTTAAATTAGAAATTCCGCTTTGATATGCAATTATAAATATCCAAAACATTCCAAACTAATTAGGCAATTGTAATGGATAGTCGAAAAAGTTGTGAACAGTTGAAACGCACCTATATAATACATGTAAACCTATATTACGTCACCCAAGCTGCACTATCATACTGCCGAGTTTTAGGTTGTCTCAAGTTTCCGTGTTATACGTGGATCCATAATGACGTATTTTCCAATACAACCGAGCATAGTATGTCGAAGAGACCACTTACTCGATTGATGCGATTAACTCGTAGTGTCGAAAATTTGTAATAAAACATTCACATTCTAGAAAATATAATTATTTTATCCATTGTTTGCATGTAAATTGTATAACAAATGTCTAACAAATATTATTCAATAATTACAAAAAATGACATTTAATTGAAGGTGTAGGGTTGAAAATTGTAAAAATGGTTGAAAAAATGGCATTAGTAATTATTTTTAATTGCAAATATAAATAATTTTTCATTTAAATTAGTTAATAAACTTTGAGAACTTTTCTATGATGAATAATACACCACTCACAGAGTTATATATCATTTGATTGATAAACTAGTATTTCGTAACCATAAAAACGAATGAAAACATTTTAAATTGTTCCACCAAACCACTGATAAAGTAGCCAAATATCCGTTTCGAATTCAATTACACATTATGCAAATATGTTTCGTAAATTGAAAATTCATATAATTTACGAAAAAATAGTATCGTCAGGTGTACCATTTTCTTTCTATTGAAACTTATCATGAAAATAACTGTAACCAACGCATGCACGGGAAATGAAATATGTTGTCATTCATGAAGAAGAGGAGGGGTTGTAACAATTTCCAATAAACTTTACACAAAAGCCTTAAAGAAATTCTTTTGAGTAAATTTATCGCAGAAAGTCTAAAAATTTGTGTAATTTAATGCCAATCAAATTTCAGTCGATAGTTCGATGAATACAGTATATTTAGTTCTTTATTGTATTTCTTATGCAATTATTTCTCATGCGTACTAATTATTTTTGATCGTGATATAAATTTTATTTAATACGAAATTATAAGAATTAAAATTTTTCAATTCTCTGAATGAAAACGATTTGTTAATTTCAAGATCATGTAAGGGGATCGATATTTAAAAATTTATATTTTTGGACTACTTTTTTGGTTTTTTTTTTTGAAAAACACTTTGAAAAAGCATTACCATTTACGTTTTGATGTCAAAATTGTACATGTTAAATTTCATAAAATTTGAAAAATCATTTTTTGAGTTATTTATACCGACTAAAAATAGAAAGAAATACAATTTATATTACATTAAACATTGTCTTTAGTATGGAAATGCTAGATCGAGAATTATTAATAATATTTATTTTTTTATTTTTATGTGCATTTTGTTTTTGGATTGGATCTGTTTTTTCGAATCTCTCATGTTTTGGTGGAATTTTATTTAAGCACAAAATTGACAAAAAGAGTGAATGCTTTACAAATAAATTTTCTATGAGTACTTTACAAGGGTGATGTTTTTATCACAATATAATAGTTAAACTGAATTATGCCATAAGATTGTTTCTTGTATAGTATGTAAAAGTGTGAAATTTCATATACCCACTCGTCAAATTTTCTAAAAGAAACGCATTTTATGATAGATATAACCCTTCGGAAATATTGATCTCTTTAATGGAGATGGAACAGTCGAGACATAAAAACCGCTTCGATAACAAACATAATTTTTTTATTGAATATTTGAAAAATATATTCTTGATCTGTATATATTATGATGACCAAAAATATTAAAATTTCAATATTTTTTTCCCGTATTTTTTATTCAAATTTTCTAAAAATCATTATAATACAGGGCAATATACGACAATTAAGTACCTATAATTTTATATTCATTTAATCAAGCACAAAATGTTTGTTTTCTTACACAGATGGTAACGACGCTAACGACGACGTCAGAAATCGTCTATAAATCAACCTGTTTAGGTAACCTATTGAATTTATTTCTAGAATATACATAAAATATTTTGAACTTATTTAAACGATAATAAAATCAACATTTTCTACAGTTCTTTTTGATAACGCCAGAATCATGGTACGCCAAACTACGTTAACAACAGTGGATGAATGCTTATTTAAACCGAGGTGTTGTAGACATAAGGAGACCAAACAGTATAGCCTTTTATAGTAATTTCTCATGTTTTGGTGGAATTTTATTTAGCAATTTTGTGTTCTTATGAATCTTTCGAGTGATTATTTACTATTTTGCCCCCAGATAGCGTTCGTATAGCATAATTTTTAAATATGTATCCACGTAATTTTAGACTACTAATATCGAATTAATCTCAGTATCACTTAGTGACATAAGATATTTTGTAACTTATTTATACGATAATAAAAATAACATTTTTTACACTTGAAAACGTTCGTTTTGATAACGCCAGAATCATGGTACGCCAAACTATGTTAACAACAGTGGATGGGTGTTTGTTTAAACCGAGAAGCTGTAGACATAATAAGGAGGCCAAACATTATAGCCCTGTATAGTAATTTCTCATGTTTGGTGAAATTTTATTTAGCAATTTTGAGTTCGTATAAATCTGGCGAGTGATTATTTCATATTTTACCACCAGTTGGCATTCGGATAGCATAATTTTTAAATTTGATAACAGAGTAATTTTAGACTGGTAGTATCGATACAATCTAAGTATCATTTAGTGACAGAATAGCTATAAGTTTAAGTTAACATCAGTTAACTTAAACTTATTTTAATATTGTGTTACTACTGCTTATTATGTCTATAGCTCCTTGCTTAAAACTTTTATTGATGATAATACTAATTAATCGTGAATAAATTTCGCACTCAATATAAAATTGAACATAATAAAATAACATTATGTGAAATTCCATTAAATGACCATCCTTGAACTAAGCTTTTATTCCACACATAAGTAACATGTTTTTTTTTTTTTGAAATAATAACAAACTACTACAATATCGTTAAGAAAAAACAATTGAAGAATATTCTATATTCAACGATTGGTATGTGAAAAAATCGATTAAGTCTGTAATAATATAATTAAAGGCGCAGTATATTTGTGATATTTTAATAATAAAACACTCACACGAAAATTATATTTAAATTTTCTTCAAGTAAGTTTTAATCAATAATGCATGGAATTTAGTATACTATGGACAACGTAAGGAAGTATAAATGTTTGCCTTGTTTTCATCGAATTTTCATATTTCACCAAGACTCAAAATTCATGAAAAAATTTAACTAGATGATTCTATCAAAGAAGATTCATAATAAAAACATGAATTGTGAATAACAATTATTTTATATAAATGGTTTAACTGTAAATAAAATAGAAAAATTGCTTGGTTTCAAATTTAAGTATTTTATACTCTACATATAAATAAGTTTTAGTCAAAGTTTAGAAAGCTAGAAATTATTGAACCCCCTCACTAAGTTTTGATATTGGTGTTCTTAAAATGACCTATTTAGTACATTTCAATCCGTGCCCTCCTGTCTTTCATGAAGATAACTCAAAATCGTAAAGAGATAGCAAGTTTAAATTTTGGTGTATTTTAGACATGTATTTTAGTCCAGTGGATCCATGACCCAAGTTTTTAATCATGATAAATAGAAGAAAAATTTAAAAACTAGAGATGTTTGTTTATTTAAACAAATATCTTTTGATTGAAACAATTTTCCGTAAAATGTTTAGATCGCCTAAATTTTAGCTCAAATTTAGCTACTAAGCACATATATACAATACATATTATCATTATATAAATTTTATAGCTTGATTGATTGTATATTTAGAGTATTTTATGAATGATAATGATTCAAATTAGTTCAAACATTGAGACTAAACCTTTTGCCGAGTATTTAATGTATTAACTCTCTTAGCTGTTATGTTCACTTTATTTTTGTGAAGTTTATTGAAATTGAAAAAGAATTGTAGCGAGTTAGCTAGCGAAATTCTAAAATTGGCTAAAAACTTAAATTGTATTTGTGTTATAAAAATTGTTCGATTTCCATCCGTGTCCGTCTGTACGTCATGAAGATCGAAAAGAGATACCCAGTTGAAATTTTTGTGACGTATTTTCAACATAAAAACTAAATTCAAGTTCGTGAATGAGTAAAATCAGTTAATTGGGTCCAATGGATTCATGACCTAACCTTTTAACCATGAAAGAATAATAGAAGAAAAATTGAAAAACGTAAATTGTTTTTTAAATCAACAACTTTTGTCTGAAACAATTTTTCGAAAATAATATAATACATATTATAATTATATAAATTTTATAACTGTATAGGCTGAACCTTTAGAGTATTTTATGAATGATAATGATGAAAAATAGTTCCAACATTGATAAAGAGAATTGTACCGTTGTGCTAATTCTAAATTATCAAATAGATCAATTTTAATTACAATTGAAGATGTCTTTTTCTTTAGTTTCCTTAGCAATAAACTTAATTTCTTAAAATTTTAACACCAAGCAGCGTAGAGTTTACGTAAAATTATAAATATTTTATCCGTTGCATATACGTAAAATATCGCTACGCTATCCTAACAAGTAAAACTGTTTATTTTCTCCGGAGTTCTGTTCTTATCTATAAATAGGAACAATATTTATTGTCATCAATTGAATTTTTTTCAATAAAATAGATCGCTTTTTTCAAATGTGTTTCTATTTTATTTGTAAAATGCAACATATTTAATTAATTACCTTTGTTTATTTTTGTTTTGCTATTGATATTTAAAGTAAATCAATAGCTGAGAATATTTTACTTTATTCTTATTAGCTGTGTTAATCAAAAAGCGCCAATAAATATCTCAAAACAATTGTCTTAGGCGGAATTAGTCAGTAGATAATTCTTTAATGTTGTTTTTCGTTTCTTATATATGTTTATGTTTGAATAGATAGAAGCCGTCAATAATGGACACAGATCGTCCACATTATGTATGAAGATGTTTTTTGGTAAAAATATACTAATCATGGACTTCGTGGTTACATGAAAAGCTATATGTTCGGCACAGCATAACCGATTGAGTTGCAATTTGTACCTTACGTGAAAAAAAAAAATGTCTATACGGGGCAGGCAGTAACTTGACTTTTATTTTTACACATTTTTCCACGCATGTATATATGAGTTTCATCAAAATGAGCCCAACGGTTCGAGAGATATCCGCATTTTAGTAAATTATAAAAGTTGAGCATAGTATTTTCGGTACGGTAATTGCTATGTGAAATGTTCTAAAACGGGATCATCTCGAACAACTATTCTAACTGTTAACTACACATTTAGAAAATTTATTCAGTAGTTTAGAGTTATGAATTCGTCTGAACGAGTGGCACAGGTTGACTGACCGACAAACACACGAACATGACATAAAACTTGCTCAGAATGTACCAAAATGTCAATATATAAAAAAACTTTTGAAATCAGAGCTCACAATACGATATCGATAGTTATAACTTGAAAGTAAAATGAATTTTCTAGATTTTAATCACATAATGTTTAGGAGTAAGCGAATGTTCTGTTATGAACTCTGGTTTTTCTTTAACATTCGTATTTTACATCGTTGGTTTCAAAAAAATTTTATGCATATATAAACTTGCAAAAATATAACTTAATTGATTTTTTATTATCGATTTCATATCATAAAACACATCATATTAGAGGGTCATTAATACATTGATTTCTGTTATCTCTTCAAATGTTGTACTTACAGTATATATTAGCATGAATTCTATAAATTTAAATATTTGGAAACAAATCTATGAATAACTGCTGGAATTAAACTTTTTCTATTGAAAATTGTTACTCAAATTTTTTACTTACATTCATATCATTAAAAAAAATATATGAAAAAAATTAATTAATCATTAAACAACCGAATTAATAACCAATAAAACCACTTAAATATGGGAATGGCATTGAATTTTTATATTTATTTTAACTTACACGTCTTGCTACAATTACGTAATAATAATACGCCATGAGATCAAAATGTTGTTTTTATAATTACTTCAAATATTGATAATACTCGCTAAGAAAGTAGTTTAATGCTTATTGATCCCAGCACTAGTTTATTTTGGTTTTTTGTAAAAGAAAACTAAATTTTTTAAATAAGTTTTGGATATTTTTGAACTGCGAGTATTAACAAACCTTTAAACATTGTTGGTTGTACCTTCTTTTAAAACTTCTGGGAGTTTTGATAGTCCTACAAAAATCATTATAAAATTCTACATTATAATTTAGTCAGTCTGATTCGTTAGCATTTTGCCGGGAGCGGGCATTAAAGTAAAAAAACCATGAACGGTGACACTACTTTCTAAAATCTTATGAGTGATTTATGAGTAATATATTAACTAAAAATTAGTTATATCATGTCGAGTGTTAAAGTTGTACGAAATCCGGACATCCTATAAGTATTTTCTAAAACCTGAAATTCGGTACACAGGTCGAAAATATTATGTTAAATACCAAAATTTAGTGAGTCAGAATTTTACTGTAACAGATGTGTGATATTATTTGTATAAAAATCCTCCTCTATTCGGCACAAGTATTTTATAAAAGCTGAAAAGGGAATGAACATCTGACAACTGAGTATCGTGAAACTCATTCTACATCAAGAAAACTTCTGCACGAAAAGAGATACCAAAATAAAGATTTTGTGGCAAATTAAAGTTCTAAAAATTGAGTTTAAGAGCTAAAAAGCCCGTGAATGAGTAAAATCAGTTTATTGGATCCATAATTCAAGTTTTGAACCACAAAAATAGAAGAAAAATTCGAAGATAAAAAACAAACAACATTTGTTTGAAACAGTTTTTCAAAAAAATTTGCCTCAATTTTAGTTCATCTTTATCCTTTACATCGCTTAGACAAAACGCGAACCTATGTTAAAGTTTAATTATTTACTTTGCGTATTAGATTGTCTACTCATTACATATTGGTAATATTGATATTGTCTTATAAACAAAGAGAGATCACCTGTTTGAATAATAATAATAACAGTGTTTCATTAATAGATTTATCATAAATTTTATTACATTATACAATTCATGTGACATTTAAAGTATGTGATTTGTCTGAGAACATTATTATTTAATAATATTTAAATGACTTTATCATTCAACAACAGGACTAGACCAACCCAACTATATACCACCTTACAAGTAACAATAACGTACAGGTATCTATATCTACAATATCAGAGTGAATGTACTGTTAATTATATAGTTAATCAAGATATTGTAATTATTTATTCAAATTATTATGAATGAAAAAAACCTAGATGCTATTTAGATTTTTAGATTCAAATACAGACTTATCGTTATGTATGGATAAAACGAATAGCATGTATTGACTTCTAATTTGGGCTGCTTTTAGATAGCCGTGGTCGAAATAATGAATGGGAAAAAAATCACTAGGTATTAAAATTGTCTGGTTTAATATTTACAAATTTTGATATCCCTGTTCTTTATTTGTAAATATATTTGAAATTTGATAATTCGTGGGCTTTTAGGTTATAAATGCATTTAGCAAATTAACTTTTTATATTTTGCCATTAATTTTTGAATTTACAAAATTATTGAAACTATAAATGGTCCTTTAATGAAGTTCGTCCGGTTCGTCCGGACAGTTATTAGCTTAGTATACACATTTTACGTATATGTAATTACAAAGACTGATTTATATATTTATATAACTTACTGAAGCTCTAACACATACTATATAAAATTTATACATACACTCACTATAGTATATTGGTGCATTCATACATGAAATTATTTTGTTCACTGATTACTAATTTTTATTGTTAATCTAAGCGACGATGTCAATTAAATCCATTTTTTATGTACTTCCTAACTTTCCTTTCTATAATATATAAAATTTTGATTGAATTCTGTAAAACAGTTTTTACTTTATGTGAAAAAAATCATACTAATCGTACATAAACTGACTTTTTTCTATAAGAGACCATGATAAAATTAGAAAACTTTAATCTCGGCTCTTTAAGCAGATCAATTTCAATCGGATAAGAATCTTTTTTTGTTATTAATTAAAGAAAAATCAAGAGAAGCTTCATTAAAATCTTTAGAAAAGTCATTCTTCGGCCTAAATTCCTTACAACATTTTTGAATTTTTATAAACCAATACGGTATTTTCCGTATAAACAGCAGTTATTCTCCAATTTCTATACTTAGGCCCAGTATAATTTTCCTACTATAGTTATCCAGTTGTCAGACGCCTTAAAGATATACATTGCCTACGATTGGTCTGACTGTTCATACACTGTACTGAAATAATTCCCTGATTATCATACATAAAAAGCAAGATTGAGAATATAGCTCCGATTTTTTTTTAGGCTTTATAGAATCTGGTAAAGATAACCATCGACAGGAAGTGCATGACAGTATAGATTATCAATTTTTAAAATATTATTCGGCTCATACACACAAATCAGCTCTGAGACTATAAGGAAAGTAAGTTGTGTTTTTACCTATCTTTAGCACCCTGCACCTGTAAATTGGCCATAGGTACAAGATTGTAAGTATGCATACATAGTGCAAGTACATAATAGCACCGACTTGTCCCACACATTTTATTTTTCAGAAAATAAAAAGGTCGGGTGGCCATGGGATCTTGCTCTATCAATATTATCAACGTTTGACGTAATATTGTTAAATTTGATAATGAATTAAATGTGGTTTTGAATTCCCGGAAATCATCGGGAATTCTGCTGCAAACTTTTTAATTATAACTTACAAAATTAATATTTGTCAAACGGTTGACCCTAAAGGCCATCCCTGCAACCGCCCGCAACCAACCGCGATGAAATTTGTTACAAAAGTTATAAGCGGTTCACATACTTTCACACACACAGGGAAGCTTCCTGTAACTTCAAAACGTCGAGATCTGATGAAAACTCAATTTTTTCAAAACGGGGTAAAACCAATAACTACCCGATTTTTTAAAATCTTCGATTTTCTTAGCAGGAAGTTAAAAATAGACTTGTAATAAAACTTAAACACGATCTTTCCAATTATTACAAAAAATTAATTCTAAAGCCTTATTAACTCACAATATTTGTTTTAAAATCTGATCTGTCTCCGATATTATACCTGACGTTATGTCTCTAAATATAAAATCTATACCTATTATTCTGATAGATTAATTTATTATTTCATACACTATGTAATTTAATACCATCATACACTACGAATTTTATACAAAGTAGTTTCGCGTTGTTTGTTTTATTTTTTAATATGCAACTTAAAAATACTTTATAGAAATTTCACAAATCACAAGTAAATACTTTTATCTTTTCCAAGAAATAGGACATTAACCCACTGAATACTGAGGCATTATGATTGAATTCATTACTGATGGGGTCTTAGTGGCATGTACCTTTTTCTCTGAAAGCGAAGAGTAATATGTTTATCACCTATGTTTCAATGTAGGTATGTATATTTGTACGTTGTGGCACTGTAGAAACTAATTGTCTGCACTGATTTTCTACCAAACCTATCGAATACCTAATCATTGTAAAATGAAATTAAAAATAGTAAATTTAAAAAATCAAAAGTGAACTTTAAATAACTAATTTTCTTGTGACCAACTTTCTAAGTCGGCACGAATAATATTCAAGCAAGAAACAAAATTCATTGGAAGCGACTTCGTTTATTAGTCAAAAGGAAATTATTTATGGTACCTTTTAATTTAAAATTAATTTTTAATTTTGGTTAATTGTTAATATTGGTATATTAATTTTTTATTTAAAGTTTTCGGCCCAGTTTAATTTTTGGATCTATTAAATTTTCTTTTTTTATCACTCTAATTTGCAGCATAGTAATATTTATCACTTATTATTATTTTTATGCAGAATTTCTGTTTTCAGGTTACACATTACTGTAATTCATAAAGATTGCTCTGTTTCACCAGTACAACAGCCTGATGGATATTCTAGTAGGACAGTTGGACTTTTGACATCATGTTGTCTTGATTTAAAATTTTTAAAATTTTTTTCCAATCAAATTTGTACTGGACATCCAAACGGATATAATGTATTAATCCCTTATTTTAAAGACACAACTAGGTAGATCTGTATCTCTTAAAGGGATAGTTGAATTCTAAAATCCCAGATTAATATCTATTCTCCCCATTCGGCATGCATAAATCACTGCTCGCGGTTAATAAGCAATGGCCTCTCCTACAAATTCTAGGCAGTAATTAATCATGCTGGTACAAACAAACCAAAAATGTACAATAAACACAAAAAAGCAGAAAATAAAAAATAATTTCTAATAAGAAAGCAACAATTAAATCAACCAAAATGTGCCAATAAAAAATTGCAGGAATAATGGTATTACCTTTCTTATTTATTAATAATATTCAGTATTGGGAATAACACGTTACTGGCCTAGCTACTGTTGCAGTTCTTCTCAACCATTGTGTTTAGGCACTTTAGTATGCCGCTAATTTCTTGAATTGTGTAGGCAAGTACAAAAAAATTTGTATGCACTTTATAAGGAAATTTAATAATAGTGTGGCAGCAAATTTTTGAGATTGTTAAAAGTGTGTCGCAACAAAAACCGATTGCCAATCACTGCACAATTGATTTCACGAGCTCTTTTTACCTTCAATATACGGGTTTGTGTCTTAAGAAGAAAAAACAAAATTTTAAACCAAAATTATATTTCTTTAAATAGAAGCTTAAACTGTTAAAGTCATCTAACTGGCCTTTAAAAATTGTTAAATAAAATACAAATTTGCCCTAGATTTTTTTTATAATACTTTGAGTGTTTAAATTTATATAAAAATCCAATCAAATAATTGAAAATAATAATAGCAAATTCGTTATTAAAATAATAATATAAAAAAAATTTAGAATCCAGTTGTTTCAATAAATAATGAATTAAATAAATGTACAGACATTTAAATATATACTACATTGTCTCTAAAACAGTCATACAAATTCTAAGCTAATAACGGTTTTTTAACGTATTTTACAATTCTTTTGAGATGTTATATAAATTATAAAACACCATAGATATATTTAGAATTTAATAAATTTTAATTATATTTGAAGGAATTGAACGAAGTCGATTTTAAAGCGTATTAATAAAGTTGAAATTTAATATTTAGTTAAAAATGATTGTAAATTTTCTAAAAATAATAGTCCAGTACGAAATTTCAAATTTACATTACATGAAATCAATGGTTCAAAGTTGTTTTAGTGGCTAAATTTAACATACCTTCATATTTCATATATATATATATATATATATATCATCCAGTTTAATTTACATAAGTAAATTTTTTTTCTTAAATGAACTTTGACATCAAATTTCATCCACTGAGACTATAATTTTGGTCACGTAAAAAGCCATATGTATATTAATGCACAAGTCCAACCCCAAGGAAGAATAGTGGTGCCAAAGACAAATTTATAGTTGTAAAATTATGTACAAAAGAAAAACATTTCATGTATGTATACATTTTTAACAAACAATATTAATTTTCCCAAAAAAAAAACTGCCTTCAAAAAAAACGTAAACTAAAGTACAAAATTATTTTAAATTTAAAACTTCTACAAATAATTTCCTTGTGACCAATTACATTTCGAAGTCAGCGTCAATCATATTCTTAACTAAAAAACTAATTCATTGACGCCGACTGAGACAGGTAATTGTTCTCAAACACATTATTTGTTTTAAATTTAAAATTTTTAATTTTTAGCTCATTTTTTTTTTTTTGAGAAAATTTTTTACGCCAGCTCTGGATTTATACATAATAGGGACAATCGGGGTTAATGCCCAGAGCGGAAAAATTCGTAGAGTGAGATAAGAAATTATCTCCGCGTTATGGAAAATGCTTTGAAAAGTGGCATCGTGTTGAAAACACCTTCAAATTATAATAAATAAAATAATTTTTTTCATTCACAAGAGTATGGTCACAATTATAAATATTGTAGTTTCATCAACAAAATTGAGAAAAAATTTCAGTGATAATTGGTTATTTAAGAATTATTTCAATTCATAATTTTTAATTTCCCGCTATGCAAATTACATATTTTGAAAAAATTCAATATATTGATTTTCATCAAATTTGGCTTAAAGGGGTTGTCATCAGATATCGGCGTTTTAAGGTCCTAGAACCCATTTCTAACAAACATGCAATCCCCATATAACTTTTGAACAGAATATTCTTTTTCGACCGTTTGCTGAAAGTCCTACTTAAAAATTGTATTTTATAGAATTTTTATTCATTTTATGTAATATTGGATAGTAGGGCGGTGTTTTGCAGAGTGCCCGCATTAAGGTTAAATTCGGCTCGGATTGTATCACAATACCTTAGTAATTAATTCATCTGATATTTATATTTATGTGAAGTATTTATTATTGTGAATGTATTGTATTGTATAAAAATAATTATTTAAAAGCAGTTACTAAATGATAAAATTAGTATTCTTAAATACTGTTTTCCAAATTAGACTGTAATCCCTACTCAGTGCAAGAAAATAAAATCTTGTTGCATTAAAAAACATTGAAAACGGTTGTTGAAAGACAATCATGAAATAATAACAATTTTATGGTTGATTTATACCTAATTTTGCTGATCGTAAAAATTAATTTTAATTAAAATGTATAAATTATATTTAGAAATGTGGCGATACTTATTAAAAATAATTATCTTAATCATTGTAATAAAATGCGGATATCAATGTAACCACAGAACATAGATATTATTTATGAATGAGGCCAAAATATATAGTTTTTACTTCCGAGTTCAAAGTGTTTTTCTGATTTAAAAAAAAAAAAAAAAAACCGTTTTTTTTTTGGCTCCAATTAAAAACCGTTTTATATATGTCGTTTAGACCTGCCTGAACAATTTTAATATCGTGTCCGTCGTGTATCCAAAACTCATTTAGACGAACGTGGCCGTACTCAACAAATACTTAATGAATGAAAATTTATAAATTTGTTCTAAACAATAATGGAGATGTTTATGGTAGTAACCGTATTGATATATCGCATCTATCAATGACCGTTCCGTGGACCGTTTCCGATATACTTCATGAACCGTTCGTCCGATTATGATGAAATTATATGTGTACATATGGGGTATACAGCAGTAGTTGATATTGTGACAAAATCGATTATTCTAGAACATAGTTATAAAAAAACTAGAAAATTGAAGCAAATAAACGTGAAAAAAATAAAGTCAGCTTACAGCTTAGAATTTTATATAAAAATAGAAATTTTTTTAACTTACACCCAAATTTTAACTGAATGCGTCAAGTTGTTTTAGTACATATATCTATTCCATAATTGATATTTGCAGATAAATACCGGTGTATCGTCATCATTCTCAGTTAACAGCTAAAATTGATGTCCATAATATATATCCACATATTATTTAGAAATTTGTATATAATATCATACATTAGTATATAATAAACTGCATCTACTTTATGGACACTCATTCCATCCATTAATTAATTACCTTAGTTTACTCACAATCACACTTGGAACGTGCAAAATGTCTCTCACCTGGCTGGCCTGTCCCAATACAGTTTTTACAGTAAATCACTAACTTTATGTACCACTAAATCCACGGGAACAGTTAAATTTAATATAATTCATAAATTGAATGAAATGTTATAAAAAAAGACTCAAATTTATATTGTTCGTAGCATATATTCTCGATAAATTTTGTCCCCCATAAGGTAGATCTCTCTGCCGTATTTTTATAATATCAAAAATTTTTATGAAATTGAAATGAAGAAAATGCATTTTTCCATCTCATATTTTTAAATTAGTATATTCGTACATCGCGTGGAAGTTTTGTGTTAATTATTGGCAGTGTATTTTTTCTTCTTCTTCTAATAGTTGTGTTTGTTCTAATACACATGTTAAACAGACGTGGTTAGTTATTGTTAGTAAATCATGACAAAAATTAGACAAAAAAAAAACAAGATTATATTAGTTAACTACATTTTAATTAAGTAATTAGTTAATTAAAACAGAATATTTAATTGAACCATTAAATTTTTCCTTAAGTAGTATATATTATATGGAAAAAGTATACATATTTCGGTTATATTTAAGAGATATACGACTCAAAAAAGAGACTTCAATGAAAAGCCAATCAATCGCTTGTACACTTTCTGTACAGTAAAATTGGAAAATATATATTTACTTATCTACAAATTTTCCACATTGATTGTGTGAGTTAGCCCAAATAAATGTGTAATTTGAAAAGAAGTTTTAAAATTTAAATATACTTAACAAAACTGCGTTTAATTAAGTATAACTTATTTATATACAAATTTTTAATCCTACTTCACTTTTTTCAAAAATTTGGGACTCAGGACGTTTTAACTTTACAGGATCTTGTAGCTCATAGACTTTCCTTCAAAATACTTTATAATCGTTAGAATAACAAGTCAAGTTAACGACTAACAAAGATAATCGACATATGTTTTAGTATCAATGGTTGATCTATCTTTAATGATTAGCATTCATCAAATACTCTAAATATAGTATAAAATACAGATATAAAATTTATTATCAAATGTATATAATTCTAAATACATGTATAATAATAATTTGTATTGTAATTATGTGTATGTTAATGTTAATTAGCTAATTTTGAGTGAATCTATACGTTTTACGATGTTTCAAACAAAAGTTGGTTAAAAAAATGTATATATATATATATATATATATATATATATATATATATATATATATATATATATATATATATATATATATATATATATATATACATTTTTTCTTTATGTTCGATGGTTTATTTTTAATCTTTAGCATTCATTAAATAATGTTAATATCCAGAATATCCAGACTATTCAGCTATATATATATGTAATATGTATTGTATTTATATACGTACTTAACGTACTTAAAAACAAAATTTGACATACAATAGTGATGCGAACCTAACCATTTTGCACAAAATGTTTCAAAAGAAAGTTGTTTGTTTAAAAAAAATAAAGATTTTCTCATGTTTAAAAATTTCTTCCAAGTTCTGGATCAAATGTACTGATTTTGCTCATTTACGAACTTAAGCGCAGTCTTTATATCTAAAATAGGTCACCAAAATTCAACTCCCTGTGTTATTTTATTTTTAAATTATATTGGCCAAGGACAGACGGATAGACATACATGCAGAAATGGATTAGTCCGCTGATCTATACCAAAATTTTGTTTGTGAGGTCAATATTTTCAAGCGTTTCAAACTTTAGACTTAAAAAAATTAATATATTCAGACATATTATGTATAATTCATGTATAACAACTTTAACAAATTGTTTATCAAATCCACAAGAACATCAATGGAAATTGTGAAAGTTTAATAACTCTTAAACGAATTTATGAATAAATAACTGAAGAAGGAACTAGAAGAATACCTGAATAAAAAAATATTTATTTGCAACATTCTTCAAATTAAACATTCTACAACTGTTTCGTGTTAATATATATATAATATATATATATAAAATCACATTTACATATTATATCAATAAGTTGTTTAGATTCAGTTCGTGTGTTTAAGAAGACAAATGTTTTTAAATCTCTTTTACAAGAAACGTATGTAATTTGTTGAATATGGCCTTAGTCAGTCTATAGGTGAGTCTACCGGTGCGTTGTGTGTGAGTTTATAATAATTTTGCTATCATAAACCATTCACTAAATTACCAATTATTTTACATAGAATTTATTGCTTCCTTTGACTCTTTGACGGTCATACGCATATTAGTTTCTAATAAAAAGGTGGGGTTCTTTTAAAGTAATGCTTAATTTGTGTTAATTTTTATTAAGTATCATAAATATTTATTTTTCAAATGATACACTTAGATTTTCTTTCAATGACAAGAACTCATAACTTTCTTTATAGCTTGCTCTTCCATTCACAACAATATTAAGAAAAATTTAAAAAAAAATTTGCTTCATAAAAAAGAACTGAAAAATTTTTTTGAATCGTAGAATCAATTTTGTGACTGAGGTAATAATTGGGACCGAATTCGAAGAGTAATTAGTCACAAAAGAAAGTTTTTATAAAAGTTTTTAAATTCCACACTTTAGATAAAAATTAATATACTCAGACATATTATACTTTATAAGTCGACTATAATAGACTGAAATTAATATACTTTCTTCGTTTTTTGAAGTCGGTTAAAAATAGTTCAAAATTTTACACTTCTTTAATCTAGGTATAAAATCACTAGTTAATACATACATGAATTATTCAGACAAAATATACATAAATAGCCGTATGAATGGTTTAACTGCATAATGTATACATTCACTACCCTTATCAAGTCAAAGTGTACAAGTCTCTTCTATCAGAGAAAGGAGTGAAAAGCATTTTTTTTATATTCATTAGTAGTTGTATTATGAATTAAAACTCGGGTAAATAATATATAATATTATAAAACAAATTCATCATAACTGTAATAATCAACACTTATTTATTATATTTACTTTATTTGATATAAATTTATATTCTGCCCGTTGTATATATGAAATTTTAATTGAATGATGTTCCACGAAGAAGACTATAACAAAAAACACCTTTTGCATTCGTAAAATGATATAATTGAATGGATGTTGATAGGGATCTAATTAATATTCAAATAAATATATACATTCTCTAATACTTTAAAATAAGCATTCATGTTACGTCTTTGTGATAATAAAATATAATATATGGGGTGTTTTTTTTTTAAAATGAATGAATGCTATTTTTAGAATGATAGACTTATCAATAGGGATAAGCATTGAAAGATTATCATGCAAAAACGCACGTCGCAACAACGTTCACAAATTGTGGAAATTTAATATCTAAATCAGTGTTCTATTTTACGAACATATAAATGACTTGTGAAATTAAAGACTAGTGAAATTTAATGTTTTTATAATAATAATATATTTTTATTCTTATTTAGTGTATAGACAGGGTAAATAAAATATGCCACAAAGATAATTGCATAAATTAGCGAATACTATCCGCAAATTCATTCATCATGAACTCTTTCAGAGTGTAATGCGTCTATAATAATTAGACATCGTCAAATTTTTTTTTCAAAAGTATGGTATTTTGATTATTGAACTGTTGTGGTATTTTGTTTTAAATGAGTTTGCAAATATTCAAAACACCATTAGCAATAAGTTCTTAAAGTTTGCACAAACTACATTTGTATGTTCCTAGTATTTTTCGTATGTTTGGTTTGAGAATTTTCCAAACTAAAAGTCCGTAAGAGCGGTTTACTATACAATCGTCCATCAGAGCAGATTGTTTGTCGCACTATCGAATTATTTTCGGACAACATTTTCTCTACTCCATGCAACAGCAACAAGATAAAAAAGTGTACAAACAGGAGAAACTATCGTTAATTTAAGAGCTAGTATTTATGAAGATCCGAATTTGTCAATTCGTCGACATTCACAACATGTTGGACTGTGTCCAAACATCACATTGAAAATTTTTCGTAAATGTGTAAAATTATTTTTCAAATTAAAAACAAATCTCCTTAACCTTAATACAAATGTATTTTATTTCAATTTAAACTTCTATTATTCAAAAAAAAAAACAGCCTGTATAAATACAATATTTTTCATATAATTGAACAAAGGTATTGTGTAAGAAGTTTTACCTACATATTATTAAACGACCTTAATAGTTAATAATTGCCAAAAATAAAATATTCATAACATATAGGTACCATGAATACGCACATATTCACACGCACATCCTTCGTTATAATATACTAGCTAAACCCGACCACGCTTCGCTGTTGTTCCATTTCAGGTTTCACTGAAATTAATTGAGAAGTAAATAAAATACACTTCCAATAGTGAACACAAAACTGCCTAATATTCCTGTATCATTCGCCGATTCTAACTTCCCCTAATTTTCGTAGATCATATTCTGCAAGCACTTTCCTTGGAGCTGTAAAAAACGTCATTCCAGTTTCATCAGCATTATAGATGTTATTGAAAGAAAATTAAATGAAAATTGAAAAGTTGAAAGTATAAAAAGGAATCATTTCAAAAGCAGGAACACCCTTAAAGCTGGTTTGCTAATAGAAACAGAATAATTACAGCTCATAATGCCTTGCAATACTCACCTCTTTAACATCACCCTTTCTACCACAAATTTTGCACGCTGAAAGTCCTCTGTGGTCCAAGCCGCTTTAGCAGTGATATTTAATAATTTCTTCCACTTTAGCAGTGATTTTTAATAATATCTATGCAAAAGAATATTCACCATCCTATAAGGCGTTAATTTTGATATATTTAGAATATTTTCTGTAGCGTGTACTTCAAAATATTCGAATAATAATGTCTTAATTAATAGGTCACAAATTAAATGTGCTATTTCAAAATACCAGATTTTCCTATTATTAATAATTACAATTATTAGATATATATGATGACATAAAATATTGTTATTTAAATAAAGAGAATGTTAAAAAACTCATTATCCTTCAATTTACAATGATGAAGATCTTTTGATATGTTTATTAAATTGCTACAGGCATGTTTCGTGTTTAGTAAATAAAAGTCTAGAATATTAATTTTTTATAAAATGTATAATACTTTATATTTTATATAACTAGCTTTATATTTATGAAATTCTTAGTCGATTAATCGTGCTTTTTGTGTTAACCCTTAATAGTAGTCAATGTGCTTTGCTACTTATTTATACAAAATAAACCACTATGACATGGGATACCAAGTTAAGGGAGGATTAACTCGAGCATAGTAGAGAAAAATTGGATTATGTATATTATTGATTTCTTGGTCGTGCTTATCCTAAATCATGATGAACATTTATCTAAGATCCTTTAACCTGATGGTTCATCCTCCTACCAAGTTTCTGATCCTCCCAACTCCTTACGTTCGTCTCATTCTAGAATTATTTGCTGTCAAAAAAAATAAAACGATTTCACTAGACAATGTACCAACGGACATCTAACAGATTATATTTTTTACATAATGACACAAAATAATAGAAATTCAACTGCGTTCCAGAATGTCGACAGACGTTTTTATTATACAAGACTCTGATTCCTGCTATTTCTGAAACAAATCTTCGATTCCTGTCATTCCTTTTCCCGCAATTAATATTTTTAAATGTGAAAACTTTAAACTGAACTTTAATATACTTCTGAAATTACCTATACAGTTTACACAACCGAAAACAACATCAGAAAAACACTAAAAATTGAGAAATAAGGCCAAGCACCTCCAACGACATCAATTAAGGGTTAACAAACAAACAAAAACTGTTATTTTATATTGTCATTATTTTTTGTTGTAATATTTTAGGGTTCCTCACCGAAACTTGAATATAACATGGCTGAAAGTGATAAGAAAATAATCGTTTTGCCAAGAAGTTTCTTACAATGAGGTTTGTTATATATAGAAATGTAAAACGACAAAAAAATCTTTGTATAGAGGTCAATGATTGAAAATTCATTCATTTTTAACTAAATACATTCGTTTTTTGAAAATATATTTTTATTAAATCTTTCGGGTAGTTTTAGCAATCTAAGGGATTTCGACGAATTTGTTAAATCAAGGAAATCCCTATATTAAGGTTTCACTGTATATATTTTGCACATTTCCACTTGTAGTTGATACCAGTTGGAAAACCAAATTTGAGAAAAGTAATAGACTTCAGCCAAGATTCTAAACATAAAATTTAATTGATAATTGTAATGTATGATGAAAAACAATGGAAATAAAAACTGGGCCCTTAAAAACCATACTGATACATACTTGATTTTTTTATTTGAATTGGGTTTTTTTTAAAGATATATTTTGATAATTTTTATTGGTGTTCTAGGCACGTGTTGTATTGTACTTGGAATTTAAAAATAGTTCGGAGCTATAGTTATTGCCATCTCCAAAATTCGACACATTGTTTGCATCGATACGGTAAGAAAACATTTATTTGCTTTGTAGCAATTATGGGCCCAATAAGTCTTAATTAGAAAGAAAAGTGATATTAAAACTTATGCGTTTGTGCTTTAAAGGAAGATTTATGACATATTAATGACTAATTCATGGACGAAATCACCTTCTTATTCATTTTATCTTAAACGTCATTATCAAAATAACAGAAAATGAAATTTTTTTAAAGAAATATTTTATTCACAATAATACGATTTATTTCTAAAAACAAAGACCTATGTCGACTTTTTACATGCCGACCAATAGTTTAAGATTAACTAATGAGCGAATTTCCACCCCTGATCCGCTGAATCCGCTGAATTTCATTTTGCGAATATAACATTACAAATTATTTCTATCAGATTAAGATACGGGAGATATCTAAGCCCTTGTTCAGTACCGCCACCAAATTTTAGCTCTCTATATAGACCCGCGCGTAGCGGATAGCAGATCAGAATAGTAAAAATTAATAGTTAGATTTAATCGAGCTCATCTGATATGGTAGGTTGATTACGTGCTTAATGTGTACATTTAACTAATCTGACGATTTGAGCGTGACGCAACAGAATGGAGAAGGGTTACAAACTTGCAAATATATCACCTGCAACACTCTCAAATCTTCAGATCAGTAAAATGCACACTTTTTGGCACGTAATGAACCTGCCATATCTTAATCTGATGTGCGCGATTAAATCCAACTATCGATTATTTTTTCTATTCTGATCGGCTTCTTTAAACGCGTGGCACCATGTTGAGAGCTGAGATTTGTTGGAGGTAGTCAACATGAACTAAAGAATCTTCCATACCTTATTCTATCACGGTCGAGTAAATCCAAAAATCCTTGCTGTGATTCCCCTACCATATTAAAATGCAATATTCCTATTATGTACTTTTGTCTTTAGTGTACCTTTGATTCGAGAGTAAAATCTTTTTGTGCATTGGTGAGAGGAAGTTGTCCAAGAACGAAATAACACACGAAATGCTTCTTCCTAATTCATGGCCATCTGTAATATTTTTCTTCTTTATCTTTTAAGCTGGAAGGAAACTACGAATGATAAATTTGTGCTTATAGTTAAACATTTGAAAACCTGATGAGTTATTTTTAATAGTTCTATTTGATAAATGACAACGTAGCCCGAAGTAATTTAGAACTTGATATTACTAAAATTAATACTATAAATCTCTCTACACGATTTAAATTTTTTTAAAATTGATCGATATTTATACTATTAAAAAACTGAATGTTAAATAAACAGCGGATGAAAATTATCGAATATGAATGTAATAGACGAAAAGCAGCAATGTTGCAATATTGTTGGTGTTCCTTTACCTTCGTAAAAATAAACTAGTAGAGCAGTCTTTTGAAAAACATAAAAAATAATTGTGACAGTTACACAAATTGTGACAGCGAAGATAAATAATTGCGCCGCATTTATTTATTAGTAATAAGATCGGATTGCTTATAAGATACTAAAACAAATAATTTTGCTGAATTTGTGCATCAGTTTTTAATCAAATATTTTTTTACATTCTGTTTTTGTCAGAAGTAATATCTAAAGTATATCTATTAAATTTTCTTTTTTGTTAACTAATTTATTCATTGGTAGCAATTTTTACTAATGTTATCTATTTAATGTAACCGGTGCTTGGTTGCTAAAATGGGATACCCATAGAAAAGTTAATTTGGAATACCATTCCATATTATATTCACTAAATTTTATTTCATAGCTGTAAGAAAAGTTTTTAATAGCGTAAGAATAAACAAAGGAGGGGCTGGAGCCCACATTCACTGAGCAGCTCTATAATTTCTATAAGAGAAAGAAATGCTTTGGCTTGGCTGAATAAGATAGATCTCCTCTTAAGAATCTCGCTTGCAAATCTTCAAGTGGTTTAACTCCTTAAACAAGTTAGATATTCAGTAAAGTATAAATCAACAGACAAAAAACTGAAATTTCTATCAATAGCTTTAACGCTAGCGCTATAAATCCATTTAATCGATACACATTTGCGAAAGCAGATTCCAGCAGTATAACCGATTATTGAATCTTTGTTGCAATAACCATCGAATTTTAAACAGTAATGTCCCTTTAGCTTTCACCATCAACCTGCAAATGTTCTCTTTTGGATGTTCGGAACTTTTTTTAATACATGCATATTAATAGCAATATAATTATTTAGAAATACATTAATTTTTAAATAATTATTTAACTAATTAGGATTTTAATATAAACTACCTATAAACTATATAATTAAGTTAAATCATAATTTTTACACTTCCTACGCATAAACAATTTTTTTATAATAAAGCAGTTCTTAGACTCTTTTGATGCTTATTGCAGCGAAAGCTGATAGCTGATTTACAATAATTTGGCGTATTTATTTATACATTAAATTAAACAGAAACTTCATAACGAAAATAATTTTAAAGCCACCACCATCATTTACATAATTTATTCACAAATTTTGTTTTTAATTATAATTTTGTACTGAAGAGGGCACTAAGTGAATATGATTCTATAAACAACCTTCAAAAATTATCAAAAAATTTAAAATTTTGACTCGCTGTTTAAATTTTCGATTACGATTCGAGTACGATTTTATTTATGGGTACCTTCTAAGTAAACTACTTTGGATAGCACTACTGATCTAGATAAAAAGTTGCGTGCAGTCTATAGCCGGACTGTAAAGATGTTTTGTTTAATTAACTCGTGACGTTACTAACCAGATGTCATTTCCAGCAATTTGTGTCTATTACATTTTCGGCTTTTTTGCATTAAAATATAATAATTTTTTTTTAATAGCATACCTCGGCACGAGTACAAAGATTATATCTAATGTAAAAAAATTTACGAGGTCATAATAAATATAAAATTCTATTTAAATTATTGGTACCCTAACAGCAATTTTTGTTCAATATACCAATCAACCAATGAAACTATTGCTTAAAATTTAATTTATTCACTTCCAATTAATATTGTAAATTGTAAATTTAATTAAATATTCGCATGCTATTATTATCAATAATTGCCTTCAGGTGTCGAATAATTAAGGGGGTACCCTTTTGAAAAAATTTTTATTGGGATAGCAAAATTACTGACGTAAATCAATTGTAAAATTTACATGTTTTTTCTCCAAATTTTACCCTCTAGTTATGTCTAGTTAAGAAAATTAAATGGACAATCGATCAAAAACTCGTTCAAGTCTATATCTTATAAAGTATTAATCACTGATACAAAACCAAATCTGATACAAATATATGTATAACATTTATATAATTTTAGTTATAAATACTAAGTCAAACTTGAGAATACGACAAAAACCGGTAGGGTAAAAAGCAAATTATTGTCACACTATGAACTAGGTTTCATTTGGTTAGAAATAAAAATAAACGGTTCTATTTTCACAAGTAGAACCTACTTTAGTGAAAACTTAAAGGTAGTTGACAACTTAAAGGTACAATTTATTAGTACATATAATATAGTTAAGAAAATGAAGTCCTTACTTGATGCACATTACAGTTGTTTTTATAGAATTTATCGTCAAACATCATCAATTTGATAATTACTTCTTCAATGTTAAGTTTTAAGATTTGCAACGTTTGTAATATCTTGCGAAAAAATAAACAGCTTCAAAGGAAGAAGTTTTGTGCATTCAGATTTGATGTTCAGCCTAACTAAATCAATTTTGGTATCTGCGATTTTCTCAAAGCATTGTGCAGTATTCATTTGTTTTTCAATGAAATGAATGTGTCTTTAAATGAAATGAATGTGATCTTTGTTAGTAATTCAGACCAGTATATCAAATAGTGATGAACAAAATTGTATTTGGCCTTGCAAAAAAACGAGACCAAGATTATGTCTACAACAGCAAGACCAATTAAGCAAGATCGAAACTTAAACCAAGACCGAGTATGCAAGACCAAAAATAATTGAGTAAACAGCTAAAAATAACAGCTTGCAATGAATGCACGAGTCAAAATATATGTAGAAATCATAATGATAATGCATAGGAAAATAATTTTAAAAAAAAATTACATATTGGATCAGATAAGCATAACCAAGATTGTATAAAAAAGACTGTATAAGCACGTCCAAGACCAAGGCTAGGCTCGAATTATTTGAGTAAGGCCAAGACCAAGACTCGAAGTATTTAACCAATGCTAAGTTTTAACATAAAACACTAAGACTAAGACCAAGATTGTTTCAACCTTGGTCTTCGTCTCGCTTTCCTCATCACTAGTATCAAATTCAAGTAAATTTATAAAGAATTTTTGGATTGTCTACAACTGATTAAGCATGCCATTCAACATCTTATAAATAATTTTAAAAGCAGTTATGTATAACCTCAGGCAATAGCTATTCAAAATAACATGACCATAAAGAAAATGAAATCCATTAGATTTATTCACTTTTAATTTTATTTTCATTTCGTTTTTACCTACTCACGAATGGTAAATATCTAACCTAGATTCCGAGAGTAACAGTTGTTTTTTATCGTAACATTATTATTTGAAGTAACAAAATTAACATAACATTTTAATTTATCTTCTGAAAGGAAGTTATTGTTTGTATCCTCATAATCGAAAAGAAAGATTTTATGACTCGTTTTGACGATTTGTACAATAATTTTTATATACGAACGTCTGATTCCTTCGGCTGTAGCTAGAGACAAAACGATAGCGTAAAAAAATCCTGTTGAAATTTTAATAAGAAGAGGAAAGGTCAGAAGAAAAAGAAACTTAGAAAGACAAATTCAGAGTACCCATAACAAATTTGCGTAGAAATTTGAATTACCATGTTTTTGAAAACTCGATAAACCTTGTATCTGTTAAACTGTAGTGGACCTGTTTAGAGTCGGATATTTTTTCTCTGTCACTCTCATACAGCTAAACAGCCTCGGATACCTTAGTTCATATGCGGTCTCGCTTACTTTTGTTAAATTTGTAAGTCTTTATTTAGGACGGATTAAGAGACTGTTGATTTGAACTTATGTTCTTATGCATTGAAGGTCTTTTACGCGGTATTATTTTAATGGATTGGTTTATACCCAGAATACGCATCTACCTTTATGTAATCAACCATTTACAGCAAAAAAAAAGCATGTTGGAAAGAAATATGACTGAAGAGGTTTTTGAAATGACCGATTCAATTTATTTAATCATAAATATATTGGTTGATTCTATAAAAGTTATACACACCGCAGATTTACTCGGCCACTAGCCAAATGATTTTATTTTAAAATTCATTAGCCACGTGTCTGTTGTACGTGACCTGATTGACATGCATTGGCATACACCTACAAGTGTGCTTTGACTGTAAAGGTGTATAAATCTTACTCAGTTTCCTTTCAATAAACAAATAAAACGAACTTTTATGTATTTTACATAGTTATTGTACATTGTGGCTTAGAAAAATTGAGTCGCTTTATTCAGAATTTTGAACGTAATTTTAGGTCTGGGTGACTATTTTATTTTTTTATTTACGCATATTTAGAAGAGTATGCATATCGCCAAAGAAAAAAAGTACTTAAAAATAAAAAAAGAACTCAAAGTCTTCTTGTCTTACACATTGTTAAAATATATTTTTGGTGTTGATTATAATTCTATCTAAATAATTAATGTTCTACCATTTTAAAAAAATGATTTTTAGATAATTTAAAATTTTTTGCGTAAAATATAGAATCTGAGACAAGGAGATTTTGATTATTCCATCAGACAAGGACAAGAATTCATGATGACTTATTTATTTTTCTAGTTAATAACAAATGAAATTAGATTAATAATATATTTTAAAATGTAAAAAAAAAGCATTTAAATTATTTAATAAACAGTGGTTTTTTTCTATGAAAAGTAATATATCATCTATAGACTTGTATAACACTCATGGAGTAATCAATCAACTGTAGTGGATTGGCGTCATTGATTTTGGGGGCATTGTATGGACACCGAGAATCAAAATATTTTCATTTGTTTCTATGGTTACGAAATACTAATGTATCAATCTAATGATATATAAGTCTGTGAATGGTGTAGGATGTAACATAGAAAATTTCTCAAAATTTATTTACAAATTTAAATGAATAATTTTTTATGCACGCAATTTAAAAAAAATTACTAATATAATTGATTCCATGATTCTTAAAATTAACATCAATTAAATGTCATTTTTTGTAATTATTCAATAATTTTAGTTTGAGATTTGCTATACAATTAACATGCAAATAATTGATCAAATAATTATATTTTCTAGAATTAAAGTGTTTTATAACAAATTTTAGATACTCATGGTGCATCAAATGATGAAGAAGGTTTTTCCGCGTACGATGCATGGTACGGATAATACCAACATATTCTAAAGTGACAAAAAATTGTCATTAGATTTGTTTTTTGTACCAAACTGTTAGTAACCATACAAATAATTGATAAAATTTTTATATAAAACATTAAACATATAATATTATCATCATCTTTGTTCATGTATAAATTTAGAAATATATTTTTATATAGAAATTTATAATTGTTAAAAATTTATTTTTTAACAAAGATATTAATTTTTTTTTTTAAATAATTTATAATTATTTAAACATTTATACAAATATTTTTATACAACAAATTAAGCATCGGTTTCTTGTGGTCTTTTTTTAAGAGTTACACGAAATGAATTGAATATATTTGCAAATATCACTGTTATAAAAACACATTCAGCTGACTTTAGGTAATGAAGGTGTCATAAAAATTTAAATAAATAGATACCTGTATACTTGAAAGATAAAAAAAAAACCTATTTGAGTTCGTCTACACTTAAAATTTCATTGAAACCGGTTCGAATGACATTGGTAAAAATTTACGTTTTTTTTTTATTAGTTTTTAGATTTTGTTATTAATTATCGATTGAATGTTTTCGATTACAATTTATGAATGAATTTAAATTTTATCTGAATATTGACAATATAGAGGACCTGAAGGATAAGACCAAGCTTATATACAGACATAAAAATTTTCTTGTAAAAACGATATTGTGCATGTTCAACGCATTGGTTATGGTGAAATAAAATTAATTGAAACTATTACCAATAACTTTTACTTTTCATTGTAAGTACTGTCCATTGCAAAATCAACTGCCAACTCAGCTTTCATAAGTGAACTTGGAACAATACCGATACACTATATTAGCATACAAAAGGCACTTTGTTATCATCCTCGAGTACTTGTTAATGAAAAATGCTTGCAAAAACTTTGTATTGAAATTCGTAGTGATTGGTTTGTCGAGCAAATTGATAGATTTGGCCTGGGTGATGAATGGAGGAAAATAAAAATTAAAAATAAAATTAAAGAATATTATTTACGATAATCGCTTAGTATTATTTACTTAAAAGAAAACCTAGCAATGTTCCGCATGCTATATCACTATGCAGTTGATTTGAATGAATGTGGACGGGATGATAGGACAATAGTTGAGAGTTTTAGGTTTTATACCTTTAGGTGGGAAAATGAAAAAATGAATGGAGAAACAAAACTTTATACTTTCTTGGATATGTTTATGTTGTAAATTTAAACTTGAAAATAGAATCATACAATTCAGGGATTTGGAAAAATATTTTGCTTAAATTTAATAATATATGCAGGAGAATTTTCATGATAATATATGACAATATCAGGAAGTCAAAATGGCTCTCTTCAAAATACAGTTTGAATTTTCCTAAAACTACAAAAATAGAAACACGTCGATAAATCGAGGTATTTATTTATTAAATATGTCAATAAACTATATGGTATATAATTATGCAATTATTCTTAAATAGATCATTTCTTATCAAACAACTAATTCATTGAAATTTTTAAAATTACTGTAATTAATAATAATTTATTTGACTGATATTTATAAATTCGTGAAAATAAATTTCATTTCAAGTTGCATTTCAAATCATGAATTGTGTCAGTAGAAATCTTTTAATTTTCTTACTTCATGCTCCTCGATAAG
The DNA here is from genome assembly GCA_020423425.1 of Chrysopa pallens. Lineage (NCBI taxonomy): Eukaryota > Metazoa > Arthropoda > Insecta > Neuroptera > Chrysopidae > Chrysopa > Chrysopa pallens. The sequence continues at coordinate 32,231,719 of CM035592.1, read as the reverse complement.
TTTTCACATGCAACCTTTCCTTTAAAATTAAAATTTGTAAAAATACAAATTTTAATTTGATTATAAGTAAGTCCACGGTGTACACGGAAACATTAAAGCAAAATAATGTATTCATATACAAATTTTATTATGTTTTAAAACACCTGTATATTTATAATAAAAATTTAAAAGACTAAAAAACTTATTAAAAAAAATATTCTTTTTTTTTTGGAAGAGCAAATACTTATAAAAAAACTAACCCATAAAGAAAGACAAATAATTTCCTGTTCTTTAATTCATTATATCTTTGTGGAATAGATTTTAAAAACTGAATGCCACAAACATTCGCTATTTTAGTTCGCAAAAAAAAACTATTTTAATGGGTTAGAAGTAGTCATAAAAAATTAGATATAGATTGTTCAATTTTAGGTCAAACATTAAAATTTTTCATACTATGTCTCCTAAATTATATTTGATAAAAACATCGATTCTGTTTTACTAATTGAAATTTATTACTTGATTAAAATATAATTAAAACTTTGATTATTTATTTATTTCTTTGGAGTGAAAAATTTATATGAGGTTTTTTTTATGATTGGTTTGTTTTATTGCAACCCAAAAAGTGGGATGCATATCTTTATTATTAATCTGTTCTAAAAGATCCTACTTCTTAGTAAATGTGTGTTTTATTGGAATTTGAATAAAGTAAAATGATCTAAATTAAATCAGTAAGAAGACAATATTATTCACCAAAAAAATAGCTCTATTCAAATGCTTTGGGTTTTCCCATGCATTATTTTAACATGAAAACGGAAGTCATCAAAATTTTAGCACCCATGTTTTGATGTTAAGATTATGCATGAGAAAATAATTTTTTTTTTTTTTATAGTTCATTTTTCACAAAAATAGTATTTTGATTGCAAATGCCTGATTTTCGATAGTATGCAACTCTTAAATAAAAAATATTTAGAATATAAGTTAATTTAAATTTGATGAAATAGCTGGTCATAAATACAACTTTCAATTTTTTAAAATATGATTTGCATTTAGGTACATATTCTTAAATAGCTTCCGTGAAAACGAAGTGAAATTTGTAAACACTGATTGTTATTTTAGACTCGTTGGATAATTTGATTGTCTTCTCGCACTTAAGTGAGATATATTAAACTTCGTCGATTTTGAATTTTTTCTGTTTTTTAAAAAACTTATTGAAAATATCTCAAACCATAAATAAACATACGTAACAATAGGTTAGATGCTACCAAAACATAATAATAATAATAGTAAAATATAAAGACTATCCACACACGATAGCTTATAAAAAAAAACATAGACTTTTTCTTATTTTTATTTTAAGTCACTTTTCAACTTTTTCAACTATTAAAGTTATATAGTGACTACAGTGAGTATGTATTCAATCTATACAACAACAGTATACGGCAATTCTAGATGTTCACACATCCATGTTCTAACTGTGTCTGTTGTTGCTTAACTTTGGTGATCAGTTCAGATCGGTAATTACGTTACGTCAGTGGGGGGTAACATAGACATTTATTGGTTATTTTTCCAAAAAAATGTTTGGTTAACTTAAAATTTGTATTGAAAGTTTTCAAAATATTTGCTGATTTTCTTGTTATTTTTATGTTTCTAAAACTTTACTTTAAAAATAATTAAAAACATTAAAAGTGTAGTTATGATGTAAATTTGAAAATGGATTTTAAAGCTTATCCACGACATGTTACAAAAACAAAAATATTTAAATTAGTATTGTTATTTAAACATTTCAAGATAATATAAATTTTGGGTAGCTGGTCTATTTAGTTTATTATCAAAAATCAAAAAAAATATAGCGGATTAAATAAATTAATAATATGAAATTTCTTAAAGTTAAGCCCAGCACAATCAATTTTGTAAAATCAGCCCAAGTGTCCGTCAGAAAAGCTCTTTCTCTAGATTTCTCAGTTCTTTTAGTAAGAAGTACAAATTGTGTACCCACAATTTTAAAATGGTGATAACTATTTTGTTAAATTCCAATGTGCAGGTAAAATTATACATATGTATAAATTTAAAATACTAATAATCAATACAATCTTAAAAAGTATTAAAAGAACAACATAAAATTAGCAAAGGATCAAATAAAAAAATTAAAATAAAAATTTATGAGGTACGAATTCCAGTAAATATTTGTTTATCAATTAAATATTTAATAATATAATATATATTTTTAATTTACGTGAGAACTTGGCATTCGGAATGAACGGAAGACTGGAAGGTCAACTAGTTTCTTACCCAGAGTTCTACAAAGTGAAATGACCCAAACTTTAATATTATATATTTATAATAAAGTATTCGTATTGTAATAGACATATTGCTTAAGGACGTTCCCAAGAATTTTCAATTTTCTTTTAGAAAATTTAAATGTTTAGAAGTGTCCTCAACAAACATTGAAAAAAACATATTTCTTTTATACCTTGCGGTTCTAATTTTTGAAAAATTGTTTATTAAAGATTACATATTTAACACGCAGTTCTTATTCTTGTCGATTTTGAAGAGAACGTTTTATTAGATAATAAAAGCAATTTTGTTACGGGTTCAAAAAACTGAAAATGACTAATTGAAGATATAACAATAATCTTCTAAAATACCACTCATTACGAGATCTCTAAAACTATACACCCGATTGGCTTGAAAGGTCTCATGGTTCCTCATTTCGCTACGTAGGTGTTCACCTCACTAAGAACGGATTTTACATAAATCCTAACAAAAAAATAACTATCATCAATATGTATATAATTTAAAATACTAATCTTCCCGTAATCTCTAAAACTCTACACCCGATTGACTTGAAATTTAGAATGGTTATTCATCGCATTATGTAGACGCTCACTGGTATAGGATTTTTCGCAAAAACGCACAAAACCATTATTTTAATCTATGAAAAATTTAAATGAATCTCTGAAGGTGTTGTTAAACGCAAATAGTTAGATCGATTTGGTTTTTTTCAATATTCCTCAAATTCTCCTAAGATCAAGAAAGGCTATGTATGAGAACAGAATAATTGTCCGGAAAAACGTAAAAACCCCCATATGTATAAATATTTTACATATTCTCACTTAAAGTATGTTGAAAATTTATTATATAAAGCAAGGTGACTATTGAACGATGAGAATCATAGATAATAATGAACCAATATTATAATTTGTTTTTGGAATAGATTGAATGACGTATTTGTATGTACATGTATATTTTTGGATAACTGACAGATTTACATACCAATGTAGAGTCTGAACTGCTTCGTCTAGAAGCTTGAAATTTTTCATGAGGGTAAGACACCCTTACAGAAAATAATGTAAGTGAGCACTACTTTTTAGAAATTCATCTCCTAAAAGGAGGAACAGAGTGCTCTAATTTTGATATATCTATTAATATGCTGCGCAAAATACTAAATTAAAAGACTAGAGGTTCCTGTTATGGCGCAGGTGACACCGTAGCAACTTTTTTTTGAAATTAGGCTCCAAATAGGACAAAAGGGAATAAAATTTTTTTATTTTATCAAGGTACAGTGCATACTACTACGTGAGAAAGTATGGAAATTGAACAAGTATCCTATTACAACACGTTGACCACAAATGAGAAATGTAAAAAGATTTTTACAAGACAGGTATAAACTTCAAAATTCGTGTAACCATCCCTTACAACATTTATAACTATATTATGTCTTCATTTAGCATCTTTTCCAAAGAAAAAATTATAATATTTTGAAATTTATCCTCCACAGAGTTGACCAGGTGGTTCGAATTTTGATTTATCGATCAAGGTAAAATCCAAATTGCAAACTAACCGAAGTTCAACCCATAATGAGATGAAAATAACGTTAAGTTGAAATATCCAATGAAAAATGATTAATTGTTTTCATCTTTTTCTCGTAACCAGACAAATGAATGATAACGATTCCGAAAAATGGCTATCATATTGAAATAATTTATGAATCAGTTTTTTGAACGCTCTAAACCCTGTCTATAATCTTATAAGATAATATGTCTTTAAACAAAATATGTTAGGCACTGATATATAGCTTTTCTATCGTTGAAAGAATTTTTTGAATCAATTCGTAATCCCAAATATTATCCCCTACAAAAAAAATTAAAATCCTTACCTCTATAATTTAACATAAATGAGTAGCATTTATTAAAATTATAAAAAAGTTTTCATTCAAAATATAATCTGTCATAAAAATTACATAAGCAAAATCTATTTTTAACATCAAATTTGGAAACGTCCTTAAGCATATGTAGTAAAATACGCATGTAATTCTCTATTTTAAATATTTTTATTTGACAATAATTAATTCAATATTAATTCAATATTTGTTACAAGGTTTTAAACAGTCTGACTCAGCGATGAATTCCTATAACCACCATGGTTCGAATTTCGTATGACGAAATGGAGAAGATACCGAGAAAGATGCATTTAGTGTTTTTATCACCGCAATTGAAGCATTTTAGTTATTTTTTAAAAGTCTTAAAAAATAGCCTAAATATAGACGTTCAAAACTCTTAATTAAACAAAGAAGAGGATTTCATAAATCACGTCATACATGTTCATCTCCATAGTGATTATACCTAAGTAAAATTCTGGAAAAAAAGATTCTACGGATGCACTTATATGCTTCTTTACTTTGCTTCAAAACTAAAGATAAATAATGTTAGTATACACAAATGAGATGATTCTAATTAATATTTTATATAAACAAAATTAATATTCAAAAATTTTGTTGTGGGAAAGTTTGTGTTTTTTTGTGGAAAACAATCTTAAAGAGCTTATAACTCTTATTCGTTTTGAATATTGTTTATTACTGAGTCTCTGAGATCTTTGTATAACATAGGCATCCGATAAGAAAGAATTTTCCGAAATTCTGCTTTTAAGAGGGAGAAAACAAAAGCATTGTTTGTATAGAACCACGTGATTCCTCAATCCGATCTACTTCAAATTTTGTATGCAATCGATGTAATATCGTTTAACAAAATGAAAAAATTGCTTTTTCAAATTTTTTTCTGTGAAAATTGTCACGGCAACTCGTGACCGGGTCTGCCAATATAAATATATATTGATTGCATTGGTTGACATGACTGTGACGATCCAATGGGATCCAATTGACCGATTTTGTCAAAAATCTAATGGATGCGATTCTGAATTGGTCACATCATGTTCAACAAAACCTATGGTCAAAAATTCAGATTAATTCATTCATTGAAACAATCAAACGCACATACGTATGTACGAAAGTACACACACACACCACTTGAAGCAGGTGTTTAATGTACCATTAAACTATATTTGCCAATTTAAAATTATTTTTGTTACTTAACTTTTTAGTACTTAATTATTGAATTTATATCTCAAATTAAGTTATTAAATCTTTATAAATATGTAGGTTTTATCTTATTAAAAAACGATGCTGTAATTTAATAGAAAATAAAAAAAAAACATTATTTTCCAGGTATATTTTATAGAAATGGTTTTTTAATAGTATCATCGATATTTAACAAGAAAAGCCCACACAAATATTTTAATTGCATAATGTAAAAATGTATTTTTTATTTTTTAAATATAATTAAATTGTAGTTTTTTTTAGTAAAGAATGCAAAAAATAATTACATTATGGATGTATGATCACGGTTGCTATATTTTAACTTCTCATTTTATACCAGAGTAGATAATTTTTGAAAAAATAAATAAATTATAGTAGAATGAAACCAATTAGAATAGCAAGATAATATGATAAAAATGAAAGTAAAGGAAAAATAAATTACGGGCGATCTGAGTATGGGAAGTAGGAAGGGGGTGAGTTTTTAACTGTAAAATTCGGTTTATCTGAATTTCCGGCAAAACTACAAGTCCTATGGAAAAAAGTTAAATGGCAAAGTTGTAGGTGAGAACAAGATCTACAACATTTGTATTTACACTTTATGTGAAAAATTGAAATAACCAAGTTTTTGGTTTTAAATTTTTTTTCCCCGAAATTTGGCGAAAACTTACCTTTTTATGTTCCAAATACACTATAATTTTTTTTGATTTAAAATATTTATTTTTTCATCTTATTTTGAATAAATATCGAAAAAGCACCTTAATTTTCAATCGAAAAATTTTGAGTTTATGTGAAAAAAATGTTAATACAAAAGTTGTAGATCTGTTTATTACCTACAACTTTGTCATTTAACTTTTTACCATACGACTTTTAGTTTGGACGGAAATCGAGATAAATCGTGTTTTATCCTTAAAAACTTACCCCCTTCTACTTCCCGAACTCAGATCGCCCGTAATTTATTTTTCCTTTCATTTTTATCATATTATCTTGCATTTCCAATGGGTTTCGTCCTACTGTAATATTCTTCCACTTTTTATCATTTTTTAAGGCTTCTACTCTGGTCTATTGAGTAGAAATAGAGCACAAAATTATACATAAAATAAGTCACTTGCTTTTTTGGCTATTAATAGAAATAACGGAGCCAGAGCGTCTTGAAGTTTTGACACATTCATACATGGAATTAACCTGTATATCAAATTTATGTTAAATGTTTACATGAAAACTTCTAGAACGTTCCGGCTCCATTATTTTTAATAATACCCAAAAAGTCAACGAACTTTTTGTATGTAAAATTTTGTTCACTACAACTTTTATTTGAAAATTTTTTCTTTTTTTATCTTACCGTTTTAATCCAACTCAACTCGCACTCTTTTTAAATGCATAAAAGCTGATGATGTTGATTCTACAAGAACGCGATTTTCTATTTTCTTCGCATATTCAAACTGAAAAATAATTTCGAAAGACCGTTTCTCAAATCTCCATTTTTAATAATAATCCAAAAGTCAACTTTTTGTATGTAAAATTTTATTCTCTACAACTTTTGTCTGACTTTTACCGTTTTTACCCAACTCAATTCGCACTCTTTTCATGTGCATAAAATCTGATGATGTGTAGAGTTAATTTCTGCCAAAACGCCTTATTTTCTTCGCATATTCAAACAGAAAAACCGTTCGAAAGACCGTTACTAAAATATCCCATGAGCTCTCAGTCTTTAATGATAAAATCACAATTTACTTTAAAATTTTGTTAAAAAAATTTTATATTAGAATTATTTTATAATAAAATTTCAGAAAGTGTTAAAGTATAAATTTATGACCAAATCATCATTAATTTGGTAATAAATTATTTAATCCAAGTAAAATGAATTTTTTTTAAATAATTAATTAACATACAGCCGTAATATCCATTTTGTGATTTAAATACTATCATACTTACAAAATTCCCATATGGCTATCAATGACCTTAAATTATGTATCTTTTATTTATTTTTTTTTTTGAAATAGAAAAATTGAAAGTAAACCTACACAATTTTTTCTGATTTTGTTAAAAATCCTGTTTTCCTCAATTAACTTAATATGAGTAACACTAATTTATTTTTTTGTATGAGTAAAGATATTATTTATTTTGAACCTCATTTGTTACCTCGCCTAGTTTAAATCGATAATAATTAATGAGAGCTAGCCACTTGTAACACCTAATTTCTAGGTATAAATCAGTTATTTATGTATGGATATCAGATGTAAGGTTATATTACATAGATCTATGAATGTTATTATATCTGAAAGTTTAATATTAATGAAAATGAGCAACTCATCCTTAAATTTATGTATTTAACCAAGTCACCCTGGTACTAATCTTCTTATTAATATTATATAAACGCGTAAGTTTGTATGTATTAATTGATGTTTTTTACACTTTTACACAAAAACTACTCAATGGATTTTAATGAAATTTTGTTATAACGTAGCTTATACATCAAAATAACATATTGGCTATAATTTATAAAGATAGGATATGTTTTGGATCCTTTTTCTATCCCCCATGTAGGTGAAAAACGGGAGCAGTTTTTTTTAAAAGTTCTCGCTTGAAGTAAGTTCTTATTAGCATCATTTTCTTCGAAATAAAATTCTAATTTTAAAATTCAAAATCCTCTTCCAACTACCAATATGTTGAACTGACAACTAGCAGTATAAAGTTTGCATATCGCATGTTATGTAGGTCCACATACTTTCTATCAAGTATATGACTACCACAGGACGAAGTATGATATATGTACATGAGCTGTGATGGTGGTCAAGAGTGCCAAATTTTTCGCCCCCAAAAAGGGGATGAAACACGGGATAATTGTTTTTTTAAAGTTTGTTTTTGTGAAAATTGTCAGAGCAACGCGTGAGCAAGTCTGCTAGTATAATATAAATATTAATTTCCCATAAAATTTTTATTATTTTAAAATCCTAATCAATTCTGCATACCTAATAAAACGTTGGAGGTACTAAAATTGTTTTCCTTGAGGTTAATATGAGGTAATTTTAGCGCCAATCCATTAGAAATTTATAAGAAAAATAATTACATAATAATATATTCTGAAGTAAGAAGAATTTTATTGGAAAAATATTTTACAATTAAATAAACCTAACAAGCGTTAAAGTAAATACCGGGTGACACAAATTTAAAAATTTCATTACACAAAACAACTTAGAAATATATGAATTTACTACAGTATTTGAAATAGTTTACGATTTTAAACTTTGAATAAAAATAGTAGAAGAAAAACTTATTTGGTACTTTTTGGTACACATACCAAAGATAACCAAATATGGCGCGTTATCGTTGTATATTAAAAATATATTTTAAATTAATGTTGTAACCATTGCTAACTGCAATCTAATAAAAAATCTTCGCGTTACTTCCACCATTCAAATTTCTATTTTGAAATGTCTGAATAATAAGATCATTTGAAGCCTAGTAAGAACTTAGACCTAAGAAAAAACTAAATTGAAAAAGTAAAGGTTCCATAAACTTGGGTGCCAACTTCAAAGAGCGAGTTTTTTAAAAGAAATATCGCAAATCAATTCGTCATCCAAATATAATTTCAGCATGTATTGTAACATATCTTATTTAAAATAATATTTGTTCAAAAGTTATTAGAATTTCAAATAGGCAATTTAAATAGTCAGGTGCATGAAAATTCATATTTTCATCTCAAATTTTAAAGACTTCTATAATTAACTTCAATAACTTTGTCAGTTATTAAACTTCTTTATTAACCTCTTCACTTGAAGTATTTTCTTCTCCAGCACATCATTTAATATAGAATAAAATTGTGTTCTAGTTCTGACACATCAAAAACTAGTATTTAAAAGTCTTCTTTCTGTGATCAAGAACTATCAGAATTCGTAGTTTAAAACGTGAAATGCGGTTTATAAGCAAAAACTTTTGCGTTGTTTACGTTTTCAATCGTATCAGATAATAATAATTACAATGACATTTCATCTCCGTTGGTTTAAGATGCCCATCAATATGATTATTATTTATCCTCGACAACCTTTTTCTCCAGATAATCAAGACAAATAAAAAATAGATCGCCCATGCGCACAAACGTATGAATACACACACAGGCATCCCTCTAAAAACGTTCGTAACTTTGAAACATAAAGATATGTCAAAATTCGGAATTAACAAAATCGGTTCTTGCACAAGAATTTCTCACTGAGAACATAATAAGTTAATTAATTAAAAATTTGATATTTTGAAGTATGCTTTCAATATTTATTTTCTCTATGAAATCTTCCTTGGAATAAATAATAAGACTTTTTTGTTATAACGAACAGTTTTTAAAATTTTTAGTTCTTCACCCAGTAAATATTATTGATTAGATTTAATGCATATATTTCATTAGAAATATGATTCACGAACTAAAGACGGTTAAGTATTAAAATTAAAAATAACGTAACCTCTGTATACAGTTTACATTTGTTTCTAGTAGAAAGTCTTAGGCTTCTCTATATGAGTCCTCAATAAATTTTTCAAAGTCTTCTTTGAAAAATCCTGTTGATACACACCTACTATGCAAATAGTAGATGATAACATTTCATAAAAAATTTTAAGTGGGAAGGGTAACAATTTAAACGGGATGAGTTACCGAAAAATTTACTATTACCATCCAAAAATTATAATTTTTAAACATATATTTAGCTTCAAGTTTTAAAAATGCAAAATTTGTAATTTTTTGACAAATATTATTTTTTTTTTTTACTCGGTGAAATATTACGGTATTACAAAAACTTATCTTGGTGATACATCCAAGAAAGTAATATTTTAATATAATTTTTGCGTCGCTTATTATAATTATTATAATTTTCAATAAAAAACCGATGTAAGGCGATGAGGGGAATTTGGGTTAAATTCAAAGAACGTTATTTCAAATTATGCGTTGGAATACTTTTAAAATACTTGAAATATAAATTTTTTTAATGAAATTTTAAAAGTTTCGTTTGTGTATTCGCAACTGTATGTATTCAGTTCCCGTCCTTTGGTTTGTATATAGAAGTAAAAACTAAGTTGTGTATAATACAATTAATATTATAAATAACATTAATTATTATAAAAATTAGCTACAGAACAATATGTAGCTGTGTACATGTTGTAGATATATGTCACAGTTAATGTGTAAAATTAAGTGAATGTACAAAAACTGCTAGCTAATGATTTCCAACATTGGCGCAATTTTTAAAATAATATACTTGTTATAATAATCTCGTAACATAATTTCTATGTTCCCTACAAAATATAAATTTGAAAATAAGACTAAGTTTCTATATAGAATGATCGATCTCAATGCAGGCGACCTAAATCATTTAGACAAAGTACCCATATGTACCCATTTAGGCAAAGTACCCATACACTCTGGCTTCGTTATTTTTAATCATAGATAAAAGACAATTTTTTATGTAAAATTTTATGTTCTATAATTTTTAGTTGTCATTTGAATTTTTTCTAATACCATTTTGACCCAACTCAACTTTCACCTCTTTCAAATATATTAAATGATGACGACTAGGGCTGATTCTTGTTATAACGTGGTTTTTGTGCTTTTGCAAGCTACACTTAGTCATAAGCAAAAAACATAAAATTGAATACTTGTAAGTTTAAGGTAAGGCACAAATAATAATAAGAAAGATAAGTCAACAAATAAATGAATTCTAAATTTCTGCCGCGTGGTAAATAAGCTCCGCGTGGTAAAAAATATGTTAAATTGAAAAACACTTGCACATATTACGAGTATTAATTTGTTTCTTTGTACGACTAAACAAGCATCAACGTTCTGATATTTTATTAAATAAATATCAATCATATTTAAGCTTTAACTATAGTTAATTTATATATTACCTAGATAATGTACACTTTTACTTGAAAAAGCGTGTATCTTATTGTTAAATCGATACTTTATCTAACAAGTGAAGATAACTACTGACAGAGTTAATTGTTTAGATACTCGACATATGATTAAATTTCTGTTATCTTTTATAGTTTAAAGGGTGAGTCAAGGATCTATTGGATTCAATGGACCGATTTAGCTCATTTACGAAATTAATCTCACTTTTTATGTTTAGAATACGAATTTTAGCTCGTCATCTCTGTTTGTTTTTTATTTATCGTGATGATGGACAGACGGATGGGCGGACAACCGTAAATCTACTAATTAGGTGTTTCTATGAACACTTATATCAATATTTTGTTTGTGCTGTCAATATTAAGTAGCGTTACAAACTTTAGACTAAAATTAATATACTCTGACATATTTGGTATGTCGAGTATAAACACCAATGTGCACGCATATATTAACTAGTGAATGCATAAATTAACTAAAAATTTATACTTTATACGTAACATATATATATACAATACTAACGTATAATATGATGTATGTAATGGGTGTGACAAATGTCAAGAGAATGTTAATCATTTAGTTGAATAATTTTTATTGTATTGTTGGTGCAACACATCTGTAAATTATGTAAACTATGTGGAGAGAGACTGTGTAATCATTCATGTCTCTCATCACTAACAACATTATATCGGCCGATATACTTACACGAAGTTTAAGTACATTAAAATGTAATTTACATTGTCAAGGGTCTAGTAGAGGAATATGTATTACAAGCTGGGCCCGCAGCTTGGTTCACATATCGGCTATTTTATTTTAAGGGGATGATATATAATCCTCTCCTGAAAATCTATCTTATATACTAGAAATTCTGTGAACTGTAGACTTCACTCTGAAGTAAACGTAAAGTATATAAATAGTAGGTACCCAAAAAATTTTGACGAAATTCTGACGCAATCCAAAATAAGATCTTGGATAGACAAATTAAATGTTATGTCGAAAAATTAAATATTATACGCATAAAATAAAAAGTAAGATGATGAATGAAGAATTATTAGATAGTACAGTGGCAAAGAAGTGGGAAAACTTGCTTTCCTGAATCCGAAGTCCCGTGTTCGAAAACGGTATTCAATTTTTTTTCATTTGACAATGACAAATCTTAAAAAAACTATAAAGTGAATTTTCTGAGTGTGATCAATAGACCTTCCTAATTTCATCAAAATCAAACAAGGCGTTCAAAAGTTACAACAAACAATATAGATAGATATAGATAGATATATACTGATACCATATCGGTTGAGTAATATTGGACATTTTTGTTTTGTTTAAGTTGAGTTTTGAGTAGAACCCATTTAATAATATCTTGATTAAGCGAACTATGTACAACGAATACATTTGCTGTAAACAAAAAAATTTTTGGCGACTCTAGCAAAAGTTTAGTGCAAAGAATTCTTGTTTTAGACTCATGATATGTACAATATTTGTTCGATTATCTTCAATAGGAGGAATATTTCCGAAAAATAGAGGTTTTAGGTTTAGTTTCAAAAGAAGAATACCTAATAGTGAGTATAATATCAACGATAAATTATCTCTGACCTAATGGGCCGAATTTGATTAACGAACTTAAACTCACTCTATATGTCTAGAATACGTCACCAATATTCCAGCTCGCTGTCTCTTTTTGGTTTTGAGCTAGGGACATTCGGACATTCGTATATGTAATAATTAGGTCATTCTATGAACACATGTACCAAAATTTTGTTAGTTTTAATAAAAGGTTCTTTATAATCGCCATCGGATCCTAAATATATCGTGTTTTTAATGTATAATTTAAATTACGCATATAACAATATTTAATTGAACTGTTAACAATTTTATGTAAGATGAATTCATTATTTTATTTAATTAATAATCTCTGAAATGTCGAGTTAACACCCACTAATAAAGCAATTCAAACACTAACAAAAAAAGAGTTCGTTAATCATTAGACGACTGACTTGTGACTGATACACAATGCGTCTAATAATAATTAAAACTAACGCACTTTTTTTTTTATTTTTAAATTTTAATATATACCATGTGTTTAATGAAATTTATCGTGGTTTTTATTTTCAGCTTCTCAATTATACTTGAAAAGATAATGTAAAGCCACGTATAAACGTGTAACAGTCGCGTGTAACGTAACATCGCATTGCATTACGCATTTGATGCGTAAGAGCAACCTTTGTGTAGACATGAACGCGTAACACCGTTGTGTAAGAAAAGTTGATACGCGATGATGAGACATCTCATCCCACAAATTGTCGGTAAATTTGAATCGCATCAAAAGATGTTGCTAGGTGAAGTTACGAATAGTATGAACTGACGTAAACATTATTCATTTTTATTTTAATAGTATTTAAATATAACGATATGGAGTGAAAAAATCAAAATACAATTACAATTTATTAAAATTTATCAACATAAACAAATACTTAAAATGAGGATATCGATTTTTTTGTTTTAATATTTATATAAAGAGTTAAGATTTGGCCGAGATACTTAACAAGAGATAACGTATCTCCAATATTTTAATCTGACGCACTCAATTAAATCCAAAAATCCAAAAAGCCCAACCAGGGGGGCTCCCTTGCCATATATATAAATTTTTTGTTGTTCCTCCACAGCATGTGTTGATAAAGTCTCGATAATGACAGGACATTCGCAGGTTGTGAATTTTCTATCAAGCTTTAAACTGAAAATCAGTTTAGAGAAATAATAATCATTATAAAACAAAATAGAAAATGTCTATCGCCTGGCATTTCATAATTGAATATCGGACAAATAGACCAGGGTATAAAGATGTCTGTAAAAATGGTAAAAAATGAAAAAAAAATTACAGTAGGATAAAACCCATTGGAAATGGAAGAGAATATAACAAAAATGAAAAGACCAATAATTTAAGGACGTTCTGAGTTCGGGAAGTGGAAGGGGGGTTTTTAAGGGTAAAACACGGTTTATCTCGATTTACGGCAAAACTACAAGTCCCATGGAAAAAAATAAAACGAAAACTTGTAGGTATTAAAAAGATCTACAACTTTTGTATTTACACTTTTTTCACATAAATATTCTTTACATTTATTCAATTTCTCAATTTTCAACTTGTGATAAAGAAAGCACATTCTCAACTATTTTTATATGTTTCAAAGTTTTCATATAAAGTTTTGTGTAACGCTTCCAATATATGGCAATGAATTAATACAAGTATTATGATTAATACTTTACATGGTTAATACTTAAGGTTCACCATGACAAAATACACTGTATATAAAAATATATAATTATTAGATATATCGTAGATAGAATAGATAGCTAAGTATTCCAACCACTTAATAATATTGCAGATAATTAAGTGGTCACTGTAGACATCAACACATATTAACAGACAGGCAGACATCTATCAACACTCTAATATAAAATGTTAAAACTGTTCTTCTATTACTAAACAAGTTGGTGGTTTGAAACACAACATTTATTATACAAAATAATATTGTTATGAGCTTTGTAGCACTATCATAAACGAAATACTTAAGGAAGGTTATGTTTTTGATAGAGATATCTGTAATAAAGACAGTCTCTAATGTAATATGCATTATATTTTTGAAGTGAAAACTTCTTTAGTCGCGTTGAGCACTTTTTGGTTGGGGAAAATCTCGCGTGTTAGCGTCACCAACATGTTTACAGCAGTATACCTGTACCTATACAACTGACATATGATTGTATATTGATTGTTATTTCAATTAAATTGCATTAATATTTTGTCATTAACAACCCATTATATATTTGATTATAAAAATTCAGATAAAAATGCATATAATTTTAGCTCCGAGTGTCAACCAGATTGATGTTGAGTATTTTAATTTTAACTATATGAAAGATCAAATTTAATGCTAGAAATTTTAAGTTTTCACTGCTATATGCAGTCCCTATAACAGCCAATATTTTTTTTATTTTTGCGTACAAACAACTCAAAATAATGACTGCAGCTAATGAAATTTGGTATGGACAATCTTGATATAAAATCGGAGGGCGTGTTTTTACTTACCAAATTATTAACGAGTAACCTTTTTTTCGGAGAATTATTAATACTAGCTAATTCATACTGTTGATGACTGCTTTATAGTCGAAATACGTATTTATAAAATTAAAAAAAAAATTATTATCTAGGATATTGGAGCAAAAAATCGAAATTTATCAATTGTAATGTTTATTAAGCCAGCTGAGCCATTTTATTCAGTAAAACGTTTCCAAAATACAACTTTTTGCTATGTAGATGAAGTACTATCTGTAGGAACTTTCGATTCAAATAGCTCATTAAGTTTGATACACAATCCCATGGGTACATATAATTTGTGCTCTATACTTCATAATGTAGTTTACTGATGTATCAAATTGGTGTTGGCGCAGAGAAATCTGTTATATATACCCGTTAAATAACTGATCTTGGTGGTGGCGCCATGAAGTATATTGATTTATTTTTAAATTTATTAAATGTTTGAGCTACTTGGGCTATTTATACATAATTAAAAACTATTTTTCTTAAATTTTTTGATTACAGAAATATTTAAACAGTCAACGCTTCTAGGTTATATAGTATAAAAAAATTTTTTGGAGGTATATTCTCAAGAATAAGATTAATTACTGTTATACTGTTAAAACTCACTTCAAAGCACACAGTAATTTTTCACTACACCTTGTAGATTTACAAACAAATACAATTTTTAGTTCACAATACAGCCATAAGATGCAACAACAAGTTTGGCACCCATTGGCAGACGTGAGGCGACTGAAGTTTGAATGACGCGTTTACTTTTTCTATGTTTGAGTAACGTGCTCCAGCACATTTTCCATTTTTCCCGGGTCTCATTGTTTTCGTCATATTGAAGTGGCTAGGTAATTTACGACTTAAGTTATCTGAGAAACGGCATGAGCAAAAAAAATTGTGTAAATACAAAAATAACAAAACATTTGCCAATAAATTGTATTGTGAGTAAATGAAATGACTCCTCTAGATTTTCATGAAGATTAATAGATCTACGTTTGTTTGTATATGTAATACTTGCGTGTTATAAAAGCTTGGTTAAAAAGTGTAAAAACTATTAATATGTAATTTAAATTATATTTATCTAATAACATATAATCACTTTAAATTGAAATTATACTATCGATATATTAAGCATAATTTAATTTAAAAAAAATTAAAAACATAACTTCCTTGATATAATTAATAGTTTGAAACATGAATTATGTTTGTATATCTACTATCTAATTATGATTTATTTAACCAAATGAAAAATAATTATCAATTAATTTTTATTCAAATATCATATAATTATCAGTATTATAGCTATTTCAATCGTATCACTACTATAGATTTAAAAATTAATAATGTTTTTTTTAATTTAAGTAATGAAAGTTAGTGGTACCACAAATTTTAACAAAATTTTGATATACATTCTGTAAAATCATCAAATTATGCACTAATTTAGTTACCTCTAAGTGCCGATGTTTGTTTTAAAGGGGGATTTCTAGCTAATCGATAAAGTTTTTAAATTATATTAAATTATTTAGAAGTAATTTAATTACTTCATTATCAATTTTAAACGAAAACTACAAAGAAATCATTTCGGGGAAAATACTCAATGGATACACAGTGATAGATTATTTACCCAATATAATAACTTTTATTACTACACTTAAATTTTAGCTTTATTGAAAATTTTCAATTAAATTAGGATGTCTCATCCCACGATTAAAACCCGAGTAGAATTGAAGTACAACCCGAGTGATCTATTACCTAATAAATTTGGGTTATACCTCACCACTATGTAGTGATACTAGCGAGCCATGACTTAACTATGTAATGCCTAATTTTAGCTAATTGTTGGCTAATTGTTAATAAGTTAATATATCATTTTTGGACTAATAGTTTATCAGAAAAATTTTGACAATAATTAGAAAAAAAATTTTAAAATCCAATAAAATCCAGTCATTATATTAAAAGATAACCTCTGTCTTTCTGTCCTCTAGATTGCTGGGTGACAAATATTTTAATTATAATTTTATTTGATATTTAGATGGTTCTTATATTCTGTTTTATACTTGACGATGACGGAATTTGAATTGATATCCTTTGGAAGGAGAATCAAACGCAAGATCCAATGCTCTCTCGCTGAGTTCTCATAAAAATTTAGTTTTTAATAATTAATAAATTATATATTATTGAGCTTTGTTTTTGATTGTTGTATGGGCCATAAATTATCAATTGATTATTTTTCAACGATGATTTTTACAAGTACGATGTTTTAAAAATAATTATTTAATTTTATTTTCTGGCTCTTTCTGAGAAAAAATTGTAAACGTCAACTAGGAATGGTTACATAGCATATTCAATGCATTCGATATCTGTATAGTCTTACGCTACATTTGGTGTTTATATTTTTATTTTATCAGATTACAGACAATTATTAAGAAGATCAATAGGCATAAAGACACAAAAAATTTCAGTTTTTTAATTCTTTTTCTTCGTGTTAATCAAGGGCCAAAGTTTTATTTTTGGTGAAAAAATTTAACAGTTTTTTTTAAATTTTATAAAATCCATCTTTTTGAGAACCCTCTAAAGTATACGTTGCCCACAATTTATGCCACTGATGAGGTAAAACCAGTTTTATTTGATTATCGACAGAACATTTCTAGTCGCAAGTATCGTAGAATGTTCCTTTATTCACTTATTTTGCGATTATTGAGTTAAGTAACAAGGTGACTAAATAATACTGTGGCATTCGATAAAGTATCCATGAAGGGTTTTATAAGTCGTGAGAAAAATACTTTTTCGGGATCAATAAAACAAAAATATATTAATGTATTACCCTACTTAAGTTGTAACTTCAAGTCATATACATACAAAAATTTTAATTAAAAAAACAAAAAACATTTTTTTAAAACAATAACATTTTTTTTTTTCGTTACTAAAAGCAGAACAAAAAGTGAAATTAAATTATAAAAGAAGTAAAAAAAAAAAAAACTTACTATATAGGTAGGTTGGTATGTGTGGATATGTAGGATAGCAATACCCAACAATCCCTTCATAGTATAACATTCATGTTAATAAATATCATAATAATAATAATAATATTATAAGCGCTTTGTTTTGGTTAGGTTCAGATCAGCCGCTCCAGATTAACAGAACTTTAATCACGTTTTATATGTGTACCTATACGAGATGAAACCGGTTGAAAAATCAAAACGACTGTCATAGATTTCATACTAGACGTATTCTCTCTCTGATCGTTAGTCTAATGGACTTAATTTTAGAGTAAAATGAGGTTTTGTATTTAAAACATCCTGGTATTATCTAAAGTTTAGAATAAGAAAAATGACGATATTCTCTTATATCGGTGAGCAATACGGATTGCTTTGCATGAAAAAAAGATATAGATTTTGATAACGAAATACTGCTTAATCCTCAGTTTTGCACTGATATTGTTCCCTCACCAACGTGCCGGTATGCGAGTGTCAAATTTTTTCAGCCAAATATTTGAAAATATAAGTAATTATGTTAATTATAAATGATGTTATTTCCTATTCATTGATTATTATTTTGTTTAAAACAATTCACTAATATTTTTAACCAAAGTTTCAATTCTCAATCTGAATGTTATGGCCTTGGCAGTCTTAAGCGCATCATATTATTTTATTGGAGGAAGTGTTAGGCCCCATAAGTCCCCGGTATTTTATAATTATCCTGAATACTGAATTTCTTAATATGAGTATAAAATATGCTATTAGTTATATTAAAATGTTAACCAATGTTAAGCCAAGATTTTTGGACTTTTGACTACATAATGAATATAAATGTTATTCAGTTTTTTCTTCGTCCTGTAAACTTAGTAAATTGGTGCTTTGCCGACGATGTTATATGTCGAAGTATATCAGTTTTAGTTTAAAAAATGGCAGCCAAATGACCAAATTCTGTCCATTATCAATATAATTAAAGAACGGGGAAAGATTGCGAGCTGAAATTGAGATGGCATACTACAAAAAAGTGAGTTTAAGTTCGTAAATAACCAAAATCTTGGATCCATAAAACATTTAAAACAAAACATATTTAAAAAAATTGTTTAGTAAAAATGCTTGTAATATTTTCTCGTAAAATACTTGCAATTACAATAATTTTTGCTCAAATTTAGCTAATAAACACATGTATGCTTACAATCCATATTATTATTATTATGTTTGTAACTGAATAAGCTGGATATTTAAAGTATTTTATCAATACTGATGAATAAACATAATTCAAACATTTAAATTCAATCATATGTCGAATATCTAAACAATTAATTATCAGTTAGTAGTTACCTTCAATGGTTATTTTCAAGTGAAATAACAAGAAAATCAGATAACGTGTTTGGCAGTTATAGCGGAACCAACAGTTGTAACCAGACACAGGCAAACGTAAAGCAAAATCATCGAGTTAAATCGTAGACCTCACTTCGTTCGGGCAATAATTAAGTCAAAATGTCTATGTTGTTCAAAAATTATTTAATTTATTTTAATGACTCACACTATAATGACATTGTCTATTGGTGAGCACCTCACTATTTTTTCGCAGTTTTACTAATACATTTTTGCTTTTGATACTGAAAATTTTGAATACTTCAAAATTACAATTAGCTTGAAATTTTAATTTTGGAATACAATCGGAATACTTTAGACACTCGAGATAGAATAAGTGGTACTTACTAGAAGAAAAGCTTATAAACTTACAGGAATGGGACTAAAAGTCTAAAAGCAACTCATATAGAAACTTATATAAAACATTAAACAAAAAATTGGTGTTACTATATTTCTTACACACCATTGAAGTTAGAAAGTCAAATACGTACTTCTTAGGTCTTATATATTCCAAGATATAGAAGGGCAATGGATGTTGTACAACGGATTACAGGATTGAGATTCAGTTCTATATCTATAAATATATAGATAAGTAGGTACTATAAATATATAGTTTAGGGTAAATACTTTGTATTATGAGTCTTCTCTATGCTTTGATTTTCCCGAAATTCGACGAAAAGTTCGATGTTGTTATCAATAAATCTATAAGCTCTTATGAAACTACCTTATGTGTCAGAACGACTTAGAGATCAGAACGGCAACGCACGCTATGCTTTCATGACAATTTTTCTAGGCTTAACTTGTTGCGGAATTTTCATTCAAGCTCTACCATGTAGAAGACCTTGGCCATACCCTCCTTGGTTTCAAATATCCCTAAAAATGAGGACCTGATCTTTGATTGGAGAAAAAACAAGATGATCGGATGAGGTAATGACAACACTTCTATATGCCGTGATCTCGTTACGATACATCGATACAGTGCCAGAGGGTACAAAAAATGGCCTGTTACGAATCTGCTTTTTTTAATGTAGGTAGTAGCTAGTAGCTAGGTAGTAGCAGTCACGGTGTCTGCATGTAATCAAATCTTTTTCTCTTCCTCATGCATTTTCCATAATTTATTTTCACCATATGCTTTTAAGTTTTGCATGAAAAATTCATTTTTTCGATCCTTTTTAAGGTTCAATTTTTTTTTTAGTAGTATTTAATTATTAGTTAATTGATTAAATACTCATCATATGATTGAATATCAATGTTTGGTCTATTTTTAATAAGCATTCATAAAGTACTATAAATATACAGTCTATACAGTTATATATACTTGTATAATTAGTTAAATTTAAGCTTAAATTGTGGCCAATCCTAACATATTACGAAAAAAATTTTCAAACAAAAGTTTGTTTCAATGAAATAAAAATTTTTGTATTAGGAAATCTTCTGTTATCTAGTCAATGGACCGATTTAGCTCATTCACAAACTTAAATTCACTTTTTATGTTTAGAATACGTTATCAAAATTTCAGCTCGTTATTCCTTTTTGTTTTTGAGTTATCGTGATGACGGACGGACGGACAACCGGAAATGGACTAATTATGTGTTTCTATGAACATCTATACCAAAATTTTGTTTGTGCAGTCAATATTTCTAAGCGATACAAACTTAATACACTAAAACTAATATACTATGACATATTATGTATGTCGAGTATAAAAATTATTTCTAATGCAAATTTATCGATCTTTGAAGGTTCATTATATTGAATATTGTCTCTATAATAACATGAATGAATCTCTTATGTGAATTCTCTTTTCTATCAACCAGAAACATACCATAGTTTAGTACATACTCGTATACGAAAATTATATGTTATGAAGAAACTTCATCCATCCAATTATCATTTTGCCGACGATATTATGAATTGTATTGTAAGGTGTACGTACTGGGCTGTATGTTTTTAAACCAAATCCATGCATATTTCATAATATAGAGTGCTCATTTAATCATTTACAATGAATTTTGAAGAAACATTTGTATTTCAATATACAACTTTAATTATTTAATAATATTGTTTGATAACGATTTAAATAAAAAAAACGATACATAGGGGAAAGGATGGCAACGTGAGGTAGTGGGTAAGACGGGATACCTATCTTAGCGAAACCAATGTACCAATCATGATTGCTTTTGTATATATAGCACACTGCCACTGTAACAGTTATTGTCGGCAGGCTCACAGGACGAAAACACCACTTGATTTCTGAGTAAAATTGAAAAATCAAGTTTTTGATTATTTTTTTTGGTGGATTTAAGTTTTTTCACTACGTTTGAAACGTGATTGCTCAGTACACAATAACATTTAAAAATACAAGTAACGTTTTATATATGCATCAACAATCATACTTGAGATAAGCAATCAATTGGATATGAGAGAGCTTGAAGTGGTATGGGGGTACCATATCTTATCCTTATTGAAACAAAAAGTTTCTGCTACTTATTATAATAATATTAATAATAGGATTTTACCTCCGTTTCTCAGACATACAGGCGTCTATAACACAGGCCATTGACATAATTATTTTTAGTGTTTATTTATCAAAGTAGTTCCGATGCATTCATGATGTTGGAGGACGACCGGATATTGAGTAAAGACTAGAACTTGGTAGATATTGGACTATGTTTGTATTGTTATTTGAAGTGAAATGAAGGCTGAATTGCATGTGCTCAATGCAGCTAATGGGCTCATTACAAGTGTGCTGGTATACTTATATGATAAGGGTGGAAAAACTTCGTTTTTAATCAGCTTATTTTAATTCTTAGGGTACCCCATCTTACTCGAGAGAGGAGCAAGATCGGAAAATAAGACATTTTCTACTTTTTGAAAATTTTCCAATAAATTGCGTAAAACATGTTCCTAATTATATTGCATCCTGAAACAGTAATTACGAAAGATTATTATTAAAATAAAAATAATAACATAGACACGAAAATGTTTGTTTTATAGAACTGCAAACGTTAAATACCCTCATCTTACCTCTTCAACCCTACTTTGTAACATTAATTAAACTCGGCAAATATACTACTTAGTTTTTTTGCCAAATTTTAAGCTTTTTACAATGAATATCCTTATCGTTGACTGTGCTTATATTGATGAGCACCTAGGACGCATGAAGTCAGCTATAGAATTATGCTTTATTGTTGTTGTTGTTGTGGTGTTTGGATAATATTTTCGACCTGTTTTCAGCCTTTTTGAGTCTTGCCTGGTAGGTGCAGAATCTATACAAGGTGACATAGGTGGGTCTCTTTTTGTATCCTTTTGTGGTGTATTATATGAGATTTGTTCATATTAACCAGTTTTGAACTGTTTTGTCTCCAGATTACCTCCTTTGAATAATCCTCCTTCACATAAAAATCGTATTCAGAGAGATATTTTTTATTTTTAATGATTTCAATTTTTTACAAAATCCAAGTAGGCCTAACTAATCGTTATCCTTAACTATATGGTGTGATGAAGTTATAAAATATACAGATGCACAATGGTCTATAAAATCTAAAAGCAGAAACTCATGGCTGAATTAGGTCTTTATTATTATTATTATCGTTATCGTTAGATTGAGTAGAATGAAAAAAATAATTTTGAAGTTTACACCTTCTGAATTTTTTTTTGCGTAAATAAAATTGTATACGTTAATAAATTGTTTTAATTGAGTAAAATTGCACCGGTTGTCCCAATCTACCCATACTTGTAGAGTTTAAATAGGTGGAACAACAGATTTGAGTCTTTAAATGGCTTAAAATAAATTGTAATCGACCAATTCATTGAGAAGGTTTGATGACTAAGAAAAATATTCGTGCTAGGAATAAATTTCGATTTTTGTCCCAATTTCCTATACAATACATACAATATTTATAAAAATACAAAATAATTTGATCTAGGCAATTGGGGCAAAAAATCGAAATTTATTCGAAAAATCCTAAAGTTCTTATTAATAATTATAATATCGTGCTATGGTATAAATGATCAGTGATCTCTAACAGCCGATACCTTACGGTGAAATTTTGAAATTTATTTTCACTTATTTGTTCTAATTACTCTTTCCGGACTTCAGAATTTAGGAGATATTAAATTTTTATTATACAACCTATAGGAGTAATAAAGTTTATAAATAGTTTTTTTTTGTTTGTTAATATATTTATTGTTCAAAATCACCTCTACTCTGAGACTATAGCCACCAATTATAAACTTGACATTGGAAATTATTTATTAATATAAGAATGCTATGATTATTAGTAATATATAGGTATGATTTGACTGTGTGGGTGTCATTAAGCATTTCGATAACTTATTTATTTCCATTCATTTATATATATGTATACTATTTTTGGGTGTTAACCTTTTTGTTTTCTGTTGATGTATATGTTCTTGAAAAACTACTGTACTAGATGAAGTCATTTTATTCAGGGGTCATCATTAAATATGACCTAGCTACTAATATCGTAAACAAACTGCTGAATTTTTCAACTAACTTTTTTGTTTTACTTCCGAGTTTGGAGGTATTGCTTTCTTGATTCAAAATAAAAGAATTTTTTCCTGATTTCAAAATTGTTTATATATGTTGATGTATGGGAACTTCCTAATTTTTGTTTCGTACCGATTTCTGAAACTAATTCTAACGAACGCGCATAAATCCACAAGAAATAAACGAATACATATAAATTTGTGGCAAATAATACAAGAGATGCTCAGAATGGTCTTATTTTAGAAACATTTTATCTATCAATTACCATTTATATGTTTATGTGTGGTAAAGGTTTGCATTAAGAGTATAAATTGTGTCAAAATCGATTGTTCTAGAACGCATTATTAAAGAAAATCGGAACGAACAAACGTTAAAAACCGTTAAAGTTATCTAACTGTTCATGTTATATAAATATAAAAATGTATTTTTACCTCATATCCAAAATCCAACTCAAACGATGAAGCCAAGTTAGAGTTGTAGATAGCTATTTAAGTAAATATATTCGATAATGGGTATTTTCACATACATGCCGATTTACCGTTCATCCGATTTTGATGAAATTTTGTAAATAGATACATGATGTAGTTTTACATCAGTGTTTTGAATTTTGTTGAAATTAATTATTCTTAATATGGGAGAGGAGGCACATTTTAATAGAAAATTGTATAAAATTGAAAATAGCTAACCAATAAATAGAATGTTATATAATGATATGTAGAAAATGCTATTTTTCATCTTATATTCAAACTTAAACTCATTCTTTGAAGGCGTACCGTACATAGCTATTATAATGAGCGTATTCGTACTCGCGAAGTAGTCTTGTTTCTTGGCAGTGTAATTGTTTTATTTATAACTATGCAACCATTTTTGGTATTACAAATGTTCTTAGATTTTTATAATTTTCTTAATTTTAGACAGTTTGCGCACTTATATTATTTTATAATTCGTTTGTCCGTATGTATATATGTTTGTAAAACTGTTTTCTACGATTTCTAGCTAAATTACTCAATGTATCGAAAAATATTAAGTTTAAAAGTTATAGGTAACAATGAAATCTACAACTTTTGTTTAAACTATTTTAAACCTTGTTTATTATTTTTGAGGTAAACAATTTTTCATTTTTCTCGTATTATTTACACAAAAACGGTCCGATATATTAGAAAATTTACAAAAGTATTTATTTTGATGTCCTAAATAAGTCAAATTTAATAAGAATGAAACAATTTCCAACCAAATTTCTCTAATTGTTCAACAGATTTCTAGTTCGTGTAGCATATTTGGTTTTTACGTCTACCAAAAATGGCTATTAGTCCTTTGCTTTATAATCCCGTTAGATATTATTGTGATTCATATATTATTATTAATCAATTATTGTGTATTATTAGCAATGTATAACGTTTAATTTTAAACAATTAATTGAATATTCATATTTAAGTTTCATAAACAAAAATATTATGGAAAAGCAAAGCTGAAAATAACCTTAACTCTTTCGTTCTGTGGCAAAACACTTTTTAATGCGTGCAAACTCGAAAAATTTATTATCTCAATATGTTCGCTTTTATCATACCAAAGAAGAATCTAAAAACGTTTTTTTTTCTCTTATTACTTGTGTTTTTTTTCTAGCCGAACAAATGTTCAATTAAAACTTGCTGAAAAAGTTATTGAAAGTAAAATTTTTAAACAAAAATCTATTTCCAAAATCCCCAAAAAAAATGATTACAATAAGATACGGTTTTAATCTAAAGTTTACTATTAATTCATTGAAATTTACGGATATCGTGGTATCAAGTTTTAAAATCGTTTTATGTCTTAATTCCCTTAAATAATACACATATTATTGGTTGACAAATCGATGAAAAAAAATAATGGCATATAGTGAATTAAAGAATTTTTAATGCACAAAATGTACCTCCAAAACTTTTTAAATGCAAATTCATAATAAATACCAACGAATTTAAATACAGCGAGGCGAAGGCAGACAAGTAGAGCCTAGGTATTGTTGTGTACATAATAATGTTATGTGAACGAATTATATTTTGTGACTGCGGGTGGCGGTTTAATGTAGACATACACATAGAATCATCATCATAATCATTTGCATGCCACCGCGATATAAACCTACATGTTAAAAAAAATAACTTACAAGTGATTCAACAAAAGTTTTCCATTCTCATTGTGCACAAAAACACTCTCATTGTGCACAAATTTCCATTATCATTGTACACAAATTATTTTCAATCAAAAGTTTTCAATTCTAATTTATAATAGGATTATTTATGAAAATCGGATATGTAGTTTAAACTCTAGCTTGTAGTATATACGATCGTACAATGATATCCCTACCCGTATACGTATCCGCGGATATTCGCAAAGAAAAACGAAACGTTCCCGTTTCTACATCGGATTTTAAATGGATCTTTTACATTATTAATTTTCATTACGTATATGAGTAAAGGTAGCAATAAAATACTGTTAAATCCCATTAAAATAGTTTTATATCCGTAAAATTACATATTTGGCAAAAATTTAATATTTCAACCCTTATTTATTGTAAGCTATGTGCTAATTCTTATAGCTGACTACCTTATCATAAGGTACTAATTAGTAATTATACTATGTAAATTCAAAATTATTATTCAAATTCATTATTATTCAAATCAAATAATTCTGCTAAGTAATATCATAAATCACAATTACATTTCAATCAATGAACAATCACAATATAAGGATATTAAAAAAAATCATATCGATTAATTAAGTTCAAAAGTTAAGATCCGTATTCGCGGATCTGGACACTGATTATCCGTATCAATATCCGCGGATCTCCATTATTAACGATCCAACACATCCCTCATACATACATATTTCAAACCAATTTATGGCCATCTTTTACTTATTAGTGCTTCAAATAATAATAATACGAGTGGGGTATAAATTCAAAAGTTATAACGTTAAAGTTGTATATTTATAACACAAATCATAGTAAAAGTGTGGTTTGATGGTTTCGCTGAAAATGATACTAATCGAAGATTTTATGTAGTTCTAAAACTGCTATAGGTTACACTCACGCCAGTCTTTTTATTCGTTTAACTATTTTACCTATCACGTCAGTTCTTAATGTGACAATAATTTTTAATTTATAAAATTCGCAAGCTACATCATATACCGATTTATTGTAAATATCTTTGATGTTATGTTGTTTTTGTTTGGGGTTATAATTATGTTATAAATGCTATTAATATATCTATTTTGGAAATGTACTAATTGAGCTCATTCAAAATTACCACAAAAATTCGTGTAATATTAAACACCGCTGAAAAAAGTTTCAGGTATGCTGCACGGATTTTTTGGGTAATTTTGATTAAATTGATTTATTGAAGACACACCATAAAAGCATCTGAAAGTCGCCTAATTCTCAAATGTCATGTATATCGAACGGTATACACAATACCTGAATTCCCACGGTATACACAATACCAATTACCAGCTTGATTTCAATAGCTTTACATAATCTGATTTTACAAAAATGAGAGACCAAAACTAAAAGGAGGCAGGGAAATCTTATTCAAGGTAAGAATTATACAGATGGATGTTCATTTATCTGTATTATGAAGGTACGGGTAAATCCTTATAATTTAAAATAACATTGAAAAGCGGCCTCCTATCTGATGCGATCTTTCTCAGAACATCAGACGCAGTTCTAAGATTTAATCGAAATAAAAAATATAAAATAATAATGAAAACTTTTGACTTTGTCATTAAAAAAATTTTTTTTTCAAGTTACAAGTGCGAATAATAAAGTTTTTTCATTTTCAAGTAATGAATAATTATTCATTTATTTTGGAAATATATAGGGAAAGTAGGTAAGATTATTTTGAATTAAGAAACTGTGGGTGGAATTGATAAATATTTTTCGACATTTACAATTTAAAATTTAATTTCATTATTGGAAATTGTAAAATTTGGGTTTTTATTTAATTTATTCATTTCTAGTAAATTTAATTTTTAGCTTTTGTCGAAATATGTAACACCTCTGGCTTAAGTTCAATATCAGTCTTATGGATTGGTAAGATGAATGGAAAAGTTAGAAGAAGTTTTCTGGCTGTTTATGTGCTCTTTATGATGATGATGAAGTACCGTATCATTTACAAAATGTTAGCGACTATTTATTTCAATTGATTTTCATCCATTTCTGCTTTCTTCATTTGAGAAAAGATGCTCTTTATACTGAGTTAAAAATGATCAATACATCATTTTTAATCAGGTACAAGGAGGATGTAAACCGCCAGGAATCTTGTTCTAACTTCTCCATTCATCTTAAACAATTTCGTAATTTTGTTCCATTGGCTTTAGTGTGTTTCATGAAACATAAATTTGGCATTTGTTTCATTAAAATAAAATATGGCCAGCCAACGTTGTAATTATTACAATTGGGCATAAAAACACATAATACAAATTATAGGAAGTATAGTATTTTTAGTCATACAAACTGCATTTAAAATATAATCTCCAATTGAGTAAGCAAATGTAGTATAAACAATATATAATAAATATGTATAATATATTAATTAAAATATACAGACACATACAAAAGAACAGGGATAACAATATAATAGATCTAGTTATAATATAAGTGAATCAGACAAAGAACGACTAGGATGTAATAAAGATTATGAATGAGCAATGTTTTATTTTTATTAATACGAATTACTTATGTTTTAACGAACTTTAAGGCAGATTGTGATAAATATAACACAACAAAAACCTCAGAAACCTCAAAAGGTTCTCAGACACCTTCTAGTGCCATCCGCAAAGTACACACGAGGATCTTTACAAAGAGGAGCATGAATAATTATTTTATTATTAAGCAAATGGGGATTTATTGTCTTTTTTTTTTCGTTTTTTTTATCCAGAAAAAATATTTTACTGAAAAGTCATTATGTTTTAAGTTTCTTAGTTCCGCGTCGAATGAAAATTCAACGTCAATATCATTACCGCTTCTGGAATGGAGACAAAAAAAACGACTCACGAATACCAAATCTATTTTATATACTCATCACATTAATTATCGTTTATCTACGGAAATTCTAAATAATGGGACGTTTTGCTTATCGGAGTGCGAAAAATTTTCGATTTCCATATTGGCTTGAAATTGTCGGTGAACTGATATTTTTGTTATTATTATCAGAGGTTCATTTAAATGCAGATGAAAAAACTATTTTCTCAAACATGTGACAAAGGGGGATTTCCTTTGTCCGACAACATCAAAATAACATTTTTTCACAATTTTCGGTTTTCACAAGTGGACGGACAACGGACATTTTGTTTTATAACGTGGTGGGCAAAATGGTTTTTATATTTGTTATTGAACAATCTTCCAACTACAAACACAAAAAAACGGACGTCCAATTTTAGCCCAAAAATTTTACAGGATCCAAAAAACAAAACAACGCACTGTTCAGAATTTTTCTAGTGGAAAAAGTTGTTGTACTAAGCATAACTAAGCTATATACAAATTTGTTGAAGTGTATTTATACGACTTGATATGATTACGGGCACATAGACTAAACACTTTGCCGATCAATATGTACGTATATTGATTTAGCTTATGCAGCTCACACACTAAATTTTGTTCACAGCACAGAGTTTAATATTCCAGATAATTGCATATTTTAATTTTCTAGAATCAGTAATGATCATTAACTAAATCAACGAATTGTTCTTTTACACTATCTGCCTTAACATTTTATGCTTGTTCGCTATTTAAAATGTTTTATTCTGCTTTAGTTTGTATGTTCGTAATAGTTTATGATAATCATACATTTGACAATGAAAAAAATAAAAGATCAAAATTCTAAACCATGGTCAATGGCTGACGATGACGCCTGATATTATTCATAGAACAACAGATGGATGGGTGGTTTTAAATATGACCTTGACATTGTTCAAGTTTATTATATATATTTTTGTATCTATTGTGGTTTTAACTGTGCACGGTATTATGAAAAATTGTTGAATTTCCATTTATCGATTATTCATAGTCGGTATATTCGGACTGGCTGATTAACCTACCACGTTGTTCTAGTCAGCAGAACTTTTGGAAATTTAGTCTCTTACTTGAAATTCAAATTTATGCCGCTGTGATCTATTTGTCTACATATGTAAAATTCTATGTCGTGAATGACTGGCTGAGGATCAAGTTATAGACTATATCGCTGGTCGCTTAAACCGGGCAGGGTGTATTTTTTGTATGGCGTAGGTGTAAGATTTTTCTAAATTTCAACCCCTAAGGCGGTAATCTACTTCAAATTTTACATGCAATCGATGTAATATTGTTTGATAAAATGGAAAATTGGTTTTTTTTAACTAACTCCTGCGAAAATTGTTACAACAACACGTGACTACGTCTGCTAGTATTTTCATAGACTGATTATAAATAATTAAATTTAACTTCTTGGCTTTAAATAAATAATAGTCGTACGACATTTATCGACAATTTTGTATCAAAATTATGTTCCTTTTAGTAGTCATTTAGTTAAAAAAAATAAATATTATTGGAATGGGGCTAAAATAGTTGTTTAAAGAAATTGGTCTACACATCGACAATTTTTAATAAATATAATGCGTACCTATACATGTATATAAATATATTAGATATTGAATTTTCGAAAAACCAATCAATTATTTTAAAAAATATGTAAAAACCAAAAAATTTGTTTCGAATAAAAGTTTCCAGTTTCATCAAGAAGGCAAATTTTGTACCTAAATCATGAAGGCTTTTGAAATGCATGTTTCTTATGCACAAATGCAATTTGGAATTTCTTCATAATTAGATTAGTTCACAAACTATCAAGAAATTCTCATGAAACTAACTAAACTAAACCGCATTAAAATCCGTCTTACTGCACAAAAAATCGGCAGTGCATTGCTTCAATTACTCGGCTATACGTAGTGTTATACAGAACAGTATGTGCCATCGAAGTCGTTTAGGGCATACTTATATAATTTATACGTACATAAGGGCACAGTGCATCAAAATGTTTTCATTCGTTTCTATGGTTATGAAATAGTTTATCAATCAAATGATAACTCTGTGAATGAAGTATGATTTCACATAGGATATTTCTCAAAATTTATTAACTAATTTGAATGAATAAGTATTTATATTTGTAATTAAAAATAATTACTAATGCAATTTATTCGATCACTCTTACAATTTCCAACACAATAACTTCAATTATATGTCTTATTTTGTAATTATTCAATAATTTTTGTTTCACATTTGTTATATAATATACATGCAAACAAATTATAGTTTCATGTGAATGTTTTATTACAAAATTTAGACACTCGTAGCGCATCAATCGATTAAGAAAACCCTCCCGCCTACTATAAACTGTATGAATAATATCATAGAGTTTATACACAAAGGAACACAATGATTCAATGTTAAATGTTTAACAACCCACAGTAATTGGTGCTATGTGAGGATAGTTTTTTGTGTATCCATTTTTATTACTTAAATGACTTTGTAATAGTATTAAAATTAAGGATCGTACAAATTCAGGGTAATAATAATTTAGAAAAAAAATCTTTTTATCAAAATTTTATATAACAATTTTCTGAAGGAATAAAATTTTATAAAGACAAAACTACCGA
Organism: Chrysopa pallens; assembly: GCA_020423425.1. Lineage (NCBI taxonomy): Eukaryota > Metazoa > Arthropoda > Insecta > Neuroptera > Chrysopidae > Chrysopa > Chrysopa pallens. The sequence goes on along the minus strand of CM035592.1, from coordinate 32,199,880 downwards.
TAAGTACTTCCGTTATGAACATTTAACTATTATTAACTTCATTACTAAATTTGGCTAACAAATTCTTTCAGTTTTAAGACTACTCTGATAGCCCGAAGCGGCTTATCAACTTTACAGGAATACAATAAACGTGTACAGCAAATTTCATAAAAATCGCAAAACGCTTCGAAAGCTACAGCATTTCAAACATAGATAGATTAGAGTATATTACGAGGGGAACCGCAACTGCGTCCCTTTTACCTTGACCTTTTTGTCCTCTGTACCCTCTTTTAAACACTCCATAACCTGAAAGAATAGATTTCTTCTAGTACAAGGTGACAATTGTTTTGTTATTATGTTGTTGGTATAGTCGGTTACTTCGTCGGTTACTTATCCCAGCGACGATACTGTGATCAATTAACAACCCTTTATTTTTTTTTTCTAATCAAACTGCCGCTGCCTGAATTCTCAACAACCCCCTGTCTAAGTTGTCAAATGGGTAAAAGTGTTAGTGGTTTTAGTCACTTGGCCTGGATATACAGACACGCTGTCCCAAAAAAATAAATGTACTTACACTTCGAATAACGAGAAAAATATTATTTATTAGCATAAATTGAAATGAAATACCTTCAAATACAGAAGACAAATGAAATTCATAAATCATGTTCGTAAATGTTCAAATTTATGACCAATATTCATCAGACAACGCTAATAATGCGCACCAAGAGATTCGCAAACATAACGATATAGCTGATGAGGAATATCGCGACATTGTATTTCAATTTCCTATTCCAATGCATCAAATATTCCTGGCCTGGTGCGATAAACTTTGTCTTTGAGGTATCCCCACAAAAAGAAGCCCATGATTGTGAGGTCTGGAAAACGAGCCGGGGATTCAATAAAACCTCTTTATTGAATTCATTTGTCAAGAGAGTACAATATTATGAGGCACCCTATTCAAACATACAAACACACAGACAAATATTGTTAAAAACACAAAATAAATATAACATTTCTTTTTTTCATAATAATAGAGTTCTTCTTTCGCGTAATAGCAACCAATTTAGTATCCAAAAAATTCATAATTCGTGATTTCTTCGGTATTTATGGAAGTAAAAATTAAATTAAAGATAAAACTTTGGTACCTATGTGATTTTAAAGAAATGATGTCCGGGTAGATAATACATTATTTTGTTAATCAAATGCCGAAACTGGAATTTATTTAAATATTTACACAAACAGTTTTAAATATTTTGACGGTATTTTATAGAAAAAAAAACATATTTTTTTTAGTTTACTCAGGCAATTTGTTGTAATAATCATAATTTTTTGTTATCAATTATAAAAATATGATTTCTTATTCAACGTTGTTACAGTTTTTTATGTCAAAAATTAACATATTTTTTTAATTATTTTCAATGTTAAACGATTTAAATATTTCATATCTATGTTATTTGCAGCATTTAAATTGCTTCATTTAAATTTTCGCACATGGATTCTAGCATTGTAATTTTTTTCACACACCGTCGTTAGTTTTTTTGGTAATTGTAAAAAGAAATACAGAGATACGGTGAATGCGCTACAAGAATCAAAAAATTACCTAATCAAGTTTAATTTTAGCTGCAGACAAAGCCATCAAGTTAGTAGCAACGAGTAACATCTTCTCCTTGAATAACTACGATTAGCTAAATCATATTGACAAAGACTTGGTAGAATTTATGGTCTAAATACATAATTAAAAATTGGGTCAAAATATCTAAATTTATTTCATATTAAATGTAGACAAAAATATAACGGGAGTATTTTAGTAAATTAAAGATGCCAAAACATCAGTACGAAAATTTAATGTGAAACACAAGCAGTTCAACTTATGTTAAATAATCGTTACGTAAAGTTTCCACATGGTTTCAAAATGACTAAAACGGATTTTCAAATAAATAGATTACTAATCAATGTTGGCGGCAAATATATATTATTTCAATCAATTCCAAGAAACAAAAACGATTTATATAGTAAATTTTAATAATGTAACAGAATTCTGTTAAAAACAACATAGTATTGAAATGACACATCTAAATTTAAAGCCGAACATAAATGAATCAAACAATTTTTTGTAATTTTATTAATCAAACTAATAAATTTCAGCTTTTAACCCACTTAATAAGCCGAATAATGTAGAATAGTGGTAATAATAGGGTAGCTTTCCCACCCCACATAATAACATTGATAGAGAATTTTAAACTATTCAAAATTTCTATACTAAAATAATATTTCGGGTATTTTCAGAGTCGTTGATTAACGAATTCGAGGTTACTAAGTACTCTGTACTGTTACACATGTACTTTTTATGCCAGCAACTTACAGAAGGATTAAAGCACACATTTTGAAATAATTTGCAATGTAAGAAAGGTTTAGCCAAATCCAGAAAAAATGCACCGGCCTGAATCTACTTTATCAGATATAATTTTATTAACAAAGTAAAACGTTCATTTTAAATCAGAATAATAATAAAGTACACCATAAAAATCGTGAAACATACAAGTCGGTGCGTTTATTTTGGAGTTGTAATGTTATATTTTCAAAAGAGATTATTTTTATTTTGTAGCCATACGTTGAAAATAAATATAGTAAGCTATCAGCCATTTAATTTGAGTTCTGAAAATCAAGAACACATCTTGAGATAAATCATATAATTCTTAGAATACAATATACAATGAGAATGGATAATAATAGATTTATTTTCAAAGCATCTGGCTACAAAATAAAAATAATCTCTTTTAAATAAATTATAATTTTACTTAATTCATTCATTAAATATAAATTTATTATGGCAGGAAGTTTTTGGTTTTAAAAGGATATATAATTTTTAAATGATAACTGGTTACGCATTGATAAAAAAAATAATTTTAATTAACTAATCAACTTTATTATTGATAAATATCCTTTACACAATCTAAATGGAAATTCAAAGTTTAGCTACATCAGGTTGGAAGAATTAATACCGACTATACCGAATAATAAAAAACTGCTTGCTACTCTTAGTGTAAAAGCCCAAATGTATATCATAAGAAAAATCGACCTGGATTTTGGTCTTGATTCATTTTCGATATAAAGAAAGTAATGAAATTTGCTAGTCTAATACAAAATAGGCATAAAAATCAATTTCAAGGTCCCCATTTAGAACTATTTAAAGCCTTCAACATTTTTATTACAGTATAAACGTAAAACAAGTAAAGCTAACAACTAACGGAGTAAGTTATTTAGATACTCGACATATGGTTGACTATTGAACTATACTGTATTTAAACTATCTTTAATCATGAGCATTCCTAAAATACTATACATATTTAGTCGATACAGTTATAAATGCATATATAATAATATAATAATATGTATTGTAATTATATAAGTTTAAATTAGAGCTGAAATTGTGCGTAAAAGTATTTTCTTTTAAAAAAAACTGTTATTTCTTCTATATTTTATGGATCAAAAGCTGGGTTATGGGTTCTTGGAATCAATGTATTATATGTCATTCCAGCTTTCTCTCTCTTTTGACTATTGAGTTATCTTAATTGCGGACTGTGTTTGTGCGGTCAATATTTTCTAGTGTTACAAACTTCAAACTCAAATTAATATACTCTGACATATTGTGTTTACCGAGTATAAAACATTTATAGATTCAACTTTACCTCAGGACATGCATACGTCTTTAATTTTGTGGTCCTTTTGAAATTTTTCTGTTTGTTGTAAACTAACATTCAAAATCAATTTCAAGGTAAAACTCAAAGTTACCTCTTGAAATCAACATTGTTGGTACCTACAATTTTTTAGTTCTTTAAACTTTTTCTATTACACTTTTTTTACTAAGGTGATTATTTTTCGAATTGTTATCAATATTGATATCGTGGTCATTTTATTAGAGCCACTATGTGTAGAATATAAAAATTTTTTATTCCAACATTTAGAATATCTTATTTTGTAAAATATCAATTCGCTGATACCAAATTTTCATAAATTAACTGATTGGAATTTCCACTTAATTAAATAGGTAACATAATTCTTACAGCTGATTAAAACCTTAATTTGAAATGTTTAATTTAATTTTGTGAATGTGATTAAGTTAACTATTATTGATTGTCATTTCCGCTTATATACACTGACAAGTGTATATTTTTTTGTTTATTAACAGATGACTAGACTTTAACAAAATATTTTTAGTTATCAGAGACAATATAGATCCAAACTGCCTATATATTTACACTTCCTATACAAAATTTACCGTGACATGAAAATTAAATATTTACATAGAGAATTTAACCTTTAAAATTAATTATTATTCCAATAATATTTCGATTATGTTAATTTCCGTATATGTTAATTGGAAACAATCGAATTATGTAAAATTTAAGTATTGATTGTAAGATGATTTTCAACAGGTATCACTACCGAAAAAAATACCTAATTCTCTATAGTCCCATTCCACGTTAATAGATGTGACTTTTTAACATAGTCGAAATTTAAAAAATATTTATTATATTAAGTTTTTTGTGGAGCCACTGTTCCATATATGGGACCAAAATTTGTGTCATTTCAAGTCCAACTTTTCAATTGTTAAGGGAAAAAATATTTTTTATTAAAATTAATTCAGTTTGATATTATAACCGTCGGAGATATTATAACTGCCTTCCTTAATTAAAAAAGCGCTTTTTGGAGGCCAACTTCAGTACACGATTTCGATTTTGGTATGTAAATTCTAGGTATCTTAACTATTTTAAACTTCACATTTACCCCAGTCACCGACTTAAATTCAACCCATGCAATAACAGGATACTCAATCTTTAAGAGACCGTCCGGCACAATGTGGTGTTCTAAGATCAACAGCGACTACTTTCGACTGAATCCGATCGCTTAAGTATTATGACAAAAGTTATGCGATCAATTTTAAAAGATTTCATTGCATAATTAACGATATGTTGTAGTGACATAGATTATTAAACTTATATATCAAATATTAATGTACGAATATATAGAGTTAGGTTAAAGAGTATTAATATCAATTAGTCATTTAAAATCTCCCTAAATATTAGCAGTAATATAAAATATATGACTGTCTCATTCTTACCTACAATTTATTATATGTCATTTTTACACCACTTGACTCCATTCGTTTTTGTCGTCATTTGATTTATTGATTTCTCTTGGATATTGATAAGATTTAAAGTTACATTCTCGATTGTTATACCCTTACCTAGTCTTTATTGAATTAAAAGTGAAAATAATAAAAATTAAAAAAAAAATGTCACTTGATTATAAACTATAAATTGTACGTAATAAGTGATATTTTTTACACTTTCTTATCGTAAAGGTAATGTTACAAACTAATTAACACAATTTTTAAATATCATATATATGTTTATATACAAATAATATCATAACAAATAGTATATCAATTAAAATACCTTTATTATTAACTGTTATCAAACTAAACAGTGTTAAAATAATATACTATTTTATCTTCTACGTTTTAATAAATAATTTATATAAATTTTTACCTCCATACAGTAATACTAGCAAGTGATGAACACAATTAACATGTGTTTGAAAATCAATGAATGAACTATGAATATAACCAATAACTCCTAAACTGTACTCCTCACTCAAACATAATCAAAACAAGGAAACTTCCTTTAATGCACAGAATACAAAGAAAAACATAAGTTTTTCTTATTGTGATCATTTAATACACATAGATTGAAATTAATTGGTAGAGATCGTGGGATATCGGATGTAAACTTTGTTCCTTTCGCTATGTAATATTAAATAACAACCCCAACGGAGGAATGGTAGTAAATATAATTTTTTGAAACATTTTGGAGTCAAAATTGATTTTCATACATACCATACTATACATAAATACAGGGTTAACACATACCCCTGCTTTTTAGCTCTACCGCAATTGTGTAAAACCCTTGGCAATTTAGAATTTGTAGACGACATTTTGAGAATATAATCTTATAAAATAAATACAATATATATAACACCAAAAAATATAGGCAGATGATGATTTACAGTGGACAACAAACAACAGAAGAATAAATAAATAAGTAAATAAATAAATAAATAAATAACATACACACAAATTCAGCAAGGAACAGGAACAAAAATTATAAACTTTTTTATTAGGATCTTACAATTTATACACTTTAAATAGTCATATTCTCCTGATATAAATATTCGTTTTTATTTATATTCACTGTCGTGCCTGCCTGTAAAATGACAGTAATAATAAATAATAAATAAATAAATAATAAATAAATAAATGAAAAAATATAATAATAATTAATAATAATAATAAAAGTATATTATGATTTTTTTAATAAGTAAAAAATAAAGTTCCTGGTATACACACTAAAAAGTGTGAGCGTTAAGTTAAGCGTTTAAAGTTAAAATCTTTATTTTTTTACTACACAGCGTTAAGTTAAGCGTTTAAAGTTAAAATCTTTATTTTTTTACTACAATCTACCGTGAAAAAAAATCTACTCAAAATTTTTCACTTTCAAAGAATTCTTTCAGACATAATATTACAGGTGTCACAAAAAATTGTACGGTCTTCTAAAATATTCTAAGCAGAAGTAGATTGATTAATCAATTCCGTTTCAGTTACAAATACCTTTTCAATTATTAAGTTTAATAATTATTAAGTTTAATTAAAATTTTATTTGAAAAATTATATAGGTGGATTTTCATACACAATAAACAAGTATTAAAACATTTAAATACTTTTCAAAAGTTGATATCTGATATAAGTAGATACCGCTTTAGAAATTTTTAAGAATTTTAATAGAAATTAATATAAGTAAATAAATAATAGCAAAAAGATTTTAAAGCAGCCAGTAGACATTAACTTTACTATCAAACACCCAATATACACTTCTTGCAATGTAGGCATTTAATAAATCGAACAAACTACAGTGGTTATGTTCTTCAGTTAGTGTTGTATGATGCGACAAACGAGAACGTATAACCAGCAGGTTATCATGGGAACCGAAACCAGAAACAAATAAAATATGTGAATGTGTGGGTGGTGTCTACAGGGAAATTACATTAACCTTTTAGTGGTGGATACAACAGACTATTAGATATTTATGTATCGTTTGCATATACATTCATAAGAGTGTATAGCTCATATATATAATGCAAAAAAACATCTTATTAATATGAAGTGGATGACAATAATATTGTATAATGTTGTTGTCTCCAAACATACAACTAACTAACTCTTAGCTCGAATATCAATCATCACAACAATGAATTCATGATTATAGCGTATTAGACGGAGACACAACAAAAAGTAAAAATGCTTTTTCAAAAAATTTTGCAATTTATTTTTTTAAGTATCATGTATTTTATCATAGCACGTGGTGAATATGAACATAAATGACTGGACCAAAATCTTTCAGATTAAATGACTATCGATTTTAAAAACAGACTTTGTTTCCATTCCTTCTTATAAATGCCACTAAGGAAACTTACTTCTTCTGTAGGGACGCGGTATATGGTTTATTTATAACGTATGAAATATCTTTAATACAAAAGAAACTGATAGATTAATAAGAGCTCTAAACAAACAGACTAAGAAATTGTTTTTCTAATTCTTACCCAATCTTGACCCAATCCTACTCTCAAATGTATAGAAGCTGATGACATCCATTACTGTAAAATTACTACATTATATTATTCATAAAGGAATCAAAAATTACGATGACTCTGGTACCAAGTAAATACTTACAGATATATTTGCGATTTTAGAGAAAACAGGACATTTTCCATTTCTCGTAAAATAAAAATATTTCTATTTAGTATCTATACTAATATGATTTGTACTTAACCAGCTCCACTAACATCATAGTAACAGTATAATCGCCATCTTGTGCTAGAAAGCATCTTTGCCGTCAGGTGATGGAGTATTCTAAATTAAAAGACAGAGGGCTAAAAGGTCTTAGTACTAGGTCCACGGTTGCGATTGCCCTCTTAATATAATCTAGTACAAAGGAAATTAACCATAAACGAAAAAAAAACTGGCGATCCTGACACATGACAGATGACAGTTAAGATGGCGTTTTCCTCAAAAAATTTAAAAAAAACTCCTAAAACCCAATTTGGATCACTCAACACTCACACCTACAGTACAATTGTATATATATACATTTCAAAGATTTTCAGTTTAATAAACTAAAGATTTATTTTAACATTCTATATCAATCAATCAGTTAATTTCTTAAGTCAACAGCCAAAGAGATTATTATTTTAGAAACCATTTGATTATTTTAAAGAATTATGTAAAACAAAAGAAACTTGAGTGATTGTATCTAAAGGCACGACCTAAACCATAAGGTTGTTTTTCTAGTTCGAAACCAAAAATTAGTATCCCACTATTCCTTCCTCGTTTCTACGCATGCTAAAAATTGTTTTAATTATTTTCGATATCAAAATCACAACCTTGAAGAATTTGTAGAAAAAACTTAAAAACATAGGCCACGCAAACGCGTTTGACAAAATCACTGCCTTCAATTCGAATTATAGGCTCACATTTAAGAATTAAGCTTTTATACGAACTTATTGAATATCGACTTTTTCGGTGTGAAAACAATAACTTTTTATCAGAAACGTAATGAAGTTATCAATGAAATACCAAGAACTCATTCTTCAGGGTATAGGTTTCATTTGCTAAAGACGTGTATTTTTGCTCCTTAAGTATTACCAGATGATGTTAAAGCTATTTGTCATCATAAGAAGGTTTCAATATCAATAATTATTTATTTCAAGAATGCAAAGTGTAATTTTGTATTATTTATTGCCTGTTTGATTAAAAGGAAATCAATTTCAATGTCAAACAATATGGGTAATTGTTAAATAAGTAAGTGGTTATCCCTGAAAATAATAAACAAGTGATACTATCTACTCTAAAACAATTTTCAAGAACAAGTGAAAAATTTTAACGCCTTGTTCCCTCACCTAAGAGATACCAACTTTCGATACTACATAAATTCGGATTTGTCGAATATTGTGTTATTAAATCTCACGCCTACAGTCTAAATAACTGACATTTTCGAAAAATTTTCTCCTCAACTTACTACACAAAAGCTTATCTCAATGTGCTCAAAGATCTTTACTAATAATATAAATGCAAAAGTACTCTGCCTGTCTGTATGTTACGAAATCACGCCTAAACTACTGAACCGATTGAAATTTAGTACACAGATAGTCTAGAGCCTGAGACAGCACATACTGCGAAATTACTGTGAAAAATTGGCTGTAAAGCGTTGGAATAGGGAATGGAAAATATGTGATTTTTAAGGCTAGAAGATTTAAACTTATTTTTTTAGGAAGATATAAATAAATACGACCTCCCATTGACTACAATAAACCAGAAACGCTGTGTTTTGTTGTATAGCATATACCCACTGTAGCCATTGTATGGCCTTAGTAGTTGAAAAATGACTTTGAAAACTTTGACTTTGACTTGAAAATTTAAATTATACATTCAGTTTACAATTTAATAAGATCAAATTTTACTTCAAACTTGTTTTCATTTATACTCAAATCAAAATAAAAATTTAGGTACATCTTGTACAAAATTGATAAATGATTTATGATTGATGTATATTGAAATATTTTAGGCATATAGAAATTGAAATTGCAATAATTTTCCAATTGTTTACATTTATTTCTTATACCTGATGAAGGTTTTTGAGAAGTACATTTTGAGTTTACAAATTATTTAAATATTCTCCTAAAGTTCGTTTGTTACTATGGTGGCGGGACACATTAAAATTTTGTAATGATTCATTATACGTTTTAGTTCGGTTTTTATTGATAATATTACATACAAATTGGAATCGACTTATACTCAAATAAAAAAAAAACGGTTCGACCTGAATCTGTCACGATTACCTTAAATTAGAAAATGTACTAATCTTATTGTGTATTTTATAATTGTTTCAATTTAAGAAGAATTTTTTAGATATATAAACCAAATTAATTCTGATAAACAACTCAACACAACAGAAAAATCGGATATTTAATATTTTTAAATACATATAAAAATTCAAATGTCACATTATTTGTTTAAATGAGTATACATTTAGCTTTGATTAGTTTAATCAAATAACTTCTCATTAGTATGCGAATTAAATAAGGATATTGATTGACATTTAAAAAACATCAAATAATAAATGTCCATCATTCTCATTCATTTATAATGATTTCTAAGTATTTTATTAAAATCATAAATATAATAAGAAAAAAAAAATACGATTTTGTTGTAATAAATCGAAAATTACTTAATGAAAGAATTTTAATATACAATCATTTATATTTTGATTGCATTCAACAACTTGCCATTTTTATTAATGAAACTAATACACTATCTGGTTGAAAATTTGGCTCACTATGTTTTTCTACATTTTTGATTGCGGAATTTTTGATAAAAGAAACGACATGGGAGCTTGTAATTACGAACTTGTAATCAAATTTTATTAGTTCAATTTGATTCAGTTGTCTTTTTAATCTCTAGTATATTTTATACTAGTCAAGCTAGCGGTGTAAAGAATCCAATATTGAATTTAAACATGCTCAAAATTAGGTGCATTTTAGGCGCTATTTAGTTGCAAAATTAAATTAGGTTCTCCAATTTTTAATAAGAAAATTGAGTCTTTATGACGCACTGCTTCGTGACATCACGCTGGCAGAGGAATGTGAAAACATAACATTTATAATATAGTGCAGGTACCAGAATTAGATGCTTTTTAGGTGCTTTCAAGGTGTGCCTCTGCAAAAAATCAAATTAATTAATAAGTTACCAATAACATCCGTCCAAGATGAATCACTGAAGAAAAGTGTCAAGCAAGTATGCTGCACAGATTTATTTTGTAATTTTGATTCAATTGATTTATTGAAGGTACTCCATAAAAGCACTTAAAAAGCACCTAATTTTAGTGCTTACAATATATTATTATAGTTTTTATTTCAAAATTGCTCGGCCAGCATGATTTCCTGCCAGCAATGACGTGAAAACGCATCTTGAGCACTAAATTTAATTTTGCAACACCTAAAAAGCACCCAAATTTGAGCATATTTAAATTTAATTTTGAATACTTTGTTCTGTTAGCTTAGCTAGTATATTAATTTTAACTTTAAATTAACTCTATTACGCTAGAAAATATTGATAGCACTAACAAAACTATGATATAGGTGTTCATAGAATGAACACCTGTATTTCCATCATGTATTTAGTCCATTTATGATAAATAAAGAGATACAGAGCAGAAATTTTGGTGGAGCATTCTTAAGGTGAGCTTAGGTTCGAGAATGAGAAAAATCGATCAATTGTGCCTAACCCAACTTTTAAACCATAAGAGATAGGAGAAAAATTTAAACACAAAAAAATGTCGTTTCTTCAAAACAAACAAATTCACCTATAAAAACATATAATTCTAATTCATATTATTATTTAACAGACTATTATAACATATGTTGAGTGTTCAAACAATTAATACTGTTATTTGTTATCTTCACTTGTTAATTGATAATTTCATATAGACTAACATTATACACAGCAGGCTATTTAACTAATTTTTGGAAATCATATTAAATATTTCTTTATTGCATAATACCTACGTATATTATATTGATATTTACATGAAAGATGCATTATTACCAATGAAAATAAAAATAAATTTTTAAATTTTCAAAATTGCGTGGTAAACGATGTTTCTGTCATAACGATTATAGCGATTATCACGTGATACGTGTGAAGTCAGTTCATATAAATACTACAAGACAGTACAGCATCTGTAATGGCATCCTTCTTTAATATGTATATAATATATTCTATAGTTTACTAGTTAGTGACGTCAACAATCTCAGGGCGATTCAGTGCTAGATTCGGAAATTAGGAAAATCATCACATTTCAATTCGTGTAATTTGCAAAAAATATACATAATTTAGTTTAAATAAAATGAAATATGTTTTTAGGATATTATGCTATAAGATGACAATATATGGTTACCCAAAAAATACAAAAATTTTTCTATTATGGCGCCGAAAGAGTTTAATGAGCCGATTTCAGTGACTTCAAGTGTAATAATAATATAAAAAATGGTATAAAAAAACCACACACAAACATAACTTCTTAATCAAAATAATAATTTTGTTATAAAAAACGCGAAAAAAAAAATCTCGTGTTAAATAAATCTTACACGAATATATAATATTATATATATATATATATATATATATATAAATATATATATATATATATATATATATATATATATATATATATATATATATATATATATATATATATATATATATATATATAAATATTTTTGTGAACGATTAAGAATAAATAATACAGGGTAACGCGTTGTATATAGACCTTAAAGTGACTTATTTGTGCGCCAATTGCATTGCGGCTGATGTGTTCGTTTTCACTTTAAAATGTGTAATGATTAACAAACTCTGATATGTAAATTAAATCTAGAACAAGAAGAAGAAAATAAAATGACGAATTCTCGAGTTTCTCGAAAGTTGGTATAGAATGATAAATTCGATGGATCAGATAACTAAACCGGGATAGAATGGCAATAATTTACTATACATTAAATTTACTGATATTTTTTTTCACAAGTCTTTAAAAGCAAAAAGAGACAAGAAACAGGCCAATGAAAAATCTAACCTAGAATGTTTTCTGATATTAATGACCGAAGTTAATCACGCAGGAAGTTAAGTAGGATCCGGCAAAGAGACTGGAAATGGTGGCATATCTGCCGAATACATTTAAGCATCCAACTTTTAGCCTAATTAGTCAAATAGCCAAAATATTTTCAAAAGTACTTCTTTATAGAACTTTAAAAAGGGTGTGGGTACCAGAAAAGCTATTTTTTCCCTGTATGGCAATAGACCTTTTGAAAATTATCAAGAGATCAATGATCAATGCTTGTTTCATTAAGAAAAGGCGTTCGATATTTTTTAAATAAAGGTGATAAGCAATTATACAACGGATCTTGTTAAATATTGTGAAAATTCATTGTCAACCTGTACCATAATCAAGAAGTTTCTGTAAAAAAAAAAAAGACGTAGTGGATCAGCATAAAGAAAGGCGTGTGACAGGGATGCGTACTATCCCCAAATTCTGTACAATAGTGAACAAATAATTGGAAAATCTCTTGACGATTGCAAAATCGAGGACACCAAAATTAACTGTTTCTAGTCAATAATATTCGCTATATGGATAACACTGCTTTAATTATACGGATGCCACTCACCTCTGCGAACAACTAACAAAATGCGAACAACTACTTGTAGTTAATTGGTCATATGAGTTCTGAACTAAAGATTAATTTTAAAATTTTAAAAAAAGATAGTAGTAATGGTCCTCACTAAAAAATAAAACAATAAAACTATACTAAGCCAATTGGAAAGTGTAATCACATTACATTAAACGAATAGGATAATTTTAAATCATATTAAAGATGTTGTTAATGTTGTTCATTTCGAAAGTAACATTTCTCCTTTCTTTCTTTAGTGTGTTAATTTCTCGTTAGAGACATTCTCTGTAAAATTTCTACTAATTTTCACTTTTCATCTCAACAACTGACAGGTTTTGAGTTTCAAGTACTGATCACTAAAAATCTCCTTTTCAAACATTAAATAAAATTTATTTGAAATCTATCACCCTTTTATAATCTTTTTAGTATTGGATGGATTGACCCGTTCACCGTATAACACAAATTTGGAGATTTTTATTGCGCTTTGCCGGTGTGACTAGGCTAATACTAAAACTGATTTTAACCTAATCACTATTATGAATTCTTCAGAAAGCAGTCAGATAAATAATCTCATTTATTGAACTAAAGAGTCCGGTGAAATTGTATAAGATTATGTTTCAAGTAATCGATTGGGAAAACTATACGGAATAGTTTGAATCTATCAATTATAAGAATTAAAGATTAATCACTTATCTTGATTAATAAAGATTTCTATGCATGTAATCAAACGAACAAGCCATAATATGGAGTGGTACCTGTGTTGAAGTTTACCTGTGTTGTATTGAGTCTACATAAAGCGCAAACTCTCTAGTTTCATTGGAATTTACCTACAGTCACGTTGGGCCAACAACTACTAACTCTCATAAAATATATAATACTATTCAATACATATATAAATACAGTTGAAGATGGTTTTGGGTGGCCGCCGCCAAAAGCAATGTACAAGACCTCTGATACACACAAACAAAAAATATATAACAACAAAAACAAAAAAAAATAAGCATCGCGAAACAAGGAATATAATAAACATTATATTCACAGTGATAGTTGATACTTTCCAGTGTTCACCTCACTTAAGGTCCACCAGCATCCCAGACCAATGAGAATGCATACCATGTTGTCCTTCTGAATACTACATAGCCAAAAATTGTTGTGTTTGATCTTGTTATACATTCGCCAATATTTTTTTTTGTGCTGCTTTAGATCATATGATTACATTGAAATATACAAAAAAAATATTACTATTCAAAGTTAGTGAAAATCATGAGCCACAATAAAGTGGTAAAATGTCTCATATTACTTTCATCTGAACAAAATTTTTAATATATGGAATTTTGTTACAACTAACAAAACATAATTTAAGTATCTGACGTATGCATATCACAACATCAAAAATACCTGCCTTTAGTTTATGAAAATGTTAATAAAACAAATTATAACGTTTTTGGAAATCGATTCAGTTCATATTTTGTGTATCAATGTGTAAATGGGCAAATCCCAAAGCATTATGAATCAACTATTTACAGAAACTCCCGTTACACTCAAAAGTGAATCTCACTGCCAGTGAACAAAACATTATATATGCGTGCCTTTAAACAAAACAGTACATTAAACAAAGAGTGTATATGCGTGTGTATAGTAGTATGTGTAATATAAGGCACACCTCTTATATATGTGTGTCATAGTGTGTGTAATGTTTATTTTTTTATTGATTTAATATATTTTTATGTAAATTTTAAAAAAATTAGAATTACCCTGTCCTTCTCTATATAAACTATAAGTGTGACAAATTTCATACTCCTCCATTCGCCCAATTTTTGTAAAATGGGGTACAAACTTTTGGCTTCACGTATTTATATAAAGCCATAAACATTTTTATTTTTTGTTGAAAACACTTGAAACAATCAATTTCGTCCAGATCCTGATCTTAAATCATCATGCATTGAAACAGTATATGAAGGTACAAAATTAACGTACAAAATCATGTTCAAAAACGTTTAGAAAAACAATAGTTATTGTTGATTTTTCGTTGAAAAATGTAACTAAATATTTTTGCATCATTACATTTTCGGATTGTTTGAACAACATACACAAGTTGTACCTGTACGTATTATATGGTGATGGGTACCACAAAAATAATATTTGATGATTTACAAAGAAACAATAAAAATCCTGATGTTCGTATTAAAAATTTTTTTGACATCTTATCTTACATAAAAATCATACCTTAAAACTTTATACATTCTTATATCATACAGTTTTTTTTTTAGTCATTTTTTGAAAGTCAAAACAAGAATGTAATAATTAAGTTCAAACGATTATAACGGACAAGTTTTGTTATTTTGTTCACATGGTTTATTCGAAGTTTAAAAGTTTTAATGTCTTTCCGGAACTAATCATATAGGACATTTTATGAGGGTGTTATTTCATTCGAACATTAAGAACTGTTCCATTTTTAGTACAATTTCGAGTTAATTTGTGTATATTTATGTTTCAGAAAGATTTTCTTTCTTATCCTTATTTATTAAATTTTACAAGCAAAATTTTGTAAAATAGTCCTACAAGTAGCTCTAAAAAATTTTTATGGGTACTTTATTATCCTGTTCCAAGCCATACCTGTGTTTGTAATACAAAATTACAAATAGATCAATTTTTAAAAAAACTGCTATAACTTAAGCAAAAATGAGAATACTGAAAGATTTTTTGGGTTTGTTTATTTTTAGTTTTATTTTATTATTTATTTTTTTCAATTTTTATCATTTTATAATGATTAATAAAAATTTCATAACAAACCCCTAAAAATGTCAATAGCAAAATGCCCAAAAATTTTGAGACATTTCTTCTGTATGCATCTTCGCATTTTTGTCATCACCGTGTCTAGTTGCCCAAATCAATGCTTAGGAATATAGACATGCTATAATTTTGGCATCGTATGGTAGGAGAGCTCAAGCGAGTATTTTTGGATTAACTTGAGCGCGTCAGGTAAGGCTATGGGAGATACCTTACCCATTGTTGATTACCTTCATAGCTCGCTATATAGTACCGTTCGTATAGGGTAGCCGATCAGAATACAACGAAAAACTCTATAGTTGGATTTAATAGAGCTCATAAGATTCAAATAGGGTAGTAATCGACGTGCTGAAAAGTGTACATTTTACCAATTTAACGATTTGAACGTGACCCAGGCGACGTGTCTTTTTGCAAATTTGTGACACTCCCATTTTCTTGCCTCACGCTCAAATCGTCAGATTGGTAGAATTTACACTTGTAAGTACGTAAACAACCTACCATATATCTTCCTCTGACGTGCTCAATTAAATCGAACTATCGAGTTTTTCGTTTTAATATTCTGATCGTCTAACCTATACGCGTGGCACCATATATAGTGCTAAGATTTGGTGGAGGTATTCACCAAGGGATAAGGTATCTCCCACGCGCTCGAGTAAGTCCAGGAATCCCTGCTTGAGCTCCCCTACCATTATAAATCTAAAGCTTTTTAATTCGTGGAAAATTGGAATCCAATGATCTCACGATCCTTGTTTATTTTTGTTTTTATTTTCCATAAAAAATTAGAATATTTCCTTTTATAAATAAAAAATCAATTATATGTTCCAATGCTTTCACTAATTATTTATACAAATTTGGTATTATTTCAAATTTTCTTACACATAAGTATTATTTCCGACCATCAGAATGAAACCTAAGTACAACCTATCACAATTACTCTTTATAAAAATCATTTGAAATTGAAATTGAAACAATAATTTGAAGTGCCTAACATAAAGGCGTAATAAAAAAACGCGAACAATAATTTTAAAGACTAGATATGACCAAGTTATAAATTTTCATTAACGCAGGTTATCATATGATTTTTTTACATTTTCACATGACACCTAATGGAATGTTGAACTGAAATATGAAAAAAATCACCTAATTTAAAACGAGTTGGGAGGTGAGACCTCTTCAAAAGATACATAAATAACTACTCGACTTATCATATACAAATCTTATTTTTGAATATGCAATGGGTTTGTACCTGCGATAAAAACAAATTAATCAATCAATACAATGATTTATTCAACAAAAAAAAAAAAAAAAGATATTAGAATGTATTTTTTTTTAAATATTTTTAATAGAATAGAATTATGGTATCCATTCATTAACAGAAACACAATGCTCTTAAAAAACGGACTTTTTAGATTAATAACAACATAGCTCTTAGTGTGAAACTTATAGGCAACACGTAATTAACAGTGATACTGAAATATTTTTTACAACCATTAGCATCAAAATAATCAATAGACTCAATCGTGAATCATCCATGAAATGAAAATATTATCCTTTTAATATCAAAAAAGGCGAAAATTTGTGAATATGTATATATTAAATATATGTTTTTATGTGTGGTAGGATGATGGGGAGGTTTGTTATTCTTTCACGTAAAAACTACTGAACCGATTTTAATCAAAATTTTTTCAAAATATGTGATTTGTTCCTTAAAACAAAGGATAGGTTTTAGGTCCATTTTCTACACTTAAGGAGGTGGCAACTATTTTTGACTTAAAGTATATTAAAAATCAAAATTTGAAATTCAAAATAAAATTTATTTATCTCTTCTCACTAGCAGTATGTTGAACTATGCGCTACATATCGTGTGCATATCGCATCTCTCAAGTATCATCGAAATCATTCGTTTTGGAGGTCCATATAGTTTCCATCAAGTACATGCGTACTAAAGCATAAGATTCCGGGTGTTACAACCAATGTATATTGCTGTGGCGCGGATCGAAGGGGTTCAAGAGACAAGGCTTCAAGTGTCCCATACCAAATATCGGATGTATATATAAAAATTTCATGTCACGGGTATCCGATGCCAAATACCTGGTGCCATACCAATTTCCGGATGCACACATCAAATATCGGGTGGCCCTACACGAAATACTGGATGACACACACCAGTTGGGTCTGCTAGTTATTATACATATTTGAAAATAAGTGAAGTGTCTGTAAAGATCAGAAACTGCATATTTATTAAAAAAACTTCTAACACAAAATGATAATATTGGACCAACAATGATCCAAAAATGATTCAAATTCCTAAAAATTCTTAAAACATATGAATAGAAACTCCTAGTTCAGTGGCCGAGCAAATAAAAGCAATAACACCTCTGAGCGCTTGGCTACCAAAACAGTACGGTTGCGGTTTCGAACCCAGATAGCGGCTGTGTGTTCGATTATAATTAAGTGTAAGTGATAGTATAATAAATCAATCACTTCGATTTATTACACTATCGATCCTTGGATAAGAATGAAAAACCAACTCCATCCACATCATAAATTTAATTGAGAAATATAAATCGGATGTAGTTTAAATAAATAAAACTTTAAAAATAATGATGTGGGTACTTCATCATCTTTTGAATACATTAATTAAATATTAAAAATTTGAAACAATTGAAGAGCCTTTCGATTTAACTGATTCATGAAGGTATTAAATTTTAATAATGTTTCAGCCAAATAAGAACCATTGTTAGTTATTTCACATTTTTTTCTAATTTTGAAAATTGTTTTTAAATCAATACATGCCTTTGCCACTTTTGGCCTCTGCGAAATTACATTTGGATAATTGTTCGAAATATCGTCCTCAAATGTTGCCCCTATAAATAAGTAAGTAAATAAGTTTGGGCGTTTTATATTAATTGGCCATTATGAGTGAACACTATCAAAGTTAGCCTATAATAAGCAAATTAGATCTCCATATACGATATTGTCCAATTCTCAGAAGAATTGTGCTTGTTCGATTCATAAGACTGTATTGTAATTTCAATTTAAACGGAAATACATGTTTTGAAATTGGCTGAATTCAAAGTGATTTTCAGAAATTGGCCAGTGTGTGTCTGTGGCAGCGATATTGTATCGAAAGCTTTCTTCAAAATTCACCAAAATTGATATGTTGTCTTCCTCTAGTTATGCCTCATAACTTTTGTTTAAATTCACACCACTCGGTGGACTACTTTATTCCTGTGAAATTCTTTGACGCGACACAGAAGATATTTATTAAACTATTCAAATTCAATGTAGCTAGGAAACTATGGGGAATCATTATTTTCCAGGACAGATGGATAAAATGTATTAAATTCTTTTATCATTATTATTTGCATCAACTGAAACAAGTAATGATTCTTGTCAATATATCTAAATATAGTGTTAAATTATGTTCATAAACAATTAAAGGTAACTGTTTTCTGTTTTCCCATAAGAGAATTCATAACTTACCATCTTCAGGAAACGATCTTTCTATTATATAAACTTTCTTTTGTAAACAGGTGAAATTCCTGTTATTTAAATAATAAGCAAGGTATGAATGAGGATTTTTAGAAGCCGTAGATTTGACTCTTAGACCCAAACCACTAAAAAAAATCATTGAATTAAAATAAAATTTATTTTTTAATAGTTTTCTTAGAATATACTTTTTTGATTTATTAATATTAAGTCGACAAATTAGTCAGTTTGTTTTATTCCAGCTAACCTAGGAAGCTCTGTTCGTTACGGCGGTGAGTATAATGTATTAAGAACACCTGTAGCAATTAATTTAAATATTTGTGATGGGCTGCTGTTGTGCAATGGTCTACCACGGAACTTGGATGAACACATAAAAAAAGGAGGCTCAAAATAAAAGAGAAGAGGAAAATGATATAGTCAGTTGCTTATTAAAGGAGTGGGTAAATAGGGCCTAAATGGGCCTCAACATTCTACCTTCTCGTCCAAAACCTACTATTGTATATAGACCAGTGAAAATCCTGCTAAGATGAGTGAATGAATAAAAGTATTCTTCTTTAGAATTTGCCACAATTTTTTTCATTAATCCTTAAAAAATCTCATGAAGCAAAATGTAAAATATGTACTTGAATAAACTTTTTAGAAAATGGGTACGGGGCCATAAATATAATTGATAAAGTTTATCTAGATATTTTATGTACGGAAAATATCGTTTGAAAACAAAATTTTAATTGTTTGCATTCAACAAATAGAGAAAGTTGTGTATTTCTAAACACTCAATTTTTAATTTCAGTTTTTGAGATGAACTCAAAAGCTTTCTATTAAGAAAGTAAAAGAAGGGGTTGTATGTTCATCATCAATAATAATTTAACGGTTTTATTTTTATTAAAAAATCACTTTGTACTCACATCTGTATGTTTTTTGTTTACGAACGTGCGGTTTCCCATTTACACAAGGATTACAAATTCCTTTTTACAATAATCCTTTTCAACACATACAAAAGGAAAAAAATTCATTGATAAAATAATTATTGTTTGAAGTATGCTTTTAAAGTTTGTCTTTATTTGCAAATAATTACCGTTTTATTATCAACCATAAAAAAAAAAGGTTTCTGGGAATAAATATAATATTCTTTTCAATTAGATACTTGATGTTACCAAACAAGAAAAAAAAACGAGATAAGTATGCTTGAAATTTTTTGGCCATATTTTCTTATTTTAAATACTTTTTGAGAGAAAACCGCAAGTATTCCATGTTCACTCTCTATGAAATTAAAGTATTGAAGACATTATTATTTTCAAATGATTGCACACTAAAGTTCTTTAGGAATATAAGCCCATTTCAATTAAAACTATAATCTACCCTGGTCCTGAAATAATATTTCCTAATTGAATACAGATGAGATGTAGGCCGGAAAATCGAATGGTGCTCTGATTCTAGCTTCACTGACTGTTTCACTTGATAAGACTGAGACAGACTGTTTTGAAAAGTTTTTGTTGGTAAGATTCCCAAATTTTTCTCAAAATTTTAGATTGAGTCAATTATCTTATCGATTAAATTTTGGAAATTAAAGAAATGAATAAAGAAATTAACGTTAAAAAATTTTGGAAAAATTCCAAATAATAATTATAAGTATTTTGGCGGTATGTTACTCTCTTCCACAAATAAGCAAAGAAAGTGTTATTCCTCTTTCCTTGTTTAAAGCTATCTAAATGCTGCTTAAATTAATGAAATACCGATCATATAGGAAATTAAAGTATCAAAAATTTTTTTGCAACAATCTATTCTTCATTTTTACTTTGCAACAAAATTAAAAATGAACACTATAATAATATTGGTAGCGAACCAAAAATGAATACAAATTATGGCTGTGCATTAATGTACTATAAATAAACCGACCAAGTGCGACTCGCACTCGTAGAGTTCCGAACTATTATCTATAAAAACAGCAACACAAATAATGTCTGTTGTATGGAAAACCTCACTTAAATGTTAAAAAAATAAAAATAAGTTTTTAATTTTAATGCGTTTTAGTATTTGTTGTTATAGCGGCAATAGCAAAATAGCATCTGTGAAAATTTCAACTGCTATCACCGCTCATGAGATACAGCCTGGTGACAGACGGACAGACAGACAGACAGCGGAATCATAGTAAAAGGGTCTCGTTTAACCCTTTGGGTACGGAACCCTAAAAACTGTCTAGGGATTTTATTGATTCTGTATCCTGAACTCATGACATCACTATCAACTTCACATTCACAAATCCTAAAGACTTTAACCCTTTTGCTTTTCACTTATTAGTAAAAATTATTCACTATTTTCAAGAATTCAAACTATAATTAATAAAAGAATTCTTCTTGAAAAAAAATCCTATTAAGTACAAACATTTATGACTTTTCTTTGTATCAAATATTTATATTACAAAAATAATATTAAAAAATATTGTATGTGTTATTTAGCGAAATAAAATAGGTCCCAAAAAAAATATAATAATGTTATTTTTAGACGCCATGTAAAATTAGATATTGGATTTCATTCTTGGAATTTAGTCAAGGTTATGGTGAGAGATTTAAAAAGGAAATAGGCCGACAGCTACAAACAGTTTATCTGAAATTCTTAACGGACAAAGAACTATATATTCACTCATACCCATTATAGTATAGTCTATACATATAGCGCTTATTCACTCTTGATATCTGATCAAAGAGAGAACGTTATTATATTATGTTAAATGTTTATATAACAAAAAAAAAAAAAAACATATTTTAGATTATACAATACTTGTTTAGATGTTAGACAATCAATTCTAATTAGATAACTGAATTGAATTATCGATTTTGTGTTTATATTCGATTTGAAATACTTTTGATCATTTTTACCTCTATCTATGCTTGTCAAAATTGTATACAGTTTGGAGGTTATGTATTCAAATGGAAGAGTGAAAATATTCAAACCAAATTGGTTAAAGATATTGGATTATAAATGCTTTTTGTAATCGGGAATTCTCCTTCAAATATCTAAGCGCTCTTTCATCAATTTGTCTACTCAAAAATAAGGTCGCTATTTTCGTTTCAGCGATCCGTTTCTATTGATTAATTAGCTATCTAGATAGATATCTTATTATGAGGAGATGACTTGAATCCTCCGGCTTTCTTTGTAGATGATACGGTCATTTAATGAATCCTATAAAGACATTATCCGTCGGGTTCAGTCGGAGGAATCAATTTTCTTTTGGCTTATTCAAGGCTTCGAGTATCTGGAAATAATAAACCCTTAAAAATTTAAGACAGAATTTTAAATCTCGTGTTGCTTTGAAAAATGCATCCGTTGCAAGAACATATCCACATTAATATATTTTTTTATTAATAAATCCCAATAACCAATCTACTTTCCAAGTTCTGTTTCCGGCCCAACTTACATATATTGTTGGAATTTGTTTCTAAGTAAATGAATTATAACACACCTTAGAAAAAGAAAAAGCAGCAAAATAACCTAACAGTCTTATAAATAGTTTTGAATTACACATATTTATTGGAGCCATCAACCCTAAGAATATATATTTATTCCAAAAGTCTCCATACAATTTTTTATCGTAGACCGCTTAACATATTTTTCGATTTTGGATAGATTCCTGAATACCTAATATTAATTTAATGCTGGCTTAATATTATTAATACGATTTTCCATTTAATTAAAACTGGATATTAAAACTACTTTTTTTTTTATAAATTAAAAAAATTAGTTATATTACATAACCTCAAATGCAAATATATTTTGTATATGGACGTTATGTCGCTGCTTACATTAGGTTTCTTGAAGGGTTGAAAAAATAAATGTGGCTTTGTTATCTCAACGATATCACCCACAACAATTCATTATTAATTGAGAAAATACCCTCAATTAATTTGAATATATAAGAAAATAGCTTTTATAAATCAGCCGGAGGAATTTTTACTATTATTGAAATTATCTACTTACATTCCCAAGAACTAAATCATTTAAATTTAAATTCATCATTAGATATATTTAAAAAAAAATGGAACACAAAATAAATCTTACATCACAAGCCTTATATCAGAACATTTGAATACATAAACAAATGATTTTTTAGACTTTGTATTACTAGTCTTAATTCTGAATATCTTCGGGATGCTAAATTTAGTAGAAATGCAAGTTTATGAAAACTGCTTCTGTTATTATTATTTCATACCATACTGATTGTTAAGAAGAAGTTTCACTCATTGGATTTCTTAGCTATCTCAAATTGGTTTCTTGGACACATGGTGATTTCTAAAATGTATCTTTTTATAGAGGTATATAAACTTGCATTATGGTCAAAAATGTTAACTTACAGTAGGGGAGCTCAAATACGGATTTTTTAGTCAGATTAAGATACGGGAGATACCTTACCTCTTAGCTCTCCACCAAATCTTAGCTCTCTATATGGTGCCGCGTGCCGCGTGCTTTGAGTAGCCAATCAGAATATGAAATGAAAAAATTGACAGTTAGATTAATCCAGCTCGTCCGATTAAGATATGGTAGTTTAATTACGTGCTGATTAATTGTAAATTTTACTAATCTGACGATATGAGCATGACGCAGGTCTTTTTTGTATGTTTTTGATCCTTCTATTGGACTAACCAACCTAACATATTTTAACCAGACGTGCTCGATGCCGTATCTCCAATATCTTATTATTACGCGCTCGAGTAAATCCAAAAGTCCCCACTTGGGCTCCTCTACCATCCTGAATTTTTTTTCTAAATGCATAAAAGTCATACCATGGTGCTTTTTCCAGGAGTATATGCGCTTATGATTTTAAAAACTTAAGCATTTGTTGGATTATTGTCAATCCATTTTTAAACGAGCCGTGAATTGGTCAGAAATTCATTTCTGGACAAAATGCAAAAAACGGCATATCGATACGAGCTATATTTTAAAATTCCGTTATTCCTTGTAAAGTTGATATAAATGCCCTAGCCCATATTAAGTGGTCAATTTACTAACACCCCCCTCACAAATAAAATCTTTAAACATGCATCACGCACACTTATGAATAACTTCCATAATGATTTCAGACACGAATTTATAAAAACAATAAACACTTTCATTTAATAGAACTATTTTTGACTAGGGGCTAAAATCACCAAGTTGTGTGAAAACATAAATTTTAAAATTATTTTCAATTAACACTTTAGTTCTCCATTTTAATGGATTCACAGAAAAATTTATACTAATATTTAGTTTGTGTAGTTATTAAAAATTATTACCGAAAAAAAAAATACATTCAAGAGAAATACGATTTTCTTGTATACTTTATATTTTTGGAACTGTCTCCGTGACCGGTGCCTGCAACTGATATGTTGGCACTGGCACCGGCAAAATTATTATTCGAATAAAATAACCGGCCCCGGTAATTTTTTTAATAGCCGGCCATATTCGTAGTTATTTTTTCCATGATGTGATGGCTTTTTAAATTATGGTCAAAATATAGACATTTGTTCTACGTTTATGGTTCATAACGTTTTTTTAAACCTATAATAATATGAATAGTATAAGACGATAAAGACAATAATAATTGATTCTTAAAACTCAGAAAATATGAATCCGTTATAAATTGGAAATTTATTTAAAAAAAAATACTTTAAAAAAATATTAGTTAAAGGAATTCGGAGGATATTTGGGGATCAATATAGATAAGAGATCACAACTGTTTAAACTTGTCAAAATTAACGCTATCACGGATTATAGGTAACGACCAACTGCCGGTTACGAAAAAATTACCGTCGCCGGCAATTATATTACTTTTGCCGGCGCCGGCATAATTACTTGAAAATATTCGTTACTCACGCCGGTCATGGAGACAGTTCCTATTTTTGTTTGCTATGGTAGAGGACCATACAGGATGAGTATTATTGTACAGTGGACAGTGACAAATGATCATTGTTAATGATACTTGACCATTTTATTTGTTGTTATAGGTACGCAAAACGAATGAATTTGATTGTTAATAATTATTAAAATAAAATATTAATATTTTTGTTTGCTGAATATTTCTTTAGTCTACCGACAAATACGCATATTTTTGGACTAAAGAAATTTGAAACAAGAAGGTTTCTAAGGGGCTACATGTATAAATTTAGCTTGAAATTAAAGTATATTAACAAAAGTGTTATGCTTTCGAATGCACTAAAAAAATATTACCTCACCCTTTATTTAAGATAGAAAATTCAATTTTTAGTCTAACAACCAAAAATATTTACTGTTCCTCTTGAAACACCCTTCAATAAAACAAGACTAAGATTATCTATACACCAACAAGTCCAAGACCAAGACCGAATAACCAATGATCCAAATCCAGATCGAATATGCAAGACCAAGACTAAATGAGTAAGACGAATCCGAAAAGAACAGCGTTCGATAAATAATCTAGTCAAAATATATGTAGCAACTTCAATATGTTCTTTTCGTGGAACAAAACGTTTTTTGCAATTGAAATTTTTAGTTTGCGTTATAAGATTTTAGTACTAAATATTAAAAAAAAAACTTTTTCCTCATGTATCCAAGAACAATCTTATATACACGCATTCTAATTATTCAGAAACAAACAACTATAAACATAGCTAAAGTCCAAAACCATGACAAACAAACAGGCGAAGCCATAGATGAGCACACAAGCAAAATAAAAAAGACTTATCTTGTACCCGAAGAATGTACCTACAGTGAAAAATAAAAAACATATTATTTAAGCGTCGACCAAATCATGGTCGAGCAAGATCAAGACTAAGACTATATTAGCAAAACCACGACCACGATCAAATTCGAAGTATGTGAGCAAGACCAAAGTCACGCCTGGGTATTACCAAGACCAATATCAAGATGGTCCCAGTCTTGGTCTTGCGTTGCTCATCACTATAGTGCATATTCTTCAACAATATATGTAAATTTTTAAAGAGGTTTTAAAAACGGTTTATAAGGTTAATATAGACTGAAAATTTTGAGTGGTATTTTTGATTATTACTTTATAAAATTGACTCTGGAAATTGACTGACCAAATAGAAATATATGCGATGAAAAAAGTGAATTTTCTTTGTATTAAAACTTCCTTTTGTCTATCGTAAATTGAAATCTATTAAAACTTCCTCTTGAAATGTATTAAAGGCTTGACCTTCTCGAAACTCCAATGTTTTTAACAAGCATTTCGAGAACATCTTTATATTTGCGCATTACAAAAACTAAAAAGTAACAACAAAGCAATTAATATCACTTATTAATATTTATGATTCAACATTCCACACAAACGACTTGAACATACCTAATATTAAATAGTATAAAAAATTATATACAGAATACCTAACATTTTTTATCTTCTAAAACTGTTACGTCTAAAGTCATGGCAGAATCATTGCAAATATTTGACTGGATTAAGATATTTTGTGGGAGCTTACAAACCATATAGGAATATAACTTCTGGAAGAATTCCCAAAGAATTCTAATTTATGATTTGGCTGTGAGAATTATCTTCAAAAACAACCCTATAAAAACTCATTAAGATGTCGAATGAGCCACTTATTTTACACCATAAGACTTCACATTTAAGAATTTTTTCTAACTTCTATGATAATACTCCAAATTAATTTTTAATAAAAAAGAAAAAACAAAGACCATGTAACAAAAACTAATTTCATTGTAGGTTAGTATTCGAAAAATTAGATATAATTTGAATGAAATGGACAAAAATGGGAAATTAAATGAAATCGAGTTGTAAATGAGACCTCACTCATATTCCCGACTTCTTACGGAACTCAGGAAAAGGACTTCTCAACTCATATTTCTGACTTCTTATAGAACTCATAAAAATGACTGATTACGGAGATCATAATTTTAACTAGTAAATTAGAAAAAATACCTCTTAAAGAATTCACAATTCTGACATTTTGTGGAATCAGGAAAAAGACTACTTAAAGAATTCCTGATTATAAATAAAAAATATCAGAAAAAATCTTCTATTTCGACCTAATAATAATCCATTTTTTGAACAGACGGTCAACCTCTTAAAAATTGTCCTGAAATAATTTGATTATGAATATTTAAGTAGTCAATTACTAACAGAATTTTGTTGCAGATCACACAATTCTGTTATACACCATACAAACCGATTTTTCTAATTAAGAATTGACCGCAAAGCGAGGACAACTCAAGAAGTTGTAAATTCACTGATATTATTTGACATAAGGGAAAAATTTGTACACTTTCAAGAAAACCTATAGGGAAAAATAGAAGCGCAGTTTCACCAATCTTTACTAAAAGGCAAGCCAATTAAAATTATGATAATAAATGTTTCTCCACTTTTTAGTTTGACTAAAATAAAAATTCTATTTTACTTTAAAGATGTAGTAAAGCATTGCGTATGAAACATTATTTTTACTAAAATTTTACGTTTTTTAATTATATAGTTAATTAAAGATTTACGCAATCCTCTATAACGTATATAAATCATTTTATATGTGTTTATATTTTCATAATATTTATTTCATGTAATTTTTCGTATTCGATTCGTAATAGATAATTTTACCATTTTCGCCTATCTTCCTGTATAAAATTAAGTATTAAAAATAAATTGAAACTTTATCACATAATGGCGAACACCAAACTATTATATTTATTAAAACCATATTACACAACGGATGTTAATTATAAGATTAAATACATCGCAAATCGCAATTTCGAATACTTTTGTTTAATGTGTTATGGCATTGATTGAAAGAGTCCAGAGTCTACACCATACATATAACGAAATATATAGCAAAGGATAACAATTGGACTGCTACGTCAATTATGTGTATACCGTGTGTAATTTTTAATTGTATCTATGCATATAAAAATGGACAATAAATGTAACTAGGTGTGAGGAATTAACAAGTAATATAAGACAATTCCAAATGGGTTTAAAAAAGTGTGTGGGTTCCAGATAAGCTGTTTTTACTCTACACACAATTATTGATAGGGCTTTTAAAAATGATCAGGAGAGATATGCTTATTTCATTGATTATGAAAAGACTTTCAATAATTTTAACCTCGATATTTTAATAAAGAATGGTTACAGCTCTAGACGATTGTAAAACAGAGGTTATCAAAATGGTGTTCTAGTCATTAATATTCTCTATGAGAATGACACCTTTGCGTACTTTCAAAAAATGTTAGATAATTTGGTCATATGTAGTGAAAGTACAGGTTTAAAATTTAATAAAAAAAAAGACAGTAGTAATGGTGTTCACTAAAGAAATATACTAAACCAATTGTAATGCAATGGGATTGCGTTAAAGGAAGAGGATAAATTCAAATACATTGGGAAGATTTTGAATAATCTATTAAATGAAATTAAGCTCGGATAGGTCAAGAGAAAACGGTATTCAATGATGCCTGTTAAATAACAAAATAAATTAAACTCTGAGAGTGAAATTACTAAAATGCTATGTATGGTCAATATTGTTATACGGGCGTGAAATATGGGTGCTACGGAATGATTAAGTAAAAAGGATATGGTCCTTTGAACCATGGTGCTATAGACGTATGCTAGGAATTAAGTGGAAAAGTTTTACTATAAATAATAGAGTGCTTAAATTTAATTAATCAAAATCAAGAGCTTGCCTGAGTAGTAAAACAAAGGCAAGTCTCGTATTTTGGCCACACCACGCGATCTGAAAATTATTATGTATAACAGTTGGTGGAACTAGGGAAACATAAGTCTAGAGTTAAAGGAAGAAAAACAATCTCGTGGATGGATAATATAAAAACCTGGAAGAAGCTGAAGCTACAATAGCTATAATTATAGTAATAATTATAATTATATATGTGTTTATTAGCTAAATTTGAGTTAAAGTTGTAGCAAATCTAAACAGTTTACAAAGAAATTCCAAATAGAAGTTGTTTATTTTGAAAAAGCAAACATTTTTTTTTGAAATTTTCTTCTACCATTTATGATACAGAATTTGTGTCTTGGATTCATTGTCTCCAATGTACTGATTTTACTCATTCATGAACCTTATCTAACTTTTTAAGTCTAAAATATGCCACCAATTCGCTATCTCTGTTCGTTTATTATGTCGAATATAAAAACAATATTACTTTTCAGAATGCTTAATATTATCTATATATTAAAATATTGTATACATAGGGTATTAATAATAAATATTAAACTAAATAAACGCCACAGACTAGGCCATTAATAATTAGGTGGTATACATGAAAACATTTTATGTATTAAATTGTCTGGATGCGTGCCGCTTCCCCAAATTAAAGAGTTGAGGTGATTGACCAATATGTCTGCGTATATAAAATCTATAGCTAGTTAACTCTACAAACTTCACAAATGAAACCGAAATATATTTTTTCCATTTAAAATTATATAGAGATGGCGCATCTTAGATATTACATTTTTACCTCTATGTACAAACAAAAAACAGTTAGTTTTATAGAAGATATTATAACCATTAAAGGGTATTCTAAAATAATATCAAACAGCCGATACGATGACATACAAATAATTCGAATCCATACAGCAATATGACTTCTGGAAGAATTCGGTAAAACTTCTCAATTATGATTTGGAAGTCAGAATTATTTTCAAAAAGAATTCTTTAAGAAGTCGAATGCGGCATTTATTGAACGTCTTAAGATTTCATAAACTACGTTTCTTTGACTACGAAAATAAATAAAATATTTAAAAAATCATCTCGGATATACCTATGCTCAAACACTGATACTATGACTTACGTGTCCGTCATTCTATCCATTACAACGCAATAGCTGTACATTATTCCTCTAATATTAGATATTTTATTTACAATAATTGATACATATTTATTGTTGTTTAATTTTTCTAAGACGTAGCTTTTTACAAGGATAAATACCACTACCTAACTAGTTATTCTGATTTGGATATTCACTAGGAACATAACAATTTATAATTAGGGGGTTTTGATTGCTATATCTAAATGTCACTGATTATGACACATTATTTCAAGTATCTGAAGGAATACGGGTGCTCATAAGCAATAAGTCAAGCATATCACTTATAAAACCTCAACCTAGAAATTTGTATGTGACTTCATTATGTTAAGTGTTACAACTTTTTCCTTTATGAAAAATCTGATAAATGAGACTTATTAAGTTTCAAATGTTGTTATTTCAATAGAAAAATAATTCAATTACAATTACATATATCATTTTATAAATTTTCATTGATTTCAAGCAAAAATCACCTACAAAAATTTTCGAATACAATTTATCCTGACAGTTTACCGCTGGGATTTTGAAAATTATAGCGAAACCTAAATCTGGCCGCCTTGGGCCTGGACCTGATTGCATTTATATATAAAGTTTTAGAAATGAAAATGTATGAATAATTAAAGTTTTATTTAACGATTAAAAATAAGGATGTAATCAGCTGCTTGATAAGTGGTGAAAGTGGAAGTAAAATGCCATTTTTATCTAAACATAGAGGAAATATCGATCAAACCAGAGTCTTATACATAAATGTATTACATATTAGAAGAAACCGGTAGAAAAATCCACGGAACAATCATAGGTTACTTATTTTTATGATACTTATTTTTATAAGTATTTCAATCCATGATAATTTCTAACCAAAACTTACCATCATTATTTTCAGAGATTTCCCGGACGTCACTTGTAATTCTAATCATTCATCTGCCTACATTTTCTAAATAATTAACCCAAATAGGTTTTCCCACCAATATGTCTTCAAAACAGGGAGACAAATAATTATACAGAAAAACTTCCATAGAGGTTTATAATTTACCGAAAATTAGAAATAGTTGACACTGGATCTCACATTTCAAAAACTTAGTAATTCTGAATACAAACAAGTGAATATTATAAGAGAGATGGATTTTTCGAATAAACTTTTTTGCCCCAATTTTCTAAATCAAAATTATTTTGTATTTTATAAAATTCGAATTTCTACTACAAAGTAGTCATCATCAGTATGAATTAGCTCAATTTGCACAAACCGTCATCAAATTACGCGACGTGTATCATCTCTTCGGAGAATCCTTACGACTAGCTAATTCATTCTAACGATGACTAGTTTCTACTCGAAATATGTATTTATAAAAAACAATTTTTATTTTTATTTTGAAATAATTTTATTTGGAAATTGTGGCAAAAAATCGAAATTTACTGAATACACACGTTTCTTTATTCATAAATACGTGTTCTTCTGAATGACAAAAATATGTAATACTACTCATCGCCGATTTTCTAACACTCTCAAAAAAAGTGTTATATACCTGAAATTTCAAATACTACCTTTTACAATTTAATACCTAGTTTGTTGATACTATTTTCTAGGAGCTTATGATTTTCAAAATATAGAAGGACAACGGACAGCGTATTGTAGGTTGCGGCCAAAATAGATTTGTATATACATTAGATACAGCAAAGCCCTTTGTTTTGTTGGTGTTAAACATTTTTTTTTTTTTTTAAATATTAGCGATAGTGTTAATGATTTTAATTATATGTATTTTTTTATTTCGTTTGCTTGGAGTTATGAGAAACGATGTACATAAATGAATGCCATGGTATTTGAGTATGTCTTTAATAATCGTAAATATTGCAATTTTAAGTATTTGCTTTTTCTAAGTTAACTTGAGGCTATGAACTAAAACGAATACACTCATATAAAATGCAACCATATTATTTGTTAAATTAATTTTAATAAAATTATAGCTCCAAAAACTTGAGAACCAGTTTCACTGACCGAAAATTCGAAAATGTGAGCGAAAGTTTTTGTAGGATATAAGTACATTTTGATTGAAAAAAAAATAAATTTAAAGTAAAAAACCTTTTTAAAATAAGCTTTTATTTAAGTAGTCTAAAAAAATAAACTTTTACTATCAACTTCAACACTCAATTTATATGATATAAAAGCTTGTCGTGAGATTTAAGCTCTCGCATTTACTTACCTCGAACATTTTAATAGTTATAATCAATACATCAAGTAATTTAATTGTTTATCTACACAAGTAAACCTCGCGGTAAGCTTTTATACCAAATTAATTGAGTCATGACAGTAAAACTTAATTTTTTTCTTTTCAGGGTATTTAAATAAAAGCTTGTTTTATTTAAATTGAAAAAGGTTTATTAATTTTAATTTATTTTTTACTTTTTAGCAATCGCTGTTCTAAAAACTCACAAATGTATGTTATACAGCGTTTTCTAAAAATTTAGTTATAGTTGAAGATATCTGTTTCAAAATTGAGTTTCAAGCTTTATTTATCGAATTATTTCTTTATTTTTCGAATTATTCTTAGCTAGCTCTTTCCTTTGATACCCATATTGTTGAATTTAGAATTTCTCAAACGATTTCTTTGTTAAAATACTATCATTAAAAGTCGTTTTTAATTTGACATTTGGTATTCAATTTATATGCAAACAATTGAACAAATGATTATATTTTCCTAAATCAAAATGTTTTAATACAAATTCTAGCAACTCGCAGTGCATCAGTCGATTAAGAAACCCCTTCCACGTACTAAATACGATACGGATAATAATTGTAAAATATTTTGTATATGGTTATTTTAATCCTACATGATAATATTGTTTTTAATTTTATTTTACAAAATCGAGTATATTGTGGTTATTAGGTTAGGGATGAATGGAGTTTTACAATATTAAATAATAAACATACATAAAAAAAAGATTGGAATGTGGTTTAACAACCAGACCAGATAGTTATATATTTATTATGGTGGTGTTTTACATAGGGGTTGCGGAATATCAGTCAGTCAGTGTGTGTACTCTTTAAATAGAGTCAGTATTTGGTTTTAAAAAGGGCAGGTCAATAAGTTTTTAGAAAAAATAAAACTGAAACCAAATTTTTTTCCATATAATATCTTTCTAGTTCAATAAAATTCGACATCCCTCTATTAGAAAAGTATAATTGTGGTAGTTCTTCAAAATAAACATTTATGTGTGTGATGACCTGCTCATTTGATATAAACTGTTGTCCGCTGAACCATTTTATTAAATTTACAATTCAAAAGAAGTCACTCGAGTCCAAATATGGTAACTACGGTAGAAGATTTATCAATTCAAACTTCAATTGCTCAATTTTGCATACGCTCGTGCATTATCTTGGAGAAAGCGAACTTTTTACAAATAAAGACGATTTTCGTTTATTTCTCCATTTCACTGACCTGATAATGATGCTTAATACTATATTATGTTATAGTATTATGTCTGTTTTCCAGTTATCGTCTATCTCTTTTACAAATAGCCAATAAAGATAATACCACTTGCATCCCAAAATATAGGAGCCATAATCATTCTAGATAATTTCGAGGTCTTTACCTTTGAAGACCGTTCGCCCTTTTGACTATTCTTTCATCTCAAGAGTATAGTGGTGTATCCATGTTTCATCCCAGTTTTTAATGCGCAGAAACTCAACTAAATTGCGTCTTTGTACTCCAAAAGAGTCTTAAAGGACATTACGTTTTTGCATTTGTTCTCAGCTGAAAAGACCTACTTTCAGAAACTCAACTGAGGCCACAACTATTTCGCGCATTTCTGGAGTATTTATGGCTACGATACATCCAATTATAAGCTGTTTGCAAATAAAGGGGCAAATGTGCATTGGACTGAATCGAACTCAGCTTTTATTTCTTTTGCTGGTATATTGTTATGCCTTAAATAAAAATGTTTAATCACCATGTTAATCTCACCTTTTTCCATTTTTTTCTAAAACATACAAATCACGTTATAAATATGGCTGCAACTTTGCCAGATTTCTGGTGAGAATGATGCTTACTAAAACCACACTATTAGCGATGCTACGATCGCCATGTCTTAGATTTTCTAAGGATCTATTGATCTGCCCTCGTGTTATATTTTATTTTATCGTGGCTGTAGGTAATATAATCTTTTTATATGGTTTTTTTATTTATAGAACACTAAATTATGATTGTAAATAATTATTTCTCGTTTAATTAACACTTACAAAGATTAAGTGGTGTCTGTGTCTATTCACCAACTTTGTCCATTGAAAAATAATTCGTCTAAAATTCAATGGAATTCATGTATAACCATAATTTTTTTTTAACAGATTTTAAAATGGTACAAAAAATATTAAATTGTAGCTTCATTTTAGTTTCATTTCAATTATTTTTTGTTTTAATGCATTGGTAATTGTTTAAAATAAAAAAATTCTACTGACAATGTAAAATTTTTTATTTTTTTGGGAAAAAGCAATTTCCATTTACCTGAAAATTTTATAACGCATTTAACACTTTAATATTTTATCGTACAGATTGTACGAACATACCAAAAAAATCGTAAGAGCTGGCCTGTGAATAAATCTAAAAGACAGAATAAAATTTTAACAAACGATAATGAAGTAGAGCGTAAACAAAGTATTATAAAAACGAAACTGTATATTCGGGTGAAGTGGTATCGTTCAAGGATAAAGTCGGTAAAGAAATACTAAATAGATTCAATATATCTTGGAAAATATACTGGTCGCTCAAAGGACTCAATGTTAATCTTTTTCAGAACAATAAATTACAAACTAAGTGTTGATTTTAGTTGAACGTTTCGTCCTTTTGTTAGGACTATTTTCTGGACGTGAACAAGATTTTAATGTTAATCTTTTTCAATCAATAGAATCTAAAACTGTTATTACCACAACAACACGTGTTTAAAATGGATATGCTATACAAGAAAGAAAAATGTAAAGACGCATTATTTGCATAAACGGTCGTACTGAAATATTATAACGGCTTTCGCATCCAAGCACTTGATATGAAGCTTGACAAGACACTATTGATGCATGTAATGTGTAAAACAATTGATACAAACTGAATTAATGCCGTTACATGGAAGAAATCAGAAACATAGATATTTCACTGCTACAGCTCGATTTTATATGGTCTTCATAAGTATTACTGAAAAATAAGGTCATTTGTTCAATTTACTGCGTAATTTCATAAAAACCTAGCTTTATACTTTTCAATTTGTCCATTGTATGTAATAATAATATTCACGATTAAATATTATTAATTACTGTAATATTATTTTATTCTTTGTGCAGAAATAAGAGAATATAATTACACAAAAGAACTTATATAGTCTAAGATTCAATGGCAAAATATTTCTATTTTATTTTTTATTATTGAATCCCTTTCATTCAGCGATTGCATTGATAACAATAACACTTCCTAAGGATTATGTTACTTGACTAAAAAAATATTAAGTCAATCTTTTAGATTTCTTAAAGATTCTACATTATTTCTATTCCATTTTTACTATGTAATTAACAGTGTTAATTCTTTAGATACCCAACATATGATTGAATATCAATGTTTGGACTATTATCTATAATTATTAACATAAGATACTCTAAATATGTAGTCCATACAGCTATAACACAACTTATAATAATAATATGCATCACAATTAATGTGCTAATTAGTTGTGTTTAAGTTAGAGTTTATGAAAAATCTTTTAAACAACAAATTTTTGTTTATAAGAAACAAATATTTTTTTTTACTTCTTTTAATTCTCGGATGGTTAAAATTTTGGTAGTGGGTCATGGGTTTCCATGATATTGAATTTTCATGATGACGTACGGGTGGGCGGTAGTACAGAAGGCGATTCTATAACCCAGCAAACATGAAAATCAGAAAGATATCTCAATTATCACGTCATCCTTACTTAAGTCATAATTAAGAACTCTTTAAGTAGTCTTTATTCTGACTTCCCAAGATATACCCGCATGTATTCATACATTGTGCATGAAAATAAAAATGCAATTAAAAAATACAGTAAGAAAATTGAAGAAGAAATGTTTTACTGTAAATACAAATTTGAAATAAAGGATCAACAAATTAAACTAATTAAATCACGTATGTCTCAAAATACATATAACTTCTTATATTTATTTAAAAAAATTCTATTATTTAGAGAAATTCATTCACAAGGCAACTAGAAAGAAAATAAAGATATATAATCTGAAAATAGACTTGAATTCTAGATCATATTGTTAGTATTATCGTTAAAGAATCTCATCCCGTTACTACAATTTTCCCAATGGCTCTTAAACTATTAGGCAAGTATATAATATTTACTGAAAGAATAAATTGAATGAATGATAGATAATAGCCGTTAGTATAGACACACTAAAAAAAAAAAAAAAACGAAACACATTTAAAAACATCAAAACAGCTGATTCCCATCTTGAAATAAACAAATCAACATATGATTGCGGCATGCCTTGAGTTTACCCTCAACGTGGGTGGACGTTCAAACACATAGCAATGCAACAAGTGAATAAAATAAGGTATTTGTATATTGGTTAAAAAAGGATAACTAGTGGCTCTAAATATAATTTTGTACAGTGTGGTCCCCTTTTAAATTGGATAGTAAACCGTTATATATTTAACTGACATTAAAATATTTTTAAAAGAGAATTACTTTATTTTTTATTATATAAATGAATAAAAATATTGCAAATTAAATTTGATCCATTTTCCGATTTCCGATTGAACTGAAAATAAACATGCATAATAAATCCGTTGAGAATACAAAGGTATTGCATGCAGAATATTATATAGATTATAAGGTAGCGTTGAAACTAAATTCTTTTTTCACTGTACCTCCATTGTGCTTTCATCATATTTGGATTGTACATACCATAAGTGTTTGTATTTTTTTAAAGATATATTTTTTTAAATTTAATAACTTTTATAGTTCTTCAATAAAAAAAACCTTAAAGATATTACATAGAATACAGTCCAATTACCTAACTATGCTATTGCCACAAACTTTCCAATTATTTCCCCAAATTAAGCTTTTTTCCGATAGCATCAGAATTATGATGTGCTACTTTTTCATTTGGTTAGTTGCAAATCTGCCAGAAAAAATTCTGGTTTATTAAAATTGAAAATTGTGGGGTCTTCTTGACATTAAAATTACTGTTCACTGATTTAACTATTCCAGTTTTTTCCTATGGTAGTAGTTGAAAAATAGCATTTTGTATGAAAAAAGGCTACCATAAACATAATTCTATCTTGAACATATTATACTTAATTAGCGAAACTTTAGCAGAAATTGTATCGAATCTAAAAAGGTTACGAAAAAATGTTTCAAACCAAAGTTTTTTGTGTTAACATTTTTGGCTTTAAATTTTTATATCCTTCGATTTCAAAGTTGGGTCAAAATTAAGTCCAATTCACGAACTTTAACTCACCTTTTTAAGTATAGAATAGGCCACCAAAATTTCAGCTATCTCTTTACGTTTTTGAGCTACCTTGATGACGAACAGTCAGAAAAAGAATAATTAAAATTTTCGTAATACTTAATATTTTCTAGCGTTACAAACTTTAGACAAAAATTAATATACTCTGACATATAAGCGTTGGGAATATATTTTCATATGTCTATAAAATAATGAAAATATATTCCCAATGCTAATTTATTTTTCTATAAATTTAAGAATAAAATACACATAAATATTTGTAAGCCACTCTATACCTGATCCAACAGCCTTCATCCCTTATCCTTTTAAATTATTAATTATATGGATTTTCACCATATAGACTATTTCTGTCTTCATCTAAAGATATACTTTTTATACATTGAACAAATTATAAATAAAATATAACTGTCTCAAACTTCGTATTTTTACAATGAATTGGGTATTATGATAGAGAGAAAAAAAATCGAGAATATTATTGAAGAATATCCAAGGGTGGTCGTGCTAAGACACGCCTTATCCACTTTCATTTCACTGTGTTAATTCCCACGGGCAAAAATAATATAACAGACAAGGATAAAACAACTTGTAGAATGTTTTATGTTGTGTATATATATAGTACCTATGCATGTATTCATAAAATAATATTCTTTAAGACCTTTTTATAGTCCTGGCGATAACACCTTCCTGTATAAACCAAAAATATAAACTTTTTAACCTTCGGTAAGATGCATTTCTGAGTTTATATATGTGGGTCCAAAATTCGATAGTATAAAATCATGAATAACATCCACATATGATGTCATCAATATTTTAAATTAGCATATTTTGATTACGTCATATGCCCATCCATGATGTTATACTTTTGAAACACAGGTAATATTTTTCAACAACAAAGGTCATCGATGACTACAATATATAATATAATAAATGAAATACAAGTTTTATTATAAATCTGGGTTAATTTTAAAAATTTAAGGGTCTTGCTGATGTCGCCTTGTGTTGTAAAACATTCATTTAAAGTTCTAGGAAGACCTACAGATACTCTCAGATTATTGAGTGTTGTGCATTGAGTGAGCAAATGAACTACTGATTGATCCTGATAACAGTTGGGATATTTTTGTGGTTCTTCCTTATTTATTAAGTTTAAGTGGGTGAAATTAGTATGACCGATTCGTAACCTGGTAACTATTGTTTATTGACTTCATTAACGATGAATATTTGTGCGTAGTTTATGAGCGGCATTTAAGGAGATGGGTTCGTTTATTCCTCCATAATGTATTCCAATTATTACGATTAATTTTTTAGTTCTTGGGTAGTTGATTTCGTAAGAAGATCCGTTTGTTCTTCGGTGGTGGCATTTCTTGCCTTATTATCTGATTGTTAGCTACCTTGATGACGTGGAATCCATAAGTAAGTTACTATTGAGCCATTTTCTTTTAACTGTTTTTAAATTTTACGAATTGTCAAAATTAACTGATGATTGTTAATTGGGCTTAGTAGTGTTGTGAAACAAGATTGGGAATCCGTGAAAATAACTAAATTAAAGGTTTGACGATTTTCATTTATAAAAAAATCATGGAAACACTGATATTATGTTAACATTATTCGTTTTTAGTTTTTAGTTTTTTAAATTTGATCACTTTTCAACTGTTCATAATTAATTAAAACAAATTTTACTAAGATCTTTCGCACACTTTATCAATATTTTTTATTATAAAGTTGTAAACTTAGATTGGATTTTTTTCTTCCAAAAGCGCAATTAACCCTTCCTTTCCAGTAATTCACTTTCAACATCTTACTAGAAATTTTTTTGCAAAAACACTTTTATTTCAAAAATTCAAATTTAATGTTTCAAAATTTATTTCTAGTTTATGAATAATAATTTAAGACCAAATAGTTGTATATCTAGCGCCAGTACTATTTCAGACATATAGAAATACATTTTTGAAGATGCATATTAGGTATTTTATCTTCGTTTTAACTACAATAGCGAAATTGCATCTTGATGCCTGTTTAAATAAATGTCTTCTCTCAACATACAAATTTAAGAAACAAACAACCAAAATCTATAAAATTTATATCATGAAATTACTGCTAACTCTCCGTCTTCTACCTTATGTTCATTCCAAAATTTTCCATCTTTCATGTCATACCTTGAAATAGTAAAAAAATAAGACGTAGCTACTTGCTAGCTGAATGCTTTATACTTCGACCCTATCGAAACCTTTTTTTTCGCTTCAATATTGCCTCTACTATTATTAATCATAAATTTTACTCTCTAAGATCTAAGTAAAATATTCATTTCACCCAAATTCTGCATCACAGTACTATAACTTTTTCTTCCCACACAAATGAATGAAAAGTGAATTTTGAACAGATTTTCTAAATTAATCACATCTTATATAACAAAATTAATTTTATTGTAAAATTATTGAGGTTTTTTCAAGTTTAAGAGGTACATTTTTAAGTACCTAAAAAACTATTAAAAAACGAAAAATTTGGTTTCATTGTTATTGAGTTTTTTTTTAAATCGGTTTGAGGTATCGCTATCAGAATACGATTTTAAGCAATACCTTTAAAACTTAGCATACAATCGTTAAAGTAATATTATTTTTGTAACTTTTGGCTTAAAATATTACCTTATACCTTATAAGAAAATTTTCTATCGAAATTCGAGGCACAAATTTATAATCAATTTTTAAATCGGCTAAAAAAATCGAAAAAATGTTTGTTTCCGAATTCGAACTCCGTTTATAATGGAATATTGACTCATAAATTAAAAAAAAAATTGTCCGTTTGGACTGGTATTTTTCGAGATATTACCTGAAATCCTAACCAGATTAATTTCTTAAGAACTACTACTTACTTCAATAGTAACTGTTCGTATAGCTCCTGTTTTTAATTCCATGTTCCCTGGAGTAAATATCTATACACTTCAATACATTTCAGAAATAATTTTGTTTCGCGATCTTTCCCGTTTGTAGGCATGATTGTAAATTTTGTATTTTACTTACATAGCGTCAAAG
This sequence comes from Chrysopa pallens, assembly GCA_020423425.1. Classification (NCBI taxonomy): domain Eukaryota; kingdom Metazoa; phylum Arthropoda; class Insecta; order Neuroptera; family Chrysopidae; genus Chrysopa; species Chrysopa pallens. The sequence goes on along the minus strand of CM035592.1, from coordinate 32,158,981 downwards.
AAATAGAAAAACACGAGTTGAATATTTTTAACTAGAATGATTCTATAATAAATTCAGAGTTCCATTAACGCAATCAACATATTTTCCTAGGTTGATTATTACAAAATGAACCTGCCTTGTACAATGTTATCCACAGACAAAGCAATGTTTATAAGATTGTACAATAAAACCAAACTCTTTTTGATTTACTCAATATATCGCACAATCTTTCAATATGGTCTACAGATACTCAATATAATTGTAAAATACCAATTATTGATATTTATATATTGCAAGTAGGTGTAGCACAATTTTTAGATCAAATAGATCTAATTCAATTTTAAAAGATTTAGCTTAACTATACCCATCTATATAACTGAACAAAGAGATCATGATGATCTTCAAATGTCCGAAGAAATATTATCAAATTTGAAGTACATAAAACCGTTTTTTTATCAGAGGTTTAATAAAGATTTTATTCATATAATCTAAATAAAAACCCCATGTTACTAACTTTGCTAATTTAATCATATATATTTCAAATCCCATCACAAAATGGTTCATATCATGCAATTTCGTGCAATATAAAAAAAAAATAAATATAACATCGTACATTGTTACAACCTTGAGACCTAAATTATAAAGTGTCAAAATTTCAAAATTGTTTTTATATGTATTCTCTAATATATAAAAACAGAATATCTAGTACATAACTATTAACTTTTCAATATAAATTTGTGCGTGCGATAACTATAAGTATAATCATTAAATAATATGATAATTAAATGTTTATATTCGTATAGCAAATATGTAATTACTGTAAATATGTTTTTATTTACCTCTACGTACAGGTTTTATGGTAAATAAACAAGTGAAGATGACAACTAACAATATTAATTGTTTAGATATATGGATATATGGTTAAATATCAATGTTCAAAATACGTATCATAATAGATATAGTTTAATTGTTTAATTTGCTAAATTTGAGCAAAAATTATGGGAAACCTAACAGTTACGAAACCAAGCTTCAAACAAATGAAGTTTGATTTGAAAAAAATTCAATTTTGCTTTTTAATTTTTGTTCTATCTTTTATGGTTTAACAGTTGGATCATGGAATCCATTGGACTGAATAGACCGAATTTGTCAATCACAAACTTACACGCACTTTTTGATCAAGAATACGTCGATAAAATTTAAGCTCGCTATCTTTTTCACTTTTGAGTAATCCTGATGGTGGACAACTGGACGGAATGCCAGATGGAAATGTGATAAGTAGGTGATTAATTGAACACATATTCCAAAATTTTGTTAAGGCCTTTAATATTTCTTATTCTCATACCAATATAATTTTTAATTTTTTAAATCATACCTTCTAATGATTATAATAAGCATATATGGAAGTTGCGGTTTCACCTTTAATTTTTTCATTCCTATGTCTACAAATTTCTTAGTACTCAAATGGATTTTTTTTATTCATAATCTTATTTAAATCATAACTTAATATACAATCAAAACATTTATAAATATAGTATCCAAATAGATTTGAGATTTAAAAACAACAAAAGCGTTTGATTTTGAAAGGAGCTTCAGTGCAATTATAATTAACGAACTTACCGGTTATGCTTGTGAAAGTTTTTGAAGTTTGAATTCGTTTGAAATTTGCACGAATGTCGGATCAAACAATGTAAAAAAACTCACCAAAGCAAATCACCAAAAACCGCGGATTTTTCAATTTTACACAGAAATCAAATGAATGGTCTTTTCGCCCTGTGTCTATGCTGACGAATTGGTTTTTGATTTAAGATAGGTATCCCGTCTTATACGCTACCCCGCCTTGCCCCCATTTCCTCTACATTTTTTGGAATGGACATATTATTTAATATAAATAGCTATGAAAGCTATATTATATACAGCTTTTAAAACTAAATTAACATTGTCCAAATAGTATAATTTCGTGATAAAATATCCCTATTACTAAAATTTTAAGTTATGAGAATGTATTTAATTGAAAAATTAATACAAAAAATGACTAATTGATAAGAAAACCACTTCCTTCATATGGCTATGGTTAAAAGTCAAGACTACTCAAACAGTACCTATTTAAAAAATAGCCACAAATTGAAATAAGACCCTACAATATGAATTATTATATAGATTGTGTAAATTGTATTAAACCAAATACTTCTGAACGATTTCTTATTCATAGAAATGTTTGTTTGTATTGTAAAGAAGGCGCTAAGATTTCAGTTTAAAAGGCTAGAAGGAAGTAGGTGTATCAGGTCACACATTTGTCAATTTTTATTTTTAAAAAGACACCATCAAGATTGCAAAAATAAACAACAAACCTAAAAATTTAGTGCAATGTACTAATAAAAACGATACTTTTTGTTGTTGTTATTCATTGTGGATAAATTACGTTCATATAATTGTCACAAATCTTTTCTAGGGCTGTAACATTTAAGTTTTTTTTGTATGCAATTGAATTGCTTAAATCATGTGGCGTCACCTGCTACATAAAATGCGTATACTTTTTTTGTATATGTTAAATAAAATGAATTATGTGTGTATTGATATTAATGATTCTTATATAAATATCTTAAGATGACTGTCTTGAGAAAATGTCTAAATTTTGAAATATGTTCTTTACAAATATGAAATTCACACGGTCTATTGATGATTCTTAGAAATATTAAACATTAGGTACTGATAACCGTGCAAAGATTCCATTGTACTAAATTAAGTTGCTGAAATTCATTCGATTTTAATAATCGATAGTTAACTTTTCGTTAAATTCATTTTTTAACAATGAACAAAGTTAACTTTTTGAGTAAGGGAATTTGAAAATTAATTACGCCCAACTCTATTGATGTACGCAGAGAAAATTCAGAAGCTAGTACGTTACATAAGTTGGATATTTTTGGAATTGAGACATGCATATCAAAACTTAAGAGCGATTACGTACAGGTGTTATTGACATAAAGGAGCGTGCTTCTAACAAGCTGTTGACTTCAATTACATGTAATATGTATTGTATTTCTTTCGCACTCAAATAACTCAAAAATTACTCATCCAAATGTTTTGAAATTTGGTATGCACAATATTGATATGAAAACGGGGGTCTTGCCGAGGTCAAAAAGGTCAAAATTCTAGTTTATATTTCAAATTAAGGTCAAAATTTTATTTTATATTTTAAAATGTTTTTTCGAGAAGCCCTTCGTTTGCATGTCAATATTGTGCATACCAAATTTGAAAAATTAGACGATTTTTACATAATGGAGATTGCTTCAGTATTATGTTCAAATCACTCTTCAACAACTATTTTTTGAATAATGAATATATTCGAATGTGAAAAATTGAATGTCAAAATCTATCTGTAATTCTTTGCAGTTATCCATTTTAAGAATCGAAAAACGAAAAGCTGTAGAAGGGAATTTTAAATTCAAAAGTTATTTTTTAAAAGAACACGTATCCCAAAAGAATTTATTTTTTGAATCCAAATGAATTCCAGAAATCTATCATAAAAAACAGTTTACCGAAGAAGCATTTAGCCTTTACTTAATAAGCTTTAGCATTAGAAAAGTTATTTGAATTTTCAAAATATGGAGCGTTTTCACGATACAGACTTTTTACTTAGACTCCAAACTTTCTATAGGTAACTACACAGACTTCACAGCAGAGTTATAGCACAAGTCTGCACAGACTTACTTCTATAGAAACTTATACGGAAAGTCTAAAGTCTGAGTAAAAAGTCAGTATCGTGTAAGCCCTACATAGTGATACATTTACACGATCCAGTCTTTTAGTATACTTCAGACTTTTCCTATAGTGTCTATAGATTTTACGCACACTTTTTGTCTGCACAGGCTTACTTCTATATAAATTCATATGGAAAGTCTGAAGTCTGAGTAAAAAGTCTATATCGTGTAGACGCTACATAAGACGTGTTAGTGATAATTATTTTGTTGAACCACTAATCATTGTTAATATCTATATTTATCAAATAAAAAGGAAATAATTATAATTAAAAAACATATGTAAAACATTTTATGGTGTAAAACTATAACTAAACAATATTTTTGTTTAAAAAAACATAATGATAAACATTAAAACTTTAGTATAAAAAAAATTATGAGCATTTGAGTGCCATAACACCCGCATAAAGTGTTATTATTCCACTTTACACTTATAATACAAATCATATACCATGATATTTATGAAATTATTTGTGATGTATATTCCTTCATTACCCATTAATAAATTAGTCAGTTTGGTGAAATTGATATAGGCTTGAAAATTTATTACAGGTTATATATTAGTACGGAAGCAGCACCTAAAAAAATTGTTTTAGAAAAAATCCCACTGTGCGTAAAGAAAGCTTCTTGTAATAGTGTTTTGATTTTAAATGCAGCGTTTTCGATTTTCATCTCAAGTTATTTGTTGACCGATCCTGAAAAAGTGAATTCGGAAACATTTTGACCTCTAAATGTGCAAAAATTGTCTTTGGGTAAAGATTAGAGATAGAGGAAAAACTTGCATTCAGCACATGCAATCCAGCCTTCATTTTACTCTAAATAACAATTACAATACAAACATGATGTGCACAGCCTACCAAATCTTTGTCTTTACTCAACATCGTGCTCGTCACCCACATCATGAATGTACCGGAAACAGTTTAACAAATAAAAATTAAAAGTTATGATGTCAGTGGCCTCTTTTATATACGTCTATGTCTGGTAAAACCCCATTATCAATATTATATTATTATAATTAGTAGCAAAAAGTTTATTATTATTTTAATAAGGGCAATTTAAGGGTATTTAAGGTTATTTTAAAAGAATGGCAAGAGTAAGGGCAAGATGGAATTAATAAGGGCAAGAATGAATTTAAAAATTGATTTCCAAAAAATTTGTTCTCATAGATAAACAAGTGCTTATCTGAAGTATGATCGGCGACGCATGTGCATAGCCTTGTGCATAGCCTTTGTATTTTTAAATGTTATTATATACATGACAGTTTCAAAGTGGAAAAACTCGTAAATCACCAAAAACCGATTTTTCAATTTTACTCAGAAATCAAGTGGTATTTTCGCCCTGATTGGTCAGTTGGTTATTTGATAGGTATCCCGTCTTATCCACTTGCCCCCTTTCCCCTACTACGTGAATGGCAATGAAGTTCGGACACTTATCAATAAAATACGTCTGACATTGGGAATAATAATTAAGTCTTTACAACTGAGACTTGGGAATAATAATTAAATCTTTATGAGATTTAATTTATCGATTTTGTCGATGTTTACATCTATAATTTGTCAAGCTCAATAGCTAGATAGCGTCACTTTACACACGGTAAGTGAGGCTACCCGAAAATGAGACAACACCCATTTTTCAGTAAAAAATTAAAAGCTTCTTAAAGTGATAAAACCGTGAATATCCCAAGTGTTCAGATTTGCACTATATTCGATATAGTTATTAATAATTAGTGTTATCAAAATTATGTTGGGCACATTTACATGTTTCTATATAACACCGCATAATTATAACCAACACCAAATCGTCTTTTATACATATTATATAATAAATAATTTTTACAAAGTATCTAATATATACTGTTTTGCAAGTGTTTCCGCCATTTTTACCCGGTCTATGAATCAATAATCCCTGATCTTTGATATAATAAAATAATAACAAAAACTTGTTTACATCCATATTCAATTACAAAGCAACTTGAAATACGTCAAGTGTATATGAAAACAGCATTAAACACATAAGTAATAATAAAACGTGATGAATATGGCCAGTGGGATTAGATATTTAATGATAAATTACAGATACTATTTATTTTTTACAATTTTGCTTAAGCTAAACATTTCCATTTTACTAACACTAACGTTGCACAATTTTTTGGGGAGACTTGGGTTGGAAATTTCACGTAAAGGTTGTCACAAATGATATAAATTAAAAACTAATAATGAATGGTTATTTTCGATAAGATATAGACTTACATTAGTAATGCTGTATCAAACGAAGCCGGGAATTGTGGAAATATATTTTGAGTGCACGAAGTAAAAATTTATGTTAATTTATTAATTGTATGATTGATTAATAATTTGTTCAATTTCAATTAAGATAACTTTTTTCGAAGTATGGACTTAAATCTATATTAGTTACTATATTTTAACTTAAAAAAGGATCATTAATAATTTTTAAATGCTTAAGAAATTGTCCCGCTTGAGTCCCTTTATCTGTCGGGGTTTGGTTATCACATGTAAAAACCAGTTTTTTTTTAATAAAATTTCTGATGTCCTTACCTATTATTCAATTTCATATTTCAATTTACAGAGTCAAAACAATAACTTTCAATCAGAAAGTTAATAATGATTTTACGATCAATATACATACAAATGTCGTTTCTGTGAAGTAAATAATATTAATTTTTAGGTAAAATATTGCAATATGTAACCTTATTGTCACCGAGAATGCTGTGTGTTATTTTATTATTATCGAAGAGAATTGACTTTATTAATTTTATTTTTTCATGTATATAAAGTATATAATAGATATTCAATACATTAAATTATTATTATAATTATATATCGACGATAAGAAAGATAACTTCGTATGTGATTTTTTTATTATTTTATTGATATAGTTATTAGTCTTTGGCCGAAGTTTCTATTTCGGTCTAGTTTCAGTTTCGAGTAAAATAATTGAATAATTGATTGTAATTCGTCGATTACAATTATAAAAACAATGGCATAATTATCTAACTAATAATAATTCACTTGGCAAACGAAGCAAGCCTCTTTAAAATTGAAAATTCATTTTTTTTCGAACACTCTATAAAAGAGTACAAACGCCTATTAAGTCCTTATTTATTCAAAAAACTTTAGTATATATATATATATATATATATATATATATATATATATATATATATATATATATATATATATATATATATATATATATATATATATATATATATATATATATATATATATATATATATATATATATATATATATATTTATTATATATATATCAACATTTTTTGCTTTCTTCGAAAAAATTTACACACACTTATAGATTTTAAAATTATAAATCACGAGATTCTAAATTCAGTATTGCATTCGATTTATCAAAGACTACAGATTTTCAGTATTTGTCGGCATACAAAAGCTATAAAAATACACAATTTTTCGAATTATGAATAAATATGAATATGAATAGCTTATGTAAGGGTAAGGTGATAAGGAGTAAGCATTTAAGCTTCATAAGGTTAAAAGAAACATTAATTTTTTTAATCGATTTTAATTTTAACCGAAAGATTATATAATAATATAATAAATTTATGTGGAACAACTTTTTATCTTAATTTTTTGTAAAATAATAAAATGGTATTTGTGAAACACACAGGTGTATAAGAATACGCACAGGGGTCGATAAGAGTATGCGTTATAGATATTCCTTGTAAATCTTTGGAAGTTTTTAACGAGAGTTAATGGAGCTACTTTATAAATCGATGTATTAGGTCTTGACATTGATGGAATCTCAAAAGATGGACATGGAATCTCCATTGATTTTTCTGGTTTTTCGGTCGTACTCTTAGAACATATTATCCTATCGTCATTTGAAAGCACTATGTGTAAGTATTCTTTATTATAACGTAATTTTTGTATCTTAGCCACCAAATTAGTTTTTTGATATCATATATCTCAAATCTCTGACTCTGTAAAAATCATATTCTGACTCTACTAGTAGTCTTAGTGGATCTCCTTCAGAAGAAAATAAAAGGACAAGTATACTATAACAACTAATGTTCCCTTTTTAAATATGAATATTGAACATCTTTCGAAACATTATAGAGATGTCTAGAATAATCTAATACCATTTTTTATAGCATTCTAAGTGCATAGTGGGAGAAAGTATTTTAAGGAACCTTTACAGTTTTCGAAATTCGGAAAAATTATTTCTTAAAGATGTATAGCCATATATCGACTTCTATTGGTATCAATTGAAGAACGTATTTTATTACCCTAATTCGGGTATATGATTGATCCAACTATAATATAGTCATTAGAATGAAATGATTATATTTTAAATTAAAAACAAGCAAAGAGAATGATCGAGGTCTATAAATATTGTTGAGAGTTCTATGAGGTGAAGGTTTTTGAATATTAATCAAATATTTTATGGCTGAACAATAAAAGTTGATTTTCAATACTGATACTATTAAAATAATGCATATCATTAAAAAAGTGTGCAATTTAATAAATGATCTAATAGTATTAAATCTGAGAAAGTATTGAAAAGGAAATTTAATTTCCAATTGAATCCTGTTATACAGCGTATTCAAAATATGAATAGAAGTATATAGGAAATCATTTCCCATTCAATCCTATTAAAACCTATATTTTGATTAAGAGATCCTTTGCTATTTAATCGTATTCAAAATTTTGAATAGGTATGGAAACGATTCAATAGGAAATTATATTTCTTATTTAATCCTAATCATTTCCCAATCATTCCGATTCAATTTAAATGGTGTTGAATAGGAATTTTTTATTAGGATAGTTTTGATTAAGTATTGTTTTTATAGTAACCAAAGAATAAAATAGTCTTTTGATAAAATACGGATGAAGCATCTTTTTTGTCTTCACTTTTTTTAAATGTATTATTTTATTTTTACTTTCTTTCAAAGACAAATTAAACTTCCACTAGCGATTATGAAGCGATAAAAAGAAATCCAGTATTTCATTAATTTATTTTATTTTTTTATTAAAAATTTAGTATTTTCAAATTAAAATTATCCATTTAGGTAATATCACACTTCAAAAATTGTTAATTACACATATGTATTTATGCCGAATGCATACAATTTTTGAAAATATGCTTTTGACAAACTTCTTTATATTAAAAACATTATTTAGCAATTATGGAAGCTAATTCGCATACGAATTTGAATACTTAGCTTTTAAAACCTGATTAACAGTTTTATCATCCTATGTCACACTGTAGACATTAGCTGTGTGATATAAAAAATTACCTATATTGTGAACATTACTATTTATTGTCTGTAAAATAAATGAATATTACTGAAAGTGATATAAATAATATATCAGTCATACTTTGTATTATTTTTTATTATTAGTTTTATTTCAATACAATAAAGAAGATATAAATTGATATTATAATATTTGTCAAGCTAAATTGTTTTTTAGCCTAGACGTAATTGGATCAAAATTTGTGTTATAGTTTATTATGCAAAAAAAAAAAAAAAACTGGAAAAGAATATGGAAAATGGTTACCTATTACGAGGAGTGGCAAAAGGTGTTCAAAATACTTTGAATGATATGGCCGGCCCATTTTTCATTTCCCACTGATTTTAGGGCTTATAGATAGTTTTAGGTTTATAACTACTCAAATATTACACGTAAGCAAAATGCGTAATTGTGGTAAAATTTCGAGAATTCAATTTCGCACATTTTAGTATATAACATGTACTTATTTTAATTACTTTCTGTCTGAAAAGAATTATATAGAATAATATAAATCTGTTTTTAACAAAGTTCAAAGTAACGTTAAACACCCAATTTTCTTAGAAAATTCAAAGAATGGTGACTAATAATCATATCGAAGTTACTTATTGCTGACTAGAAACATTAGAAAATCAATCTAAAACATTCTTTTTAAACCGAAAAAACTATAAAATGCATCATAAAATTAATGTATTTTACAATTTTAAATAAGTGTGGATGATTCAGGTCGTCATGATTTTTGTTTATCTGAGTATACATATACATAATACTTCATATAATTTAATTTCTCTGAAACAATTTATACTTGTTACTTGTTGTTGGTCGTTATCTTCATTGCCTGAAAAAAACTTTTGTTTTGAACTTTTTTAACTATGCAATATGTTTCAATAATTACACTGCATGTTTTTAATAATATGGTTTTAATTTTAATTGTCCGAAAAAATTTTATATTGTATTTTTATCGTCGCAAAACTTCAATAAATGTATCTCTAGGTAGTGATATATTTGCAATTGCTTTCATACGTTTTTTTCCTTCCGATTGTCGAGCTAATAATTTTTTTCTTCGTGTTACATCTCCTCCATACTAAAAACAAACAAATATCCCAAAAATAAATTTATGAAATATCCATAATAACTTTATCGTATCAATTACCAATTTAGCAGTTACATCTTTTCGGTATGCTTTTAAAGTTTCTCTCGCAATTACACGTCCACTAACAGCTGCTTGTATAGCAATATGAATAAGTTGTCTTGGTATTGTTTCTTTCAATCTCAAACACATACGTTTACCGATAACTTGTGCACGACTTGTATGAACTATAGCACAAAGTTCATCGACTAAATTTCCATTTAATAATATGTTAAGCTAAAAATTAAATTTTAACGATAATGTTTTGAAAGTTTTGATATTTGAAACAAATCAAAAAAGCACATTGTAAATGGAATGTTTGGTTTTGAAATTCGGAACTAATTTTTCAATGGGTAGCATGGCAGAGTTATTTTCTTGAGTTAAGAAGTACCCCAAAAGTTTCACAATTATAAAATCGGAAGATTGTTTTAATATTTATGTGAGAGTTAATCATAGTATAATAATTAAATATTTGTTTTATTTGCTAAAAATAACACGATGAATATTATTTTATATCCAAAATTTTCACAGTTTTCATTGTATTTGGTTTTGATATATATCCATGCTTTTGAAATTTTTGCAAAATTTCATAATTGTGATACTTACTTTTACTAGACTACTAGATTGATATCCAGCATCTTCATAATCGAAACTGGCATACCCCGATGAAATAGTTTTCAATTTATCATGAAAATCCAACACAATTTCACAAAGTGGTAAATTAAATTGTAACATTATTCGTTGATTATCAATATTCAAAGATTTTACTTGAACACCACGACGTTCCATACATAATGATATTACTGGACCTAAATAGTTATCTGGTGTAATAATTGTTCCTAAAACCATTGGTTCAAACGTTTCTTCTATTTCGTATGACTCTGGAAACAACGCTGGGTTTGTGATAAGAATTTCTTGTTTGCCAGATTTAATATTTTGTTTGGTTGGGCGTAATTTTACTTTGTAAGTCACAGATGGAGCAGTAATTATTGGCTCAGCATCGTATTCTTGCTCTAATCGCTGACAAAATACTTCTAAATGCAACAATCCTAAAAATCCAAGGCGCCATCCTTGACCAAGAGCAGGACTAAAAAAATATAAATACTGAAAGAAGTTGTGCAGGCACTAACTACTATTATATTTAATAAATATACATTAACTAAATTGTTAATATTATATAATTAATGAAAACTCTCATTAACTGGGGAACATGCTTAAGTCCTGGAATCGGTTTATCCACATTTAATATGTTTTAAACTAAAATTGATATCAAGTCAACCAAAATATTTACCTAGAATCCGTTGCAATGGAAACAGCCGAATCATTTAATGCTAATTTCTCAATAGCACTGCGTAAACTAACATGCTGTGATTGATCAAATGGATAAATCCCAGCAAATACCATAGGCCGGCTAGGCTTAAAGCCTTCTAAAGGATTCACAAGTTGTGATTTTTCATGTATCGTATCGCCAATAATAGCTTCCTGGCTCGATCGCATATTACATCCTATTAATCCAACTTGACCTGCAAGTCTTTGTTAAATAATTAACTTAAAAATAAATTTGCCTCTTTATTGGAACTTACAACTTTTGAATTGGTTTCTCCTCAGGTTGAAGAATTCCTAAACTTTTAATTTGATACGTTTTTTGTGTATAGCATGATGTAATTTCTTGATCTGCATTAATTTCTCCATTATGCACGTAAACTAAACTTAAAGCTCCACGAAATCGATCGTACCAACTATCAAATATTAATGCTTTAAATGGAGCATTACGATCAACTGTTGGAGGTGGTAGCCGTTCAATAATAGCTTCTAGGACTGATGTTATTCCAGTACCAAGTTTGGCTGAAATCTTAAGAAAATTTTTCTAATAATAAAAAGACTTCTAAGAATATATGCAAATATTTTAAGTATCAGGACTAATATTATACCGAGGATTATAAATATTTTGCCAATACTGCCATGTTAATATGAATTAGACAAATCTCTGTGATTGCAAATTGGTACACACCAGCTATTATTGAAATATATAAAAATATACATTGTATCAAATTCGGCATAGCTTCATTAAATCTCAAAAATTAATTTTTTAAAACGAATTTTTTGTTAAAGAGCGATAATTAATAAAATTCAATAAAATATTCTGAAAAATTCATAGCAAATTCAGAATCTCACCGGGAAAGGTATCACTATAACCGCTCTTCAATATACATTTTTGATATTAGTTATACTTAATAATCTTACTTTTAATATTTCATCTTCTTCAATATCAAAAAGAGTTTTCATTTGTTCAGCCGCTCTTTTAGGATCAGCATTTTTTAAATCAATTTTGTTTAAAACTGGAATAATAATTAAATCTTTTCCAAACGCTAGGTAAAAGTTAGCTACAGTTTGCGCTTGGACTCCGTCATTTGCATCAACCAACAGAATGACACCTTGACATGCTGATAAAGATCTTGCAACCTAAATTTAATATCTTAGTGTATTGCATCGAATATTTAATTTTAAGTAAACTTACTTCATTTGAAAAATCGACATGCCCTGGTGTATCGATTAAATTTAATAAATATTTTTGGGACTTATATTCATAAAAGAGTGAAGCCGATTGAGCTTTTACTGTAATGCCTCGTTCGCGTTCAACTTGTAGTTTATCCAATACTTGACTTTTACCTATATTTTCTTTGATTGCACCAGTTATTTCTAAAAGTCTATCAGCAAGCGTACTTTTACCATGATCAACATGGGCAATAATACTAAAATTACGAATATTCTCAACTGGAATATCTATATAATCTTTTCTTTCAGAAGTTGCAGTACAATATTTCACTTTCAAAAATATCTGCAAGTTAGATCTAAAAATGTCATAAATTAATTGCCAAACAAAGTTTAGAAAATTTCCAACCTTACCGCGAATTTAAATATTTAACTTTTGGGTAAAACTTTGAGCATAAGAGTTTTATGCTTAGAGAAATCATTATGTAAATATAACCTATAAAAAACACATGTTTACGACGTTTATAATCAGATTTGACAGTTCCTTCAAATCAGCTGAGAGGGTGCTTTCAGCGCAATAGGTAGATTACATTTATGCAGTATTTAAGAGCGGGTTATATTTATGCAGTATTTTCTGATCAGAAAATCTGATGTAATTAAATAACATGAATTATATATAGACCCCGCACATGGTAAGATTTTCTGATCAGAAAATCTTATGGCGTGCGCGTACATATAATGCTGCCTGAAGTAGCTGCAGAATTTCTGATCAGATATCATTAGAAAATCTGATATTATATCAGACAACATCATAAGATATTCAGAAGTGGGGTCTGTTAGCAATAAAAGTAAAATAATTAAATAGCCGTTATTTACAGTCGAACGTCATTGTGACTATTGTGAGTTGTTTAAAAATTTTATTTTATTTTATTTAAATTATAATATTTTATTTACTCTTATTTACTAACAAAAAATATAAAATGGAAGACATTGAACATTCAATAAATGAATAAAGCGATTAAAAATAAGTCATCGTCGTGCATTTTTAAATTTCTGCAAAAAGTATAAAATAAATATTCAATCAAAATTCATTGAATGCTTTACAAGAACTTAGATCGGACTGACACGAATCTGATCATATCCGATGATATATATACGCGCACATGCTTAAGATTTTCTGATTAGAAAATCTGATGGTGTGCGCCCGCTCTAAGTCAGCAGTTTTTAACACATTCTTGAGCGGAAAAATGAAGACATACTTCATGATTTTTTATTTTAGATTATAATTTTATTTTGTGGCCAATGGTTGTTGTATATCTCAGTACACAATGAATTTTGTTTGAAAAAATTTTTCATTTTAAAGATAATTCACACACCCATTGAAGTAAAACAAAATTTTTTTCTTTTCTTTAAAATGTCTAAGCATTTGAAATATTTTAGTTCATTCATTTCAAATTGATTACCGATATTATTAATTTTAATATGCAGTTATAAATTCCCATTTTGTTTAAGTTTAATTAACCATGATATATTATGAACTGAGACCCCATTTTCTGTTTTTAATTCCATTGATAAAATTAATTTTTAATATTGAAATATATATATTGTAACAAGATTTAAACAATTTCAACAATCGGATTTGTCTAAATTAATATCTGAATTGTTTAAATTAATGATCTAAGATCGAAAATTTTGGCACAGTTATTTAATTATACGTAATATATAGCTTTGCTTTTAAACTAGAAAAATGGATTCAGGAAACTCAATACGTATTTGCTGCAAAAATTTAATCATTGATTAAAAATAATATCTAAATAAATACTTTTATATCTATAACTAACTAAATAAAAATATTAAAAACTACTTTCATATCATTTTAAATACACTTAATTTAAAAATTATTGTAAAATTTTTTGTGCTCATCATCAGTATCTGAGTATGCATAGAACTCGGATAATGGATACTTAAATGGGCCTGTGATTAAGCATATATATATAAGAAATTATAATAAAGCAATAATCTTTGTCTAATAAAAATGATGATTTCGTGAAATTCATAAGAATGATTTGTACCATTAATCAACTCTATACTGTCACCTATGCTTGGTCGTATGTACTTCTAGCCTGTCTGTAGCCGGTATTCTCTTTATACTCACTGAACGGAACCTAATACAATATTTCAACTTGCTCTACTTTGGACATAGTGAGTGTTGTGAAAGTGTTTATTCTTATATATTACCTGTGAGAAAATATGTAATATGTGTCTATTTTTATTTTAAAACAAAAAAATGTTTTTGAGAACTTTATCAAAACGTATTTACATTACGAATATTCATAAACCCAATCATGTGGTGCTTACTGGTTTAATTACACAATTGAATAATAAATTTGCCACATTTGATATTAACCAAACTACTTCAGACAAACCAGTTAAGAAAAAAACAGTTCCAGTTCCTAAAATAACATTAATCTTACCTGAAAATAATGTGTCAATTACAACAATGGAAGAAGCTACAAAAATATCTAAAAGACGTGATTTAAAACTAGTCAAAATTATTGATTTGGATACTAAAACTGACCGACCTGTGTATAAGTTGATGACTGGAGCTGAGTATCATGCCGAAGATTTAAAACGGAGAGCTGAACGTAAAGCTAATAAACAAGAATCGTTTATTAAAGGAGAAAAACTATTGACTGTAGGCCATAAAATATCTGATCATGATTTGAATTCGAGGATAAGAAATATTGAAAAATGGTTACTAAAACCGTACGAGGTTAGAGTTGTAATTAACGGTGAAGCTAGTAACATGTCGGCTGCTGTACGTTTTGAATATTTTTAATAATTTTGAAACTTATAATCTTAAAGATCTTTTAATTTTTAGGAAACAGTATACGAAAAACTTGTAAAACAATTACCAGCAGCTCGTTTTCTACAAAAACGACAAAAGGGTAGTGATATACGTTTTCAAATTTTGCCACCAAAACGTGATAAGAGTTCAGATAGTAGCAGCAATAGCAGTAAAAATTCTGACGATAAAAACTCATGACAATTAAAGAAAATTGTCAATTTTAGTTTAGTATGCTCTAGTGTATTACTTTTAAAATACGTTGTATGGTACCGATTTTTAAAAACTGAACAATCCTTACCGGAAAAATTGAATAATTTTTATAACAGTGTTCTATTGTTTTGTTTACTAAACATACGTTGAGATAATTTAGATTTTGATTTTGTTATTCCAGTTATGGTCAAAAATAATGTTAATTTAAAAAAAAATATGATTTCGTATTAATGTTTATTATTTATGTTGACAGTATTTGATATGTCTACGGCCCTTTAACATTTTAAATCAGGAATTTGAAGTGCAAATTGAATCAAATTATTGTATAGTTTTAATTCTAGTCCTATACCAACGATATAGTGATATGTAAGTGTGTTTAATTATTTGGTTTAGCAATTACATTAACGTATGTATTAAAACGCAATTCACAATACTGATGAACGGATTAAAATTGCACGTCTAATGTCTTAAAATGTTAAAATCTTTTCTCTTAAGATCAGCGGTATGTTAAAAAAAATTATCAAATTGCTCTGAATATCATCCGTATTAGTCAACTTCATTCCCAATTAAAAGAGCCAGTATTATATCGGTAATAAGTAAAAAAATACAAATTAAATGGTTTCGATAGTTTTTATTAATTAATTTTCACAAATTTCACTAATATTATATTTTGCAAGTTAATTAATAAAAAGTATTAAACCATTTAGTTTGTATCTTTTTACCTATTATCGACATATGGACTTCAACAAAAGTTAAGCTCAACACAATCAATATTGAGTATAATATTCGAAAGTTGAACTAATGCCTGTATACATAGAATTAGAAAGCACAGAAAACATTCAGGATACCAAGATACCTATTTGGAAAAAAATTTACAACTATTTAGCTTTAAAAATTTTGAATTGGTTAACGAAATTACACAATAATTAGATGAAAGAACTATGGAAAATTAATGAACATCATATTTATTAAGTAGGTGATCGAATAAACAAATTTACTAATTTTATTTTAACTACCTTATACAAAATAAAAATTTTAATTCAAATGCTCTATATTATATTTTCTTTCCCTAAATGGTTCTATTACACTGGAAAATAAATAAAAGTCATAGTTATGTATTAATTCTACGTTTAAAATTTATTTTGAAAAATTTGTACATACTAAATTTAACATAAATAAAATTCATTTTAATTTTACACAATTCATAATTAGATTGATTTTAATTACCTAAAAATATTTGTTTTAAAAATAAATAATTGTTTTCATTATTAGTTTTGCCCATATTTTGTAGATATGTTTGTTTATTATTTATTTATTTTTTTAAAATGAAAATAAAACTCGAAAATGTATAAAAAGATACTTATTACATAACACTTATCTATATGTTTATAAAAAACTATTCTTTTATATACTTCATCTTCAAAAGTTACTGAAATTATTTTTTCTTTTTTAATAATTATCAACTAAAGAAAATTATAATTTTTGTATGATATATTTAATTATTATCAATCGTCTTTATGATTTTTAAGAGCTAACTACAAAATTTGTTTCCGATGAATTTTTAAAACGTTTTTTCGGGAGCTTACAGTATAACGTAATGCTAAACATTGACTAATAATTAGTAGATATATTTATATAAGAAATTGGTATCATTTGTAGCTCTGTGAGTTGTAGACCTCACTCCGAAATAAAAAAACCGCATCTTCTTGGATTGCACAAGAGGGAGAGATTAAAAATAAAACATATAATTTTCAATTTCATTTTGATCATTTCATTTCAGATCGACTATATAAAGCCCCGTCCGTATTCCTAGAAAGTTGTGTTTGTATTTTTTCAAATACTGTACGGTAATCTTCATGAATGTGATTAACGATACATCTTTCTAGTATGTATAAAAAAGGTGGTATTTGTGAAGATTTTTCTCCAAAATTTTTCAAAAATTTTTCCAAAAATTATATAGTAAATCTTCAAATATGTTTTAATATTCTAAAATATATATGCAAGAAAATGGGCGAGTAAAATCTCCTAATAAAAAAGTCTGATTAAATCCTATTGAAACTGAATCGGAATGAATACCTAGAGAATGAACAGGATGAAATCGGTATTTCTAATAGATTTTTATTAGAAATTTAGATTGAATTCGATTCATTCCAATGTTTAATATGAATTTTAATAAAATGAATCGCAAAAAATTTTCCTATGCAATCCTATTCATTATAATTTATTATCAATAGTTGAACTATTTTATTAATGTTGTTTCTATTACCTAGCATACAAAAATGAAATGAAAATCAGTATCATTATTTTAGTATTTCTATTAAATTATTCAGTTTCGTTAGATATTTTTCTATGCATTTATTTAATGTTTATTACAATCAATGACTGAACTTCCAGAAACTGCGTGTTTAAAAATAAAATATGTTTTTGTCTGTCAGTTTGCCACCCTGTAACCCCACCTCCTAGCTCCGTTGTTGGAGCTTATTAAGTATTCTTTTGATGCTTCTGTTTGAAAAATGAAAAATTGTTTGTTTAGTGTGAATTTATTTAATAAAGTTTTAAGGTCCATTTTTTTAACTACCATTCTATAATTATTGTAACTAATTGATTGTCAAATATGTGTTTTCTAAGCATTGATGTAATTATATCAATACTTTCTGATATATTATTCATTTAATACGGTCTTGAAATATTGGGTATAATAATATTGAAAGTTATTAAATTTTGTAATTAGCTTTAAAAAAAATAGTTTAACTCTTATAAAAATTTATTTATTATCGATATAATTGTTTTTCAAAATCTTCTCATATATAATATTTACACCATGTACACTCGTATTATTTTCATTGTCGTTAACTATGGTGGCCCCCATGTCGGCGTTAATGGATCTCGATATACTTCGTTGTCTAATTTCCACCAGAATCTAATTAGTTTTAAATGTAAATAATACTGCGGTATCACTTTTTTCTCAAGTGTATACACTCAAATTAATTACACTACTCAACAGTGATTTTGCATAATTTTCAAAAATTATATTTGAGATTAAGGACTTCAAATTTTCTTTACATAATATTTTTAACTAATAAACAAGATATAAAATAAAAAAAATATTTTTTGAAATACAAGCTATTATAGTATTATGAGGTAAAAGAGCTATTAAAAACAGTTTATTTCTTGAATTTTTAGTATGAAAAATAATGGTGTTCTTAATCTCAATTGGTGGAAGTGTAATGAAATAAAGAAGAGCACAAATTTTCAACGTTACTGTATTATTTTTGTATAATATTATGTCATAATATTCTATTGTCATTTGATTTACATATGTATGCCCAATTTCAGCTCAATCGGCAAACGGAAAGTACGTCAAATTTAGCTGGATCAAAGATCAAATTAATTGTCGGATAGCTTGAACCTTTTTACGAATATTTTGATTGCAAAAAATTTTTGTTGAGTAGTGTTAGTTATAAATACTTACTGCATTGTATTTCACATTTACGCTTTTTCTTCAACTTTTTTGGACATGGTTTTCCGCCATTTGCTGGATATTCCTAAAAAAAATAAATAATACAAATTGATATTCCGTGGTCATAGAGAATAGACTAAGCGTTCGCTATTTATTTGTAAAACAAATAGGAGCAGAAACTTGTGGAAAGATATTATAGCGATCGTGTGGCCAGTATTTTTCTATGTCTATGTTGTAAACCTACAGAAAAGAGGCAAGGTTTGGCCACACGATCGATTTCTCTCTTTCTAGAGATTAGTCAATTTCATGAGGGCATTGCTCAGTCCATTCTCCATGTCAGTGATATTCACATATTTGTAAAATATATACCAAAATTGTTCGGTATCTATGTTGATATCCTTTTGCTTGTTGATACCTATGTTGGTAGTCACAGGTTGCATTACATTCACTCCAATCTGACCACTTCGATGTTTGACAGTTAACTACTTCATTCGAGTTAATCGAATCATCTGTATCTTGATAACTTTGATCTATATGATTAGTGTCCACTTGTGGATACTTTACAGTCGCATAATGATTATCATTGCCACCAAATAATGAACTATCTAATATTTGATTTCCCACAGTGAATTTTCTAGAATCTATTGGATCAGCTGTAAAATATATCAAAAGAATATTTAACAAGAATAGCTTTAAATATATACATGTTTAAGGAATATTTGTTGTAGTTAATAATAACGAGAAATAAAATTATATGCAATTATACAAATTGATTTATATATAATTATTTATTTGGTATCTAATTATATATGAAAAATTAATTATGTATATTTTATACTATAGATAATTATATCGATTTATATAGAATTATTATAAAGAATTAATGTTTCAGAAGGAAGGATAAATATTTTAAGAGGTGGCACAGACGAATAGGGTAGTTTACCATGTTTAAAAAGTACTTCAAAACATTGATTTCTTAATAAAAAGTCACAAAATAAATATTTATACATTAAAATTTAAATCTTTCTTATCCTGTAAATACACTGCCTGTCATTTTTAGTGACGTAATACCGGTATATAATATTGAGATTCTTGGTATATAACACATTGCGAACAAAATATAACACTTTAAAAAATTTAATTTTTAAACATCGTTGAAATATTTCACTTTATTCACATTTTTTCTTCAGTGATCGCCATTATCCCATTTTCCCTAATCAATATATAAATCATACATAATTAATTTTTTGACAACCGCCTGCAAATATGCATAGACTTTTATTTAATCGCTCTAAACAATTATTAACAATCGTGTATAATCACATGTAGGGAAATTAAGCTAGAAGTCTCATTTAAAAAAAAAATCAATATTTCATTTCCTAATTGTGCTTGGAGTTATCCTGACAACATTTTTTAATCACAGGATTTACTACTGGTAGATATAGACTAAATTACTTTTTGCCAAATCCAAGAAACAAAAAATTATAAATACGCACCATGCAAACTCACATTGAGAAATAATATTATTGGATAATAATTTATTACGACATTTTTTGTAATGCATACCCTCATCCTGCATTTGCATGTTATACGTTAATACACTTGATAGTGATACTCCCAATTGCTTTTTATGTTCTGTACGATTTAACTTTAGTTTATCTTTTTGTGTCCAAATTAAGAAAGCAGCAAAAAAGAAAACAGTATAGTAAATATTTTAAATAACATTTAAAGAAATATGGAAAGATGCACATCATTCAACGTCGATACAAAAATTATACCAAAATAAATAATTTCTAATTGGAGTAGTCCAACACTAATCCAATTAATCTACGGAAAAACTTCAGACAATTGAAGGCAAAAAACAAAAAAATATGAAGATTCAGATGGCCAAAAGCAATATTACTATCAAATAAAAAGTTTCCAAGCTTTCTTCAATAAAAAAAAATAAAAATAAAAAAGTAGGAGTTCTCTAAGTAGGAGTTCTCTAAGGAGGTACTAATTGATATTATACAACACAAAAATCGAAAGATAATTTCAATACCTACAACTTTCTAATTTAACTTTTTCGGATTCGAGCTAAATTTTTTGATTTATCACCAAAAAACTGTTATTTTTACTTTTCGCGAATTTTTTAGGTTAAGTTCGTCAATGAATTGTCGGATCTTTCTTGGAATTTATTTTTCTATACGCTCATATTTTTGTTTTCTGCCTTCAATTGTATGGAAATTTACATTACAAATCTGTTGATTAATTGGACTACACTGGTGAAGTCTACTTATTAATGTTGAATGATGCACATGAAGAGCAGAGTAAGAGCTTACATTCATATGTTGAACATATTGATTCACATTCGTCTCTTGAATCAAAATTATTTCGATTCCCTCCGCATCCAGTGTAATTAAATACTTGACATTGTGCTAGTAAGGAATCAAAATACCATTTTTCATATGTTCTGAAATCACCCCCACCACAGTCGCCACTATCCCTCTGTTGCTCACATATTTCTATAAACATTTGCCAATGTTCATTTGAAAGAAGAAATAAACTTACATTAAAAAAAGGATTTACCTTTAGATTGATCGGCATCGACATCACATGATGGTGACGTTGCAATGCACTCAACTTGTTCATAGGTTTTAACGCCTTCACAAGGATCCGATTCTTCGTAATCACTGCCATTTTCATCATCGTCCTCGTCTTGTCTGCGATGCCGTGTGTGTCTACGATGCGTTGATCGTCGACGTGAGTAACTATCGATTCTTTCAAACTTTGTTCGCCTTCGTGATTTGATCCCTTTGCCACATAACTTAGAACATGGTGTCCAATTTGTCCACAATGACATTTCACAACCTTCTTTTTCATAGACTTCTTGATTATCATTTTCATCACATTCACCTTTTTCGCCTGTACATTGTTCATTATCTTCAAGTACTGGTAAATAATATTTGCCTGAAAATCGAACATTTAAATGAGCAATTTGAATCACAATATTGGCGAAAATTATGTTTACCTTTAGTACAAAGTTTTTGTCCATTTCTGTGTACGTAATTTCGATCTCTGGTTCGTGTGCCTTCACCACATGTAGCACTACAAGAAGACCATTCAGACCATTCAGTTAACTGACAATATGGATCGTTACTGACTTCTGTTATACCAGTATTACATGGACGTATACATTTCACCTCTTTGAATAGCCCACGCTTACAATTTCGTATTCTAGCTGATATTTCATTTACATAAAAGCGTCGTTGTTGTTTTGTTCCTCGGCCACATGATACAGAACACGAAGATATGTCTTTCCAGGGACCAACTTTACATGGACCTGTATTTGTTGAGTCTTCTTCTCCATCTAAAATCGATTAATTAGTATTTGCTATAACAATTTCATAATAATTCAGAGTTACCTGATTCGCCTAAGTTTGAATCACAAGTTTTTTCATATAGACGTTGTCGTGTTAAATATAATCTGCCAAGTGGTTGCATTTTACCACCTTGGTCATCGAAGAATGGTGAATCTGGATTAGCTGGAAAACTTGTAGAGATTCTACGAATTATATCACGTGGATATGTTGGTATTGGGTTTGACTAAAACGAAAATAAATTCAGTCAGAAATTTTTATTTTTAAAAATATCTACAAAACATTTACAGGTACACATTCATATTTTGAATTGAATTTCTTGGAACTACTGGTATTTAATCAGATTGGTACGTTGATAAATTAACTGTGGTCGAATTTTCCAGTAGTGTTATTTGGTACAAATTTACCCAACGTATATTAACAACTCAGGAGAAGGGGTCGGTCGTTCAAGGACAATACGCTTAATACCTATAGGCTAGATATATTAGGATTCTTAGAGGAAAGTTTTACTATAGTTTTGATTTTCTCACCGTCCATTTGTTGCCCGCAGACTTTAAATTTGTATTCAGTGATTCAAAAAATATGGAGAATGATAAAATCAAAATTATAGAAATACATTCTTCTGAACCCCAAGTATGTTTCTAATATATCCAGCTCTTCTAGAGAAGTTTTGTCAGTATAGATTGAACGCTAAGATGATTCTATGTTTTATTTATTTTTATTTTGGAAAAATGAACAATTAATTACTTATGGATTAAGTAAATTTTAAAACTGTAATTAAAAAACTGTATGACATTAATATTAATAATAAATAAATTTTTTAAAATGTTTTCTTTTTGAATTTACCTTATATGATATACCATCCTCAGTACCAGCATCCCATGGATACAAGCTCAATTCCTTTTTCTCAGCCCAACTGCAATTCGCCAAACATAATTCTAAGCTGGATACGCCCACAATCCAATCTGGTGATGGTATTATTTTTGATACCAACGATATTAAATGATGTTTATTGTTCACACGGAATACAGCGAATGTTTTTGCTGTCACATTAGGATAACTAATACCTCGTGCTTTAATTATTGTTCGTATGTGGTTACTCTGAAAATTAATTGCAATCATTTATAAAATTGCTTGTTACCACACATTCATTCACACATACAAAAAACCTTACATGTATACAAACTACATGTTTGGAAATTTGATATTTAATAAGATGTACTAAGAATTTGTGGCAAAAATACAGCGTTCCAAACAGAAAAAAAGATTTGAACACCTCATATAAGAAGCATTCTATTTGTATACCCGACATATACTCAAATAAACAAAAAACTCGACGACCTGTATCTTCCACGTATAGATCAAATTATAAAATACACAAATTTTATGGAGTATTTTATAATTTTTAGATTTCAAGAAGAATGTTTTAGATAGTTAACAAAATTAAGTCTGATAAACAACGCAACACAACATAATAATAGGGTAGTGAGTAAATATGAAATATATTATGGTATATTAAATTTAGTCTGAAGCTCGTAACGGTAGGAAATTTAGAAGGCTCTAATAAAAGTTATATTTTTAACAAGCTTTTATTTAGTTTTAGTCTGCCCAGATGTCTGTCTGTTTATAATCAAATTTGACGAGTAACATTTGATCCATTTTTTTTTCGTTTGAGCTGAAATGTTTGAGCAAAAATAATTGGATAGCAAGATAATATTATGACATTATATAATCCAAAAATAATATGGTGGCATTACTTTAAACGTTTTTTCACTTGCTGCGGCTCCGCCACATTAAGAAATAATTAAATTTTGTGTAGCTCTTTTACGTTTTATTAAAAATTACAGATGCATATTTTAGCCGATATTCAACAAGTATGGCCATCTCTTGGTCACTACTGGTAATCACATTAATTATCGACATCGAAAAGATAGAGTTAACTGGTGGTCAGGGTAAGTACTTTTATAAAATACACCAAAATTGCACTTATGAGCTTCACTGGGCGTTTGTATTCATTGACTATAGGCACAAATCAATCAACATTGGCTTAGAATAAAAGTAAGTGAAGATAATAAGATGCCTTTTAAGGAAAATTAACATTAATATAGCAAAAACCTATCGTTGCCATCACTATATTTTATGCATCGGCCTCAGTGAATTATAACTAAAGATTTGCTTACGGTGAAAAATTGGTTGTTCTGGTAGATAAATTTTAGTGTAAATATATTCTATAGATGTGTTTGTTCTTCGTACTATTTGTGACTTATATATGTTTGGTCAACATAAATAGTAAATGCATGCATATGGCGTCGTTTTAAATTTATTACATTTTTTAACAAAAAGAGTTTTGGTGTTTACCGTTATAATTCTGTAATAAGTCATTATAACACTTTAAAGTTTGAAAAAAACAAAAAATGGTTTGACTTTTTGTTATGTGAATTTTTTAAGTAAATGTATTATTAAATATTTCAGTAAGAACAAAAATGTATTAATGGGATTGTTTCCGCCACTTATTCGACTATTTTACTAGTTTTTATCATGCTATCTTATCTAAATGCTAAATTAAATTTCAATTTGTTCCTCAATTTCTTGGATAATTTGTTATTTTATATAAATACGTGTTTCGACTACAAAGTAATTATTAATACTATGAATTAGCTACTTGTAATAATTGCCCGGAAAGTTACTCGTATGTTTAATAATATTTGTATTTAGAAGTTTACAAAATTTCATTCGAATATACATAGAAGAAAGCAAGTAAAAAAACATACAAAAATTAACATATTACTAAAACGTAATGTAAATAGCAAAGGCAAAAAAACAGTTCAGTTCCTTTTTCTCCTTTGTTTGTCAATCTATTTTGTTTTTCGTTTTTTGTTTTTGTTTTTATAAGTACTATCAATAAAAAAGTTTTTGAAAAATTTCATGTTTTGCTAAAGTTTTCAAACTAATAAATTTCTAAAATTATAGTTTCACTCACATGCGGTATGTTAAGTTAAGTATTGAAAAGATATATTATGAGCTAATTACTTTAAAGTAGTATTTCATAAAAAAGTAGCAAGGAGATTTCCTTGTGAATGATTATGGTCTAATTTTGATCAATATGACGAACAAAACTTATGTATTCTTACCCAAAAGTTGAGCTTAGCGATTTTTATGGCTATATGACATATAATTTTCTAGTTCAAAACAATTTGGTTCCGTTAAAAATCTACCAATGTACTTTTTATACAAATTTAAATGGATTGCTGTGAAATTTCAATTCCTGAATCAACAAGGTAAATTTATTCCAGATTACATCCGAAACCATAAAGCATCTCAATATTTAGAAAACAAAGTTACAATGGAATGGAGTCATTCCATATCAAATCTTTAAATGTGAGGTGCTGACATCTTCGATTTTGATGAAAATTGGTATAAATGTTAGGCATTTCGTTAAAACAAAGAAAATCACTTTCTTTTTATTGTTCGTTACAGAATAACCGGGTGGGACCCTCTAGAATTGGAAAAGAAACCATTTTTCATAGCCTCATTTATTCTTAGTTTAGGTTATTGAAATTCTGTAAATGGTATTTGGAACCTATGTTAAAATTTGTATCGGATTATGAAAACTGGTAAAATGAGTTAACTTTTCATCTAATTGAATATTAGATATATTATATTAACTTCAATATTCACATCTTTTGCATTAATTTTCCTTTATCGAATGGTCTAGATATTTGATAATGACCACAGAATAAGTAGACTTTATGAGAAATGCAATAAATAAAATTATGAAAAAGTGAGTTTTTAAAAAACGAAACAGCTTAGACGCTTTAAAATACTTTCTAAAGAAAACTTTTTAAGAAATACTATTTATTGCATATCCATAACTTTTAAACCCAGAATAAATGAGGCTATGAAAATTGATTTTTTTTTTCATTTGTAGAGTGTTCCACCCGTTTATGTCGTAAAGGACAATCAAAGAAGGTTCCTTTCTGTCTTTTGACGTAAAGCCCAACATTTAAACCTATTTTCATCAAAGTTAAAGATGTGTCAGCGTTGGTTTGGAATGACCCATTACTTAAAATTGTTCATACAATATTTTTCTACTTCTATATAAAGATAATATTCAAATGATGTGTACCTAATGAAAAGATATATAAAAAAAAAATGAGTTATATTTTCAAATATTTCCATGCCGACATAGAGATACACAAATAAATGTTATAGAAATAATTTAAGAAGATACACAAAACATCGTTTAAATTTTTTCTGTAACAAAATTACTGGAAGATAGAAAACATTTTATATCATAACCAGAATTAAATTCCGTACTTATTGTTGTAATACCACCCTCTGTATAAAATTTAAATAGCTTATGATTTAGAAAATGTGAATTCTCTTGTACTGAATTATTTTATGATCTGTGAATCTTAGTGATTGTACAAGTCTCGTTTTAGAAACATCTTATCTATCAATTACCGAACGAGGTATATAGTCCTGGAAACTTACATCCTTTTTTTTTATTTGAATGCGGTTATGTCGTGGACCATTTATTAGATTTGGATGATTTTTATATGTACCACGCATGGTATGTATAGCTTTATATTAGTAGTTTACTGTGTTAAATTCCATTATTTTAGAACATCGTCGTTAAAGAATAAAAGGAAAATCGGAACGAATAAACGTGGAAAATATAGTCAGAATAGTAGCTAAGATTAATTAATTTACCAAAGTAAAATTTTTCTGTGATTCAGCCAATATTTAGTTTAGAAATATATTATTATAAATATATTTAGGAAAAACAAGCTCATACTTAGCTTGTTTTTTAATCATATTTATTTGAGCTTACCATTACCTCATGATTGGCTAATATTACTGCATTACAATTTATAAATTAAAAATAATAAAAACTGGTTGGTCATTAGACATTCTAGGTCCATAGTAGCTCATAGAGAGCTAATATTTAATTTTTGGAGATGATTTAGTACTATTATTGAATTTTGACCCACCACTGACTCACAACTGGCACAAAATAACTTTTTATATAATTTCTTTTTAGTTGGATAGTAGATAATGTCGTGTATTGAATATTTAGAGATGATTTTCTGGAATTATTTATTTTTGACTCACCGTTAACTCATTGCTGGCATACATATTTTTTAACAAAAATCACTTATTTTAACTTAAATAGTAGCTAATGGCAAGCCAATAGTTACTACATGAAAATGATTTTGTACAGTTGTCAAATAATAGCTCATGGTGAGGTAATATTTAATATTTGAGATGTCGGCGCAAACCAGGCAGATAATGTACAAATATCATCTATCTTTAGTCTAATGGTGCGTCAATATTTAAAAAATGGGAAAGATTTTGTATAATTTTAAAGTTTTTTCTGACTCTCTCAGCGGGGACAAAATAATTTTTACAGATATCAGTTTTCGAATTAAATGTGAGCTCGATACAGCCTACTATTATATCCAGATGAGATGTAAAATAGAAATACTCTCCCTTACAGCTGGCTTAAAATAATTTTTGATAAATTGATCCTTTTTCTACTTAATTGATTGACTTATATGCAAAAAAAATCCAACGGCTGTTATTTTTTTAAATTTGTATTTATTATTGTTGTATATGAAAAATTATCGTTGAGGCAATTCATTATTTATACACCGTAAAATACAACCCGAAAACAAAGATCGATAATTAACATTCAGCAAATAACAAAAATTGTCAGCCATGAAGCAGTGGATACCGCGGAGGTCTATCAATTCATTGGATGCAAGTTTAAATCCCATCATCGGCAATCAACCCTCACTGTATCATTGTAATTTTTGGTTTATTTAATCAGAGGATATTTTTTAATCATGATTGAATCAAATTTGTAGCAAGTGATTTTCAAATATTATCCCCAATAAGTAGCTAAAATGCAATTATATAAAGAGGTTGGAGCTGGCTAGTGCTACTGGCCAATGTTGAGTTATAACCCCAATTAATTAGCTAATGGATGGCCAGGGATGACTTTAAATCCTACTCGAGTATATAGATGATGACTTTATTGTAGTCGAAATACATATTTATAGAAAATAAAATTTTTACATTATAAACTGATATTAAAGTTTGTCTTGCGACAAACTTTGACTATGATAACACAGCAGGCCTACTTACAGAAAAATAAACATAATAAAAATACCATCTTTAGTATTATTCTTTAGGGCATAAAAAAAAAATTGTTTTATCCGTTTGAATGCCAATGAAAATAATAAATGACATAGACAGTTTCCTGAAACCTCCCTCGTTGTACTGCATACATTTGTATATGAAATTGATAGATAGTTTAAATCTGTTTTGCATATTTATCCAAGTGTAATTATTTTGTTTAATGAACTGTAATGTTATTCGTTAAAATATGGGGAAAAAAATTCAATATTCAGATGCACATTTAATTTTTGTTTAATTTACCTTCAACTATTCCAAAAGCATTAAACATGACATAATGTTGCTAAAATAAAAATTTTTAATTTTAAATAGTGTCGAACAATTTTACTTTTTCTATGTCTTTTGTCTAAGTTTAGATCGAAACCGAAACTGTACTGTACTACGTCACGTTGTCATGGGAAAAATTAACATTACCATCATCAGTATTTGTGTTATTTTAAAATCATATTGCAATCCTGACACGACTTAAGGCTGTAAGCCGAGGCAAAATAACACATTGTCGATAGCAGTACCATAATTTTCAAGTATTGGAAAGTATTGGAAATTTGTGATTATCGATTTAATAAATATTATGTTTAATATCGTTAAACATATCGTTAGATGTTTTTTTTAATTTTTCTTTAATTTTTGGATCAAAATAAACATCTAAAGTTTAATCAGAATAAAATTTTTTTTCAATATTTCTGTTTTTTAAGGGGAACCCTTAAGAAAATAATGATAAATTCAGAAATTTTATCTCCAATTTCAATAAAACATTCATTGACGCGTAGTTCTTGTGATAGTGCTTAAAATTACATTCTTCCAAAATCTTGAAACAACTTCAAGCGATAACTCAATCAAATTCCTAAATAAGTTTTATTTATTGTTTTATTTACTTTAATCTGGAAAAATCAAAAATAGCGAAACAAAACATTTTTGTTTTTTAAGTTTTTTTTTTTTGGTATAGTAAAAAAAAAAAAATTTTATGATACTCCAATATAGATTTTCGACTCATTGGCAAACGCTAAAACTTTGTGAGAGAGTGTTCTCTTTAGTATATTGTTTGTCATCCCATTATAATTAAAATACAAAATTTTGAACAAATGCTATTGTATTGGGGTTTTAATTTATGATTATTTTCGTTTTAAAAGCAACCCTGTCATGAACGTTTTGAGATCACTGCTCTACATTACAATCAGTATTTCAAATGTGTATTATAGATAGATACGAGACACCTGATTTTTTTTTTTTGCAATACAAACGATATCGTATTGTATACCACATTAAATAACTAACATTAGATAAAAGAAAAATGTGTTCATTTTAAATGAATTTTCCTTCTCGATGCAATATTTTATTTTTTTTAAAACTATTTTTCTTTTTTCATTAAATTTAATCATTTATAAATTTAAACAAAAATAAAACTATAAAGTAGATGTACAGATTGTTCCAGGAAAAGTTGTTTGTACAAATACATCAGGATGATAGATATTTCCACATAGTTTTAACCAAATTCAAAAGATACTTAGAACTTCGATATTTATAAACCGATTTAGAAAATTTTATCTTAAAGGATATAGTTCCAATTAAAAGTTGAAAAAAATTCCAGCTATAAAGGATAAGGGGAGCCACAAAAAATGTTTCTCATGATTATATATCACCCAATAAACAAATTTTTAGTAGCAAGACATCACTTAAAAGAACTAAGACATCAAGAATAGTTTTAAATTAAATACTCCTTTAAATAATTTCCTTTTTTTGGAGCTCGTTTTACTTTTTCGAAAAATTTTTATAAATTAAACAAAGGTCCAAAATGACTTATCATGCCACTGTTTTCAGCATACATGTGTGTAATATACAATATATGTCATGGCTTGCCTAGTTTTCATCAAGCAATCGGGATCAAAAATTTTTATAATTTTATATTTATTCTAAACTCAACCCACTTCCAAATTGGTTAGCGTCCTAACAGATATTATCATGAATATGAACGGATTGAACGTACGAGATTCCAAATTGCTCGAAAAGTCCGTTACTTGTCAAAAAAAGCATCAGATTTGGGCCATATATAATGTGTATTCAGTATAAGTTTATTATAAGCTGTTCGCATCATCATACTCTTATATGGTATATGGATATATACAAATAACTACTAGGGGTAGTCCGGGAGAATTGATCAGATTGGAGAAATGAACCATGTTTCAAAATTCAATTTAAATTTTGTTCTAATCAAACGCCAATACACTAAATGGTTGCGCATGAAATCAATTCTTAGTTTATCGATATTTTTCACAAAGACCAGTTTATTTAAGTGTCAGAATGGAAAACCTATTTTGTTAGTTCGATTTCCGATACTTGCAGTTTGACGTAAGATAGGAGTTTTTTCGAAAGATCAACGATTTAAAAAAAGATCAAGAGATTTTGATACCACGCATTTAAAAAAAATTAAAGTGCACTTTGTAAAATTACTTAAATTTAAAGAGTCAACAGTCAATATAAAGAATCGCAGGTATTTTCGATTTCTGTGAAAAAGTTACTTGTTATGTGCTGACATGTAGCAATAATGAATTAAGGTTTAACCAAAAAGCAAGCAATAGAACTGCAATTGATTTTTCAAAAGCAAATTTAAAGAAATTTTCTGAAATGTTGGTTTTGCAATGGAAAATATTGGTTCCGCGGTTTTATTTCTAGTAATCCAGAAATATTATTATTCAAAGAACTGTATTTATTAAAATCACCCATTTAGTTAATTTGATGAAAATTTTAGAAAATTTGGTTAATTTTTGAAATATTTTGAAAAATTATTGCCTTTTTGAATTTATATTTCATAAAATAACTAATGTTGTAACTTCAACGTATAGAAGTTAATAAATTGTTATGCTCGAATGATATAGTTATAATCGTTATAAATAAAAAAAACAGTCTTTTTGTAGGAAAATATTAAGTTTTAAGTAAAAAGCAGTTCACGTCTCCCCTACTAAACCATTCTGTGTTTATACAGTCTTTATGCATTTGCTAAGAACAAGAGATTTAAATAGAAATAGATACAATTGTATATAAGTAAGATTTCTGTGAAACTTATTTGCTGTGACAATAAACTAAATATAAATTAAAATAGTATATTGGATAAATAAATAAATGTGGTGGTTGGGAATACATCTACCTACTTGCTATTGAGGTTAGAATTCTATTAGTTGAATGTTTTTCATTGGATTTATTATCAAATTGGGGATAAAGCAAAAGTTAGTTTAATTGTATTCTATACAGCGAGTAGTATACAGCGATACCAAATAGCAAAAATATGATGTAAAGTGTTAATAGCTTAAAGAACAGAATCATACGAATTTCCAATATTTCAATTTCAAAGGCCCATCTTTCTGGGCAAGGAGGGAATATTTCTGGAGTGTTAAATATATAGAATCTTGAGCTCGAATTTGAACAAAACTATTTGACTTGAGATATTAGTATAGAACATTTTCATTTAGGTGAATCCTTTTACCTCTGTGACCTTTTATTTTCTTACGTTTCTATGGCTACGAAATGTCACTTTAACAAAAAAATGATATATCTGTGAATGGTATTTGGTTTACATAGGAAATTTTATTTTACTAACAAATTTAAATGAAGACCCCGGATTGGCGAAACGTAATGACAGGCTTAGACCAATCAATAAAGTTAAGCAACAGCAGTCACAATCTGTATTTGGATGGGTGACCACCTATCAGTACTGTGTACTGTTGTTGTATAAAATGTAATAATCCTCTTTGGTTAATGGCTATATAGCTTAAAAGTAGCTGAAGCCAGAAAAAAAAATTTTTAATGAATAATTTTGTTATATTTGTAATTAAAAATAGTTTTATTAATGAAATTTCATCGACCCATTTTACAATTTTCAACCCAATAACTGCAATTAAATGTCATTTTTGTAATTATGCAATAATTTTTATTTCATATTTGCTATACAATTTATATGCAAACAATTGAACAAATAATTATATTTTCAAGAATGTTAATATTTTATTACAAATTTTAGACACTTGTAGCGCATCAATCGATAAAGATGTCTCTTCCACTTACCATGCATAGTGTTGGTACGAAAAGGAGTACACAATGGCTTACTAAAAATGCATACAAGGACTCTTGTTGTTCACCGAGGCTCAACAGTCAATGAAAAGATTTGATAATTTCATAATTTAAAAAAGTTTGTCAAAAAGTATTAAACCAATCATTTTGTGTAACATCTTATCCCAATTGAATATTCCCACATCACAATGTTTTTATTGTTCATTCTAAATTTTCAAAAATTTTTCGACATAGCTTCCATTTAATGACAATAACCAGTTTTGGCAATGAAATAGTCTGCATTTTGTCGTTTGTGCCGTTGGTAGTCCAGAAAATGAAACAATGATAATTCTTGACAATTTGCTATTGTTCTGCCATAAAAAAGTTTTCACGGAACAAAACCGTTTTTTTTTTTTTTTTTTTTTTTTTTTTAAATATGAGTAAATTTTTTTTTTCATAGAAAATTTATTTCATTTCCAACATAAATTCAGTAGTAAATTAGTTTTTATATGCTAGCTAATATTATAAATGTGAATGTGAGTTGGTTTCTTTGTTTGTTACGCTTTCATGCAAGTACTCATTCGATTTTAAATATTTGAAAAATTTACGTATTCATGATGAGAGATATTGAATAACTGTTAATATAAAAACTCTTCATTTCTTTAACATAAACAATTTTTGTTGGAAACATTTTTTCGTATAACCAATATTTTGGGTACCTAAAATTTGAGTTCATATATTAATATTTTGTAACTGATTGTTATATGTTTGTTATCAACGCGGTGAAACCGCGAGTAAAAGGTCATACTACAAAAGTTCATATTTACAAAATCTAAGATATAATTATATTTTTTTTTCTGACCATATACAAAATGTGGAATGTTATATAAAGTGTATGCTTTCTACAATCCTTTAATAATATTATTTCGAGAGATAATTATGAGAGTTATGTTTTCCCAGCAGAGATTTATAATATTTAACAAATAATAATTATAATTTATGTTCAAACCAAACTCAAATCTGCTTACTAAATAATAATAATCCTTTTATATTGTTTCAGTTTATCCTTTACTAATAATAGCAGTTATAGAAATTTTATTCATTTATGTGCTAAAATAAGAATAGGTAAATTACGCGAATATTATGTATATAAATAAACAAAAGTTAATCTATTATCAGTCAAACATATAAAAAATTCACAATTTCCACGAGAATATTTTAATTTTGTTGTTTTTATATCGATGATCCAAAATTTTATCTGTTTTATTCTGGTTCTGCAATAATATAGAACCTTTTGTAATTATAGGGTGTTTCACATGAAACACCTACATAGTCATAGTCATAGAAGAGTCCATAGTCATAGAAGTCCACTACATAGTCATAGAAGTCCAATTCGTGTCCCCGATGCCTCGACACATACCCTGTCTATTGCGATTTTAGACGTTTATTCTGCATGGCTACATCTTTTATTTTAGTGTTTCTGATAATTACATCATTTTTTGAGACTTTTGGATACTAAGTATAGATCGTTTTTGCACACATTGACATGATGGTGATAAAATTGTTTTTATATCGATATTTTTATTATAAAATTTCGCGAAATTTTCCAACAGGTCTAATGTTTTAAATGATAGCCAGCGGGCGATTGTATTTTACTATAATTTTGTTGTACATGTAATTTAATTTAATATTATATGAATGCAGTAAATAGTAAAAATTAAATGATAGAAGCTTATTTAATCTGCATAATCCTGAGAAAAAAACAAGATAAATGTTAATATTACTATTTCCTATTGGTTTTTATTATTATAATATTATTATTAATTGTAATAATATTTATTATAACACTTAAGAAAGGACCCTCAGTAGTAATAGCAAAAAGAATAAAATAGTTCATAAAAATCCGAATTTTACGTATGTTACAGTTAATAAAACAAATTATTATATAAAACCAAAATTTGGGTACCTTGACGATCAATTAAGAGAGTGAATAATAATTAAAATTTATTAAATTTCCTTAGTTAACAATATTCTTTTAAGGTTATTTAGTATATTTTTAAGTAATAAATACTGTAATGATCGATAAGGTACCCAAATTATTGTTTATATCGCAAATATTTCCTTAACTATAACATACAAATTCGGATCATGAACATATCTATTAATTTATTTTTTCTATTACTGCTGAGGGACGCTTAAAGGAAGGCGTTATTCTATCATGCCAAGCTATTAATATCATTTATATCAATAATTAAATAAAAATGAACTATAAACATCAATGAAGCATGAAGAAAAGTTTAGTTTGGAATCACTCGTGTGATCTCTATATTCATAAACTCTTAGTGTAGCTCTTATTAAAGTACAAAATTAAAATATCAAAAATTTTCAGGATAATTTTTAAGGTGTTAGCAATATGTATGGGATGTAAATTTTTTGGACGTGAACATTTTCTTGCACGTGGAATTTTAAAAATTATGTCTTATATGTCAGTACAACCGTTTGTAAACTAAAATTTTGTATGATAAACCTTTAGTTTAGGTTTTTAATTTTAAATGAGTATTACCATTCTCTAGTCCTTCTCTATATAAACTATAAGTGTGCCCAATTCCCCAATTTCGTCAAATGGGGTACACAGTTTTGGTTTAAGTATTAATATATAGATTTACATTATTTCTTAATTATTTAAAAGTGAATAGGTTTGACCAGTTTTTGGGCAGTGTAAAGTTAATACTGAACGTGTTAAAATTGTGTGATTGTTATACCAATTTATAATTCTACTGCATAAGTTTCGGCCACTATAAGGTGTAAATTTAATTTGAAAATTTATACTTTCAGGTATTTTTATAAATCCCTTTTTTATTTTTGTGTAATTAAAATCTAAAGCATATTCAATTACCTCCGAAGTTTCGAGAATACTTTTGAATTCCAAGATATTTTCGATAGTTTTATGAATATATGATACCATGGTCACATTCATAAATGTAAGTTTTGATAAATTTTAAAATTTGAATTATGTCTATGATTATCTTTTTATGATGCCATTTTATATCTTTCGAAATTTTCTTATTTTCATATCATAGAACACCATTCAATTTTAATTGACTTTTAATAAAACATCCTTAAAGGTTTTTGGAGTTTCAATTTTTAAATCAATTTGTAGCACAATCAAAGATGGTCTGAATGATTGTGTGCTGAAAAAAATCTGACTACTGTAAGCAAGAATGTATATTGTTCTAAAAATTGAAATTAGATTATTAGAAGATATGAAAATGATAAAATTTCTAAAGATATAAGGTGGCACAAACAGATAATCAAAGGCATAATTCGAATTTTAAATAATCAAAACATAAATATTTAAAAATTAAAACTCTTGAAATTTTACACGATAATATTTGAGTAAGTGTACGGTTACGGTATTTTGTAATAATACAAAAATAATTTTAGTGTTTCCAAGATTTTCTTGTAAATAGTATCATGAATGGGCATCCACATATATTAAGTCATCAAAATATGATATCAACATTGCTATTAACTACTAAAAAATATTGAAAACAATACATTTGGATGCATGATATTCATCCATGATGTTATACTTTTGAAACACGAATATTATTAATGGCTGGAGCAAAAATTTTAAATTTTGGTCTGAGAAATATCGAGGTGTGCTCCGTACTAAAATTCATTAATGTTTAAAATTTTATGTACCTTTTTAATTAAAAGGAAAAAAAATAATAAAAACTGTTTTGTTATAAAACTTAAAAACGATATTTTCAATTATTAACAAAAAAATGTTTTTTTTTTCAAAACCCTAATTAATCCATTAATATTTACACAACTGAAAACTTTTTCAGATATTGTGTATAGAAGTTGGACGATTTTATACGTATTGTATAAACTAAATGATTGATACACTAATTGAAACTTTTTTTTTGAACAATTCAATAAAAGCATACAAAAAAAATCAATTCCGTCGTAAAAGTTTACTTTTTGTTTGCACATCTTTAGCACATCAATTATTTTCCATCATCAATAAAATAATAATAAACGAAGAAGTATTTAATTCTATCGTATTATTTATTGTGTGTAACTTTTATGTATACGTAGTTAGTTTTGTAGTGTTCAACTAACTGCTGTGTATACTACTTTGTTCGTATTTCTTAACGTTTCAACTAAATTAATTACATAACTGTAAACACGATAATTGTTTTGTCTGGAAAGAGAAGTATTTGATACTGAAAATTGTAGATATTAATGCCGTTTTGATCAATTCTTGTATTAAAAAGTGCAGAGGGTGTAAAATCAGTTATTGTTAATGTATAAAAAGTAAATGCGGGAAAATTTTGAAGAACAACGCTGTTATATTTAGTTCAAATTAGATGTTAATTTATTACACTGTTAAAACATACTAAATAGATAGGTTATCAGCGGGAAGTTTTTGTAATGGAGCGGGCGGATCCAAAATGAAGAAAATTCAACGTTTTTAGAGAAATGTTCGTGTGAATATGTATATACGTTTAGGGTAGTTTGACATGTTTAAAAAAGAACATCAAAAATTGATTTCTTAATAAGAAGTCACAAAAAAATGATAATTTTACAAAATAAACAGGCTTTTGCCATTACATTAAAATTTTAACCTTTTTAATTCCTGTAAAAATGCTGTTTGTTATTTTAGTGATGTAATATCGGTATGTAATATTCAGAATACTGGTATAACACATTGAGAACAAAACATAATATAACACTTTCAAATACTTTTTTACTAATTATGAAAACTATTTGGACCGAACTGACAAAGGCAACTAATAATTTTTACCAAAAGTGACGTCACACCATGACAGCCTAGTGTTTTAGTTGACGTGATATAAAGATAAAAATATCGAATTTTAATTTTAGTTAATAAATTAATCATTTGCCTTTATGTCTCAAATTTAGAATATTTAAGAAAATTTCTACATAAATTATAATTTTTCTCAAATTTTATGCTATATTTTTCACTAACGAAACTATCCTATTTTTTCTCTTAATTATCTTGACAACAAATAATGATTTCGATTGGAACCATTTTTATTTCCCACGTAATTACGAAACTTAAAACTAAATAACTTTTCATAATTGGTCTAGACGTTTTTTGTTGTCAATAAAAGACAATTGGGAAGTTCGTTTTGTGGAACTTGCAAGTCGCATCTAGACTACATATTTTATGATAAGTAACACAGATATTTACAATCAATGATATTCTGACAAATATTTTGCTTATGGCTAAGTAATACTATACTCATTTTAATGCGTAAATCACCTTTGAGCAAGTGTTAAGAAACCTCACACTAATGAAAAATAAATCGTGGAAATCATGTTAGTTGCTAGTTACATTATTTTTACGTAGTTTTGAAATAAAACATGTCGCGAATAACATTTGAAACTTTTTTTATATAATGCCAATATATTTGAATAAAAAGATTAAATAAATATACGCACCACATTTTTAAATTCACTTTCCAGCATTTTCGTTGTCCCATTTGCCGCTACTTCATGTAGTCCTTCACCAGCGGGCTTCCCGTATTGCCAAAATTGATATTCAGCTGAATGTGATGCACCAATAACATCACTAAATTTAGCTTCCCAACTATTATTTGGAAAATTTTTGGGATGTGTTTGCCGGGACCATAGACCTTCGAATATCATCTGGAAAAATATAATAGATTTGATTAAATAAAAAAAAGTTCACTGCTTAAATATTTTGTATATATTAAATAAGTTTCAGCTTTGGAATACTATATTATTATTTTTGACGGCAAAGAGAGTTTAAAGTATTTGTAAACCATGTTTAGGATTTCGCCTGTTGAACACTCTGTAGTTGAGAAACAAAGAGGCCAAACTGTAGGACCTTTTTTTACACCTCAAATACAACAACAAATATCATGTAGAATTTCAAGTATCTTAAAAGTTCAAAGGTCGTAAAGAAAAACCAAATTTTCGCTTTTATCACGTTTTTTCTACTAATGAACTTCGTAACTTATGTTTGATTAAAGATACAAAATATTTAACTGTACCGAAAATTAAATTGAATTACTTAAAACAACTAAACTTTAATTTCCTTGAACATTAGTGGATTTTCCATGCCTGAATAAATTTTTATTGACGGGCGGACAAGCGGAGAAGAACTTTACAAACTTTAATTTATATGTCGATTATAAAAAAGTGAGTCATAAAATGTACTTATAAATATTTCAATTTGCTCTGAAAATATCTTAGATACGCAAAAACAGTGATATTGAAAGGTTTAATTTTATTGGTATTAATTTTGAAATATGTACTAATATTTATTTATTATACAATGTTTGTGCAAGATAAGCATAAGCATTTTGCATACAAATTTCATGTATATTTCTATCAAATATAATGGAAAATAACAATTTACTCCATTACAGTATGCTCAACATAAAGAGTAAGGAATTTTCATTTGAAAAATTCATTTTTGAAAAGGAATAATCTATGCAAAAATAAAAATAAATTGAAGTATCTAACTGTATATTTGCCCGTCTCATAAAAGTCATCTCATTCTCCAGGAAGTAATACCTGATTCAATATCATTAATTCACACTAGTACAGTACAGCATCTGATTGTTTTAATGATTAATAAATAATAAGCTGAAATCTCACAAATAGATGGGTGACAATTAGTTCAAAAAGTTTTTCCTCTACGAAATCCGGATTTCCCTCTAAATCGGAAAGATACCATTTTTTTTTCGAAAGCCTTATAGTTTTTGATTGTATTCACACGTTTCAATTTGGAGGATATTCGTTTTAATTTATTTATTTAAAAAAATTTGAGGCTCGTTAGCTTAATGCTACAGAAAATTTTATTTGACTGAAATTTAGAAAATGCATAACAAAGCTACTCAAGAAATTGCAACTTGTTTATTTATTACTAAAAAAAACCAGGCAGTGTTCTGGATTTACGTTGGAATTGCGGTTAATCTAAATGATTTTTTATAAGAAATGTTTCAAACAAAAGTAGTTTGTCTTTAAAACCAATATATTTTGTTTTTTAAGTTTTCTTTTATCTTTTATGGTTCCAAAGTTTGGTCATGGATCCTTTGACCGATTTTACCCAAAATCTAATGGTCTTGATTCTGCATCGATAGCTTAAAAATACGGTAAAAAATTAGTTAGGCCAACAACCTCAAATCAACAACCTTAATCGATTTAACCCTGAAACGTGCCTCTTATATTGTCAGAAATTCCCATGAAATCTAGGAAAATAAAATTACAATCACGCTTTGTTTTTGGTAAATGGATGGTTTTTTATTTCTGATTTAAAGTCTTTCATATGACATAGAGAGGTATAAAAAGTATATTGTAAAACCGCAATAATCAAAACTTATTAAATTTGCAAGAACTTAGGAAAATATCAGTTGGTCTAAAACAGCGCACGGATAACGCTCAATAGAATTTTGTTGTAATTTATGTGCTTTGAAACATCAAACCTCAAAAATTATATAAAAAAGTAAATATGTAATTCGTATACGATACATTTGTTACATCACTTATGGTCATTTCAAATATTGTGGTGTAGATTTGTATAAAGGATGAACAACTAAAACGAAGAGACTTTATTCTTTAACAAAATATAGAGTTGAAATAATAATGTTGATTCTATAAAGCTCTGTCCTAATAAAGGTATCACTAAAATAAAGTTATCGAGTTTATTATATACCAATAAGATATACAGATATACAACGAAATGGTTTTCAGAGATTTTCATCAGAGTATTAACACGGTCATTGGTTCCTCATTTTCCGCTATAGTGTGTCCTTTGGGAACTAATCAATGGGTATATATTTCCTGTTGAAAATGTGTTCGTTAGAATATTTTTTTATTATTATATCTTCTCTACACTTTTTTTTTATATCTTTTTATTTTTTATTTGTTGTGTCCACATGATTTGGTAATCCCAAAAAGAATAGAACCAGGTTTTCCTTTATCGAATGGCAGGCAAGCACGAAAATGACGTTTAATGTATAACACAATTAATGATGGAAGTGGATCATTTTTATAACGTTCATGGATTTTGTGTTTTTTTCATTAAATTTGATATCGGGTTTTTGTACAGTTTTTTTTTTCTAAACGTATGGTGTTTTTATTGGTCGTAATTTTGAGTATATTACACACGAGCTGTGACTCGCCTGCTTCAGAAAATAGTTTTGTTTTAACTTTCTTAAATATTAATTTAAATCAAAGTAAAACATGGAGATACTTTCCAGAGTAATGTTTGTACAGCCCTTATATTCGCTAAGTTCACTTGAAATGTACTATCGATTTTAAAATAATGAGCTTTTCTGAAGGGCACAAAGAGGGACGATTTTTGGCATTCAGATGAAGATGCACCGGCCTTCGGTTTGAAATAAAGACAGCCATTCGAGCATAAAGTAACAAAACGGGCAGGCTATGTGACAAAGCGGGTAATTTATATGGCTTGGCATGTTTTAAAAGCAAGAAAAACGGTTAGATTATGTGGGAAAGCGAGCAATTTATGTGGTCAAGACAAAACTAAAATTTGAAGATTTAAAAAATCATTTTCGAAAATTTTGACAAATAAAAAACAGTTTTATATTCGTCCTATAAGATATTTCAAAACTATAAACTAATAAAATCAATAAATGATACAAGAAGTGTTCATTTGAGTAGTATTGTAACATGATAATCTTGAATAGGTATTTGATGAATAGTATACAATAGTGTTTTGTATAATTTCTAACCTTGTATTCAAGGAACGTTAATTAATAATACTGAACGTATCTCAGAAACATATACTCTTGTAATCTATAGCTTTGATTTATTTATTCAGATCGAACTATTATTGACGTCATTATACAGTAGACATTATTGTGCATTAATTCAATAGATGTATAAACTCTCATTTGTTGTGTATATTATCAGGTACTGAATTATCAAAGCTATGTTAGTTTGAATTACAAATGCCTTTTAGTATACAATTATATTGAAAATATATAAACGACTCATAGACAAGCAGATTACTATATCAAAATGCACAAATACAGTAAAAGTACATTTTTCCGGGATAGGAAATAGGGAAGTTGCAATAAAAATTTGCTATTTTACCCATCAAAATATTCTATGGAAAAACGAACGGCAAAATTTTTAAGTATTAATATAATTTATATATCATTTTTATTCATTATCCATTTCTGCATACTAACATTATTTATACTCTATTTTGAAGGAAAGTGTATATAAGTGTAAGTCCCATGGACATCGATGGGACTTCTTATGTATAATGATAATGGTGATGAACATGTATGACGTCATTTATGCAAATCTCGTTTTTAATTAAGATTTTTAAACGTCTATATTTTGACTATTTTTTT
This sequence comes from Chrysopa pallens, assembly GCA_020423425.1. Taxonomy (NCBI): domain Eukaryota; kingdom Metazoa; phylum Arthropoda; class Insecta; order Neuroptera; family Chrysopidae; genus Chrysopa; species Chrysopa pallens. Next base: position 32,116,832 of record CM035592.1, on the reverse strand, counting down.
AGATTTTTAAAAAATTACTTCAAATTATGTTCGTGAAGTAAATACGCTTCAATTGAAATGATTTAAACTAGTAGCTCTGTGAGCTGTGGGCCTAACTCTAAAATGAACCAAAAACCGCTTCTTTGATTTCACACAAAAGGCAGAATCAAAAGAAAAATTTTCCAACAAAAACGTTTCAAACAAAAGTATTTTTTTTCCAAATTTTATGGTTTAAAAGTCGGTAATAGATCCATTGGATTGATAGGACATTCATTCACTTTGGTTCTCCATACTGCTACCCTAAAATTTCCGATCGTTCTCTTTTTTCTTTTTTGAGTTAATTGGATGACGACCGAATGGACGGGCGAAATGAAGCAATTACTTTGTTCGTTCCTTCAATATTTTCGTGCGTAACAATCATTCATACTCAACCATATGTTGGTTATATATACCATTAAATCTATTAGTTGTTATTCTCCTCCAGTAAATCTATTAGTTGTTATTCTCCTCCAGTACCCCTCAAGGAGTAATTTGTTATGAATTATCTGGATATTTATATTTCTTCTGTTAATGTACATATGACTGAATCAAAACGGCTGAACCGAATTTGATGAATGGTGTATGTTTGAGTGGACCCCTGGATGATTAACAATAGATTCAAAATTGAGCCCGGAAGGTGGCTTTGCCATTGAATTTTAGGACCTTCTTTTAATTTATTGGCGAAAATTTGTTTTTGTGGTTGTATAATTTTTTAGACCAAACACCGTCTGTTCCTACATATAGAGTGAAACACTGAGGCCGAGGCCAGTTAGTTAAAAAACAAAAATAACAAGGCTAAGAGTGTTTCATACCTTGCAAGTTAAGCGAGATTTTGTGTAAATAGTTTTCCTTACTTTACGTTCGAGCATTGAGGCCGAACGGAGGCGTATCTTTACTTGGAGGTGTTATCCCCTCCCCCTTCTTTTTACCCTGTATAAGCATTTGAAGAAAATAAAAATACTAATAGCGAAATTGAGAAAGAAACTAAAATATTAAATTTGATATATTAATACTTCTAGTATTATATAAAATAATTCTGTATGTGAATAATGTATATTATACTTACTTCATATTTAGCTTCATCACAAGCACAACACCGATCGACCACTGGTGGTTGAACATCAGGTGATTCTTCTAAATCCTCGCATAAATCCTTTTTCAACCATATACCATCCTTATACCATAAGTCTTTGTTCTCGACAACCGTTGCTCTAATTGTAACACATCCACTACCTGATGGTGGCGCTGTCCAAAGTACCTTGAAATGAACATAAAGCAGATCAACATTAAAATTTAATATCAGTTTTCTTTTCTTCTATATAATAGAAAGCTATTAATATCTAATGTGTAATTCAATTTTTTATATTATCGACATTTTATACGTTATTATAAATGAGTTCAAGGATTACCTAACGATTTTTTTTCGTTATATGTCGTTTGTACACAGATAAATGATTTTTAAATTAAAATAAAATATTGATAATAATAGAACTGTTTTAACAAATACAAACTTGACTGAAAAATTGAAAATAAATATTAACTCTTATAGAAGTAAACTTTATAATTTCGTAACTAAAGTTTAGAATTAAAAATAATTGGAGACAAATTCGGTTCAAAAGATTCAATTAATATCTATTTCATGATAGAGGAGCTCTAGTGGGGATATTTATAGTTTTAGTAAGAATTAACTCGACCACATCAGATTATAATATGGAATATACCTTACCCTCCGCCAAATCTTGGCTGCCTATATGGGCCCGCGTTTATATGGTAGCCGATCTGAATATTAAAACGAAAAAATCGATAGTTTAATTTAATAGAGTTCGTCAGATTAAAATATGGTAGGTTAATTACGTGCTGTACATTTCCTATCCTGACGATTTGAGAGTTTGATTAGTCAGCACATAATCAAACTACCATGTCTTGCGCTCGATTATAATCAACTATCGATTTTTCGTCTTAATATTCTGAGCGGCTATTCTTTACGCGTGACACCATATAGAGAGCTAAGATTTGGTGGATGTACTCAACAAGAGGTAAGGTATCTCCCACATCTTGATCTGACGAGCTCGAGTAAACCCAAAAATCCCCGCTTGGTTTCCCCTACCATAAATACAAGATTCAAAAGATATTTCTCCTCGTAGGCGATTTGATTAACAGATTTTTTGTAAGGCAGTAAATTTTTTCGTTAAATCCTAGTATGCGAAGTACAGAAACCACCTTCTGACCGGAATTAACCCAGCATGTCGTCAGCTTTTATGCTTTTGAAATGAGTGCGATTTGAACTGGGATAAAAGGGTAAGAGTTAGAAAAAAAATTTCAAATAAAAATTGTAGAGCATACTATTTGAAAACGATTCTTTTGTTATTATTAATATTAACGGCTAGAGCGTTTAGAAGTTTGCACACAATACATTTCACATATATTTGTGTATATGTAGCGCTTGACTCGTAGTTTTTATACATTTTTATTTGCAACTTATTTTAAAGTAATATATTTTAATAATTTTTTGTTTTTATACAGCAGTGAATAAAATATAAACCACGTCTCTTTACAAAAATTGTATTATATGTTTATATTTTCGGAACATAATTTTGAAATTACCGAAAGCACCAATAGAAATTTTCATTTCTAAAATCTTTCAGAGTTACGTATATAATATTACGTATGAATGAAAATATTTCAAATTAATTTAGCGAATACTCGTAGCTAATTTTTGAATATTTAAATCATCAACGTTATATAACGTAATTTTGTCTTTTATCCATGCATAGGTAGCGATAATTTTTATTAAATAATTCCCAAATGTTCTGAATTCTCATTGGTCATCATTGATAATTTAATTACCGTATTTTTTAAAATTTGGAAAATATTATTCATAAACAAACTCTTCAATTAAATATCATGTATACATTTCAAACAGAATATGATTTTAGTACTAACAAAAATTATGTATAATTCACGAGTCGCGATAATATCTTCGATGAACTCCGTAACAACTCATCTGATCTTAATCACTCCATCACCTGAAGACAAAAAAGCATTCTAGCACCAGGTGGTAATTATATTATTACTATATTGTTGGTGGAGCCGTATACTTCGTTCGTATCCAAGTGACGACAGTGTGATCAACCAGAAATCCCTTTTTTACTATAATTCATAAAAATGTAGCTGCCTAGATTCGTGCCCGCAACCTCTAGTCTAAGTACTTAATTGGGTAATTATGATACTTGTTATCCCAATTATTTCCTTTTTTGTTCCCAAATTAACGATTTTCCTATTAGTCCATAATAATTCTCATAAGTTTCTAACAGAAAATATAAAATATAATTTTTTATTGGTTTGAGCTTAACTTGAACTCTACATAACAACTGGCGTACAAGTCCGCTAGTACAACACTGAACGAAGTAAGGTCTATGGTATAACAACGATTTTCTATTTCGTTTGTCTGCATCTATATATCTATCTATCTATGTTTGTTCCACTGGAACTCGAATGCCTTGTTCGATTTTGACGAAATTTGGTAGGCAAATTTATCACACTCAGAAAATTCGCTGTATAGTTTTTGCAAATTTTTCATACAAATACTTTTTTTCTATACAAATGAACTTTTCACTAAAAAAAATTAAAATACATTTAATAACCGGTTTTGAACACCGCACTTTATGTTTCGAAAGGTTCTATCAAAACTAGGCTTATGTACTACGTATTTTTATACTATTTTTCGTTTTATTTAATAGACTTTTGGACATAATGTTTTATTTGTGTAACTCATATCACGTTTTGTATTATGTTTAGATATCTTGTAAATTTTGTGTACGTATTATTAATATAGTTTTTGTTTACTTTTGATTGAGGTCTACAGATCACCGAGCTACTAGTGTATATGTATTTTTATTATTAATTGCCAAATATATTTTGTTATCTACTTATTATTTCTGTACACAAAATCTGCTATAAAAAATCTATACGTTTTTATTTATTTTTTGATAATAATTAAAATGTATGATACAATATTTAAGTTAAATAAAACGTAACAATGAGAATCCCAAGGGTGATCTCGAAAATATTACATTGAAAACAGCGATTACAGTTTTTTATTTTTTAAATATGATGTTCAAATTAACATGGATTTTTTGTTCAAATAAGCGTTATTTTTGTAATTTAACAATGGCTCGTTAGATTGATTGAAATTAGAGACAAATGCAACGCAGCGTAGGAAAATAATCTGTTGTCAACCTTATGAATAAATAAATTGGCGAATATTAGAACAGTACGCAGCAATGTGCTGTCCTCATCTCCTTTCTGTCTATAAATGGAAATCACTAAACTGCGCATTACACACAAAAATCTCAAATATAATTTTTTAATGTATTTATGCGTTTAAATTTCTAGACGCTCCAGAAAGTTATTTTTATAAACAGCGAATCTATGCTCTGCAATTTTAATTTGAAACACTTTGAATAATTTGAAAAAAGACTTTATTTTTCTAGTTTTCATTCTCTGGATACAAACGTCAAAGCGGCTGAAATTTTTAAACCCCAAAAATTATTCACTACAATATTGAGATGGCATAGACAAAATACCAGCTTTTATATCATGTCATTGGTTTGACAGGCTTTGGCCCTTAGTTCATAAAGAGGCACAGTCCTGAAATTTTAAACGCTTGTTGTATAATTAGAAGCTTGTCGCATAAGAGTAAAAAACATTGAAATTATATTAGATCGTCAGAACCATTCATCATACATACATTATTTGTAATGAAAAATATTTTAATAAAGAAGTGAATAAAATACAAATGTACATTGTCTATGATCATCATCTCTATAAGTTGGAGCCTTTACTTGAAAATAAACCAAAAGCAGCATTTTACTTCATTACACAAAAGGGGGGAAGTCAAAAGAAATATAAATTTTTCCAATTTATCCAGATCATTTTATATCTACCCCGTATCCGCAACCGTTCCTTTGTCGTAATCGAATCTTTTACATTATTCAGTTTCATTACGTATATTATGAATTTATAAGTAAAGGATGCAATAAAATACTATTAAATCCCATTAAAATAGTTATAAAAAAATAATATAAAAATAATATTTGGCCAATATTTTTCAAATCAAATAATACTGGAAAGTGATATCACAAATCACAATTACATTTCATTCAACAATCACATTTTAAGGAAATTCAAAAGATTATACCGTATCCGTATCTGGGGATCTCATTTTTAACGGTCCGGCACATCTCTGATACAGACAAACAAAATGCAAAATCGTCTAAATATACCGTAGACGTCACTACGTTCGGTCAATGTAATACATTGTTGTAACAAATCTGTTACAACATTGTATTACATTTCATACTGATCACATTCATTTTCTACAACAAGGTATATATACTATTTCTTGATGATTGATTTGGCAATTTGCTTTTGTCATATTTATTCTCTGATCCTATAAATTTTAAAAATATACATAAAAGCTTGAATGATTTGATTTTTTTGAATGAAAATTTTAGTTTTCATCTTGAAAACCGAAAGTTAAAAAACTATCATCTTACTAATATCATATCTATAATAAAAAATCATTGAAATGTTTTGTGATAATTTGAATATAAGAATGTCAGATTCAAAAGAAGTGTATAATTAACGAAAATATTGCCCTTCATTAACGATACTAATACGTGTGGCCTATCCATGTTTTGGACCATGTAAATTTGCAAAAATAGATTATAGACTAGTTGGCCAAAATTTTCGTATTATCTTAAAATGTCTAAATGATCTCGCAATGTTTTTTCAATTTGAAACGTTTTCTTTTTTGGAAAAAAATGTATGTATATAGTATCCTATCGTATGTATATAGTTTTTTATAAATTAATTTTTATGGTGGCACCATTTTGTTTTAAAAAAAGTAGAAGGTAGGATAATTTATTCGATTTTCAAACACTAAGATTCGAAATTCCGAGTTTAATAATTTATCCTGGAAATAAAATTTACCACAAAGAACTTGTTGGGTATTATATAGAGTTTATAAAGAGTGGAACCGCAACCGCGACCTTTTTACCATAACCTTTTGATCCTCTCTGCACTCTCTTTTACAACACTTTATCACCTGAAGGCAAAGATGTCTTCTAGCTCAAGGTAACAATTGTATTATTATTATTTGTTGGTGGAGTGGGTTGTTACGTTCTTCTCCAAGCGACGAAAGTGTGATCTACCAACTTCCCACCTTTTTTTAAAATTATAATTGATCACACTGTCGTTGCCATGATTCGAACCCGCAACCTCTATATAAGTAGTCAAATGGGTGGAGGCATCACTAGGCCACTGAGACGGCCGGTGTATTATATAAAAAGTTTGTGTTTTCAAAAGAGAAATTTTCTGTATGTATACTATCTACAGAAATAATTACGGTTCGAATGGTCCAAAGAACAAAATTGTTATGCTAAATTGAGTAAAATAAATTTAACATATTTGTTTCAGACGTATGGTTTCAGAAAATAAATTTATAAATGAAAGCAATAGTTGACTGTATCAGAAAGTAATTGATATGGCCCTTAAAGACCGTATCCATTGTACTTTGTTGTGCTGTTATACATTTATGATGTGTTTTTTGTACGATTTTACATTTTGTTAAATTTTTTTGTCTTTATTTAAATCTTGATTTATATTCAGGAACATAAATTCAAATATAATTAAAAAATATTCTAACAAAGCTTTTCACGTTCAAATGGAATGGAATTTATTTTAACACGTATGTTCATTTTTGGTGAACGTTTACTCTTTCTGATGGTGTACCAGAATGAAATTGTTGGAAAATTCATTATTTACAATTCATCAAGGGTAATGTGTTAGCTAACGTGACCTTTAAAGAAAATAAACTATTGTAATTTTTTATTTAGTTTCACTTTGTCCGAAGTCTGTTATTAAACTTCACAATCTAAATTTGAACCATTACCCGGTGTTCAATTGATATTAAGGGGGATTGATATTTTTGTACTCAGTACACTTTTTAATGTAACATACATTGTATTTCTTTTAATTTTTGTGCACAACGGTGAGCGTTGCGCAAAAAATAATACTGAAGTAATAACCAAAATTCTATTTGATATTTTTAGAATAATTTTTCACGAAAAACTCTTCGACACGCCTCATGTCAATATTGTGCATACCAAATTTTATAACATTTAGATAATTATTTTTAAGTTATTTGCGCGCGATATCTGAAAGAAATTCATATTTATTTTTCAACATCATCTCCTTGTCTACACATTTCTTCCAGTGATACTGCCATCTCTTTAACCCGTCCAATTAATACTCGGAGTTTTTCTCTGTAAAATTATTGTTCATTTGACTAAAATCTCTGTCCTCCGATCGCAATTATTAGATGAGGATACAAAAAGTTGTCGAGTTGTCTTGGGGAATTTTATATTTCTGCAAAAGTGACCGCTTTTCCTTGAATCGCGGCACTGACAGTTAGTCGATTACAATTAACGGGGTACTTAATTGATTAAACTGACGATGCATGAATAAAAAAGTTCGCTTCACTTTCTCTCTGACAACTTCAGACCTTAGTCGGCATAGTCCCTTTCAAACAGCCGACTGCAGATGCACTACCTTTCAAATCCTAGCCTTTTTTCTAATTTAAATGTATGCGGTATAGTTTCATAAATAAACATAAAAAATGGTGTCCTCTATTGTAGACGTTACTGTCTAAGGAACATAGCCATTAAAATTATTATTATGATTATTATTATTTTTAAAGAATTTGTTACTTCTTCGCCTAGTTTTTAATCGTATTGATGAATTCGGTCCACTACTCAGTCTAATCAGTTACTCTGTATGATAAAAAATGGGATTTTTTTGAAATTACAAAGCATATCATAGGATATTTTCTGGTTGAAGTAAAATGAATTTTATATCAATTTTAAGAAATAATTTTTTCCATAAATCAAAATCTTCTTAAATCCAACTGTAAAATGTGTCACTTAAGAGATTTATTTAAGAATTTTTTTCCACATAGTTTTTTATACAATTTTTTACGCATGCAATCCATTGTATTCATTTCGGTTATGCCTACGGGTATATAAAACAGTTATAAAGCTGTGGTATTTCACCGAGTGTAACGAATGTATCAAACCATTATATATGTATGACATTCGGAGTCTGTACCAATAACTTTCTGATGAATACATAAGTTTTTATTCATTTACGAAATATATAGTAACTTTAATTTTTAAACTTATGATCAATATTTAGGAATTTTAATTAATACTGAAGTATATTTGAAAATATTATGCGTACAGAAACTCTTGATAAACGACCGAACCGAGTGAGATTAAAGTTATAACTTTAGGGAGCAACTTCCGATTTTTATTTAAATCCGCTAGTTTATTTATCACATTCAGGAAATTTACTGTAACGTTTTTGGGTCTTATTAAGTAACCAGGGGCTTCGTAATAAAAAAATTTCTTACATAAACGAATTACGATAAAGAGGTGGGCATCCATCCTAACGAACATAGAATGTTATCGTGAGTCAGGTCTACTGCTCAATGGAGCTAATAGTTTATTTTCTTACATGTGAGATTACCATAAATATTTCTAGTAAGGGAAAGACGATAATTGGACCTTAAATTTTCGAAAAACATTCGAAGGACAAGGGTGATACTTACTCTCTTTTAATTTCTACAATTATTTAATCTATTAAAAAATGAAGGTACAGGATGACTTGTAATGGCCTGAAGATTCTTCCATTTTTAGTTCTTCAGCCTGATATTGAAGTATATTGCTTGGATTATGGTGGGTTTACACGATATAGACTTTTGCCAGTTTTAGATAGATTACTATTGAATTTAGTCTGTGTAACTCAGTACAAATAAAAAGTAGGAGTATACGCAAAGTCGAAAGTCTGCATGGAAGGTGACGAAATTTATCTATGTTTGTGCATTATTTGGAATAGCTAATGAAATCTAATGAAAAGTCTTCGTAAACATTTAATGGTCAAGTTTTGTGCACATTTTTTTACTCCGTAATTTGTACATATGTTTGAACAGACTTAAGTTTGTATCGTGTAGACCAACCATTAAATTTACTGGCAATCTAATAAGATCGTACAGTAGTAAGCAACCATTATGGATATTAATCAAATGCCTAAATATCAAGGAAGTGTCGGATCGTTATAAATAGAGATTTGCGGATGCGGATACGGTTACGAATTTTAACTTTTCAAGTCAATGAATCGGTATAATGTTTTGAATTTCATTGAAATTCATGATGGTTTATTGATTGAAATGTGATTATGAATTGTGATATCACTAAGCAGAATTATTTGCTTGGACTAATAATGAATTTGAAACCTAAATTTGAATTTAGATAGTGTAATTATTAATGAGTACCTTATGATAAGGTAGTAGCTATAAGAATTGCTTACGACTTCTCAATTCAATATGAAAAAGAAGCGGATACGGATATCTGGCACATCTCGAAATCTATATCTATATAAATATATATATATATATATATATATATATATATATATATATATATATATATATATATATATATATATATATATATCGTGTCGAAAATAGTCTGATTATCAAACTTGAGTTTTAGGCTGAAAACATCAATTTTCTATCAGAATATTAGAAAACAGATGGACAAGCACTTAAATAGACAGACACATATGGCAATTTAAACATTGATAATGATAGTAATATTTCCATAAATGTTTTCGGTAAAAATATATATTTTTTTTCTACGGGATAAATTGTTGTTTGAAATTTTGTATAATATTTCATGTAATTGATTGAAACATACAAATGTCGGTATATACGACTACTATTCGATTGGTATATTTTTATGAATGATTTTATTCCAAATGACATGACATTTTATAACGGTAAATAAATCTTTCTTGTAACCTCTATAAAACCCACTATACTGTTGGTAATCAAGAGTGTGGGTGAGAGAATGGTTGTGTAACCAAGAGAATAGTCATATTTTGTGTATAAATTTTTATAACATGGAAATCTCGTTGAAATGAGGAAACAAATTATTCAGCCTTAAATGAGTGCTACACAAAATACAACAAAGTAATTAAATTGTATATTTTTTTCCGTTCTTCTTTTGTTATGCGGAGTCAGATTCTCTTTAATTCTTTCGTTTCGTACAAAGAGAAATCGATTAGAGTAGATACTAAGCGTATATACTCTACTCTTGTTGTGGCTTCTATCTCTTGACTTGGATCGATGGAAATTAGTGCTCTAAACCATTACCCTCGACTAATTAAGACCCATTTAGAACAATACTATGATTTAGAAAATATTTCATCAATTTTATGATAATAATCATTATTATTAATACCATTTTGATTATAAAATTACAAATAACAATAATAAAAATGCAATTACAACTGTTATTACAAATTTTAACTGCAATTACATTTTGTTAAGTACACAACTGTATGTAGCCTATGTTATAAACGTTATCTATCCTATGCACTGGCACAAGTATTGTTACAGTCATATTTCAGATCATGGACAAACTATTCAAAAATTTGATATAGTAATTTTGCATACTGTTAAAATTCTAAAGTTGTTGAAGAAGTAATAAATAGAAAGCAGCTTTACTCTTAAAATTACCTTCTATTCCTAAGATGTAAGAACTGTTCATATTATATTTAATCGGAAGTTCAAATTGAATGAAATTCATCGAGTAATAATCTTTAGAAGTGAGGACTGAAGTTTATGTACATGCATAGTAATACAATACAAAGTTTCATACTTTTCCATTCCCTTTCAATTGGTGTATAACAGTGTTTATTTCGGTATGAGGGGGTGAATTATTTTAACAGAAATTAAAATAGCTATTTTACAAGAATTTTGTTTGATTTAAATCTCATTCCGAGAAAACAGATGTCGCAGAAACTCAATACTCAGAAATACATTATAGTTAATGGGCAATTTCTGCTCTACAGAATCCTGCTTGATTTCCAATTTAGGTATATTATTTTTATATAAACAGACATCCGTTAAAAATGGATATAACTTTGACAGACAACTGCATTTTCAAAATTGCTTGGACAGGCCGTGGGAATAGATGAGTGAAATAAAAATTAATTTTCCAAGGTGTGGAAGGAGGTGGGGATATCTGTGTGGTTTAAAGACTCGATCATATTTATTTCTAAATCGTATATACAATGGAACATCCGACATCGAATGGTCAACGTAGTCATTCGTAAAGAGTATGAGATTATAAAAGATGCAAGTAAGTTTCTACTGATATAAAACAAAAGGTCGAATTGTCTGTACAGTCACCGCTTAATAAAATTTTCCAAAATATTAAAAAAATTTTTTTAAATATTAATAAAGCATTTTGATAAAACCTTTATTTAAAACTTAAAAATTAATATTGAATGAATTGCTATATATATCAATGCGCATAGTTTTAACATTAAACTCTTAGTCACATTTTTAGCCTACTATATTTACCGCATTTATATTTTTTAACCAAGGATTACTGAACCCCAAGCATAAAATGTGCTTGTAATATAGTCAAGCTCCTGTCGCATATTTATTTAAATTGAACTTAATAAATTGAAAAAATTATGAAGTGACACCTCTAAATTAATAATGCTTTGAACTAACTTCCCGTATTGCAAACTTGTATAAATCGGGCATTTTTCACAGAAACATGATCTTTTATTATTTGTGATTGTTTAAGAAAATAGGTTAATGTGCTTCGTAAAGCACTTTCTGCTTACTTGTTTTCAAAATAACACTGAAGCTAGACGCGTATGGCAAACAACATTTTGGTTAATGGGAATGCGTACTCTTAGATCAACCTACTCTATAAGTGTTAAATTATTTTCATTTTGTTGAATCTTTTAAATGTCACATGGGAAATTGTTTTAAGTTGCTATCATACACTTTGAGTGACACCAGCCTAGGTGGATATTTTCTTATATTACAAAGCACTGTTTTTTTTCGGATGCTTTTTATTAATATAAGTTATTATTATGAAAGAATTTCATAAAGTTTGTTCTACTTATTTATTTCATTTGTAATTTATTACTTCTCATTTTATACACCAAAGAAAACATTGTCAATTTGAATTGGTTTAATAACGTGAACGTTTCTTGAATATTATACTGATTTTCATATAAATTTTTTAGAAATATGCACATTTTTGGATCCCATAAAAGTAGAAATTTGCATTGTAAAGTTCACTGTCAATAATGGACAAAAAACTTCTTCGCGATATTTGAATATGATAAATTAAATAGCAATAATATGTCTTTAACGAATAAGTTGTAATTTGGATAAGAGTTGGAAAAATGTATTTCTTTATTTTAATTGTATACATTGTTTCCTTTTTATTTTAAATTTTCAAAAAAACTCTTAAGAATTTTTATTTTTTATTTATTGCCAATATTATATTTTACAAATAATATCCGATGATCTTATATTAAACGTTTCTCAAATGTGTTGAAGCCACAACTTAACGCTAACATATATAAAAACGAAAATGTTAATCGGAAAATAATGCAATATGAAATAATACCTACATATAACTATAATTTTTATTACAATTTTCCTCTCAGTATTCAGAATAATCAATTCCAATAAAATTCAAATCATTATCTACTCACAGAATTTCATCAAAATCGAATTAATGGTTCTCGGTAGCATTTATGTGAAAAAACTTATTATAGAATATCTTGACCGACTAAGTTGAAATTTGAAAGTTATCTAAAAAAATTCTTCTTCCACAAAATACTTTCGATATCATAGATATTACTTGGAAGTAAAATATCTTATAATACTTATCTTAATCGAAGCAGACAGAATATCTAAAAATATTTAAATGGCAATATCATTAAACATTTTTTTTTTGCTTAAAATACAAAACCGCAATACTGAACCAATAGCCCATCGTAAAAGACAAGTTAACAAATGAACTTTATTGTAAACGATAGAATTTATAGATTAGATACACATGCTATAATAATTTTTTTCTCTAAGTTGCGAAATTCAGCAGACTTATTTATAGACGAGATTGGTTGTGACATTTGAGAGATTTTTAAGCCACTTTTTAAATACTAAGGCCATTTTTTGTAAATACTGCAGTATATATAACAACAAAAAGCATTTACTGGTGGTCACTGATCTAAGTACTAACAGTGTCTGATGTTGCTTAACTTTGGGGATACATTGTGAACGGTATTCACATTTCGTTATCAGTGAAAGCTATAGTTTAAAATCCTTCTTTTTGAATGTTTACGAAATTTGACTCATCTAGATTTTTAATTACGGATAAATTTGGTTTATTATGCGAGTGCAAAATATTACCGCAAACATAAATTACCAATATTTTTTTCTTATAAAATAGTTATGAAAACACTTATAACTACTAACTGATCTATTATAACATATATAAGCGATTAAGGTCTAATATTTTATTTTCAAAGAGTATATATTGTTTTACAAAACAATAATTTTTGATAAATGTGCAAAATATATCAAGAATTTATAAAAATCATATCAGGTCTTTCTCCTATAGCTCTTATTATAAAATATTATCCAGCAAACCATTCAATAGTATTGTCGTATTGGAAAAAAAATGATCCGATTTGGAACAGAAAAATATCAAGTTTATTATAGGTATATATTTTAAGTTTATCGACCGAAACTTCGTTACTAAAATAAACTCTCTTGAAAAATACCCCATTGAAATACGTTTTTTATAATACTTAAAAGTGTCACTTACAAGTTAATATGCTTAATATGGCTTGGCAAACACCAACAATTAAATTCCAATTTTAACTTCTTTTTACTCTACGTAAAAATAAGTATTGCTTTCAGAACAAGGTTTCGATATTGAGTATTTATTGAAAATACACCATTTTATACCTCCTGAGTCTAAAAATTATGTTTCATTCACCGAATTTTATATTCAATGTTCGAATGATTCAAGGATGAAAAAAAGCATTATTTAATTATATTAGCGCACATCCACATTATTTTCGGGATTTTTAGTGTTTTTCCGAAAATAATTCCAATCCTTCAAACTTAGTTTTTTCACAAAAAATTTTTATTTGAAATATATATCGGGGTAAATTTAATTAAAACGAAAAATTCAACTAATCGTGTTTAGCATTATCAAATCCAAAATAAAAAACGCACATTAATCTTTAATGTTACTTAAAATTACAAAATACACAATTTTTATGGTGTATTAAGGTCTTAATCAGATTTACTTTTGGAAAACTTTCATTTTAAACTGAATAAAAAATAAAATAAACTATAAAACTGATTTTTTTATTTTTTTTTTTTATTTTAAAAGAAAGATTCATGACAGTATGTTTTTTATGGATTTTAATACTATACATATTTTAATTGACTTATTTATTAGTTCTTGAGTATTAATAATTCTATTCTTGATTTGATTGTTTACAAAAAATAAAATTAAATATTCTTAGTAAAAGTATTGAGTCGAAAAATAAAATTCTGTGACGCGTTGCAGCAGATTTTTTTGAAATAAAATGCACTTATATGCATCATACATGTCATATTTACAGGTAGCGTCTATATATCAATGCAATAAATAAAATCATTTTTCATATATTGATATCTCATATTTATTTTATTACTCTATTGAATGCAAGTGAATTACTTGGTAAATTTTCTGTTGTTGTACTCTATATAAATAGAAAGCAATCGATTAAGTATGAATATTTTATGGAAGATTATCAATAGAACAGTTGGGTACTTTAAATACAGTGGACCCCCGGTAATATGACAAATGTTATGCTGGCCAGCGTCCAATCTATCGAATTTGTCGGATTATAAAGTACTATCTAAGACCCCCTATATATATTTTGTATATTTACAAAATAATTCCACAAATTGCTGATATAATGAAAAGAGTCTTTGCATATGCTATACTTTGAAGTACAAATCATACCTCAATATGTATGTCAAATTTAGTAAATTAAACAAAGCAACAGATCCAAATAGACAAATTCAAGTTAATATATTTTTCTTACTTATTTTATTTTTTTCACAAAAACTAAAACTGCATTTTTCTAGCATGTAGGGTAAGTTCGGAGGAAATGGGCGTGGTTTTTTGGAAAAGCTATAAAATCAAACCAGTGATGCTTTTTCAAAATATTTATTTTAAACCAATCTTTAATCATTTAACTATAAAATAACACAAAGTAATCAACAATGCCTAAGATAGGGGGGAGATGGCCATGTTAGTTTTATTAACTTTATTCTCTTTTTTATTTGTTATTTGTCTTTGTTAGTTCTTAGCTTACCTTCTTTAGTTTTGCTATTCTTTGGCTATGAAAATGTTACTGAGCTTTGTTTGATATACAGTTGGATAAGTTGTTATTTTTATCAGGAACTCAATTTTTATCAAAACATAATTTGTTGTGTCCAGACGTGGCAATTCATCCCTAATTAATCAGGAGAGATGGCCACATCTATATAAAAATGAATGATTTGACATTAATGACAATTTTGCGGTTACAATACAATACATGTACAATACCAATCAGGGTAAAATAAAAAAGTACGAATTTCTATTCAAATTTTATCACCGCGAAACTAGCTGTGAACAATAAATACAATTTTTTCGAAATGACCATTATATTTGTAAATTATTTAAAAAAAATTGTGGATACGCCAAAAATAAAAAATTGTATTTATTAACCATCAAATTCCATAAAATAAATCTCAACACCATTAATAGATACATAAAAATTTTGTTTCCTTTAGAAATCCCATTAATTGGTGCTTACTTACTTTTTGATTGAATTTCAATATCAATTGGCTGGAGCTGCTAGTAGCTTACTTTGATAGAAGTGCACTAAGCATATTGCGATCTACATATTGGTTCCGAAAATAATTGAACTGTCCATCTCTCCAGTACGGCCTTCTCGTCCGTACTGTAGTATTGTATTAAATTTTCCGAATGTGTTAGAAATATCTACCGAATTTTATCAAAAACAATCGCTTGACAGTTTCAGATACTGAAGACCTTGCTACGTTCGATCAATAATTGTTTCTTTGCTCAAATCCGTGATATAAAATAGAAAATAAACCATTATTGTAACGGAATTCTAAATAGTATTATACAATCAACGAATGGTTTTCGCATCTATAGAGATGGATCGGATACCTAACTATCAACAACAATGAAGTTTTATTTTCCAATAAAAATAATTGAATTTATTTTATATGCGATTTATGGATTTTCGTTTTGTTTTATTTAGTTTTTTAATAGAGGTCACTAGCTATAGTTTATAGATTTATGTTTCTCTATTTATTTAAAGTTTACACTGTAGATAAATTTTGTGCTTATGGATTATTATAGTTTGTGGTTAGATTTTTATTCATTATTTATATATTTATTTCGACGGAATTGACTTACAATACAAAACTATAATTAGAATCAAAATTGATGACATTAATTAATAGTCAATAGTTAAATCGATTAAAAATTAATACAATATTAAGATTTATATATCATCTATTCTTGTGTTAATTTTAAAATTAAGATAAACATTGCCCACAGTTATTATTGACATAAAGGAGTGTGCTTATAACAAGAGTTTTTCTCGAAAACAAAATTTGATGTCATATTTAAAATCGTTTTTTCGAGAAAAACTCTTCAATAAACCGTCCGTTTTCATGTTAATAGCGTGCATACCAAATTTCAAAACATTTTGATAATTATTTTTGGAGTTATTTTGGGGCGAAAATTGAAAATTTCTGGAGGGTGCTTCAGTATTATGCTCAATCCCCCTTAAGATAAATTATTTCGGATTGAAGCTATCAATCGAGCATACAAAGCATGGAAAATATCTATAGTGAACCATGCATTTGTTTAAAGGAATAATATTATTAATATTCGGTCATAAAAATATTCCGAATATTGTAATCTGTGTATTCAGTAGAATATTAGCTTTAATCATAAAGTATTTTAAGAATGGGTGACTTTTTACCTACTTTTAAATAATAAATGAAACGAAAAAGTTTTATTGAAAGGCGATCTATAAAAAGTACAAATAATTTAATACAAGTTAAAATGCATTCATTGTATCTTCTATCCCTACATTGTGTATCATATACTGTGTGACCCTGCTCAAATACGACCGAAGCTTATATGATACCATACTAACATTCGTTCGAAAGCTTTCAATAATTTAAAAGAATTAATGTAAAAAAAGTGACCAATGGAAAACTTATACAATTAAAACGGTTTGCTTATCCAATTACAGCCTAGTTAAGTAATTACTCTGTCAATTATAATAGACAAAAATTGACAATATACTGACAAGATTTAAACAAGGTTGTAAAAGTTTCGGAGTTCTTCTTCATTTAACCAAGCCTGTATGTTTTTTTTTTCTATATACACAATTAAGAAGTATCGTATAAAAACAAACAAGTAAAACTTTCTGATCAAAGTTTTAATAGTACATAAAGCATGAGAATGAAACTGAATAAAATGTTCATGGGTTTGGTGAAGAAGATATAATTATTTATGTTTTTAACTAAAAATTTGAAAAACTTTATTATTTATTTAAATATTGTTGCTGTAACAAGGAACAATGTATGTACATCTTATTCTGTGAATTGTTTATATTTATTTTTAATAAAAATAAGGCTATTGTATATCCTTCGTTTGCTTTTGTATATAAACGATAGAAATTCAAGGCATTATTTATGATTTCTAAGTTATGACTTTTTGTTTTAATTCAGCGTGTATCAAACTGTTGATATTTGGAATAATTCTAATCTGCTGAATGACATAGCTTAGGTGTTCAAGGCCATGTTCACATTTATAATTTAGTAACAAATAGTACTAAACACGTCAAAATCGTCCACACTTATAATCTGATAATTTAGTCGAGTAAGAATAATTTTATTAATACTATGTAAACAGTCACGGTCATATCATATAATTTCATAACCCATTCTGAATTTAAAAAAACCTCATCAGGCGTTCAAAAGGTAACTAATTAAAAAACGTTCAATCGTACAATCAAAACAGACAGTTGAATTGGAATTTAAAAATTATAACGCTTACGTTATTCCGAGTTATATTTGTAATTCCAAACATTAAAACAGAAAAAAATAACAAGGTAGACTTTTTATTTTTATTAACACGCTTTTATTAGCTTCACTCGTATGTTTGTTTGTTTGTCTGTAGGTAACTCTCTGAAGTTGGCTGCAGAACGCATCTGAACGGATCCTTTGCATGAGAGTAATAAAGATAGAGCGTGTTTTTTTAGTTTTTTTAAACTATTTTATATTAAGTTAACTTTCATAGCCATTATTTATTTTATTTTTCAAATCAATGATTTATGGATGTATTACGTATTTTAAAAAAAATTCGTTTTTGAGCCTTTTTATATTTGACATACAATATGTCACAGTACATTATCATACTCGACATATATACAATATGTCAGAATATATTAATTTTAGTCTACAGTTTGTAACGGTAAGCAAAAATATTCATCGCAAAGTCAAAATTTTGGTTAAGTTGTTCACAGAATCGCATAAATCCGTCCGTCTGTCCGTCATCAAGATAACTCAAAAACGAAAAGAGATAGCAAGTTGAAATTTTGGTGACATATTTAAAACATAAAGATTGATTTTAAGTTCGTGAATGAGCAAAATCGGGTCCAATGGGTCCAGGACCCAACTTTTGAACCATAATATATAGAAGAAAAATTTCACGAAAAAGATTTGATTTTCTAAAATAATTAATTTTTGTTTGCAACATTTTTTCGTCAAATACTTAGATTTACTACAACTTTAGCTCATAAGCACATATAAAATACAATGCATATTATTTTCATATATTTGTATATAAATATAATATAGACTGGATATTATAGTATTTTATGAATGCTAATGATTAAAAATATGGACTGCACTTTTAAAATATATTGTTATTTATGTTTATTGTATTGATAAACATTGATACTTTACTATGAGTTGCGTATCTAAGCAAATAGCTCTGTCACTTGTTGAATGCAACTATTTACGTGTTAACATATTTTTATTTATTTTATTTATTACTAAAAGATAATATGTAGATAACGAAAATAAACTGTATAGCACGAACTGAATGTAAACGAAAGTATTACCGGCCTCGAATTTGATTCATTGTTTGAGAATCACTGAAATAACAAAGTACCTAAGAACTACTTCTATTCACTATTTATTCAAATAATAATAATAAATTGTTATTCTATGAAATTTATGGTATTACAATTTACACAAAGCTCTGTTATTATTTCAATCCATTGTATTATGGTATATCATATTTAGAAGCGTGTTGTGTTTATGTGGCTGGTAAACAAAACAATGCTCAAGATGCTTTATTACTCATAGAGAAGAGACTAACGAATCGATATTGCTATTATTTTAAATTATAAATATGATATTTTAAAAGTTTGCATATTAGTTCATTGTAAAAAGTAAAAATCGGCTAAATTTATAACAACACAGGCAGGAGTAAATACAATTATGAGGAAAAATGCAGAAAAGATTAAATAATATTATATTATTATACTACTAAATACAACTATACAAACTTTCAAAATATTCGGTTGTGACAATTGATATTGAAAAGGCGACGAATCGTAACTTTTTTAATGTTTAGCCGCTAAATGATCAAAATTAACAAGTAGTTTAGAACAAAACACTTCACAGTTGTTGTTACAAATCGTTCACACTTATAATTGAATAATTTAGTAAAGCAACAAGTAATTTATAAACAGTCACAGTTGTGTAATGTAACTTCATATCACAAAACTGTTTTTATTATATGCATGTGACTAGAACAACAATTTAATATTCAGATCCCATTATTTGCTTATTGTTATATGTTTGTGATACCATAGTGATGAGAGTACTACTTGCACACAAAAAGTAGAATTTAACTACTTGACTAAACCAATTTACTAAACACTTGACTGAAATGATGTTGTTCACACACTGCAAATAAATAAACTAATTCCTACTTGACTAAATCCATGTGAACAAAGCTAAATGGAAACCGCGTGAAATGGAATAGGTAATGATGAGAAAAATTACCTGACATTTTAAGTTTAATTTGAAAAAGCTTTGCTACTCAACGCTCCGCCGCACAATGGGTGAAGACGGTCAAAATTTGTACATATTTGATGAAGAGTAGTTTTATTTTGACGTAAGTAGCAAAATCAATAAAAAATCTGTATATTTGTGACGGATTTTAGAGTTTTATTTTTATATATGTTTTAGGAGTCGAATCGATTTGACAACGAAAAATGAAATTTTATTGAGACCGCTTTTATCCGAGACATCACTTAAGCACTGTTCTCAGAAACGAAAAGTCCGACTCATTGAATTGAAAAATAATATCACAAAATATTATCTTAGCCACTTTCCAAGTTGAATAAAATGGTTGAAAGCAAATTTGCTTGATACCAACTCTAATTCTTATCGGATATCCGAATTCTATTAGTATTCACAATAACATTTTTGCAATTCTTTTATATCAGCAACTCTGAAGATTTTGATTTGCGTTAATTTCGAATTGGTGGGTACAAAATCTACTATATGCTACTTTTTCAATATCAAGACGAATATAGATATTTATTTTGTACCGTTTTATCATCAAATAAAATTACTTTATATTTATAGAAACTTATGAAAAATTGCCTTTGTAACCATTGCACGATTTAAGCATTTAATTTATATATTTTTTTGCTTTAAATTATAAACATTAATATAAAAACAAGTGGTAATAATAGTTTAATAACTATAGTGTATCCATTACTAATTATACTTACATTGTATATACGAAAACTTTAAGCGTATACTCAAAAGCAAATAATAAATACGACACTTGCATATTTATATCAATTTAAAAACATTAAATTCCCTATTGTTATGTTGTGTTGAGTTGTTTATCAATTTTAAAGCTAATTTAAGTTGGGGACTTTTGATCATTTCCATCTAATTTACTACTTGAGAAATCCAAGCAAAACAGGATCTTGCTAAATTTCACAAATTGATTAGATATATAAATTGCAGAAGAAATTTTCATTGCTATTTTAGAACCTTTTATTCCAATTTGGTTCATGTCAATCAGTAAGATAAGACACCAAACATTGGGTATGCATTGTGTTCATTATACCGGCTGGCACTTGAACCAATAATCTGGTGGATAATTATTTATATCGAGCGATAATTTGTTGAATTCTATTCATTTTATTATTAAAATAATTTAATAAAACACATTTTTACACCCAAAAATTTTTATTCCCTATCAATTTAATTTGTAAACAATTTTTATCGTAATTGTGGGCATCTTCAACAGACCAAATATTATGAATAAATATCAACCCATGCACTCTTCTACACCCTCAGTAACGTTGTGATTTCAAAATCGATGAAACAATATTAAAAGAAGACAACCACATATATCAATAGGAAATAATGCGCGAGAGTATGAGATAGGAGTGTTTCTAGGATTTAACGAGCAATGAGATGAGAAGGCATTTTACACTGTTTATTAAAGGGTTAGTATGTGGGTGTGTGACCTGCAGGTATCATAGATGTGATTTATGTATGTATTACAGCAAAATGAGAAACGTCGAATAAGCAAATAGAAACATAACAGTTGATGATGTACCCAACTGGGTTCTCTACGACGCATGCATTGCAGACTCAATCTGTGGATGCAAGCTTTACGCTAATATTATATACTACTCAATTTTATATTTAGCTAGTAAATAATACTCTTTAGAATAAACATGTTGCTTATATATTTATCAAAATCACATTACCAATACACATGATAATAAAATGCATAATAATTTTAAACTTGGTATCAATATTATCATTAATATTATTATAATATTAATATTATCATTAATAATAATTAACATTATCATTAACCGTACAATTATGCTACTTCTGAAATTCTTTATGTGTCTCCTTATTTCGAAGTTTTATCTCTATCGCGTGTGAACTGTACATTATACATGTTTTACTGTTGTTATTATGTCTGATATGATTTGAATATAAATAAATATGGGAGATATATGTTGATTTATAAAATTATGAATATTATTTGATGTTTCAACAAAGTTATATTTCAAAATGGATATATTATGCGGTGTAAATAGGATGAAAATCATTTTAATTAAACCAACGGCTATTGTTATTATTACTATGTTTAATTAAATTGTAAATATAATCAATATGAAATAAAAGGAATATAAATCAGCTAGAATTAATGAATTAAAGTTTCAAATATTTGATAAATGAAACCCAATGCAGATATAATGTGGTTTTTACTGCTAAATGCTACCAAACAATTTACATCAATCGAGCATTTAGGTAACACATCTAACGTCCAATTATTTAATAAACATAACCTTTTCAACATTTAACTACATCATAAAGAGAAAAACAAACAAGCAACAATATGGATATTAAAAGGGTTATTGTTTAATGTTGGTGGTATTGCACAAAAATTTGGACCTCTTATTGTTCATGTATGCACTATAAACTAGCTGAAAATAATACGCATAAATCGAGAAATAGGCATAAATCGAGAAACGACACTTTTCTTCAGTGACTCATGTTGAACGGAATTTATGGTAACTTTGATTCAATTTATTTATTGAAAATACTCCATAAAAGCACCTAAAAGCATCTAATTTTGGTATTTATATTATATTTTAAAAGTTATTTTTTCACTTTGCTTTGCACAGCGTGATTTCACGCCACCAGTGCATCATAATGACTTAATTTTTTTAATTAAAAATTTGAGCACCAAATTTAATCTTGCAGCATCTTAACAGTATTTAGTTTTGAGCATATTAATATTTAATTTCAATTTTGAATAATTGGTTCTGCTAGCTTGACATATTTTTTACTCGCTTAATTTCTTTTATTATGAACCGATTTGAATATTTATTTTTAGGTTAGATTCGATATAGTTTCATAGTGAGCCCATAATTTGCAGAGAAAAAACCAGCCTTGAGGGGTACATGCTCACCAAAATAAAAATATTTGGAAAAAAAGAATCCATTTGGGAAAAAAATTATAAATGAACCAACTTGAATAAAAATTATTTTTTAGTTCATTTTTTCGAAAAATAGTAATTTTAAATATTGTTTTTCATATTTTTAACGAAAAAACTTACCTGAACATTAGTTTTTGGCACAAGACTTGATTGCATGATAGAATTTTGACAACGATCATGATACTTTGATAACGAATCTGTTGGTTCGAAAGAGCCAAGTGTTACACCATACGTTGTATCTTTTGCTTGTGCTACCAACATGAATCCAATAAATTGATTTGGTGTTAATCCAGTTGATTTACCCTCAATGGTCACTGTAAATCATTAAATAATAATATGTTAATTTAATATGTATTGTGTTTTTGTTTATATAACACAATAGGATTACAATGAGTAGGAATATATTATGTAATTAATTTATGTTATATAATGAAATCAAGGATTTTTTTCGTGGTTGTTATGAAATATATTTGAAAATGGTTGAGTTTTGATTGTTTCATTTTTGATATACACAGAAAAAAAAAAATTATTAATAATAAATAAATTTATAAAAACTAGCTTTTATAAAATACTATTATCAGACTCAGTCACACTTTGCTGTGACAATTTTAACATTTCGTATCGAATACAAAAAATAGCATCTTCTTGGCATAAAAAAAATTTGATAAGGGTTTTTGTTAACCTATAAGAAAAACGAGTAAGAAAAAAAATTTGATCTCTTCTAATCATTCCACATCGAATGCATAACCACATCTTACTACTATGGGATATATAGACAATTAAGTACGAAAATCGTTAATTTTGTAATAATAAAATAATGGGGATAAAAACTTTGCTATCTTTTAAAAGAAATCCACATTTAAAATAATAACGCTAGGATATTGATGACGTTTACATCTGATTTTTTATACTCATTTTCTTTTTTCAAATTTTGGTATATGTGTTCATGAAAACACCTAATTAGTCTATTTCCAGTTGTCTTTGCGTCTGCCATCACGATAATTGCAAAACGAAAATAAATACCAAGCTTGAGTTTTTGGTGAAGTATTCTAAACACAAAAAGTGAGTTTACTTTTGTGAATGAGCAAAATCGGTGTATGGCGGCCAATGGATCCTTGGGCCAACTTTTTAACTATAAAAGATTGAAAAGAAGGAAACATCAAATTTTAAAAAAGGGTTTATTTTCTTGAGACAAACACTTATCGGTTGAAACTACACTACATTTTAGATATTTGTATACATGTATACACATATATAACTGTACAGACTGGATATTTATAGTATTTTATGAATGCTTATTTAAAATAGTTCAAACAATGATATTCAATTTTAACTCGAGTATCTAAACAATTATCTCTGTGAGTTGTTATCTTCATTTGTTTTTTTCATTAATTATTAAATAAATTATTAAAATATGTAAATTATTTTAAAATCTTTACCAATCTAAATTAAAATAAATTATGTAGTAGTTAATTTATTAATCCAAAAAAAATGCATGTAAAAACCATTTTTTTTTTGCCTTGATAAGAAAATTTCTATAAAAGTGGTATGTGTAATGTAAGGTGTAAGTGATAAATTATGCTACATAGAAATTTTTTCCTGTTGAATAAAAATGTGCATTAATATATCATATTTTTTTTTTTTGTATTTTACTGTTATGAATCTTTTAGGTCAAGTTCCTTAGTTAGTAACAAATGCGTCGTCAAACATTTTAAATTATTATGGAACTGCATAAAGTAGGGAAGAACGGGATAATGGCAATCACTCGGGGTAAATAAAGAGAAAATTACATACGATATATTTATATAAATCAATTTAACACATTCTCTAACAAATAATCTTTATTTTTGGCAACTTTTTAATGACTTTGGTGTGTAGTTATAAAGAGGTATTTTTGATTTAAAAAATATTCAGTTTTGACACACACGCGGCTAATGGCGGTCGCGTTGAAGGAAATGACGCTCTTATAATAATACGAAGGTCTATTACCGTCACTAGTACTATTAAATATCTTCGTTTTGGAGTAATAATGTTGACCGCCATTGTACACTGACTGTAATTACCCCATTCGCCTCTAAAGGAATTTCTTCATCGTATTAGTTAAAAGATTTTTAAAACCGATAACTTACAAGAAATTCTATAAAACTAAATAGAAAGCTTCTCGATAAACAGATGTCAGATAAAAAAATGTCAGCCGAACATTTTTAGTAAAATTTTAATTTTATAAAAAAATTTGTATACGTCAACGAACAGCTTTCCTAATAGTTACTATCAGCTTAGTTGAAACATAGAGTTGAAACATATGAACATGAAATTATAAACATTCACATTATTCAATTTTCACTGAATTAATTGTGTTTTCACAAATTAATTTTAAAATTAACAAGCAATGATTCAACTAATACTCTCTGTATTTTTTCGTTATTTCCTTAAACAGAATGGATTATTGTTTATTAATTTTGTCAAACTTTTTTGAAATAAATCATTGGAACAAAATATTTTTGCATTGATACTGGATCATATGTCGAGTATCTAAACAATTAGATCTATTATGTTAATAAATATCTAGTTGTAAAAAAAATTGATTTGATTTTGTAAGCAAACCTAACCTTATCTATTTAAATTTTTCTAAAATCTCATAAAATATTCATCTAGGCTACTGTATTTTTATGGGTTTTTAGACGTATTTGATACTGCAATGAGAACCTGATTTATTCGTTCAAGCTGTATTTATTACATTTAAAAAGCTACATTTCATTCTTTCCTTTTATATTACATACATTTTTTTATCAATTAATTAACTTTTTTTAATTACAATTTTGTTTTTTTTTTTTTGTACGGTTACATTAAGATAGAAGTTCCGGAAAAATGAGATGTCACTACCAAACATAAAATTGTAGAAAAATTAGTATATAAATATATAACATTTTTTGTACAACGATGATTACATTTTTAAATATCATCTCCAGTAGTGTATTTTATTCTAAAATTATACATATAGGCCCTGATACATATTTTTCGAGCGTTTCGTAGCTGACATCTATACAAACCGATTACTGGTAGCCTAATAGAAATAAATAATAAATTAGCAGATAATGATCCGAATTTTTAGTATGTTTTAGTTAACAAAACATATTATTATATAAAACAAAAATTCGGGTACCTTGTCGATCAATTAAGAGAGTACACTAATTAAGAATACACTAAATAATCTAAAAAAAATTGCTAAATCTGATCGGCAAGATACCCAATTTTTTCGTTTTATATAATAATATTTTTCGTTAACTATAGAAACATACATAACATACTAAAAATTTTGATAATTATCTTTGATTTAATTTTATTCTATTCCTGTCTAGAAACCTTCCATAATTGAGATTTTTAAAATTTAAAAGGTATAGCTTTAGTAAAGTTGTTTAGTCACGTAGTTTAATTAAATTTTATTTTTGTGTTTGCAAGAAGAACTTCCTCAGTTTTGTACCACAAATATATAACAATAAACAAATGAAGGCATCTGTTTGATATTTTTTATTCGAGTTACACACAATCATATAATATAAACAGTTTTGTGATATTACCTGAGTGTTTACATAGTTTAATTAAATTACTTGAAAATTATTATTTTTCTAAATTTTTTTTAAATACTAAATCTAAGCATAAAAATATATTGTAATGAGCCAAAGATGTTTTGTTTATTTTTCAACGGGTTGTATCGAATATTTAAATATTGAATTTTTAATTAGATTTTATCAAGGTATACATTGTTTAATAGAAATCCTGTAAATAAACATTGGCAAAAAATAAATTGATGGTAATTTTTGAACATATTTTAATTGAATTTATGATGGTGTTAAAGCATTATGAATATTGTTTTGAATGTATAATTAATGAATGCAAACAATGTGTTAAACTTGTTCTATACCTTAATAGAAATAATATAACACGTATCTAAAGCATAACATTATAATGCTTGCTGCATCTATGATATGTTAATTGAATCATAACATGCATATTCTATGTGAAAGAACATATTGTTCGAACGAAGTGAGGTCTATGGTAAAACTAGACGATTTTACAGTTCATCTTTATATAGTTTTAGTATATAAAGATTATAGGTATGTTTGTATATGATTTACGATATTACTTCGGCACTCATTTTTCGATTTTTAAGAAATCTAACACAATATCTAAATTTAAACAAAAACGAGTAAAAATAACAACTAACAGAGTTAACTGTTTAGATACTCGAAATATGAATGAATTTCATTGTTTGGACTATTTTTAATTAGCATTCATAAAATACTAAAAATATCCAGTCTATACAGTTATATATGTATACATGTATAATAATAATATGTATTGTTATTATCTATATGCGTTTATTAGCCATATTTGAGCTAAAATTGTGGAGAATTCAAACGTTCTTTGAAAAAAAGTTTTAAACAAAAAAAAAACATTTTTTACACTTTAATTTTTTCTTTTATCTTTTATAGTTTAAAAGTTGGGTCAGGGACTCAAGGACCCATTGGATCCAATGGACCGATTTTGCTCATTCACGATAAAAAATTCACTTTTATTTTATAGAATTTGTCAACAAAATTTCAGCTCGCCATCTCGTTTTGTTTTTCAGTTATCGTGATGACGGATGAACGGACAGTGGGAAATAAACTAATTAAGTGTTTCTGTACACCAAAACTTTGTTTCTGCGGTTAATATTAGGTAGCGTTACAAACTTTAGACTAAAATTAATACACTCTGACATGTTATGTATGTATAGTATAAAAAGTAAAACATATCGTAACGTAGTAATAATAAAAAATAATATTGATAGATTTAATAAGACAAATATTAAGTAAGAAATTTTGGTTTCTTGAATTTTTACAATACAAATTAAAGGCTTGTCATAATATGGTGGAAGAGCATGGAAATTAACTTTGCTTCTAACAACACAAGCGGATAGATTTTAGCAGCGACTAGTGCTGTTAAAATTGTTCAACTTTGAACCAGCGCAGAAAAAATTTTCGTGACCCTATCATGTGGACTTCCAGCTTTAACCATTATAATTTGAATTCACTCATCACTTGTTAAAATAGACTTGTGTAACAAAGCACCAATTAAATATATAGGATATTTCTACCAATCACTCCAGTTTTCGTTAAACATTTTCTAACTATCTCAACTTTCTTAGGAAAAAACTACTACAACGTTTAAAAATGATTACGGCTTCAGAACACTTATGGGATTGTTAAGTAAAATTTTTGTTAAAATTTTCAATTTTAAATAAGTGAAGATAATAACTATGAACAGTTTACAAAAAAATGTTCCAAGGCAAGTTGTTTATTTTCTAAAACATACATTTATTTATTTGGATTTTTCTTCTTTAATGGTTCAAAAATTCAAAAGATTTTTCTCATTCACATACTTGATCGTACGTTTTTTTATGCCTATGTCACCAAAATTTCAACTCGTTGTTTAGGCAGCGAGTTCTTTAATTAGTCACCAAAATTTCAACACACTATCTCTTTCCGTTTTTTAGTTATCTTGATGACGGACAGACGGGCGGAAATATGGAAATTAACTAATTAGATGATTCTATAGGCACATATACCAAAATTTTATAGGCACATTACCAAAACAAAGTATGACACATTGCATACTTCGTATATGTCGAGTATAAAAATTGCCGTATATGAATACAGGGCTATATATATACTGTGAGTTAAGAAATTCATTTTTTCAGAAGAAAAAGGAAATTATTGACCCAACTGCCTAGACGTTTTACTCGCGAACTCGCAAACATTTTAAGAGCATCAAATTAATTAAGAATAAATTGAATGTGAAATATTCTTTCTAAGAATAAAAAAAAAAATAAATGATCAAAATGGTTTTTTTTTTTTTTATACTTTGGCCTTTGGCATTAAATGTATTTTACAAATACTTTTGTGAAAAATGTTAGCGGGAATATGTTTTTGTTTTTTTTGAAAATTATTTGATTTTAAAAATCAAAAATATGTTTACACTTTCTATGTAACTACTAACTGAAAAATAAACGGTCACACTCCTAAAATTTTTCAATAATATGAAAAAAAGATCCACTAAATACTTTGGAATGAATTTAAAGCTCATTTTCATCACGTAGTAACAATAAATTTCATCATATTATATAAAACAAGTATAGAACTTGAAAAATAAAAATAATTTAAATTGTTTTTATCAAAAAAAAAGCCACACAAAATTTGCAATGTACAGTACAATCTTTGAAATGATTGTTGTATACATGATTGCACAATAATAATGCTACAAATTATATACCAGTGCATGTTATAAAGTTGCAAAATGTCTTTGTATGTCATATGCACAATAATTTTTGTAGATTCGTTTTTCTATGCTGCATTCAAAAAACCAAATATCCCAACAACATATATAACTCTTATCTAAAGTATATTCAGAGTGAGTCGCTAAGAATGGGTTTATTATATAAATTGTTTCAACAAAATAAGATTGTTTTTGGGATCACTATAGCGACGAAACGGTTATTCTTCCAAAAAAAAAAAAACATCATTTATGAAAAATGTAAGAAAGTTTTCCAAAAATTTAATTTTGTATAGTGTCAAAAAAATAAAAATGTGTCAAAATTTGCTCCAAAACTGCCCAGAAAGTTCTGAGCAAAATTTTAACCTGCAAACTTCAAATTCGTGCCCAGTGCCCCAAAAAATATACTTGGTGACAAAATCAAAACGATAGCAAAACTTTTTTCTGAATTCCGATTTATTTTATAATATATCTTGCCAAGTAATTTCGTCTACTTTAATTTTGTATAGAAGGGGTTGTTGAAAAAACGTTTTTATTTTCTGAGATATAGGCCAAAAGTAGAAAACAAGTTTTCCATCCGATTTCTGGTCATAGGGATAATTCAATAATAACATCTATCTAACGACTGTATTCGCGGTTTTTGAGATATCAATGAAAATCTCATGCAGAGGCCGATTAAGCAATAATATTATGCCATATTTCAAAAACTTTTCGACTGACCAAGAAATAATATGAACTTATCGATGGTTTTTAAGGTTTCTTAGACAACCACAAAAAACAACTTTAGTTAAAACAATTACAAAGAATATATTCTTCGAGAAAATTCACCTTTTAATGCCTAGCAAAGATTAGCCTTAGAGAACACTAAAAATCTTGAAAATGAGAAAACTATGGACATTCAATAATAATGATTAACCAAAGATAGTCATATTTCGAAGTCTCACCACCATTCATCGGGGGTACTGTTAAGGGAATATATATTACATACAAACTCGTTTTTAATAAACAGATGGAGAATATTTAATTTGAACTTTAATTTGGAAAATAATTACTTTGAATTTTCTTCATTTTTAAATTAATTTTAGTTTAATTTTTGAATTTTGTTATGTTATTGAGTATAGTTTCAGATTTCGATGTGAAATATTCCAAATTCAGCATCGGTCATCTAACCTATGGGCGTTTTTAATACTAAGTATTCTCTTTTGGGGATTTTTTCTATCTTTCTAAGCGCATTCTGTATATCTGTGTTTTCTGTAATTTAATATACCTTTTTGTACTCACTACTATTCGTCTCTGTATGATAATGCAATTTTGAATATATGTGTTTAACTAACATACAAATATATAGAATAGTTTTGTATGAACTATACATATTTCGAATTTTCAAAAAAAAATATTTATGTATGATGTTCCATTAACAGTGGTTAGTTACATCTAATAATATAATGTACATTTTGGGCACAGAACTTCCTCGTAATGTATAATATATTTATTAAATAAGCCCGGAACGGCTTGATAAACTGAGTTGAAATTTGGATGTAAGGTGGAAAATGACTCAATATACTCATGAATTATTATTCCAATTTTTGTTTGTACGTTTTAAACGAGCGAGTTGCAATTTAGACGTGAGATGAAAAGACGCATTTTCACGATATATCAGCATTTCGAACGAAATTTATCGAATATATTTACGATAAAAACTAAATTTCTGGAACTGCTAAACTGATTCAGTTAAAATTTATATGGGATATGAGATAACAAAATATACTTTTACAATGTGTCACCTTCACTTTTATTCGATTTGATTTTCGATGAACTATTTAACGACATGCCGAATATAAATTAATAAATCTATCAAGCGTTAATATCTTTGACTTTAGTTTCCTTGGTAGTGTTACATATACTTCCTTCTTCCTGTCCTTTCTTATTGTTTATTCCTAATTCATGATCTTATAGTCTCACCTGCTGCTACAACTATTAATGAAATCTATACCACAATTTCATCGAGATTGGAAGAACAGTTCAAGAGATATCGCCATTTAAGTGAAAAAAATAATAACAAGTTTTAACTATATATGAGATGTTTGTTTACTAAATGGAACTGCCCAGAACTTATCCACTATTATTTACCACAAATTTAAAGTTATTTGTTCGTTCGTTATGATCTTATATGCGTTCGTCTTAACAGACCGATGGGCATGAAACAAAAATTGTATCGAAAGATCCAAAACGTTGACGACATGTATAGATACAAGCTTTTTTGACGAAATGTATATTTGTAATTATTAAGAGCAACAAAGTTTCATGAATAAATCTAATATACTGATTTTTAGCATTAAGACTTTTTTCATGAAACACAATGTATCCACAGTTTTTATAATTGTATTTAACAGGCATACCATTCCCAGTTGTTTAGTGACAAATATATGGACATCATACATCTGTATGCGACAACACTATAATAGGTAGCACTTGTAACATTACCAAAAATATGAGATATCTTTCTACGCCATACCATATATCATTGTAGACTAGTAGTTCTGTGAACTGTAGACCTCACTCACAGAACGAAATAAATAGTATATAAATAATGTGTACACAAAATTTATAAGATATCTAATTTATAAAATTATATGTATAACATATAACGAACAATAGTATATGCTTATAAAATATAACAGTCGTCTGTCTAGTTGTGAAAGATTCTGCGAAATATATATTATTCATTTTTCTTTAAGGGGAAAATGCAAATTTTCCAAATACTATACATTGAATTTCCTGAGTGTACCTATTTTTGGCAAAATTAAAATCATGACTTCGGAGTTAAAGCGGGACCAAACATAGATACAGAGAAACGAAATGCAAAATATCGTCTAGTTATACCATAGACATCACTTCGTTCGGTCAAGTAATATATAATATTCTCTCTCATATAGATACTTTAGGTATTTCGACTGAAATGTTGCATTGGTTTGATTGTGACGTATGTGATATTATATAACCAAGTTTTAAAAGTTCTTATTACACGAAATAATACTTGCTGTAACGTTTTTCATTTAATATACCAGATGTTAACTTAGAAAACTGTTTATTGGGATTATAAATCGTAAATATATTGGCATTGGGTTCGCTCCTGAGGCAGAAAGATCAGAAAACTAAGTGTCACATCCCACTCAATTACAAACAATTGCGTCCTTAGCTCTGACACTGACTGTTTGTTTCAAAGATAATATGTAAGTTTGTAACGGTAGTACACGGTGTATTTGTGGGTAGATTAATTTTTATTCTAAAATTTTAGTTTGTAGGGTTAGTCTAATGTACGCTACTTTATGGGCGCTCCCAAGCGTAATAAGTGAGAATTTATTATTTAAATATCGCAGGACTCCAGGAAGGAGTCGGCTTTTTTGATAAATATACTCAATATTCTGGACAGTTACAAATCATTTTTTTTCAATAGTCTACACATAAGCGTATGCTTAGCTGATGCATAAGTGAACAGTTTCAGGTTCATTTTGAAAATACACTAACAATGCGAACCTTTCTTATTAATAACCGATAAAATAGGCACCGAACAGTGTTCGTCAAAAAGTAAATTTTACAAACCCGAGAACATGTGGTATCGTGGTGGTTATTTGCGAATCTGGATTGACAATTCTATTGTTCACGATTTACTGTGTTTCCTCCAACAAGTGCTACGAGTTAATTACAAATGTGTAATATTTTCATATAATCTTGCGGTATATAGTGTTTTGAGTCATATTACCTATGTCATATTCAGTATGGGAGATATACGTATTCCACGCTGTAACGTATGATTATTATGAATTGTTTTAATCTAGAACAAACCTAAAAAAACTTGAGTAATGCATATTTATGTAAAACACTACGTCTATTTGCTACTAAATCTTTTTGTTTTATATATTTGAAACAAAATTTGTTTTCTCCATGCATTATAACAAAATTAAAATTAATTTGATTGTTTTATGACAGGTTTTGATTGTTTTAATCAGATAAATATAATCATAGATGTGAAAAATATTTATAAAAGATATTACAATGTAAAATGTAAACAAATAGTCTAAATACGGCTCGCAAGATCCACACGAGGAGAAAAAAATAATTTGTATATTAGCAGGGGCGTAGGAACGAAATTTTTGCTGGGTGGGCAGGTACGAAATTTTAACCCCCCCCCTAAATTTTCGATGATAATAATTTTGTATGAAAGATGTTTGTGATTGTTAATTAATATTATACCAGACAGTTTTTGTTAGTTGTAAATAATTTTTTCAAAATTTTTCTTTTTATTTTCTTCAATTTTATTTACATGTATCTCTTATTTGTATGTAATTATATTTTTAGTTTTTACAAACTTTTTCGCTTTACAAGTGCTTGCTAAAATTAAAAAGTCAATACAAAAGTCTTAAATTATACTTCAACTTTTCTCAACCTTAAACCTAGATTTTGCCAAACACAGATTTGCGTTTTTCTGACCGTGCCACAAATTCTTTCATTATAATATTTAAATCAAAAGCAGCTGTAAGTTCTTTATGTACATGTAATAGCAAAAGGTTTGTGAGGCGCTTTTGGGACATCGAATTCCTTAAATAAGTTTTCAATCTTCTCAAAGCGCTAAAAGATCGTTCAGAAGTCGCGGCAGACGCAGGTACGGTTAGGATCAAAATTATCAGTAAAATTACTTCATCTAACATATCCCTGGTTGTCGACGGTAGATTCGCGAGTTTTTCGCTCAATTCGGAACAGTTGGAACTTGCAATATCGGGCACGCTTTGGAGCAGAAAAAGTTGAGCATGCAATCTGCTAATATTGAAATCTTCAGCAAAGACACCGAGTTCTTCCGCGAGCTTGGTTTCGTCGCCAACTAAACCTTTAGTCGCGTTCAACAATACAGTTTTGAGTGACACTAGAATAGCTAAACCACTTTGGTCGAACCTTTCATTCAATTCTGATATTTGCAAATCTAAAATTTCGAAATAGATTTTTCTCAACGAATCTTTGGCTGAAAGTCGCACCAGTGGAGCAGATTTGGAAGTATGCTTGTACCGTTTGTTTGGTTGTCTCACGCGGGGTTCTTTGAAAGGATTCAAGTCTAACTCGTGCGATTCTTCAACTGTTTTTTCAAATAAACGGTCGAACTCGGTGTCTGTGCGCAACGATTGCAATCTCGAAGATAGTAAATCAGCAGCTTGTTTCGCACCTGTAGCTGTTAGACCAGGAGCTTGAAGCGCTCGCGCAAGTTGTTCGCAAGGAGCAAAAATTTGAATGCTGAGGTTAAGAAAAAAAAGGGTCTCAGACTGCTCAAGTTTCAGCAACCACCCGCGAATTTGAGCTTTTTTTCCGGCTTTACAGATTCGCAATTTTCGAACTTAACTAATGTTCCCTGCACTCGTGGATAATTTTCTTTGAATCTTTGAATCTTTTTACACGTGTGGTCCATCGCGTAGGACACAGAGCGGCTAATCGAGTCGGTTTTTCAACCGGCAAATCATCATCTGAAGATGCTGAATCGTCTTCGTATGCTTGTAGATCGACTTTATCGTACATTTTCTTTCTTTTTGCCGATTCTATAATGCAGTTCGAAACATCTTTAACTAAGCACATAATCGCATACCCCGCTTTGTAGTTTAGCTGTTTCTTGGAGGACAAGATCCAGTGAATGGTTGGCACAATGGACGTAGATTGATTTTGGTTGCTCGTCTTGCAACAACTTCTGCACGCCATTGTGACGTCCAGCCATGGTAGGTGCTCCATCAAAGCACTTACATTGACACTCGTTCGATGATCACTCTCAAGACACAAGACACAATTTTAACTTTTAATTTGTAACTAACAGTGCACTTGAACAAAATAAACTGAAGTAAACTCGCACGATGCATGCTTTTAAAGTAGTTGGACGATTGTTTAAACAGGGGATACTTACAATAGTGACAATAAAACTGTCCATTTCGGTTGTCCTATTGGCTATCCTACAAGTTTAACACAAATGAAATGCATAAATTTTATTATCAAACAAAAGCGTTTTGCACTGAAAGACGAATAAAAATCAAATAGAATAAAGTCGAAGACTTCTGAATATATTAAAAAAAAGCAATTTTATAGAAAGTATTTGTTAATATTAATCAAAATCTAACAACGAAATAAAACATTTATAACTTTTCATCCTTAAATTTGCATAATATATTAATTATTTAAATAATTGTATAATATAATAGTTGTATCATTCAATCAACTGAGAATTATTTTAATAATTAAAATAGGTATTTGGAGAGCTTTTTTTTCTATCTACGAAAAAAGAGATAACACTGAGCTTTTTTCGTGTATATTTGTATTTTGAACATTTTTTTCAGTCAAAGGTTATCAAATATGTAAGTGAAACAATGTGTCAAAATATGGGGGGCTGGGCGAGTTGAATTTTTAATTTAAAAAAATAATTATAAAACATGGTTTTGAAACAAGTTAGGATTTATGTTTTTGGATTTTGATAGCAATCTTATGTGGCACAATTGGTTAGTGTGTAGAGTTTTCAGTCGAAAAGTCGGTGGTTCGAATCTAGGGGGCGGTTTATAATTTTTTTATTCAGATTAATTGATTATTGATTTATATGTCACTATTCTCTTTGTATCATATAAAGAGACAATTTAGCGTTTTTGTTTAAGGGCGTGGGTTGTCAACCGATAGGACAGCGGTTCGGTTCCTATTCCGGGGTGATAAATTTTTATAATTAGATTAATTGATTATATATGTATATGTCACTATTGTTTTGGAGTCATTGCAACAAGCCTCTGTGGCAAAATTGGTTACAGTGTTGTGTTGACAACCAAAAGGTCGTGGTTACGAGCCTCTTTGGCGGCGATAAATTTTTATATTAATAGAGCAATTGATGATTATATAAATGTCACTACTAATTTGGATCACTGTAACAAGCCTTCGTGGCGCAATTCGTTAGGTCGTTGATCTATTAACCAAATAGTAGGTTGTTCGAGCCTATTAAGTGGCGTAAAATTTTTAGTTTTAAAGTTATTGTTTCATGATATTTCAGTCCTGTAAAGCATCCATCAGTAGCAACTTCCCCTTGAACTTAATCAGTTTCATAGTGACAGTTGAAGTGAACACATCAATAATTAAAAACAGTGTTAGAAATATTTGACAGTGAAATTGTGGGGTTAGTTTTAAAAGACGCGGCAATTCGGTGAGCCAAATTCAAATATTTCATTATTTGCAAATTTGAACTTAATCAGTTTCATAGTGACAGTTGAAGTGAACACATCAATAATTAAAAACAGTGTTAGAAATATTTGACAGTGACATTGTGGGGTTAGTTTTAAAAGACGCGGCAATTCGGTAAGTCATATTAAAATATTGATTAATTTAAAAAAATTTGCTATTATAATTTTTATTTCATTTTTTTCAGGTCCTATTTATAATTAAAAACAGTGTTAGAAATATTTGACAGTGATCATTGTGAGGTTAGTTTTAAAAGACTCCGATTGTCAAATTCAAATATTTCATAATTTGCAGATTTGAACTTAATCAGTTTCATAGTGACAGTTGAAGTGAACACATCAATAATTAAAAACAGTGTTAGAAATATTTGACAGTGACATTGTGGGGTTAGTTTTAAAAGACGCGGCAATTCGGTAAGTCATATTAAAATATTGATTAATTTAAAAAAATTTGCTATTATAATTTTTATTTCATTTTTTTCAGGTCCTATTTATAATTAAAAACAGTGTTAGAAATATTTGACAGTGATCATTGTGAGGTTAGTTTTAAAAGACTTCGATTGTCAAATTCAAATATTTCATAATTTGCAAATTTGAACTTTATCAGTTTCATAGTGACAGTTGAAGTGAACACATCAATAATTAAAAACAGTGTTAGAAATATTTGACAGTGACATTGTGGGGTTAGTTTTAAAAGACGCGGCAATTCGGTAAGTCATATTAAAATATTGATTAATTTAAAAAAATTTGCTATTATAATTTTTATTTCATTTTTTTCAGGTCCTATTTATAATTAAAAACAGTGTTAGAAATATTTGACAGTGATCATTGTGAGGTTAGTTTTAAAAGACTCCGATTGTCAAATTCAAATATTTCATAATTTGCAGATTTGAACTTTATCAGTTTCATAGTGACAGTTGAAGTGAACACATCAATAATTAAAAACAGTGTTAGAAATATTTGACAGTGACATTGTGGGGTTAGTTTTAAAAGACGCGGCAATTCGGTAAGTCATATTAAAATATTGATTAATTTAAAAAAATTTGCTATTATAATTTTTATATCATTTTTTTCAGGTCCTATTTATAATTAAAAACAGTGTTAGAAATATTTGACAGTGATCATTGTGAGGTTAGTTTTAAAAGACTCCGATTGTCAAATTCAAATATTTCATAATTTGCAGATTTGAACTTTATCAGTTTCATAGTGACAGTTGAAGTGAACACATCAATAATTAAAAACAGTGTTAGAAATATTTGACAGTGATCATTGTAAGGTTAGTTTTAAAAGACGCGGCAATTCGGTGAGTCATGTTAAAATATTGATTAATTTAAAAAAATTTGCTATTATTATTATAACTTCATTATTTTTCAGGTCCTCTAAATAATTAAATACTGTGTGACTAACTGTGACTAAGGTTAGATTAGATTGACAAGACGCGGTAATTCGGTTAGACGGTTTGAATTAGATTTTATAATAATCATAAAAATCATTATTTCTCCGATGATTGTGTGTGTACTAATGAAGTAGTTCTGCAAAGGATGATCGTACCAAGTCATGATATTTGTAAGCCCGGACTGAAACTTCGGCAGTTATCTCTATGGCTTAGGTATATAAAACATACACATTCTTGTAGAGAATGTTTGGTTTTTATTTAAAAAAAAAATCAATTCGACCTGTAAACTGAATAACCGACCATACTTGAATAGGTTTTTGTTTGAATTAGATTTTATACTAATCATAAAAATCATTATTTCTCCGATGATTGTGTGTGTACTAATGAAGTAGTTCTGCAAAGGATGATCGTACCAAGTCATGATATTTGTAAGCCCGGACTGAAACTTCGGCAGTTATCTCTATGGCTTAGGTATATAAAACATACACATTATTCTTGAGAATGTTTGGTTTTTATTTTTAAATGAAAATCAATTCCAACTATAACTTAAGTGACTGACCATACTTGAATAGGTTTTTGTTTGAATTAGATTTTATACTAATTATAAAAATCATTATTTCTCCGATGATTGTGTGTGTACTAATGAAGTAGTTCTGCAAAGGATGATCGTACCAAGTCATGATATTTGTAAGCCCGGACTGAAACTTCGGCAGTTATCTCTATGGCTTAGGTATATAAAACATACACATTCTTGTAGAGAATGTTTGGTTTTTATTTTTAAAAGAAAATCAATTCCAACTGTAACCTAAGTGACATAAAACTGGATAGTGTTAGAGTTTGACTTTATATTTGTGTTTAATGGAGTGCCATGGATGAACAATGGAAGGTTAGCTTCACAAGAGGCGGTAATTCGGTGAGTCATATTAAAATATTTATTAATTTGAAAAATTTTATAGTATCATTTTATTATTTTCAGTTCCTGTAAAACATATTCAAGCAGCAACTTCTATTATTTAAAAGAGTAATAGAAATATATAACTGTGAACAGAGTAAGGTTAGTTTTACAAGACGCGATAATTCGGTGAAATATATTAAAATATTTATTAATTTGATTTGATTATTTAATTATATTGCAGGTCCCGTTTGTTTTTTAATTTTATTTTATATTAATAATTAAATCAATTTTTCTCTAATATTGGTGTATTAATTTTGATAATAAAATTTGTATATATTTTTGTTTGTATAAGACTGTAAAATAAATAATTAAAATCAATGTTTCTCACTTTTGTAAAATTTTGTAAAAAATAAAAAATTTTAAATTAAAGTGTTAGTCATTATTTTATTATATTTCACTACTGTTTTTGGATATGTACCTCCTGATATGTACTCCCCTGTTATTAAAAAACCAAAGGTATCTTAGGATCGTGATAATATGGGGTTGAATTTGGGATTAAATTAATTGGTATTACATTAATTTAAACTAAAAACAATCATGTAAGGATTATTTTTATTTGAAACTATTTTGATGAGGAGATATTTTGTAATAATTTCGATATTTCACCGTTGAAATAATTGATCGTTTAATTGGGATATTTTAATGTTTTTATTATTGTCATGGAACATTTAATCATGTAGAGTAGACAAATGAAATGGCAGAAAATACACCAATATGGTAGGTAATTTTTAGGTATTAGGTAATATCTATTAATTATTGGTAGGTATAGTAGATACTGGAGGTACCACCAATTCATATGAAATAATATAAATATTTTGACCTGATTTGAATGTTCCGATGGAGTGAAATTCGATAAAATGGTTTTTAATAACGTTTTTTGATCTAAAACGAATATTTTGATCATAATTTGAGGGGTCACAAGTCATTTTACCTTAAATATTAATAGTTAAAAAATTCAATTTTTAGGTTTGTTATAGAAAGTTTTCCGACAAAGAAAATTTTATGAAAATGGTTTAAATCAACGCCCGTTCATGTTAATTGCATAATCCAATAATAATTCGCGGGGTCATAGGCCATTTAAGCCGAAAAAATTATTTTAAAAAAAAAAATGTATTTGAGGGTGGGTTATGGACAATTTTCCGATGGGGTGAAATTCGATAAAATGGTTTTTACTAGCGTTTTTTGATCTTAAACGAGTATTTTGATCATAATTTGAGGGGTCACAAGTCATTTTACCTGAAATATAAATAGTTTAAAAATTCAATTTTTTGGGTGGTTATAGAAAGTTTTCCGACAAAGAAAATTTTACGAAATTTGTTTGTTTCAACGCCAGTTCATGTTAATTGCATAATCCAATAATAATTGCGGGGTCATAGGCCATTTGACCAAAAAAATTAACTTCAAAAATACTATACTACTTTTATCTGTTTTTCTTTGTTACGAATATAAAACTGAAACACTTTTTTGAAGGGTAGGTGGTGGTAGGTTATTTTATAATGAAGTCGGGTATAATTTAATTAATTTTTATTAACGTATTTTTGTTTTAAATGATATCTGAATATGTATACTAATGAAAACAAGTAGCATTTTTATACCTAAATCCTTTACTAAAATGTTTTGCCTAAGTCTCTTCTATTTGACTAAATTTATAAGTGGCGTGCGCACCATGGATCGCGCCAAACTTCTGTTACACAATTTTTCGTGAAAAACTATTGTTTTGCCCTTAAAATTATCCTACACGAAATTATAATAGAGCAATAAAATTTTTAATCTCTTCAACAAAGGGGCATGACCCACCCAGGGAAATCCCTGGGTGGGCAGCTGCCCACCCTGCCCATACGGCTCCTACGCCCCTGTATATTAGTATATGGGTATTTTTTGGCTTTATTTTTGTTGGTTTATCTACAACAAAAAAAGGGCAGACTGATTTTGCGCAAAAGCCATAAAGTTTCATTTTATATAAAAACTTACATAACTTACACACATAACATACATCTCTTTTAAAAACGTTAAATTTGGATCCTAGTGACATGGAAACGAAAATAACTGTCAACCATTTAAAGTGTGCATATCACATCGTTTAATTATCACTGTAACCATTCGTGCTCCTGCATGTCCACATCACGAAGTAACGGGTATTAAAAACAATATTGATATGTGTATAGTTCTATGACGCGGTTCCAAGTTCGTAAGCTGCCTCGGAGTAAAAGAGAACCGAGGTACCGGGTACCACAGCAAATACTAGGTACCAACGCCGAATAAATAAGGTGAAGAACGGAAAATTTTTTTCAAATATTTTTCTGTGAAAATTCTAACAACGCCTGAGCGGGTCCGCTTGTGTTATTAAAATTATGTTACAATTATTACTAGTTCACGGGGTTAAGACTTCACAAGGTGTGGCTCTGCGTACAGTGTGTAAATAATCATAGTTGTTGAAAACACAGTTTAAAAAAATATTTTAAAAAAATCATATAAAATTATTCTTCAGAACATTCAATTCCTGTGTTTGTATTTCATCGTACCACGACATATTTTTGGCTAGTCATCTTTCCAGCACAGCAAAGTCTTTTTTACCGCGATTTTTGTACAGTGAGATACCAATCTCATTCTTTGTAATCCAGATATTGTGCACGAATTAATAATCGAAAACATCAGAAATTATTCCATAAAAGTTTACTGTATCTACCTATGAATTTTTTTTTTGGTTTGGGTAAAAATCGAATTTTATAGATACACTCAACTTTTAATAAGATTTATAAGCAGATCATTCGAAACTAAGAATGTATTTGTAATATTTTATCGTTTATAATAGAAAGGATTTATGCAGATATACTTATCTTATACCGACCTAAGTTTTTATGAATTACTTTGTACATGATATTAATTAAAATAAATTTGTATTTAATAAATAAAAATATTTCAATTGATTTTATTTCCATTTATTAAAAAAAAAATGATTTCATTCATTTTACCCAGTAGCCACAATAAATATACAGTAGTATCTTGTTAATAACGTAATGTAACCCTTGAAATCAATAAATAATTCAATGGTTTATATTTCGAGTGTTCGATAACAATATTATTTAATTACTTTAAAATAAAAATTTAATTAAAATTTTTTGTTTACTTATTAGATAGAGTATGTAAACCATTATATGGCAATTGAAATTTATATTATGTTTGCATAAATACAGTAAGGCGACCAATCACTATTCACTGAATATTAATCAGGCCAGGAAGAAAAATGATTAAAACATTTTTTTTTTCTCATAAAAATATGTTATTTTGCACCAAACTTGGAAATTTCAAATAGAGCCAACCTTTTTTTAACTTTGGAAATCAAGCGAAGACAAAAGTTAACTTGGAATGATCAACCCGGTGTTTTTTTACACCCTGTAAACAAATGTATATAATCCACAATCATTAAAAAAATAATTAAAAATTGTGTTTTAATTGAGGTGGGTATGCAACCTTTTCATTGTAATTATCAAATACGTAATTTGAATTACATGCAGAACAAGAGCTTCTTTATGATCTACATTTTGGGGCTTTAATATCAAATTTCTATATTCGATTCTAAATTCAATCGTGTTATAAAAAAATTGCGTCGTATTTTATTTTTTTGATACCTAGCTCTATTATGGGTCCTTGAAAGAACTACATATACATAGATCAAATGGGTCATAGGTATGCGGGTTTGAACGGGGATTTCCTCATTCAGATCAGACTATTATGAATATCGTCATTACGTACCACGATAATTCACTTATTGTTCGTAGCACTTGTGATTGAAATCTTTGAAGAATTTCTATATTACTGTTACTTGCAATTCCCCTTAGTTTAATGCCATAAGTGCACACCGGCATTGTTCTTCATGAAGACGGTATATTAGTTAAAAGAAAGCTTGTTTTTTCTACCTAAAAACAATAAATTGGCCGCTTTTCAGGAAACATGCATACAAAAAGTAAGTAATTGATATATTAAAAAACTTCACCGACAGCCCCCTGAGTCAGAAAGTAGCAGAAGGGTAAGGAAATTTCAAATTTATATACAATTTATTTTTCTTAAGTAAATATTTCCATCCAATTGGCCAAATTTGTCAGAGCCAAATGTTTTCTTTCGTACGATTTAAAGTATACTAATTTCATGTAGTAGTTTGACCCTCAAGCTTCACACGACAAAATCGTAATGATATGTC
Organism: Chrysopa pallens; assembly: GCA_020423425.1. Lineage (NCBI taxonomy): Eukaryota > Metazoa > Arthropoda > Insecta > Neuroptera > Chrysopidae > Chrysopa > Chrysopa pallens. Next base: position 32,073,610 of record CM035592.1, on the reverse strand, counting down.
AAAGTTCAGGATTCAGAAAATCGGTCCCACTACAACAACCCTCCATTCGGAAGTTAAAAATGCAGTTCAACTATAATGATTTAGTTTCTTACCACATTTAACTCAGCTCCTACTTTTGCGAAGGTATTATTGCAAAAATGTGAAATTTATGTGCAATTATTTCAAATTATCAATAAATAAATATATCTGGTTTCATATATATTTCTCTTATAGAAAATTACAACGATGTTCTTCACATATTTACTTAAAATATTACCTCAAATTATAAATTTTCAACAAATGTTTCTTTGTATGTGTAGACAAAACTTTTATGGTCCGAGGTTCATAACGTATTACATGCCCTAAGCTGTTCATATAGTTTTGATTTAAATTATAAGGACTCTTTGGAATTTAAAATAATACACTTCATATGCATTCATTGAAATAAATGTTAATTCACTATACTCACTATAACTAGATTTACATGGAACCATAGAATATACATTGAACTAACCAACGAATTTCCTAATTAAACATAAAATATACCAAAAATTAAAATATACCATTATGTTTATTTTGCAATACCTACTGCGAAAGTATTGCGGTAAAGCACGCAGATTTCTATAAAATCAATCGAGAAAGAAGGTGGTTCATCGAAATTTTATTCTCAAGCTACTTTCACAAATAAAAAAAAATGAATGAGATATTTTGAGAGGCAAAAATTAGCGATTTTCTGGTCAATATATTATGACTTACGCTTAATTAGTCAAAAGTTGGAAAATTAAGGTAGATATTTCCCTCGACGTCGAATAAAATTCTGAGAAAGACTAGTATGATTATTTATAGAACTCGAGCCTGAAAGTGATGTCATTTGGTTCAGAATATGGTCTTAAAAGGTAAGGTATACGCATTAATCGGTCAGCTATAGAAACATTTTTAAATGATCTTTTTAAATTTTTCAAGGCCGTTGACAAATTTTAACACTTACATAAATTTTTGGTAAATTAATTTTAATTTACATTTTCCTGTCCAAATAATGTCACTACGTGACAATGTATGAATACGTTCTAAATCAATCAATTTATGAACACGTTCAATCGGTATACTTTAATTCATAAAATTTCTTATATGAGATGCTAAGATTTTTCAATTACCTAAAGAAATTACTGAAAATTAAAAAAAAATTGCATATCCCTAACAAATTTTAAGGCCCTTCGCAATTAAGGGAGATTTGTTTATTCATAGTAGAGAGCTTTAATTAGTGGTATTCCATAGTATTAAATATGCTATGCGACAAAATAAATTTTCAAATTTTAAGTTTTGCTACCTCCACACTTTATAAAAGTATTTAACCAAAACTTAAAGTGTGCAAATTTATTTTGTAGCATAACATGCTGCAAAACTTGATTGCAGTGCTTTACTTCACTTGATCATTCCGTATACAAGATTAATAAAAATTCGAATTAATGGGACTTATATCCCTTTTCTGACCTTAACCAATTACACCTTAATTAATATTTTGGTTCAATTGTTCTACAAAACTTCTTTACATTGCAAAAATCAAGTGTTTAAATTTTTCAATAACGTTAACTAATTTTTGAAAACTTCTGGAAAAATATTTTATCACAGACCAATTATTGGAACTACCTGACGTTTTAGACCAGTTTTTACCTCTAAATGGAAAATTTTAAAAAACTTTTTTATAGCTAGCCAATTAATGGGATAATATCTGATTTTTATTCACCATTTTCTAAGCATATAAATCATATAATATATTTTTCTATATAATTTTCCATATATTAAATCCCGGAGCCTGACTATCTTCCATTTAAACTTTGACGATATGTTTGGAAAATATAAAATCTTATATTTATAATGAAATAAAAATAAGTTTCCCATATTTAAAGGGTACAAAAAGTTATTTCAAATGAAATTATACACAGGTATCAAAACCATAATATAATTTTATAAAATCATAAATTGACAAACGTATCAATTGTATTCCATAACTTCAGATTTTATAAAAAAGTTACTTTGCTACTATAACTTCTCAATAGATAAAAGTGGTAAATCATATCATACATGGAAAGTATATTCGTAAGCATATTTATTATAATAATAAAACTTATTTTTCGTGAATATATCAACTCACTCAATGTTATTAGATTTATGATACTTCACGTTGCAAATGTTTATAGCGCCCGCTCTATATATTTATCGTAAGAAGGTAAACTCGATCATCACAAAGTTTTCGTTATGACAACAACTACTATATACGTATGCATGCATGTATGTATGTGTAAACGGAAAATATATCTTAAAAGAAAACATGTGAAAATATGAATTACATTATAAGAAAAGTTTTGTGAAAACAATTTTCGGTATGCCAAATAGCTCAAAATCTTTTTATACGGATTGTATGATTCAAAACTGTAATTGGGTACCAAATAACATTCTTGTATGTTGAATTTTCTACGCCCAAATCCGCAAAATTACAACCTTTCCTATTTAAGAATGATGAACGAATTTTTTCGGGATCAGAATACTGATCGCTTCACTTAGATAAACACATTCAAAATTTATACCTAAAAGTTCTCATTGAGTAGTTGAACATTTTTGAAAAAAATTACTTCAAAATATTGATTTCTTAATAAAAAATAAACATTTTTGCAAAATAAAGACGATTTCTTGGCCATAAAATAATATTCAATTGAAACCTTTTTTATTCTTGTAAAAATTGTGTAATTTTGGTGGCGGTTTTTGTAATATTCAGAATATTGGTATAATACACTAGAGAACAAAACATAAGCTAGCACCTTTAAATATTTTTTTTACTAATTAAGATAACTATTTGGACTGAACTGACAATTAATAATTTTTATCAAAATAACGTCACAACATGGCAGCATAAGGTCATGTGATATAAACATTAAAATATTTTAATTTTAAGATAATTCATTTAGAATACTTAAGAAATTTTCTACATAAATTTTAATTTTTGTCAAATTTTATGCTTTATTTCTTCTTGTCGAAAGATAGAAAACCAAACGTATGCATCTTACCATTCGGTGGCATTTTCAATCAAAAGGAGCTTCAAAATTTATCGACTCACCTGAAAAAAAAAAATTAAAATTAAATACTAATATAATTTTTATAAAATAATATTAAAAATGGAAGAATAATCTGTAAATTTAAATAATTTAAATACACTAGAAAACTTCCGCAAGTAGTTTTTATAAAGTTCATTCGATAAATTTGGATTTATTATTTACATATTCATATTAACAAGGGAAAAAAGCCACCTCTAAATTCAGTTGGTAAATCAGGCAGAAAATTTATTTTTTAATGATGTGACTAAATTAGTAGCTACATTGAAGCACATACCTCGGTCACGGTTAGATCCCATAAAGAGTAAAATTTAATTTTTCAAAGGAATGTATTAAATAAAAAGAAAAACCGGCTCAGTGGATACGTGAGTAAAGGCAATAACACCTTTACCCAGTTAACCATTCAAACTGAAGGTTGCGTTTTCGAATCGAGGCAGAGGCAGTTTGATCAATTGTAAATACATAAAGGAGTGGGTAATTGATCACACTGTCGTCGCTTGGATAAGAACGAAGAAATCGGCTTCACCAATAACAAAATATCAATATAATCGCAACCTTGTACTAGTAAGTGTTGGGGGTTCTAAACAGGATACAGATAACCAACAGATCTGGGTATAAAGGAGACGGTTGCGATTCCCCTATTAATATACTCTAAGCATGAAGAAAATAGTAACTATATAAATAAATAGAACAGTAGACTAGTGGACAGGAAATCTGCATTGGAAACTTTCAATTATTAATTTATTTAGGAACAAGTATATTATTTTGTATAAATTCATTTTTTCCGAAAATTACGGAATCGATTTTTTCCTTTCGTTTAAATCGAACAAGGCGTTCGAAAGTTACAGCGGAACAAATATAGACAAACAGATAGATGCAGACAAACGAAATGCAAAATCGTTGTTATACCTATAGACCTCATTTCATTCAGTCAATTATTACCAAAATTGCAATATCTACTCGTTCCACAAAAAAAAATGTACAAAATAAAAATTAACATTTATATCCAAAATAAAATGGACTATTAATAATTGTTTTAAAATGCTTGCCAGAAATGATAATGTTAAAACCATCTGTATATTATTTTCAATAAGTAAAACGATTTATTGTGAAATATTATAAAAAATTAATGTTTAAGAAGACCGTAGAATGAACTTATAGTACTTTGATTTGTAGTTCCACAATCACATTTATATTCTTCATATGTTTACATGGATTTTTGAAAACAATTATTTTTATTTTTTAAGTTTAGAATGATATTAAATATGATTTGTTTCTTTCTTCCCATTTCCATTAATGAACAATATTGTTACTTTTTGCATTTTCGAAGAGAATAGCGAACCATACCTCTATTTTCCAACCATTACCATATTCAAGAAAATAAAATAGTAAACCAAAAAAATACTTTTATGATACACGGAAAAAATATAATTTTTACGTAGTATTCAATGTTAAATTTTGTCCCACTTTTTTATGAGCGAGTTTTGAGAGTCACCACGGAGAAGTACTCAACCGGAAATTTGCATATTTTTAGTGAACCAAGAAAATACTTTCTTGGTACACAAAAAAATTCAATTACTATGTAACATTCAATGTTAAATTTTGTGGGTGTTCCTTGTCTAGTTAAATTAGTTTGTTTATTAGATTTTAGCTCCCACAGTTTTAAGAACATTTTGAGAGTATAAAATCTTCTTTGATAAGTTCTCGACCGAATGTTTGCGATAGTTATTCGATCAAGTATTCACTGACTGTAGTATAAAATGATCTGAACAAATTGATTTATCTAAAATGTTTTTACATTAAGGCATGGTAAGTAACTAACTCTAAATATATCAGTTAATTATAAATTACATTGTGTAAAACTGTCAATATATTTTGTATTAAATTAAAATCATGAATAATAAATCATGGGAACCAAATTCATACATAATCGATATTATATATAATATAATACACAGTTTTAGTTATCAATGAATAATTTTGTTATTTATGAACAATGTTCATGTAATATTTTGACACAATCAATTGTGTGATATATTCAATTATTAAATTATATTTTATAATAAACTTCAGCAATAATTTAACTAAAAATTAAAATATCTTTGAAAATTTAGTCTAGGTAAAACCTACACATTATTTACATTTGTATATTTTCGCCATTTGTATAATTAGTAAGTAGAAAGTCGTAAAAATCTTAATGATATTGATACATTAATAAATAATGTTTTATTAATTATTTTTTTCTGATTACTAAAATAAATACGTTTTAAGATATCACCCGTCTGTTTTGTTATATACATTTGCGTTAATTTTGAATAAAAAAGATAAAAAAAAAGACAATGAAACAAAAACTAAATAAATTGAAGGTTATTATTCGAAAACAGTAGATATAATTTGAGTGAAATGCACAACGGAAAACTTAATTCTAATCGAGAGATTTCATATTTCAGAATTCTTATTCAGAATTTCAGAAAACTTGATAAAACACTTCTTAAAGTGCTCATATTTCCAACCTCTTACGGAAATCGGGAAAAGACTTCTTAAAGAGCTCATATTTCTGACTTCTTACAGAAATCATAAAAATTACTTCTAACGGAGATACTTCTAACGGAGGTCATAATTCTGACTTTCTTCGAAAATTAGATAAAAGATTTCGAATTAAGAATTCTAACTTCTTCCGAAGTAAGAAAAAAGACTACTTCTAAAGTTCTTAATTATGACTTCTTAAAAAATAAGTAATTACGACGTCATGATTTAGACATCTTAAAGAAGAATATTTATTTTTAAGACTTTCTGATTTGGATGTTTGCTGCGCTTCTAGAATTATCCTTATCAATAGCTCTTTTACCTTTTTACAACTTAAAAGATTGTATTTAAAAAACATATTTGCTTATTACTTTAAAACTTTTGATATTAAGCAGCCAATGCAATTTTACAATATAATTAATTTTTAATTTAATAAATGCATTTTTGTTTTAATCGTATTTCATAACAATTAATATTTTTGTCCATATTTTAGTTTACTTTGCTATTCTGTAAAGCATGTTGTTAGCAGTTCAATTTTTCTTAACTGTATATTGTTAAAATTAATTACACGTTTTCTTAATAAATTAAGTTCAAAATCGATCACTATGTATTCGAAAATAAATGGAAACTCGCAGGACGGTACATTCATAACAAAGTTTCAACACATATGGCTGGAAAATAAACATAAAAATAATAAATTAAAATTATCATTCCGGGAAAAAGAATACTGTAATTAGTAGCATTTTGTGAGCTTGATATAGTTAAAAAAAGAGTAAAGAATAAAAATTATATTTTTTTATAAAAGTGCAAAACAATGTTGAAGAATACTATAATTTATAATAAATGACTTTCGGGAGATTGTAGAAAATAATTTTATTCACATTAGTCATCATAATTCTTAGTTTTATACCTTTTTTTTTAAATTTTAATTTCAGTTAATAATAAAATAGAGAAAAATTTATTTTAATCTCTAACGAAGATTTATTAAAAGTATTTTTATATTATTTGTAAAATTATTTTCACTGTTTGAAAATATCTCGTTTTTCCAAAATGGAAAATTTGTGTATAAACTTTGACCAATTTCCCATGTAAAATAATATGAATAAAGTTGTATTTCGTAGCTATGGCAACGCTGGAATACAATTTGAATCATGCTGTGAATATAGTAGAATTTACACGCTGTGTTTTTGTTATGAGGTTAAGATATTAATTTCGTTTCGATAGAGTTAAACACTAGATCTTCACCGTTTCCAATACATAAATATTCACTACATATAGTAAATTTTGAAGTTAGTAACTAATAATACGCATTCAATATATTTATTACTAAACTTAGTTAAGATTATTTATACCTATGTAGAATATTACAATTTGTGTACAACAAATATATCCCGATTAGTATATAAGCAAAGACATCGTTCGGTAATTGCAACAGAAATATTGTAGATGAAAATTTAACCAATGTGGTAAATGGCTTTAATGTAATTCTAGATTTGTTAACATGGCTATTGTATAATACTTAGTGGATGAATTGTAAAAATATTTTTTTTATTTTTAATAAATTCAAGTAATAATAATTATAACTATGAACACAGTCGAATTGTTCCATTTTGTGTGAGAATGTCAGATTCTACAACTTTATTAATATTATTATTTTCAACTATTTTTGTTTCATTAACACATTATATATCTTTTACAGAAGTCAAAATAGCATCTGAACAAAATAGACAGAACGTCTATTATACTTTTTAATTGAAAAACAAATACAATCGGGCTCGCTTTCCGCTAGATGTGAAATGTTTCCAATTCTATCTAGTGATGACACGATGAAATCAAGACCCAGTTCAAGACTAAGACTTATCTGAACTAATACTTTCGTTTCTTTAATTAAATTTTCTATGCATTATTAATTTGTAGACTATTAAAGGTATAAATTATAAATAGATGATAATTAATAATTTACTCATAAAACACTTTATTTCATTGTAATCATAATAAGTTGCATGTCTGAAACTCTACAGAGTCCTAAATTTGTAAAAAGTGCTAATCCTATTACCGTCCGTTGGCTTGTTATGACTTTGAACATTATATATTTAATATTAAGATCTCATAAAGCAAATAAGTATGGAACAATCGGTTTATTCCACGATAAAAGCATACTGAAGTCGCTACATATATTTTGATTCATGTATTTATCGGAAGTTGTTATTTTTAACTTAGTCTTGCATTTAGCTTTCGTCTTACATACTCAAGCAATTATCAATAAGTTATTTTTAGCATTGTCGTGCCCATTTAGTCTTGGTCTTTCATACACGGTCTGGGTCTAAGTCCCGGTCTTTGACTTTCTGGTGTATAAATAATCTTGATCTTGGTCTTGTTTTTTTTTCAATACCAAGACTGCAAGACCAATTACGCTCATCACTAATTCTGTCTACATTTCATTAAAATAGCTTAATAGACGTTCTATTTATAGATGTGCAAATGCCATTTCATTAAAACGGATATAATGTGTTAATACTACAAAATTTGTTAAAAATAACAATTTGAAATTTGCGGAATCTGATAACCGCATACAAAACGAAACAATTCGAATCTATTCAAATAATAATATATTAAAAATTTTGTTACAAAAATACATAACCTTTCAAATTAACTGGAAAAATAAGAATAATGCAACTAATTAATCTTATGGAAGACTGTGTTCAAACTGCGAGAATTATTCATGTTAATTTACGAAAGTGTTCGCTTCAAATAGATAGTTTTTCATTTTTTGTCTACCTTAATTCATAAACTTTGATTCCAACATCTACTTCACGTAGAATATAGAATTTCAGAAGGTATAAATTAGTATAAGCATATCATTTAACTGTACATTAAACACTTAAATCGTTTGAACAGCACAGTAAATATCAATCCTTTGTATATAGCAAAATTATACATACATGTTAATGAAGAGTATATAATAAATTAGCAATTATTGCATACAAATAATACTTGAAATTACTTGAAACTGAATGACAATATCAATATCTTCGTACACACATTAAGAGCGTTTATGCACAGCTGTTATTGACATAAAGGAGTGTGCTTTAAACAAGCTGTTGACTTAAATTACATGTAATATGCATTGAATTTCTTTTGAATTACATTGTAATATGCATTGAATTTTCGGGCTGGAATAAAAATACTTATCCAAATATTTCAAAATTTGGTATGCACAATAAGAACATGCACAATAAGCATGTCGAAGAGTTTTTCTCGAATAAAAATTCCGTTCACATGCCAATATTGTGCATATATAATTTTAAAATATTTTAGTATTAATATTTAGTATTTTTTGAGTTACATGGGGGCGGAAATTGAAATATTTGCTATTAAACTATTAAAGATATAATATATTTTGGAAATATTATATTTTGGTGTAATTTGAATTTTTCGGCTAAAACGAAATTACAATTCTTGAAAAATATATTACGATGCTCACCTATTTTGGACAAATAACATGGTATTTATGCAAAATTATTTGGACCAGAAAAATTATGAAATAATAATTATGATATAGGCTTAACGTTACTTTAATTAAATATCAGATACCTCAAATTTACCTCATACCTGTATTCATTTTTGGCACTGAGACAAAATTACTCAAAAAATTTTTGTAATATTAAAAAATTGTCGTTAAATTAATAAATAACCGGGTAGATGAATGACAAAAAAGCAAGCATTTTCTAAAGACTGATTTGTTCATATCATATCACATTTATGGTGTGAAGAAATAACCAGCCGTCAGTCAGTCTAATTCGTTAGCCTTTGCCAAGGCTGAACGTTGCAACTACTTGACGAAAAGTAAATTTCGAGCAATATATTGACTAAAAATAAGTATTCAAATTAATGAAATGTTTTAAATGATGAATTTTATCAAAAAAATTATTTGGAGCTTTTTTAATTTTCCGTAATTTTCGTGATTTTATAAGAAAACCTCAAAACACCGACCTATAGTTTAAAATTTTTGTTTGCTGTTTATGGGTTTTCTAGCAAAATTGAGTTCTAACATATTTAAAATTATTATTTATTTTACAATCTGCTGGTTTTCGAGTTATTCCATAAGCATCCGATAAATCGGCCTGTGGATCGGATTTCTAGCTAATTCTTAACAACTACCCAATCGTTAAATAGATGTTATTTTTGAAAATTAGTGGTCAGGGTAAGTACTAATTTTTTTTGAATTTATATAATAAGTGAACGTGAAAAAGCTTCTATGGGCATTTGTATTCTTTGGTAGCATTCATTATTCAGCGAAAGCTGAGTTATTTTTTCAAAAATTAAAACCATTAACTAATTAAACAATATGTCATGTAAATTCATTTTAGAGTAGTAAATGATACTGCCGTGAGGAGATGCTCTCGATCCCGGCAGATTTCCTAATACTTATATTATGATTTAATTGATAAAAAAACAGTAATCAATGTCATCCAGCTCGGTGTGTAGGTCTTTACAAGATAGAACAATATTATAAAAAATGGGGATTGAAATTTGGAGGGTTTTACCAGGACGAAACTGCTTATGTCGAATTTCTTAGAGCTTTGTGCATCTGTACAGTCCCTTTAAATTGTATAAGAGGTTTAAAAACGTGTATAATGATTACAAAGATTACTGTGAAGCAGGTGATTTGGGGGTTTTAACTACAATTTTTTAGTAATCTAAACATATGATTGAGTAAGAGACGACTAGTCGATACTAACCGTGTTATCACAACAGTTCGCCTCTTACGTATATGCAAATATTATTAAATTTTTTAAGTATTTTTTAAATTATTTGTTCGTTATTTTATAATTATAATTTATAAGTGATTTGTCTGGATATGTTATTATAACACAAGATGGCCGATATCCCAAAAATGTAAAATTCTTTCAGATTCTAAGTCATTCAATTTATATTTTGACATTTTAATAATTTATCTTATCACTCTGATAGATAAATAAAAGCATAATTATTACACAAATATTTTTCGTTTCATTTAAATATAATTTTAATTGCTCATTAAAATCAAATAAATCAGAAACATTATTATAACTCCTCAGATAGCATCAGTTGTCACCATATTGAAATGACATTGATTATTATGTACAGTTGACGTCATTTGTTTGTTGCCATCTTCATAGTACACTGCAGACAACAGCTAGATCATTTAAAATGCAATTACCATTTACGTACATAGATAAGAAAATTTTTAAAAGCAAAGTGAAATAATTTAAATAAACGTTAAATGTTTAATGTCTAGTGGAAAGTGATTGATAAAAGTGCTGTACATAAGAAAACAGATATTGAATAAAAAGAAATACTTTAAAACTTAACTCTAAACGAATCTATGTAAACTAAAGGTCAAGTACATCAAAGTATATTAAGAAGGCAATCGTAATCGCGTTCCTTTTATCTACACCTTTTCTTCCTCTGTACCCTTTTTTAGAACACGTCATTACCTGAAGACAAAGATGCCTTCTAGCATAAGGTGACAATTATACAGTTGTCGGCGGAGCTGGTTTATTCGTTCTTATCCAAGCGACGATAGTTTGATCTACCAACCGCTCCTTTTTTTATTTATACGTACATCGAACGTCTGATATGAAATGAAAAAACCTGTCCTGATTGGCCAAAAAACCAAACAACGTCCTATCTCCAGTTTGATTGTAATTGTGAGCAATGCATCTTCTTTCATCTTTCGTTGCTATAGTTCCAAAATACTTCTTTAACAAGCTATGTTCATATGAGTCCATAAATATGATTAAAAATAAAAAGTTTCTCAAAATTTATAAACACATTTTAAATGAAATATCATTTATATTTTCAATTAAAAATAATTACCCATGCAACTTCGTTGGTCATTTTTACAATTTTCAACACACTAATAATACAGTAATACATTTTCTAAAATTATTCAATAATTTTTATTTGACATTTTCTTTACAACTTACATTGAACAAATAACTATATTTTCTAGAATTGCGAATGTTTTATTACAAATTTTATGATATTCGTCGAGCATCAATTGAGTAAAAAATTTCTTCCATGTTTAATTTTCGGTACGAATATTGCCTAATCAATTGTTTGATCGAGATATTGTTTCTGGGTTAAATAATGGTTTTTTGTTTAATTTATAAACAAAACATTTATTTTTGAAAAGCCCTTTACTTTATTTGGAGAACATGTTAACTGGAGAATAAAATATATAATAAAATGTAAAAGTTCTATTTTCACAAACTTGTAATTGCACATTATAGAAAAAAAATTTTAATAATATAAATTTCTATCTGGAATTTTCTAAAATTTTCAGTTTAACTCTTAAATTAATTTCTGTCTCGTAAGTATACACCAGATAGAAAAAACAACTTTTAGAAATGTGTTCTTTGAATGCGATAATTACTGGACACTGCAAATCTTCGCATTTAATCAAAATTTAACCAAAGTATTACGTAGTTATATGTAAGCGTAAAATTGTGTAATTCAATTTGTTTTAATCGGCGCAATGGCGATCATGACATAAACGACGTTGATGAAAATTCGTAATCTCGATTAATCTGAAATAATACTAGTTAATTTTTCTACGAGTGTTTCATCTCGCAATCTTTTTAACTCCGTATCTTTCTTGTAATATCTGTAGTATTCGTATCTTAATTACAACATGAAGTTTTTTGTTAAATTAATTTGCATAGATATAAGATTTCTGGTATACAACATACATTATTTAAAATAGGTGTGTGCTGGTGACATAAGTAATTAAAATATATTTAAGGGTTCTTGTGTATTAAATGTAGTTGTTTCTGTATGGTTCAACTACAGAAAATAATATATATAGACCAAATAATGAATAAAAACGTGGAAGTAGTGTATAAACAGTGGACAAACATTTATAGGGGTTATAACAAATACAAACCTTTGCTAAATTTAACTTATCAAATGTTTGTTTATTACCACCGAAAGCAGCCTTTTTGACTTAAAGCGCTATTATGTATTAAAACCAGGTTCATAGAATAAACAAACCAGACCTTGCTTATAGGTTTCACTATTTCACACCCCACCACCCCATCAAATTTCAAAAGGAATAGAAAAAATTAAAGAAAATTAATACTGATTGATTGTTCTAATTTTGAAAACTCTCAAATGTTCTAATTTATATATATGATAATAATTTATTTTTAATTCAAATAAAGTAAATATTCATTACCCAAAAAAACTGGCTTGTAAATGTCTTGATCAGTTTCATTAAAAAAAAAAAAAGTAAATAATTATAATAATAAACGTTTTTTATTCAACCTTAATACTAACTAAGTTCTTAAACTAATGTAAGTGTACTTAAGTAATTTTCTTAAGATTAAAAGCTTTTTCTTAAAATTAAGTCTTAAGACTATAATCTATGAATTATCTACTACATGCTTATTTTTGATTAGCACAAGTCAGGTCTAATCACGTCTTGATCGAAGGTGTCTATGTTAGGTTCTGAGAAGATTACTCTTTCCAATCTCGTAGTTTCGTTCAACTTTCTACATCTTTGTTTTGGAGTTATCGTGATGGCAAACAAAAGGATGGTCGGAAATGGACTAATTTGGTGTTTTTATAAACACTTATACCAAAATGTTGTTTTTGTGATTAATATTAGGTAGCGTTACACACTTGAGACTAAAAATAATATAAATAATAATAGCAATTTGAAAAATTTTATTATACTTATTTTTATCTCAAAAAATAGTTTTCCATAAATAGACTTCGATTGATATATGCCTGGGTTCCTCACCCGCCATGTTAAATTTGAATTAAATAATACATAATTTTTACAAAAAAATTGATTGTGGAGAATGCTTCAAAATGAATGCTGTTCGTTCATATGATATAAATATAGAGGGTAAATGTCAATTTTATCAGGTATTAAAGTATTCAATTTCCGTTCAGAATTGAACTTATTTCCTTTGACACTCAATGCAATATCATTTATTGAGAACAGTGTCAACATATAATGTATAATATAACATTCACAGACAATAAACAGTGCTGTTTTTTATTTATGCATTTCGGAATATATATGAAAAAACTAACTAGTAATTTTGTTTTGTATAACATTTTAACGTAATAAAATAAGACCTTTCTTTTGAAAAAAATTGAATTGAAAGAAATGTGTACATCGTTCTATTCAATATTGGTTTTTGAAATAAAATGATAGGTGTACGTCAAGAATTACTCGGTCTTAATCACTCCGATAATTTCATAACAAAAATAACTCCATATCAAATCACTCCACTATTAAGCAGCAATGCTTAAAACATTCATGTCGGGTTATAATGTTAATAATATACAATTTAATGTAAGCAGTATTTGTGTTGATCCATTATTGATTCCTGTTAATAGCTGTAAGTCAGTTTGTTCTGTATATGTAGTTCTAAGTTTATTGGCACTGCTACATTCCTGTTTTTTTTTTTATAATACACAATATAGTCTCCATGAGTTGTGAAACTTATCTGTTGTAAAACGTGTCACATTCTCATGAAAATGTATTTTGCCGTCATACATATTCACATTTACCCTTGTTATTAAGTAGAAACTTTTTGGCTTTTAGGTACAAACTGATAATAAAAAGTTTTGAATTGTTCAAAACAGGATTATTCTTCATAGAAATTGTGCGACCCCGTGGATTATTAGTAAATTGTTTTACTATCCTTAAGAACATTTTAATAAACATTTTTTTTGTAATTACAAAATAGGCATTGCTATAATATCGATTAAAGAATAAAAATACTAGTAATTAGAAAGCTTTGTGTGTTCGATATCTATTGTTATTATTAATGGTAATATGCACTTTATATGTCTAGTTAACCTGTGCTATTTTATAAAATTAGAGATCATAGAAAAATATGATCAAGATTTCTTTCGATTCGAAATAACATTTAGAAACTTTTCGAAAAATTTACTCGCTCGGCAAAACAGCAGAAGTTATGAATGTATGAAAAATTCGAAATTTCGAGTTTTATATGAGTAAAAGTTACTGTTTTTTACTAACCAGATTTAGGCAACTTTTATTATAGATTCGTAAAGAATGAGAAATTTACAATAAATGCATTATTTACTTATGTTAATTTATTGGTAAAATTTAAACTACTCACATACATAATCACCTAGTTTTTGTTTTAGCACATATTATTTTTTTTAAAGTATAAATGTTTAAATGTAATGCTTATGGAGATTTTTTTAACATGTTTTAAGAACACAACATCTAAATTACGGCATATATTCAATGTTTTTTTGTATTATTTTTCACGAATATTTGTTATCCGCGAGTGTACCATTATGTTCAGAGTGTTGTAAAAAAAAGTATATTTTTCCTTCTTAACACATTCAATACATTTTAGAAAACAACACATTTGAGAAATCAATATACAAGTTTTGTTGTAAAAATTAGGTTGTGGAAAACAAAATCTATTATTTTTTTCGGTGTTTGTGACAGTAAATATCGTATCACTATCGACACTTTGTCCAAAATTCACCAAAATTGGCTTTTTGTTTTCATATTACCTTTAGTTGTGTCACGAAGCTTTTGATTAAAAGCGGACTGCCGGGAGTATTTGTGTGATTTTTAGATTTTTATGATTTTCTCGAAAAGGGCTCCGACGTGTTTTCTCAAACTAAGAAAGCGAGGCATAACATTTCAACGTCTTCAACTTTTCATAGAAACATTTTTACCTGTCTCTGGGAAAATTCAAATCAAGAAGACAAATTGAATTATTCATATTTAGTTACAAACATAATACCGTATATACTTTAATTCATTGATTTATTAGTGTTTTGTATAATTAGCTTTTGATTTTGTTTGCTTACGTATAAAGGAAAAAAAAATTATATAATATAATAGTAAAACAAAATCCTGTGATGCCTTGCGTCGTAGCAGATAAATTTACAAATTGTTCGGTATATTTATAATATAGATTAACATTATTCACATTCTTTTCCTAGGTTGATGAAGGTTGTTGTGAAAAACTCTTGATACAGAATCTGTATTATATTATTACAGGTGTACGGTGGAATTGAATCCACCTAGACATATAATACAAAACTTTCTACTATATACAAGTTTTGAAAATTTGGCATAACGCCATGTACTGGGATGATAACAATAATGATATGATGGTGTGTTTTTACCTGGTTTTAATGGTTTGTTTTCAATCCACTGGGTGAATTATTGAAATTAGCTTTCTGAATGGACTAACGAAAGTTTGAAGACAATACGAACAAATTTTTAGAGAATCGGAAAATTGGATTACAACATATGATTCAGTACAATAATAGTGATTAATTTTACACGTTTGATCTAGGATCAGATCACGATTAGAAAGAACTCGTACACAAAAACTTGTGTTTCAGAAATCAGCTAAGAATTCGAGTGATTCGATGAGATTGAACTCCTTATGTTCTATAAAAAACTAGCTGTATCCATACGAAATGTAAACATAAAAAGTATTGAAAAAAATCGAAAATGAATCCTTCTGATATTAATTTTTTCAAATAATCAGTAAATATAGACCGTGGGTACCAAATATAAATACACTACTGTACAATATGGCTTAATTGAGCTTAATAAACCAGAATTCATGGAAGTTTATTCTTATTTAATTATAAGAAGAATACTATTAAATCATCATTGCAAAAAAAAAACCGGTCACTTTAATTGAATTATGAAATCTTGCTGTAGAATAACAAAAGTAAATATTCGGGCCACAAAATAGGGAACAATATGCTGGCAACAATATACTAAAATTTTATGAAGATTCACAAGGCATTCCAAGCGATTTTATTTTTAGCTACTTTTAAAGTAATATTCTTTTCCATATATCAAAACAATTGATGAATTTCCGCGTTTAGTTCTCCTACATCTCATCCAATTAATTGGCCAATAACTCAAATGAAGAGTCATGAGTCCTTGATGTTCTTAGACCAAAAAAAACAACTTTCTATGTTTATTAGAATAGGCGATATCTAACTTCGAGAGAGGAAAATTCCATTAAGAGTTGAATATCCACACCTTGATTTTCTTCATCTTACAAATTTACATACAAATAGTTCCAATTTCAAATTCCTTCCATTTGAGCTATTAAACATTCAAATTGAATGAGTTGGAGATTGTTAAGAGCACAACATACTCGCATCACCTTTTTTGAGTGATTTATTGTTTAGAATTTAAATTTCAAATTTAAGCTATTAAATTATTGCCAACAATTAATGCTGCGGGGAAGCACACAGGTCAACTAGTACTCCTAAAAATTGGTTTAATTCACAATTTTCGGTTGGATCAGTTTTTATTAAACTTGTCGTATGTAGTGCAAGTATATGGATGATATAAATGAAAGCATTAAATAAAATGCCATATGTTGCTTGCATATAATATATTTAAAGGTATAGCACATAGAAGAATAACTCCTCTAATAATGAAAACGGAAATTTAGTTCAGTAGTTGGTGTTGTATATATATATATATATTATATATATATATATATGAAAATGAAAAACATATTTCAACATTAAAAATGTTTATTACGTAACAGTCAACACTCAGGTACATAATATATTCTTTCTTATATTATATACACTAAACTGTATATGGTAACGAAAATTTTTCTATGAAATATTTTTGAAATTTATTTCAGAATAAAGTATAAATTGTTCGTTCATACACAAAAGTTTTTTTATATTCTGTAATGGTAAACTCATAGGTGTGCTCGGTTTCAACGAATTAAACAGTGCTATTAACTTCCTAGTGGAGAAGTTATTGTAATGAGGCCAATTTTGCGATTCCCGAATATTGACATCTCTTTAGGTTTTGTTTATGTGTATAAATATTTGTTCGTTCGTTTGTACGTTCGTAATAATTTTTCGTCTTGATTATTTCGAGATCAAATAATCATATCTATGTGGAACTACTTTGATTCCACGCGTAATTACGTTACTTACAACAGAGGCGAGAAAGCCTAGTTGGTAGATAGCGTTTGGGGATCGATTCTCGGTCAAGACTCCGTTTTTATACAAAGTTAATTTTTAAACAACGGGTAATATATACAATCGTCCAACTAACCAACCATCAAATAGGGTATCTCGCCTCTTACTATTAAAACATCATACTGGTATAAGTATATACAGCTGAAAAGAAAACTTTCGAACATCATTTTCTCCGAAACTATTCAGCGTTGCAATATAATTGAAAGGGGAGAGCACCTTACGGGGGTACAATAATTAAACGCAATCTCATTTCAAAATATAAATCCAAAGGTCGTAGTCTCTCATTCTTTGTTTCACATTTACGTTTTTGCATATCGATACAAATTACACCATTGTAAACAGTGAACAATGGTCGTCAAATATATAGAATCTTTATAGAAACTCCACGTACATATTTTGAATACAATATGAAGTGAAAATATATGGTTTTTCATACAAATAAAACACTATATTTATTGGAAATAATTTCAAATAAATACCACCTACCACCTACACTACGGTAGTATTCGATACTTTCACAAAACACTATAAAAACATGTTATTGTTTGTAAAAGTTCATGCATTCAAGGAAATAAAATAAATACGATTGAAAATTTATTATATAAATTCTGTTCCCGTTTTTTAACAAGACCATATACCATTATAAATGTATTCTTTATGTTACCATTTTGAACACAACTTTTACTTGAAAACCCAACATATAGTTTTTTCTTTCTATTCAACTCCATAAGCATAATTGTGTTTTATATTGAGAAAGGTGTAAATGGTGTCTGTGGTATGAGTATGTCTATTATAGCCTGTTTTGATACTACGATGTTATTGAATCTAGAAAGATTGTTATTTTATATGGATATACTCGAGTCAATTGAGTTTTAAACAAATTTAAAAATTGAGTTTTGAAGAAATCAATTATCAGAGTTTAGATACGCGACATCTGATTGCGTTTCAATGCTTGCACTATTTTTTATCATTTACACTCTTAAAATACTCAAAATATCCAGTCTATATGGTAATAAATGCACATATAATAATAATGTGTATTATATTTATATATGAATTTATAAGGAAAATTTGAGCTAAAATTATAGCGAATCTAAACATTTTATGAAAAAATATTTAAAAAGTTTTTTTTGTTTTAAATAAATTTTCCTTCTATCTTTTATGGATTAAAAGTTAGGTTATCAAAAAAAAAGTTTACAATCTTGATCTGATTTTTTAATTCTTAAATACACACCCTAAATTTCGACTCGCTATCTTGTTCGTTTTTGAGCTATTATGCTGACAGACGGACGGACGGATATGCGACAATAGGGTAGTTCTATAAACACATGAACTAATATATTGATTTGTGTCTTCAATATTTTTCGTTACAAACATTAGACTAAAACTAATATATTAATTCTCTGGCACATATATATATATATATATATATATATATATATATATATATATATATATATATATATATATATATATATATATATATATATATATATATATATATATATATATATATAAATGTTTTGTGGTATAAATGCTAAAAATATTTGGCAATGTACTTGCGTACATCTAGGAGACTAGCCGACTTTGTAGACCAGTTCAAAGAGCAAGTACATTGAATGCCATTTTTAACAGCTATACCACAAAACATTTATATATATATATATATATATATATATATATATATATATATATATATATATATATATATATATATATATATATATATATATATATATATATATATATATATATATATATACATATATATATATATATATATATATATATATATATATATATATATATATATATATATATATATATATATATATATATATATATATATATATATATATATATATATATATATATATAAATGTTTTGTGGTATAGCTGTTAAAAATGGTTGGCAATGTACTTGCGTACATCTAGGAGACTAGCCGACTTTGTAGACCAGGTCAAAGAGGCGTTCTTCAAAGTTGGAATATCGGTGGTCGGATATACGTACACAAGCACATTGAAATTTGGGTATAAATTTCAAAAATTTGCTTGCAATGTGCTCGAGTATGATTATCCAACAAGCCACTTCATGACTATATAGAACGTTAAAATTTAAACAATATAAAATTCCTTAGTATAATAACATATTTTTAAAGTGATGCAACAACGATTTGAATAGCACTTTGTACTAATAATGACATATGAGGTACTCTTATAACGTTTTAGAAAGACTTCTGATGGTTTGACACCTGATTTTGTAAAAATCATGTATACAAATTTACAAGCCGTGTTAAATAGATATTTAAGTACTCAAACTTGTCCAGCTCTTTAACTATAAGAATTATAAAAACTATTCACATTTTAATTCACCGATGGTCAAAACCCTCAAGCTTCATGACTATTTGACAATTCTTATCGCCTTAGGAAATAAATTTTTTTCCTGAAAATGCATCTGATGATTTTGTACGCAAATTACCTAAATGACCAAAAAAATCCGACCTTTCTGAATATAACCCTACTCAGATGGGTTATTTTCCTTACAAATTGTATAACTTTAAAAAAAAATTGTTACAACCGAAAATTCAAAATTTGTTATATAAAAAAGACGTATGCTTCATTTTTCCTCACAATTCAAAAAAAAAAGGTATATTACAAAAAAAAAGAAGAAGAAAACAAAATAATTCACACTTTGTGTTAAATAGAAAATATTCCGAAGAATATTACTGAAAATCCTCGTATAATAAATAAATGGTAGTGTTTATAAAAGGTAATGTAAATATTATTCAATTTTATAGGACACGATAAATAGTACTTTAAAAATACAATTTTTATACTGAATTATGACACGAGACACTCTTTCTTCTTACCTTATGAGAAACAAAATATTATTATTTTTATAACGACATGTGCATGTATACATATATGTATGGATTTAATAAATAATTTATAGTTTAGTAACATCCATAAAGCATTTGGAACACTTGTTTAGAATTTAAGATGAGTAGCAAAATTATATTAAAAGCTACTAAACACGTCAAATAATAAGCATGTATGATTATAAATAATGATTTTTGTATTCTGTTATCTTTTCTAGCAGTGTTATATGTAGTGATCATACTTTTTAACCGACCTCAAAAAAAGAATACAATGTTAATTCAGCCCGTTAAGCTTCTAAACAGTCTTGCAAAATTTTATAATTGCATATACGTTTGTTCTCAGAAACTTTAACTGGATATCAATAATTTCTATATCATAAAGTTACCCTCGCCTAGAGAACAGTTCATCATGATCTATCCAGTTATGTTTATGAGAGATATTAATGAGATTGTTAAATTCGTACCACGACTGATAGACCACTTAATAATCCGGAGAATGTGGAAAAGTGATGGAACTTAAAAATTATCTTTTGAGGGTTTTTGGGGCCGCGGATCACAAATGCAAGGTTTAAAAGAAAGTGAGGATAGCTACAACTCCATTTAAACAAGCCATAGAAGTAACAGAAATAAGAACATTTTTATAAAATTCAAAATATCTGATTACGAATCTTAGGTAAAAAGTAAATAAAGATGTGACCTCATTAAAACTAGCCCTGGATTGGACAGAGTTTAAAAAAACTTTAAATTCAATTTTAGGGGTGATTTTAACACGATTGTATCCATCTTCAAGTCAGATTCGTGACTAGCGATTCCATAAACCAAGGAAGAAGATTTACGAGGTGAAAGTTATAATTTTGAAATTTTTTTATCTCTGTCACATAGGAGTGGTTTTATTGGAGTTAAAACAATCCTAAGGTTCTTTATGATATCAAATTCTCTGTTTTAATGAGCATGTAATCATCCTCAATTGGCTTTTGACTTCAGATTTATGAACCTAATTCATCAACCTAAAAACCCCAGAGAGACAATTACAATTCCCGAATACTTAAAAGAATAATTTTTAAAATCAAAGCTGTTCTACCACCTTTCCACATTTCAACAATTTTTTCGGCTTATTTAATAGTGAGACTGAGGTTAATGGTGGTGAACGTTCCAAATAATAATTTTTAAAATCAAAGCTGTTCCACCACATTTCAACAATTTTTCCGGCTTATTTACTGTATGAAGATATGCATCAGAAGATAATAATCAGATTTCGATAATTCTTAATATACTGGCATGGAATATTACCATAAAAACTTGAAGAAATGATTAAGCCCTAAAGTAAAGGGCCGAAAAAGACAAACAAATTTTAAAGAAACAAACATTTTTTAAATACAACTTTTATGGTATTAAAACGGTAAAGGGGATATTAAAATAGAAAGTTTCTTGAATTTTTCATATAAAAATAAAGAAAGTATTTATCAAAGCATGGTGGAAGCGCAAGTGAAAAGAATTAAGTCTTACAACGCTATCTTATTATTTATATTGGTATTATTTTAGTATATTGTATTATCATCCGATTTACATATGTATGCTCAATTTCAGATCATTACATACACAGGCAATTTGGGCAGTTAAACTATTTAACTGGAAGCTTTCAAAATAAAATTTTTTTTTTTTGTAAAAATAAAGCGACCTCCAAAAAATTAATTAAATTCTAAAATAATTTTAATTAATTTCTTTTTGACCGACCAATAACGATAAATGAATGCTAATAACGATAATTGAATTTTAACTTTTATGTTTTGGAGGCGGCTTTATTTGAGCGTAAAATTTGTATTTTATTTTATTCCATATTCAGTTTTATTCGTGCTTTAGTCAACTTTACGTCAACTGACACAGGAAAACTTTTTTTGTAAACTCATTTTATGCCTGTTTTGGATGTAAATTAGTGTTACGATTTATTTAGGAATCCGATGAGATTAGTGTATTTAATACGTAACTTTTTTCTCAACAGGTTTTAGCCGATATACATATAAAACATCGGGGAGTCCTTTAAAATATAAACCATTACTCTAAACAGAGCAAAACAACAAGAATGATGATCTTAGTAATTTAGCGCATTCTAGAAATATATAAATAATTCTCTTATATTTTTTCTATAAATATTTATTAAAATATGAATATTTTATGGAAACATTTAATGTAAATAGAATAATAATAATAAAAATAAAAACAAAATTGTTTCTATCTACCATGTAAAGTGGAAATTATAAATAGAAACAACACTACTACGTGAACATGAACTAAAACATTCTTTGAATTTTTTTGTTTGTTGTCTAATAGAATTTTTATAAGATGTTTTCTTCATGTTTATGGAATACATTCTTTGTATAGAAAATATTCATGAAAGATTTCCATATTACTTTTACAATTTATAAGAGCGGTACAATGATGTGCTTGTGTTTGTTTTTCTTTTATTTTAAGTTAATTTTTTAATTTTTACATATTTTATATAAATAGTTTGTGGTGTTTTTATTTTTTGTCTGGATATTTTAAATATTTATTTAATTTTATTCAAAATGTTAAAAAAAAAAGATTTACATGAAATGATTTATTATAGTCATATATAACAGTTCCTGGTAGAGAAATCATTCTCGAATCTTAGACTGGGAAGGTACGTTTGGGAGAAAAATGGTGAAATAATGTATGTGTAGTGTGCCATGGCATCATATAATAGTCTTTTTTATAATTTATTTGTTACATATCAGAAGAGGAAAAAATGTCTTTATCCATTTCCATTTCAGCGGATCTTAAACGAATCTTTTGCATTATTAAGTTTTATTCAGTATAATAATTTTTAAGTAAAAGTAGAAATAAAATACTGTTAAAATCCATTCAAATACTTGTTATTTCTTAAAAATAGCACATTCAGTAAAAATTTAATATTGTAACCTTTATTGTAGTGAGCTAAGTGATAATTCTTATAGCTGATCATTCTTATCATAAAGTACTAATTAGTGTAATTTCACTATTTTAATTCAATTTTATTTTTAAAATCTAATAATACATCTAATTGATATTACAAATCACAATCACATTTTAATGAATAATCATTTTGAAGAAATTCAATTTCAGGTCACGCAGTGGCTACGATTGATTGAGTTAAAAAATTAATATCCGTATCCTTATCCGCAGATCTCCATTTTTAACGATACTATACACCTATAATACCAATATTTATTTCTCGTCACACTTTTCAAAAATAATTATATTACTATTACGTTTAGCTGAAAAGCTTTAAATGAGTAAAAAATTGAAATGACATTTTGTTCGATTTTTCCAATTTAGTAATAAATTAATTTTAACATGGTAAAATAATTATAAATTATACAAAATATACATTATTAGTAAATATAGTTAAAAGTTGACGTATGTATTTATTTACTAATTCCTTTAAAAATTTTACTAATGATTAAATTTTCCATAATATAGCAAATAGAATCTGGATACCTTTTGTTATCAATTTACAAAACTATTGTTTGCATGTGTTCACAATATTAAAACAGATTTCTATTTAGATAAAATGTTCTATTTAATGATTTTAATTACTGCGTATTTGTATGATATTTTTTAAATTTAACCAAATCACATTTCAACTAACTCGGTTTATAATAACTACGGTCAAAATAAATCGGAGACCATAACACCCACTCAAATAACTCGGGTGTAAAAACAACTCGTTACACTAACGGCTCAATTAAAGAATGTCTCTTTTATTAAACATATATATTTAATTTGATAGTTATATATTATTAATTGTAAACTCTATTTGTGTTGATCTATTATTGATTATAGTTAATAACTGTAAGTAGGTAAGTTAGATTGTTTTGTAAATAGAGTAAAAGGTTTACTGACGCTTCTATGTTCTTGTTGTTATACTATTCGCCACGTGTATCAAAAAACTTCTCTGTCCCAAAAAATGGCATATTCTCATTATTGTAAATGTATTTTCTGGTGATACACATTAACATTTATCCTTGTCACTACAACCTTAGTGATACTTGAGGTTGATATTGTACTTGTCTACAGGTTTTTTGGACCTTATGTTCAACTTGTGATTAAACTACCCACAGTATATTTAAAAACGAGCTAGTAAAGGTCTGAATACCAGCTCAGTGGCCAAATGAGTAAAGGCACTAATACCGTCACCGGTTTGAATATTTAGACTGGAGGTTGCCGGGTTTGAATTTCTAAGCGGCAGTTTGATCAATTATATAAAAAACAAAAAACGGGGTTGTTGGGTGATAACACTTTCGTCGCTTAGATAAGAACAAACTAGCCGGCTCCACTAACAACATAATAATAATGTAAATTTCACCTAGAGTAAGAAGTCATCATTGCCTTCAGGTGATGGAGTATTCTAACAGAGGGTACAAAGGATCAAAAGGTCTAGGTACAAGATACGCGGTTTCGGTTCCTCTTTTAATATAGTCATAAGGTCTGAATGTTTTTTTGTCTCTTCCGTCCAACCTGTGAATGTCTGACTTGCTTGTTTTTTGGATTTAATTAATTTTTATGGAAGCTCACATTAGAAGAAAGAAAAATGTTTGCAATTTTTCCTCTCCTTGCAATTATTAATGACAGAGTAAGTAATGTCAATAACTCATTGATTGATTCTGATAGTCACGTAAATAATAACACACGTATTGCGAAATTTATATAAAAATAAATTGATATCAAATTCATTGTACATTTATTATTATTATTATTATAGGTTTGGTCACATTAGTAAACAAACGGGCTTATCACACAATATACAACAAAATGATTGTTTGGAATAATGATGTGTAAGCTTAAACACATATTATGCTGTTAATATGAACGTAGATTGGTATATATTGGTCCATTGCTTTCCATTACAAACCAACAGCAGGCAATCTACTCACACTTTAGCACCTAACCTGACTAATCCGAATCAATTTCATGTATTGTTGATGATTTTAACAATAATATTAACTGACATTTACATACAACGTTTAAATATACATGTAATATGTTTATCTAAACATGTCGTTAATAAAACTATACGTACAGGAATTATATAACGGTGGTCACATTATGTGGTTGATCAAAGAGTTTCATGTATACGTTTAATATCAATTTTCTAAATCTTATAAACGATCAAAAGAAGGTTTTTTGGAGAAAATTTAGTTACCCACTTTTAATGGGCTTACAGAAATTTCCTTAGAGCTTTAAATATGATTGTATTTATGTGTGAAATTTTCTAAAATATATTTTGCTGTGTCCGATGATCATGTATTCAGTTCATGATCACTTTCAGGCTTTGTTTTATTGATTCCATTTTTTGTCACTACATATTTCATTATTTTTATATAATATGTAATATGTCGTAGTGAGTACTATAAATAATAGGGAACTTTTATTTATAAATTATTTAATAACAATGAAATCAACCAGTCAAATTGTAAAATACAGTTCTTTACGTGAATAATTTGTTTACAAACAACGGATTAGCAAATGCGGAGAGTGTAAACGTTTACCCGTTTATTTTGTGTGCTAAAATATTCTTTAACAGTATTTTGAAAAGTGAAATTGATTATACGTAACAATCGATTCCAACAAAATTCAATGATTATATTAAAATTTCTCATAATGTCTCGCAAAAATTGCATTCTCATTGGATGAACGGTTCATCAGAGATCTTTCATGCCAGGCATTATATTTTTGATATGTTAAAATGATATCATCCGGACTAGCTCAAGCAAGTTAAAAATTTTCATGACTTAAAAATGAAACTCAATCACAAATTATTGCAAGTTATTGGGAAATCGACATTTTTTTAAGATTTTTTATTGTTAGGGACAAAAGCCGTTTACGGATTTAAATTTTGTGCTCGGTATTAAGTAGAATTTTTTTAATATCTAGTATATCTATCATTGTACTTCATTTAAAAGCTTAGTTTAGCAGGAAGTTTAATAGCATCGAAATAACTTTTTTATGACTATACCGCCGCTATTTTGTTATTTACGAAAATCATGACGGAATTTTCGAGTTCATGCTTTGAAGGCACTTGTCTTAAATTTGGCAAATATATTTAAACTTGGTAAATATATTACC
The DNA here is from genome assembly GCA_020423425.1 of Chrysopa pallens. NCBI lineage: Eukaryota > Metazoa > Arthropoda > Insecta > Neuroptera > Chrysopidae > Chrysopa > Chrysopa pallens. The sequence goes on along the minus strand of CM035592.1, from coordinate 32,046,964 downwards.
AACTTTTTTCCATTATTAACAAATTTATTCAATTTGTTGACCAAATATGTGTTTTAATTTAACTATTATTGACAATCAGGCAAATATCAAATGATAGTTGCTCTAGAGGGTCTTAATTTTCGATATGTACCCATAAAAATTTTGGAATCGGAACAAAAGGAATTTTATTTGTTACAAAATTTATAAATTATTAAAACTGCTTATGGCACCAATTAATTGGTTTATTCATTTCATCTTTACAATGAATTAATGTAATAATACAATTGTGTGTATCAAATCTATTTAATAAGTTATTTGTTTTACTCGAATGAACTTTTCTAATTTAGGCATTTCAACAAGTATATAGGATATATTGACAGTTCAATGTCTTGATTATGAAAAAAGTTTTGTAAAAGCTTGTTGCATGTTTTTTTTTTTCTTAAATATAGAGAAAAAAAATTCGTAATATTAAAAAATTCTTATTATTTATTTACAAAATTGTTTCAAAAAGTTCTCACAACTTTCAACGATTCCACTCTTTAGTATTTTTTCCCGTTACATACGACAATGAAAGAGGCTGAGTAAAAATAAATAGAGAAGTTGGATAACAAACAAGAAAAGTTGATGATTTTTATATTATCATCTTTTTTTTTTTTGGCTCTCTCAGTCACAAGTGCCACTTAACCTACATCTAAATACATGTTTTCTTGTATTTATTATGAGTAGATACTGTTTACATTTTCGTAAACTTATTTTCTATAGAATAAAAACCTTGTTATACGTGCGTAGAAAATTTTAATCGTTATTAACAAAACGAAAATTTAAATAAGTTTAGGCAACAACTACCAATGTAAATTGTTTTCATACTCGACATACTCGAGTATTTAAGTTTGAACTATTTTTAATCAATGGCATTAATAAAATATATTCAATACATTAATTGTGTTTCTAATTATATTCTAGTGTTTATTGTATTGATTTATTTAAATATTATTCTGTTTGTAGATCGACTTATCAAATAATTATTTTGTGATTTCGATTTATAAGTTTAATCGCATTTAAATATCTTTTCTAACTTGTAATAACGAATGTAAAATTTTTTAACATTGCAATAAATTTATACTGATACAAATTAAATAAAAAATTAACAATCCAACTGAAACCTAACTATTCATAATTAACTTGGATCTAAACCCTTCGTTTCTTAAACAGATAGTTCAAAAATAAAAACACTCTGGGATAGGGCACTAGTCACCCATCTATTTTCGGTTTATTATTATCTATGATCATGTACTATTAAATATAATTATTGCAGTATTTCGTAACCATAGAAACGAAAGGAAAAAATTGGATAGGTACAAATAGGTATGTACAATTTTCGCTGCGTTAGCATACAATAATATTTTTAATATGTCTGTATTAGCTGTTATTGATCCAAACAAAAAAATGTATTCATTATAATTTATTTTGTTGTTGAGTAAATATGAGAACATTATTTTTACACAAGAGTAAAGAATAATCCCAGAAGTGCTATTCTTTTATTTTTATGTCGATACATAAATATTGCATATTCGAAATTAAAATGTCTTATATTTGAAAATGGCATTTCATAGAAATATATAAACAAATTTTCAAAACGTAATATAATTTCTCTAAAGATTATTTTTTTATAAAAACATCTTATTCTATTTTCGTGAGACTCGATTAAAAAGGTAAATTTTTTATTTAAATTCAATTTTTTCTAGATATTTTTTTTAAATTGAATGTATATCAAATAAGTGAAGATAACAAAAAACAGAGTTAATTGCTTAAATACTCGATATATAATTGAATACAAATTTTTTTACCATTTTAAATCATGTAAAAAATAGTCTAAATTTCTATAAATTTACTCTAAATTTCTACTAATCAATAATTGGAAAATTAAATTTAAATTATTAAATTTTGAATCTTAAATTTAAAGCAACTGTGGCATTTTCCAAACAAATAGTATATCAGGATTAACCATACAAATCTCAAATCTCACAACAATCTCCAATTCGTTCAATTTGTGTTTTTACTAGCTCCAATTATAGGTCTTGAGTAACTGAGTGTCCTTAGACTAAACTGGGTAAGATTATAACTAGTTGCATTTTCAAGATGTATCCAATTCTAAATATAGCTTTATTGGTCTATGTGGTTTGAAGAATTATTAAAATATCACCTGTTTCAATAAAATTATTTTTTCAATAATATTGAACAAGTCACGAAAATAAAATAAACTTTGATTGGTATAAAATATTACTTCCCTTATTTTTTTTACGCACGTCAATCAAATATTTACTATGATTAAAATTTTCTTTATACTTTTTGAATACAATAATCAAATATGAAATGCTACAAAATTTTACTTACAAATACCTATCGTGGCCTTAATAATATAATGGATTATTTAAATTTTAAGAATAAATTAACAAAAAAGTATAGGATAATATTAGCGAAGTTTTTTTTGAAATTAATAGAATGTATCAACTGAGAGCTTGTGGGATATTAAAGTAACAGTCTTTCTGTAAAGGTGTAAATTTTTTCAATGATGAAATATATTTAACGAAGTGCAGAAAACAAGTTTTGACAGGAATCAACCATGAACAGCTTTAATACATTAGAAAGGGGTAAGAGTTCTTGTTGCCCAAATTGGGTAAGACACATAAAAATTGTAGAGTTTCAAATAAAATTGTATAAAACTAAATATAAAAAACGTTCTTTGTCTTTTTTGGCTATTATTAAAACTAACGTTTCAAAAAAAAAAAATAAAAACGATCAAACAGTAAAATATTTTAAATTAAATTGAATCTTCTAAAAATAATTTCCCTGTAAAAATTTGATTCGTTTGTGCCGACTGCGAATTGGTCACAAGGAAATTATTTGTAAATTTTAATTTAAAAGTAATTTTTGTTAAAACGGTTCTATTTTTTAAAATTTTTATTTTTAATGTTTAAATAAATAAATTTTTCTGAATGAAGCCTTTTTCAATATCCAATAAAAAAAAAAGTTCGGGCAAATACTCTTTGAAAAAAGAAACAGTCCAGGCAGAAGTGAAATAATTTGAACAATCAAGTGTGTTTTGCAAAAATGATGAACGGTAGCTTCAAGGTTCAATTTTATAACATTTAAATGCTTAAATGTAAAATTATTATATAGACTAGAGTAGAAGCCTTAAAAAATGATAAAAATGAGAAGAAAATTATAGTAGGGTTTTACCGTTGGAAACGCAATATAATATGATAAAAATAAAAGGAAAAATAAATTACGGGCGATCTGAGTTCGGGAAGTGTGGAAGGGGTGAGTTTTTAAGGGTAAAACACGGTTTATTTCGATTTCCGGAAAAACTAGAAGTCCTACGAAAAAAAGTTAAATGGCAAAGTTGTAGGTAATAAAAAGATCTTTAACTTTTGTATCTACACTTTTTTAACATAACCTCAAAATTTGTCGATTGAAAATTTGGGTGCTTTTTCGATATTTATTCAAAACAAGATGAAAAAATAAATATTTTAAATCAAAAAATTACGGTGTATTTGGAACATAAAAAGATAAGTTTTCACCAAATTTCGGAGAAAAAAAATAAAAAACCAAAAACTTGGTTATTTCAATTTTTCACATAAATTTTGAGGTTATGTGAAAAAAGTGTAAATACAAATGCTGTAGATCTTTTTATTACTTAAAACTCCGTCATTTAACTTTTTTCCATTAGACTTGTAGTTTTGCCGAAAATTCAGATAAACCGAATTTTACCCTTAAAAACTCACCCCCTCCTATTTCCCGAACTGAGATCGCCCGTAATTTATTTTTACTTTCATTTTTATCATATTATCTTCCGTTTCTAATTATTTTCATTCTAAGATAAATTTTTTTGTTTTCAAAAATTATCTACCCAGGTATAAAATGAGAAGAAATAATGTTCACTTGAAAATTAATTTAAAAAAAAAAAACAAAAACAAAAAAAAAAATTATACAGAATTAAATTTTAATGGATGCAGTAAGATTTTAATCGAGGTCCGTTAAATTTAACGGCAAGTATGAAAATAATAGGAAGTGCCTAAAAAAGTCCACACTACAAAAATTTATTTTGTAGTTTTTGAAAAATAAGTGACCATACATACATCCAACATATCTACTATACTTTTTGCTTATAAATTTTCATTAAAATTTGCCATTTTGGCGATTGGTTAATTTTCATTCAAAAATAGAATATTTTCCACAATTTTAACAAGGCTTAATTTTTCAACCGTAATGAATATTTGTTGAACGATATTTCACGAGCATTTACTATTTCGTTTTGTTATTCTAGTTTCAAATGTCAGATAGTGTGTGCAAAGATAATCTGGACTAAATAACTTGAAAGAAATTGTTTACGTACAATGTAAAAAGATGTAAATATCTTAGGTATATAAAAAAAAAAACGTTTCAAGTTGATTTTATTTACTCCTACTCTTTATTTGCAAATGAAATTTGTTTTCTCATTTTTATTCAAGTTATTTCCCTTTCCGTTCGATATAAATCTGAATTTAAGGAATGCATTATTATGTACATAATACGAGCGTTATGAATAATGGATATGCATGATACAATTCGGGTTTTATATTTGGATTAAAATTTGAACATTACGACCGATTTAATTACTGTTGAATAAATCGACTTTGCTTTAATATAGATTGTGATTTGTGTATTGTAAAACGGATTATGGTTGATAAAGATTTATTTAATACCTTAATAATCGTAACAAAATAAAAATATTCTCAAAGCTTAGATATAAAATTTTATTATTTAATAAGCAAATTAAAAAAAACTTAAACTAATAGAAACTAATAGAATTTTTAAAACTTTGATTTTATGCTTGTTTTCTTATCGCTAAATATTTTGATAATGCTCTTTGGCTTTCTTAACAAATCGGCATATAACAATCATGTATACTTTCTTTTAAAATGTGGCCGTGGTTTACACTAAAAATTTACACAAAAAATGTTTTTTACTTTCCACACTTTTGTAATACATTTTCTATTACCGTTTTCGTCAATTTCTTTTCATCTATCATATCAGATAAATCTTTCCCCCAATTATTTTGATGATTGTTCATATTCAAAGTGATTAAGAATTTCCCATAATGTTGTATACAAATGTAGCGTTTCGAGTTTATATCTCCTGAAAAACACATATGCAAAACCGTGTTTGAGTTTCAATGATTTTATGTTGAGTCATTGTAATTATAAAATATAAATCATGTTAAAATTATTGGATACTAAACCTGGGTAAATCTTTTCTTTTTTTTATTCCGTATAAATTAAGGCATATAAAATATCTTTGAAATATTTTATAATTTAGTTGAATTAACTTCTTTGATATGGATTTTTAATTTGTCTCGTTAACATCAGCTTCCCTTCCTTGAAAAGCGTACTTCAGTATTGTGAATTTGGATGTGTGTTTGTTTCTGTGGCAAGTTAGTTGATAATTTATAATCATTGTTTGTATTGGATATTATAAATCAGGTCAAGTTTTTGAATTTAAAATTATCAACTGAATTTTTGAAAAAGTAAAAATATTCCGACCAGCAACACTTCAAAATTATATCCAATATTGCCAAGTTTTCAAGTTTTCCTGCTTATTATCAAGAGACTGAAATAGTTATCATTAGACATAATATACTTAATTTTTTGAAACTATATACAAAAGCAGTTTAAAGTAGGTTATTTTTTTAATAAATTTCGATTATTTGACTCTATTTCTTAGATCAAAATGTTTTGTGTTTTATAAATACGTAATTCGACTACAAAGTAGTATACTTTAGTATGAATTAGCTAATAGCACGGTGCAAACTGTCACCAAATTAGCTACGAGTAAAATCTCCACGGAGAATCATTACGACTAGCTAATTCAAACTGATGATGACTACTTTGCACGTTCGAAATACGTATTTATAAAATACAAACAATTTTAATATAGGAGATTGGGGCATAAGATTTATTCGAAAAATCCTAGAATTCTCTTTTATAATATTTATAGATCTTTTTTACTATACTGTAATCCAGTAATTGGTGATTTGAGCCATATTGTTTCCCAAATATGACATTATGGTTATGGTTGCTAAAGACTTGCAGAACTTTTTGAAATTTTTGCAGTAGACTGATTTAAATTTTCTATAAATTTATTACTGCCCTTAATAAAAGTAATCAACCGCATATCATATTGTTAAATAAGCATAGACTGAATGAGTACTTTTTTTTAACACCCCAACACTTTTTATATAATAATAATACTTGTTCATAGCCATTATTTAAATGGATAGACGGATAAAAATGTCAGACCACACACGTGTATATCTATCTGTCTGCTAATCTTATTCTTTTTATGATCACTTTTTTATATTGCCGTAGGAAAAACATACAATTTATTAGCTGCAGCTGTACTCATTTAATTCGATAGACCGGGATTTCAAGAGCAATGCATTAACGAAATACGAAGGTAGATGGTGTATATCTTAAGACATCCTTATGTGAGCAAGCACAGAATTTTCAATAGACTGTATAATCAAATTAAATAGATTACGAACGTCGTCAAAAATGAAAACAATTCGCTGATATTCAGAGCAATAAGATTACGAATAGTTCATTAGTTTGCATGGCATACAATGAATTTATGTGGGATACAAAAGAAGAAACTAGACTTGCAGTCTTTTCTTAAAGCAGAATTTATATTATAGCTCCGGGGCCACTTTAATTTTCTCAAAGTCCACCATATTTAATACTACAATGCATAGAAGAAATTGCTATTTAATTTTTCGATTTTTTAAAAGCTACATAAAATTGGGACGCAAATGAATAGAAAAAATTTCGCAATTTCATAAATATACTTCTTAGTTTTATTTTGTTAACGAAATAGAATATGAATAAAGAAACACAAATTTTAAGGAACTTTCACATCTATAAAGATTTCAGCGTTTGATTCTTTTGAGAATAGTTTTTAATTAAACAAACCGGATCAGTGGCCAAGTAAGTATAAGCACTAATACCTTCACACCTATGAGTACCCTTGAGATTGCGTGTTCGAATCTACGCAGCGGCAGTTCGACCAATTATAATAAAAAAAACAGCAGTTAGATGATCACACACTCGTCGTTTGGATAAGAACGAAGTAACCGGCTCCACCAACGACATAATAATTTTAACTTAGAATGCATCTTTGCTTTCAGATAATGAAGTGATCAAAAAAGAATGTACAGATAACCAAGAGGTCTTGGTCCTAGGGACGCGGTTTCAGTTCCCCTCTTAAGCTAAAATTCCTATGGAATATTCAGTTATAAATTCTGTTGAAAAGAGCTTGTTACAAAAGTATTTCCTGAATGGTATTTAAAAAAAAAAATTGTTCCACGATTTGACAAATAAGGTGTTTATAAATACCCGTATCAATATAATGCCAATACCAACGCAATATTTTTAAGGATTAAACTTACAATATTTGGACTAAAGTTAGCATAAGGCTCGTATATTTCAAATATTTACAGGGAATAAAAATCAATGTATACTTCTTATTCAGTTTTACTCATTTATTTACTTCTTGTTCCTTTCTTAGTGATATATGTATATTTTCTACGTATATTTTTTGACGAGTCTTACTGTGCGAAAAGATAAACATTCATTAGAGAACTATCAATAGTGATAGGAGTAGTCGTAATTGATTTTCTTTGTTAGTATTTAGCACCTGAACTATGTAAGAAATACGTACATAGTTTTATATTTCGTACAGTTCACTAACTCTATTGAGCTATACACCACAATTCTCACACAGTTTATTTCAATTTACATCTGTTGTTAATGGTCTTATTGAATGGAGTGTAAATAAACTATTTATGTAATGTGTACTTTATCTTATTACCTAATATATGACTTTGAGCAAGTTTATGAAGTCAATATCCTTCGGCGACATATACTAATTTTGAATTTTCACAACGTATTTATTGCCGGGGTTGGATAATAATTTCTTATATACCTAAAACCACGTAAACACGGGCAACATTCGAGTGTAACGTAGCACCTTAACGCTCTCTTGATGCGAAATAGCAACATTTTTGTGGGCGTGAACTCGTAACACCGTCGTGTAACAAAAGTTGATACGTGGCATATTATGAATAGTGTAGACTCAATAAAACATAACATGTACAAAGCCAGTCACACGCTACAAGCTTGAATACGTACACAACGTAAATATTATTATTTTAATTTTAATTGTATTTAAATATTTCGATATGAAGTGGAACGAACCAAATTGTATTAAGGTGAAGGTATTCTGCTTGGTAAATAGATGGAACTTCATGCAACACGTAACAATACACATTTACGATACGATATTGCGTTACGAACGAATGTTGCACATTTGTACGCGGCTTTAGAAACTAATGAGAATAAATAAAAAACTCTGCTATATTTCACAATTTGATAATTATTTGATATTGAATTTACTATAATTCACATCAATATGTGGAACTGAAATAAAAACTAAAACTATGGTGGTAACTTGAATTTTTTTGTGTCTTAAAACTTTTGAAATATCCAAAGGTTCCTTGATTGGAGGTGTTTATTTCGTAGAAATATTCATGTGTAATATTGAATATATACTTAAAAAACCATTAAACTTCTTCTTCATAGCTTATCTACATGTAAAAAGTAAACTTTTTTCGTGAATATCAATTTTATTATCGATGGTATGATTAAATGTATTTTTAATATTTTTATTTTCATATTTACTAACGAGATTCCTAACGATTCACTTTAATTTTTTAATAACAGTGCTAGTCTTTTGTATTCGTTAGATATCTTTCTGTACCTACATTAATTCCACTACATAGTACTATCAAAATTCAAAGAAGTGTTGTTGCTAGGTACTTGTCTACGTTACGTATTCGAGTGACAGCAGAAAGTTCATTGCTTAAGAGCATTATTGCTCTATACTTGTAGAATGATGAAAATCATTACCACCAAGCTCCAATAACTCCAGCTCAACGTACCTCAACATACTTTTTGTTTTGACAAGAGAAGTAAATAATCAGTTAACTTCTTTCATGTATAGAGGGATTATTCACATATTTTAACAATTTTCGCGCACATATAATTCAAAAAAAAACTGATCCAAATGTTATGAAATTTGGTATGTACAAAATTCACATGTATACGGTGCGTTTGTCGAAGAGTTTTTCCCGAAAAAATTTTCTAAATATCATACGAAATTTTGATTTTTACCTTAGACACTTATTTTCGAGAAAAACAATCGTATATCCGTAATCGACAATCAGTATATTTTAAATTATTTGGACGGAAAAATTGACAGAAGTTCAATGTAGGTATATTACGTATGTATTTGAATTCAACAGCTTGTTAGAAGCACGATCTTTACATAAGGAGTGCGCTTCTAACAGCTGTGAATAATTCATCTTGAAAACATTGGATAGCGGTCACTAACGTTGGTAAATGAACTGCTAGTCCCAACTAAAAGATAAAATATCGTATTGTGAATCATTGGCACCATTATGCCGATAAATTGTAGTAATGTGAAGCTGTATTTACCAGCATAGTGAATATCACGTATTTCAAATATTATTAGCTGAAAAAGTGCGGATCAAGAGTCTGATTTAACCGAAGGCGACTATTTGACACTACTTCTAACCTTCTAGTTAATGTATTCTAGCCAAAGCCGTAGCCGAATTTTTGAATTTAGTAAACAATTATTAACTCATATTGTTTTGTTAAAAACTGTGTAAGAATGATTTGATATTATGCAGAACAAGTAATATAAAAGTACGTAGTAAAATTTATGTTAATTCAGTCTATTAAAGTACGCTAACAAACCAATCTGAAAATAAACTTAATAGATTTTAACGTAATTAATATAAATTTAGTAATTTTTTGCCTACAAAATTATTATTACAAATCAACCAATTAAATTTTATTTTTTCTATTTATCAGTAGCCGCACTTAAACTTAAAAAGTAAAACTTATCACGTGCTTGAATGTTAAGCTGTTTTAAACTTCGGCAAAACCTGCTTTAACTTCGAACTTAGGCTGGCTTTTGGCCGATACCGAAAGTGTGGTCGAATGTTTTTTTTTTGGCTGACCATGGCTGAAGCCTAAGCCGAATTCCCCACCATACACTAAAGAGTACTTTGTAAATATTTGTGATTAAAATGCAACCCTTCTTTTGCAGCCAATCAATGTGTGTCACATACGATATTTATTACCTAGAACCATCCTGATTACATCATTTATTTATATTTATATATTTTGTTGGGGAAAATCACAATATCATCTTCTGTATGTAATTACATTTTTATTATAATAAACTTCAGACATAATAATGAATCACAAATAACCAGAAGACAACAAGAAGAAGTCAAAAAATGTGTTTTTTATTTTATTTGTTTGTTATTTTGTTGAAGGAATCACAAAATAAATTACGTACATAAGGAATGTGAGAAATATGCGTGGCGGCAAAGTATTGTGTAGTAGTTTATTGCCATGAAAAAGTTCTTTACTTTTTCTTTCGTTTCAAGTGTTTATGTGCCACACCTCATTCTTCTTATATTTATTACATTTTCTTGTTGTTTGTTATTTTCCTCAAGTTTTTCTTTATTTATTATTATACTTTTATTTGGTCTATATATTAAAAACAAGCCTCTTCATCGGTATTAATTTGATATTTGCAGTTTTAAATGGAAATATCCAAAAGTATCATATTATCATTTCCAAATAAACGAGTCAAGCCATGGAAATTGTAGTGAAAATTTTAATAAGGTAGTTCAGCATGTTTAAAAAGTACTTCAAAATACTATTGATTACTTGATGAAAAAACACAAAAATAAATATTTTTGCAAAATAAACAAGATTCCTTGCCATAAAATTATATTAAAATTTTAACCTTTTTTGTGCCTATCTATAGGAAAAACGCTACCTACCATTTTAGTGACGGTATATAATATTGAGAATACTAATTAAGATAGTGTTGATAGATTGAAGTGACAAAGACAGCTGGTAATTTTACCGAAATGACGTCACATCGTGTCAGCCTAGTAATTTGGGTCACTAGGATAAAAGTATTGAATTTTACCTTTAAGACAATAAATTAATCTATAATTTTTGAATAGTTCTAAATAAATTTTAATTTGTGCCAAATTGTACACTTTATTTTTCACTACCGAAGGTACCCTATTTATTCTATTGTATATGTTGTTGGTGGTGCTGGATCCACACATGGTATTCCCTTAAGAATTCGATCTCATAGCCTGTAATGAGCAAGAGTCTGATATAAGACTGACGGCTGTCATGTACTGGTACTTCTCCATTTTCTAACAGTAAAATTTGCTGTAACATTGGTATCCTTTCAAATTCGACATCAGGTCTACAAAACTCAACTGAATTTTACAATAGCATTTTGTAATTCAATTTTATAAGTTTATTTTTCAATCGGCTCATGTTTTAGGAGTTTCGATGATAATTTTTATCGTGCGGCCAGTGCTTTCACAAGCGTAGCCAAGATGGCCGTCAAAAAAGACAGCACCAGCGCTGAAGCTATTTCTCTTTCTTGTATTTGAAGCAAGCTTATAATGACTTTGTCTTGCATTTTTCAAACTTATTTGTAGTATCAATTATTACATTTCAAAATGAAATACGTGAAACGTTTCCGATAAAATTATTAATGGTTACTTCAGTGCGTCATTGCCAGAAACAACATTTATCAAAAAGTTGATATTATTCTGAAAGATATTCAACATAATTCTTTGTGTAAACTTAACATTATCATTTAGTAGAGGAATATTAATTTTACTAGTTCATGATTTGGCAATTTTATTTTTTAAAATTTAATTAAAACACAATATTATGGTGTTTACAACTTTCAACGGTCCATAATTTATCAAAGATTTTGCCTTCTTACTGTTTAGCTCTCAGTTTGTAGTGTAAAATGTTTTCGTTTGTTGTGTGCAAAATATGAAAAAAAATCTTGAGTGTAAAACTCATTATAAAGAAAGTCTTTAATTACTATGAAGTATGTTATAATTGGGTATTTGGGATTCACTTTCAAATGTTAAACTGGATTCAATACCATAGCAAAGTTAAATTAAAATTGATTAAAAAACAAAGAAGAAATAAACTATTACATATTTATAATCCATCTCTTTCTTGCAAACGTTGTTGTATATATAATTTTTATAAAGATACTTGCAAGTGACGTCATAAGCAAGTATTTCCTTCTTTGTTTAATCAATAATTTTTAATGTCCACAACATGTTTATTTTTAAAGATTCTTAAAAAATGCTTTAAGATTCATGTTCGTAAAGTAAGGACGCTTCAATTGAAGTAATGAAAAAAGTTCGGTAGACTATTTATTACGCATCAAAAGTAGATGTTCAAAGTTTGAATTGTCAAACCAACCGATTTCAAAGTGCTACTATCTCTATTGAGTATGTACGTATATGTATAAAGTTAACGCTATCGACCTAAGATATATATTCAGAATGGAATGTGTGCATGGGGCGAGTCAAGAACAGTACAAACACATAGATAAACCCACCCTTACCTTTGATAACAAACAATATAAAAAGTTATCCAAGTAAACAATCTGTCAACGTTTTTCCTTGTTATCAAAATGAAATCATGCGTGTAATTTCAAAGAAACAAACAATCAAATAAATTTGTGTACGTTTCAAACTTCCAGTTCTCTTTCACTGTCTGATTTTGTTAATGATATGACAAAAAAATGTATTTAGTGAAAAATTCACAGAGATTAATCGTACAATTTTTTATTACTTTGTCAAAATTTTATCATTATCAATAAATTTTGGGATTATAACAGATTTTTCTTTTTTTTAAGAAGTTAAGTGTGTCGTGTGAAACATGCAATTATTTATAAATTCAAATTGTATTTATTTTTCACAATGTTTGCCGTCTGATTAAGGCAAATAATTAACCGCTATTTAAAAGTTTTCACTATAACCATTATGGAGACTGTCAACTTAGCGAAACATCTTTGTATTTTTATCCAATATTTAAAAAAAAAATGTTCATAATTAGCCGTTTCTTAATCGTAAAATTAAATTTGTTTTCTACTATAAATTTACGATTAATAAACGGCTAATTATTTAAATATTTTCAAAAATATTGGGTTAGAAATAAAAAGCGTTTCGATAAGTGGACTTGCATAATATCAATCTTCACCATAATGGTTAGAGCGAAAATTTTAGTTTCCACATCCAATTAACTATTAAATAGAGACAAAATATGTACCCATTCCAAAGTTGATCGGAAATATTGTTTCGCTAAGTTATCAGTCAACATAGCGAAAAATCAATTTTCTCCGTAATGGTAAAAGTAAAAAAAATTTTTTCCCCACAATTAACCGCTAATTATTACAAAAATATAAAAACATATTTCGCTAAGTTGACTGTCAACTTAGTAAAAGAAAGTTTTTGTGAGAAATTTTATTTATTTTTTAAATTAATAAATAAATTTAAAATGATCAAAAAATTTCTTCTATAATACTATTTTAATTGAATAACAAGATCGTGAAAAGTTAAACATTGTACAAGAGTACCATATTTTAAACACTTTATCACAAACTGTTATTTATTCTCAACACAACGTTGAGAAATTAATACGAATTAAACGAACACAAGAACGTTATTAGCAAGTTAGTAGGTATATTGTTTGACAAAATAAATATTCATTAAATTTTAAATGACTTTGAATACTTAAAATAATTAGTTTAAGCGTGCTAGATAAAGATGCATATTCATTATTTACATTATTCAATAATATATCAAAAATTCATCTCTGTCATTCTTTGTTTTCCGTGAAATACGAAACTTCTTTTTTGTAACATTATATATGGGTTTTATCTAAACGAAAATAATAAAATTTGCTATTCAACTTGAAAGATTGTCATTTTATTAAATAGGTGACATACTTTATATATTCAGTATACAAAATAATTCTTAAATAGTATATGAAAATATGCGAAGTGGAATAGTAGTGGAGTTTTCATAAAAAGGTTTACAAAGCTTCTATCAAAAATACTTGTATAAATGATGTACTTTTGAGCGGTATAAATAGTAATTAAAATGTTATCAATTTTCTACTAAAGTTTATCAAAACATTAAACAATTTTGATTGTATATACAAATAATTATCGCGTTATTTAAATACGGATAAAAATTTATGAATTTTTTTTAGTACTTTTTAGTTACAGAGTCCAAGCAGAGTCTTGGTACTTTCTAAGTACTTCTTTATTTATGAGAGTGATTTCATGAAATGTTACGGTATAAAATTTGTTACGGAAATGAAACAACAAGAGCCTTTATATATACAGATACATACATACATACATAACTAATTAATTATTTAATTAATTAAAAATTAAAAATAAATAAATACAAATAAAAAAAAAAAATCATTTTAAATAATAGAAGAGTCATTTTTTCAGGATAAAATGTTAATTAGTAAGATGTCGTTATTCGATAGCTCGTTATTCGATTTTAATTAATCCGAATCCTTTTCATCGTTTGTTACAAGTAAATTTCTACTCAAGACTAAAAATAAAAAATAATAAAAATACAAAAATTATACTTCGTTTAAAAATAATTTCAAATAATAGGAGACTCATTTTTTCAGGATAAAATATTAATAAGGAAGATGTCAGATGTGACACATCATCTGCGAGCTGCATAACGCTTAGTCTTTTTCTTGTAATGTTTTTATTTTGTATGGCTGGTACGGTAAGAGGAAAATGCTATATATATATATATATATATATATATATATATATATATATATATATATATATATATATATATATATATATATATATATATATATATATATATATATATATATATATATATATAAAAATTATAGAACTCCGATTTAAATATACTCTTTGGGTTTAGAAAATGATTGTTCCACGAATTAGTGGCTATAGCTTATTAAAACTTTATTGTATATGCAAATTATTGAACAAAACATTCGTAGATATAAGTTAGCTTTATGAATTTACATTCAAACACGTATCAATATTAGTTTTCAAAACATAAAATAAAATGAATTTTTCCACCAACATGAGTTGTTTAATTCAACTACAGAGGAACTATTTGGTGCAGATGTCTGTAGGTATAATTATGTCACCTATAAACCACATTCTAAGAAATTAATCATGCTAAGCATAGCAATTCAAAGGCCTTAACAATTTTTTCATTTGTTACTGAATGATATGCAATTCAGGCAAATCAATAAACAAAAATTTATGATTGTGAATGAAAAAATTTTTCAGGCAAACATTACAGTTATAAGAACTTTTGAAGAGGAAACGTTATTGAGCTAAACCTAAATAATCCACTTTTAGTTGTGTATTTATGAACGATATTATCTGGTGATGGGCACCGGTACTACCTGGTAAACAGATTTGAACGCGGCCATCTTCGATTATCTTATAACTTTTCAAATATATCTGTATTTAAGGTATTTTAAAAACAATATATTATATTAATATTATTCATCAATTTCAATTCTGTCCCCTTTAAAGTAATCCACGCATAAAATATAATAAGAGCTCTTCTAGTAAATCTTTATCTTCTGAATCGTGTTAAACCTTTCTTGGGTATTTTCAATATTGGGAACAAAAACAGTTGCAAGGGGTAAGTTCTATGAATATGGTGGCTCAGGTATGGTCACAGTATTCTTTTGAGACAACCAATCACGAACTAGCAATGACGAGCACATACGGCGTATTATTATGGCATAAAATCCATAATTGATTGTTCCACATTTCCGGGTGTGTGTTTTTTCATATTACTCTATGTGAACGGCGCATAATTCCAGGTCATATTCAATGTTGACCGTTTCATATTCTGGCAACAGCTAATAATGCACTACGCAATGAAAAGTGAAGAAAGCAAAACCTTCTCATTCGATCGAATTGGGTATGCATCGGCATTAACATTTTTCCGACCTTATTTGTAGATCGAGTACCGCTTATAAACACATGTTTTGCTCAAAGTAGACTTTCGAAATGTCACAGTCAACATATTAAGTGCGTTGGAGCAGTTAATTTTATATTTAATACAAAATTTAATTCATATTCTTTGATAAATTTGTGTAACAAAACATCGCCGAGCACAACAAAACAAGTTGAATGTTTATGCCTGTCATAAAATATACTAAAAATGCAAAATGGTTGATGATGTAACACTGGAAACATGTTTACCAACACAAAAGAAACGAATCAGATGTATGTAGATATAATGTAAGATAATTTTTCCTAACATTCATTTGCACAAATTTTATTTTATAATTTTGAATCAGATTAAAATTGCAAATATTAATTTTTTTTTTCACACGATTTGTTTCAAACATTTATTCTATTTTTATTTTTCTAAAATATATATATAGAAGAAAATGTGTCAAATAGGGTAGATAGAAAATTTTACATAAATAGAAAAATATATAATCCAACTGATACATAATCTACACATGCGAATCACAGTATAAGTAGTGATGATATTCTATTTGAAATGCATGTGCATCGTACAATGAGCATGTAAGGATTTAGGTCGGGCCCAATGGGATTACAGTAGTTTACAGTGAAATCTTTATAATGTCCATTATAAACATTTTCAGAACGGTTTGAATATAGACTCCAGGGTACACTGTTTCTTATTTTGGGAAGATACCGAAAAAATTGGAAAGATACCGAATGTTTGATGCTTATCACAAACCCGTGGGCGGAGAAATATTTTGTAAGCTTTGCTTCATTCAAAACTTAATGCTATTATTTAAATGATGTAAAAAAAGGTGTAGGCGCAGGGAAATCCGTTTTGTATAGCCGTTATATAATTGATTTTGGTGGCGGTGCAGGGAAGTGCGTTTCTAAAGCCAACATATTTTTCGCAATGTTTATAGACTTTTCTGCTAGCTGAAAAATCACAAAATACGAATATAACTTTAGTTCTTCTCTGAAAACTCTATCTCAGCTTTGAAAGCTCATACGGCTATGTACTTAGGATCATCATCCATGACTCGCCTAGCAAAAAATGCACATGTTTTTAGTTTTATTCTGTGGTTAATAGTTTATGAGTTATTCAAGTGTCTAGCTAGCTTAATTCTTAAACCAGTTATATTGCCGAGACGGCTTGAGAAAAGTAAATTCTTTTTAATAGTAAAAAATAGTAACGAAAGAGCCAATTATTGTGGCTAAATGAAATAGCTTAGCTAATTTAATAAATCTAAAAAAATTAATTAATAAATATGGTATATATTACGATAAACAATGTGCTTTATCAACAGCGTTTACATATAATTTTCATTAGAAATAAGTAAAAATATACTTATCGAAATGTTTTGACATTTAGTATGCACAATATTGTTTTGCAAATTTCGTGATGCTTATCAAAGAGTTTTTATCAAAAAACATTTCTATATATAAAATCAATTTTTTAACTTTTAGATTTTTTTAAAAGACAACACTTGGTTTTCATGCCAATATTATGAGATACCAAATTACAAAACATTTGGATAAGTCTCATATGAGCTAGTATTGCAGGGAAATTGAAAGAAATACATTCTATATTACATGGTATTTAAGTCAACATCTATTTAGAAGCACAATTCTTTGTGTCAGCTGTTGATAAGCCGCCTGATTAATAATTCTATTGTATTCAATATTTAATTTAAATCTTAAATGTTACAATCATAGCTGTTAGATTTTTTGGCGAAATGAGAACTTGGTATCTTTTATTACATTTATTTTCAAGTCAATTTTATTGTTATGCATCATTGTCAATGTGCAGTTTCGTCGAACATAATTCTCACTCATAGTCGATCGAATCTAACGGTATTTTGAAAATAACTATTTGAAATTGGTTTCGAGAATGATGTATGAGTTTACATGTATGTGTATATATGGTACAATAACTGTCTAGTGAAGTGTACATTATTCTTTTATGCATCGCTATTTTAAAAAGCGGAAGACGATTCGAGCAACAATAATGATATTCATCATCGAAAATATTATTTTAAAAGTCGAGGTCATCATATTTTTTTAATCATATCAATCAGATCAATAATGTCAGAATAATTATTTTTAATGATATCTGTAATAAACCCGAAATTACTGTAAAACTAGTGATTTTATTATCTATTCATCGTTCAATATCCCAAATAGCAATTGAGCTAACATTTTGTATTAATGATTCACTTATGGGCTAGATGTACTCCTATCGCATCTATAAATCGCAATTAACCATTGAACATCCCATAGGATTTTATAATGTACCTGAGCAAATATGGCCTACATTCAAAATTTTAGATTTAAATAGTTTTTGAAAAAATTTCCTTACACAGAAATACCTTTAGACGGTAATGAAATAAATTCGAATCCGCTTGTGAATTCATAAGTAACGAACGATTTGACATTCTTCACACACAAATTCTTGTATATATTGGACATATGGGACTATATGATACAATAAATAAAATATTTGCACTCATATTAATTAAATTTTTTTTTCATATTTTTCAAAATCTAGTCGTCAATGTAAGAAGCCTCACTGAAAGCATTTGTGAGGCTTATGAGCCAATTTGACCTTATCTCGATTTATAACCACAAATAGATTGGAAAAAGCCTATAAAATCTTTGATAAAGATAGGATAAGGAGAGCACAAATGCGTGAAATGTTCGGTGCGTCGTTCTATATTGAATAAAATCCAAGACAAGACGTAGCAGAAATGATTCATTGATATTGGCATATCTATTTTACCATATTTCATCTGGAGGCGCTCATTTCTTTCCTATCCATGACTTTCCTATGACCTTATAACATGTTTGTAAATAAATAGAATGCTTTCTTTTATTATTGAAAAAGATATTCATTTTTTAAAGTTTGGTTTGCCCAGTTTCTCTTAGAAAAGACATTACTTTTTGAGTTTTTTTGCCTGCCCCGAGGGAAATTATTACAGAAAATGTATAACAAAAGGTCTTAAGAAGTTTTTTCTAAATTACGGACAATTTTAGGGATTGCTTTTAAAGATAGTTTAAGAATCTACAAGTTTACAAATGGGTCTTATATAACTACGGTGGATTATAAGACACACAAAGAGAGTTTTTTTAAAAGTAAACTATTTTTAAAAGTATTGTCTTTTATTGTATTTTATAGACTTTTATGATAAATAAAATTAATAAACTTGGTAAAAAACTTGATTTTATCCTTAAAAGCACAAAACATACCATTGGTAGTCCAATTAAGTAAGGTGGGCCTTATTTGCCTTAGATATACCTAATACTTTGAAAAAAAAATACAATGCTTCATTTTATTTGAAAAATTAAAAATTTTATTTGTGATTCTTTAGGAGCAAGAGACTCCATTGTTCGCTTATATTAAGTATACTTGTGTATAAGAACTACCTAAAATATGTGATATGCACACAGCAGTAAATAAAATTGTTCGAATTGCTCGAACATCATTCAATCTGTTTTTATAGTACTTGCAAAATGTAACATAATTTACATAAATTGATTTTTTTTTTAAATGACATAGTTTTTTTAATAATTTGTTCCATACATTCAATTTCATCCTAAAAGGTAATTTTATTTACTTTTTGAGAAAATAATATGCTGACATGAATTAATTTAAATAGTCGATTAATATTTTGTTAAAACTAAAAAAAAATTCATTAGTAAGCAAAAGCTTACAAAGAACTTTAGAATATCAATTCTATAAACATATAAACCAAGATGATAGTTCCACAAGTGTTGGCTAGATTCTATACGCGAGTTCGTAAACTTGTATATTTGTGGATTCACAATTGATTGTTGTTGATAAATAGCCAAAAGATGAAAAAGTCTCTATGATACATGAGCTAGAGTATACACAAAATTTAATTTGTGTAATAAAATTTAGATTTGTTTTTATTCTACTATATAAATTAATGGAGTGAAAATTGATAAGAGGAATATTAATTACACTTCCAAGATTGGAAACAAGACATCCTCAAATATAAATAGACTCACTTAAATAAATAAATGATGCCCAGCATAAAATAAGCCTTTCGGTCATTAGAGATTAAGTAAGACATTTAAAAAGAACGTTATCATTAGTACCTAAGCTGGGGGAGATAGCTGCACGTGAAATTATTTTCGGAATCAATAGGTAGATTGTAATATTTTATGCTTAGTTCACTGCAATTACCGTAGGCTACTAGCAGCACGTACATATGATATTTAAATAAAATCAAACAGTAAGTAAAGACTGATTAATAGGATTTCCAAAGGAAAACGTTTTTTATGTGTACAAATCTAGTTTCATGACGATAAAAGTTTGAATAGAAGTTTGTGGTTTTATGTTTTATCAGGATTGATATTGTATTCCTATCTCAAAATTTTCATCCATTCCTGGTCATTCATTTTTATATCGATATGGTCATCTCTCCCAAATGATTAAAGAGAGATGCTATATTTGGTTTGATAATGATGGACACAATAGAGTAAGCTAATCCATATGTCAAAGTGTCGCTTTTAGTAAAATTATTAAAGATTGTTTTAATATAAATATTTTGGAAAAAGACGTCACTAGTTTGATGTTAATAGCCTCTGCTAAAAACTTTCGCCATATCTCCTGGACTTACAGGATAACATGAATTGAGAGATTTGTTAAATTGAATTTGAAAATGTTGTCTGAATATTTTAATTTAGAATTTACTATTTTTTTTTTTTTAGAAATTTTATTATAATCTTTTGTAATGTATAACAACAATTCAGGTTTTAATTTAATAAAAGCGCTGTGTGGATATCTATATGAAAATTTTTTAATTGATATCCATCATTTGTTTCATTATAAAACGAATAATTAAATCAAAATCTGATTAAATTTTGTTTTATATTTGAAATAGGTATAAAGCAGTTAGTTGAAAAAAATGACTAAATATAATATGTCTATCATATGCACATAAAAACAATGTTATTTGAAATTAAAATTTGTACAATTTGAATGATGGTTAAAATGTAATTTAATATTAAAAAAAGAACTTTTGTTAATTGCATTCTATACATTTCTGTAAAATACATTCATTTATTTTCAAATATGTATGCTATTATGATCATTTTATTCATTTTTCTAACAATTATCACACTAGTTGAATATTTTTGCTTATGTTTAAAATTGAAATCGATACTATCAGTAAGTCTATAGTTTCAATTATAATTTTCGATTTTCGAATTTCGTGATTTATATTTTTAAAATGAGGGATTTAATGTTTTTTTGCAGAATTGCTAAGAATTGAGTTGTAAAAAATCAATAAATAATCCGGCCAAGTGTGAGTTGGACTGGTTCACTCAGGGTTCCGTACCATTACCTACTCCTTGTATTAAATATTTTTATTTATTTTTTAATTTTATTTTGTTTTAATATTTGTTTTTACATGAGATACAACCTGGTGACAGACGGACAGATAAGCAGGTCCCGGTTTCCGTTTTGGATACGGAACACTAAAAATTACACTATCAATAATGGATACAAGAATGGCTTGCGCTGTACAAATATGTTTATTTAAATAGCTATATACACGGTACATCTTCGACGCAAAAGTTGCAATTTGGGTATGAGATTAAAAAATGCATTTTCTTCATTTCAACCATATAAAATTTGTAGTCCCATTAATTTAACGAAGCTTATATCGTTTTTTGCGATTTCTGTTAAATCCTTCTCATCCCTCAATGTGAAGAATAATCAATTTCACAAAATAGGTCAAAGGAAATATTACGATATTGTCTTTCAATTTCCAATATCAATTCATCAATTGTTCCTGGTCTGGTACGGTAATGTTTATCTTTGAAATATCCCAACAAAAAGAATCCTATGGATGTGACGTCTGGGAAACGCGAATGGTATTTAATGATACCAATTCGTCCAATCCATGTGTTATGAAAAGCTGTATTAAGGTGAGCTTTTACATCGCGATAGTGGCTAGGCTAGCGATAGTTAAACTGTGAGTACATTTTTTAAAAACATCCTGTATTTACAGAAATAGCTAAATCTACAGGCTGGCTTGACCAACTGCTTTGTAATTTATAAATGAGTTAAAAAATACATTTATATAACATACAATTATGAAATATTCAAAATAAAAATTCACTTAATAAAGCTTACAAACTCATTTTTATACATATTATTTTAATTAATAGTCAATTTCTCACAATACCACAAATTCTTAATGTACTTAAATTACATGACCATTAATTATGCATACAATTAATACCCTATAGGATACAATGTAAAGAAGAGGACTTATTTGAATAACTACTAGAATTAATAATATTACATTGCAGTTTATTTATAGTCCAATCATTTAAGAAATTCTAATCATGTAAATTAATATCAAATGCTTTAAAAGCCTCAATTTCTATTAGCTTTGTAATAAAAATTCCTAATTGGGCTTAAAAATAAATTAAAATTTTAGCCTCGTTCTAACTCATTTAGTCCAGTAAGGTATTCAATTATGATTTATACTTAATTTAGTCCTTATAGAAAATGAATAGCGGTAAATTAAGGGGGTTGCCTTGCAAACGGTCTAGTAGTTCTAAATTTCTCTGTAATAACGACCTATAAAATAATATACATTGTATTTTTTTAAATTCTTTTTGCATACATAACTTAAAAAATGGTTATTTAAATGTCATGAAATTTTGTATGATCTTATTTTTTCAATATGGTGGCGGTTGCGGTGTGGGTAAAATTGTGAATTTTTTATTTTACACACCTCTATATCTATATACATTCTAAGTGTTTCAACAGCCTTTAAATGATATTATAACTTATCGAATGCAACCATGTAACCAGTTACTATTGGCCTACATGCGGTCAGTACTTGTAAGTAAAATGGCCTCATAAAATTTATGGTATTTATATGAATGAATGATTAAATTGCATCGCATCTCTTGTGTATTAAATAAATTCAACCATTTGTAATAGTCAAGAAGCCAACCGTACTTTGCGAACCTTTTTTCATATTTGTTAAATGTCATGTACACGTATTAGTCAAATTTTTTGAAATAATTAATTCGGTAGGGTTTTTTTCTGATAATATTGATATCTAGTTTAAAATGATTATGCATTTTATTCATATATACATTACATTAATCATACTTAACCAATCTCCGAGTTTGAAATTTCGATAAACATTTTAATTAAAAATGTTTTTATTAAAATAATGAAATATTTATAAAACCAATAGCTGTATATACACAATACACCACGATTGTTATAATTTCTTTACTCAGACGCACACACTCACATTCTAACCATGTAATAAACACTGTATAATGCCATCTATATCGTTCTCTCATACGCTAAATCCTATAGATATTCCTATATCATTCTCTCCTGCGTTATTTATATTGCTACAGGCACCTCTTATAACCTCTTTTTAATGCCGGTTTTTAGTTTCATTAAAATTGAATTCGCAATGATACTAAAGAAGTTACAGTTCAAAAATTAAATAATCTATTGAGGAAGGAAATTTGTAACGAGCAGCTCACCTACTACTATAAATATACTGCTGAATTTATGATATCTCGTACAATTTTAATACATTAAATGAATGCAATCATTATATGCACAAATAAATAACAAAATATCTATATACAAATGTTCGTACATAGATAGGTATTCATTCATAAGAAACACGTTTATAAAGGTATTTGTAGCTGTAGCTAGGTAGTAGTTCGTTAAGAGCTTTGTAGTAAATGATGTTGTGTTGTATTTATTATGTAATAGTTTCCTTGCAAATAAACCTCATGTTTTAATTTAAATACCTGGTACAAATGTGCGGTAGCTATTGTTCTAGCCAAAGTAACTAACATTTGTTACAAAATTTATATATAATGTTCTCTGAATATTGAATTTCAATGAAATCTTGCAAATACTTCATGGTCTTCTATAATAGGTTTCAAAACTTTATATACAATGCATTAATGAAATATTAAATGCTTATCTGATTGAGTGAAACGAAATAATTTTTTTCCTAATAATATGGGAATGTTGAAAAATTTACACAATATTCTCTAAAGTTACTCAAATCCTCAAAAAAAGCTAGTTTAGAGATAAATGATACCTAGTTTTTTTAAATTCTGATGTTTACTTTTATTTCAAATAAAATCACTCCTAAAGGGAAAATATGGCCTTTTTTCATGCCTCGTAAATATTTTATAATATTTCCTTGCAATATTTATTTAAATAATTTCTGTTGTCTCCTATCCATCCTCTTATTCATTAAATAAATTAATGCCTAATTAATCTATTTCCGCTTATCTATGTTATAAAGATAGCCCAAAAACGAAGAGAAATAGCTAGATGAAAATTTTGTGGTGTATTTTTGACTTAAAAGGTAAGCTCATATCTCATATCCTTATTGATGTTGACTTTTTTAACTATTTAGGTAAAACTATATTTGACTATTATAAATTGACTTTTTCTTAATTATTTATGTAAAAAAGAAAATTACAGGAAAATAATGTTTTTTTTTTTTAATACAAATAAGTTTTTTTCGAAACATTGTTTTAGATTCGTCACAATTTCGTACGAACTGCAAATATGTATTTTAAGAATGATAATCATCAAAAATAGTTTCAACATCGATGCTGAACTGTTTACGCTGTTAGTTTCACTTCTTTTATATTTAATTTTTAATAAATGGCTATTTTCACTTAAATATTAAAACGATTTATAGGTTTTAAATCAATAATTTACATTTATTTTTTATTTTTTGGAAATAAAATAAATTATACAAATTACAGTGAAAGTTACTAAAGAACGCTTCGTTTTTGGGGTGACAAAAATATATTTATATTATCGATAGAAATCTATAAAATAAATCACTTTTAGAGTTGAAAAACTAACGTTAAGAACTTCGTTCCACACGAGAGACCCCGACCGCATTATTTAAAAGAAAAATTGTTATTCTGTTAATTAAATACTTAGCTATTAATATAAAAAAAAAAACATTTTGAATTATTTTATCATTATCGAATAGTTATTGAATCATTTTTATATTGAATTGCGCATGGAACTATTTTCTATTTTGACTATAGAAATAGTTTCTGCACCGTGCTCATAATTCTTTCTACTTCACATCTTTCTAAATATTAGTAAGTACGTAGCTACGTGTGAAATGTTCTTTTCGTTAACACCCTTTATAAATGTCAATCTACAACACCACTATCCTTATATTTAATAACATTTGTTGCAATGTGTATTGCATATATAATATAAGATGTTATATATTATATGTATAATATGATAGTTAACTATCTAAATCTTACTTTCCTACCAATCTTCAGGTTGTTTGGCTATGGTTTGTGGTCACCAACAGATCTTACTTTACAAATGAATAATAATAGTATGTACAATTTAAAATCTTAGTGCACCAAGTGTTTAACGATCTCACTTTGATTAGAATATCTTTTCTAGTATGGTCAGAATAAGGTTAAGAATGAAATAATGAAACTTGAATGTTGAAAAATTTACTACAATAAGAAATCGGAAAATTGAGTTATGTAAGTTTTAGTTCTTACAAGACTTGCCATAGAATAAATTCATTCCAAATCAGATAAATTTGTCAAAAATTCCTTCGCCACACAAGAAGCAGGCAACTAATGGTAATAATGTAATTTTTTCAGGTGGAATCTTGTAACTTAATTTTGAAGTAGATATCAACAACCGATTGAGCTGAAATTTTGTAAACCCCTTCAATTTGGTTAACAATTCATTGATAACTTTGGCGTCATTCTAAATCTAACATAGCGGTACATCTAAGCGGGTGGGCTAGTTATTATTAATACACTATTACAATATTGGCATCACATGAAAGGGATCGCTAAAAATTTACTCGAAAATAAAGTGACGTCACTCCAAATCTAATGGCGGGCATCTAATCATTAAAGTCAGCTTTGAGGCAGATATCTCCAATAATAACTAATTCATAACTATTCTTTAAGACAATTTGAATTTGATTGTTGCGTATAAAACTATTTCTCCGAAAGCCATTAAATTGCTATTATTATTGAGGAGGTAATGAATATTTCACAAAACATGAAATTTTGATGCGAGTATTGTATTGAAATTTAATGTTATGCTTTTAGGCAACTACTTACTTAACGAAACCAATAATATAAATAATTGATCTATCGTTTTTGTTTTTCGATGAAATTACTTGGATATTATTTCTAAAATGAAAATTTTAAAATAAAGTAAATTTGGGAACATTATTGCTAAATTTTTCATTTTTTTAGATTTTATTAATCCAAGGAAATAAATGAAAACTACTTGAAATTAAATGAGAAATTCGCCAGTATTTCTCTCCTCAAATTTTTGTTTTAATCTGCTTCAGTTTTCTCCCGCACTCCTTATTAAAGGGAATGTAGAGTTTTAAATGATTTTTATTTTTTTAATTCATTGTATAGTATTTCAAGAATATTGTGTATTGTATTTCAGGGCAATCGGTTCAAAATTGACGGCTTTAATAGCGTTTGGATGTTCGTGCGCTGTTTATCGCTCGTAGACGCCAAGCGGAGTAAGACGCTGAAAACAGACTAAAGAAGGCAGGATTCGTCAAAAAGACGCCTTAGGCATCATAGATGATCAGGTATCGATGATTTATTGGGAGGTTACTTGCATATTCTCAAAGCCTCAGTTTTAACAACTGCAAAACAGTGTGTTCACACTTAAAAGTGAAAAATTACATTTCGATAAACTTTATAATTCTTCAAGAAAATTTTATACAATATTTTTGAATGTTATACCTAAATGTTTGATTCATTTCAATAAATTCATTTTTATCAAAAACAATTCACTAAAATTTGCCTTTTTTGCACGAATTAACCCTACCCTCCCCTTTAAATCCATTTACAATATGGTTTTTAAAATAGACGAAAGAACGCTTCGTCCGAAGTATAATATCTTACTCAAAAACACTTAAATACACTGATGAGAAATGAGCAATTGAACTATTTAAATCGCGTGAGCATTAGGAATAAAATTTAAAATATATTGTTGCACCTATGATAAAATTAATCGAAAATGCACAAAAATTTGTTTGTTGTCCGAATTCTTCGACTTTCTATTAAGGAGGAGAACATGTAATCAATGTTTTGATGTTTAGGAAATCGAACGCTTAAACTGTTTTACATGTTTAAATCGATAAGTATTATAATTCAATAGTTATAGTTCTAATTGATTGAACAAACTCGATTTGTAATCTAGTAGTTAGTTAGAAACAATAAATATATATATATATATATATATATATATATATATATATATATATATATATATATATATATATATATATATATATATATATATATATATATATATATATATATATATATATATATATATATATACCACAAACAGTATTCAAATATTATATTTGGTAATCAAATATTTAGAGCATCTAGTTGTTCACTGCTCAAATTATATACCATATGAAAAAACACAATACATCAAATCCATTTTAAACATCAGTGGTAAGCCGATATCGAATATTATAGTAAATCCTTAGTTAATTAAGTTAATACTAAAAACTCATAGGTTATTCTATAAAAATATAACAGTATTCTTTGAGTAATGGCGTGTTGATAATGGTAGTACCAGAATATTATCTTAAAGCTAAAACGAAATATTTTTTATTATCAATGTGATGATTTAATCATCATTCATTTCAGCATTTTGTTATTTTCAGAATAATCAGCATTTTGTTATTTTCCGTAGTATTATTGATCTGATAATACTCAAATAATTTTTTGTGGAAGAGCTGTAGTATG
Organism: Chrysopa pallens; assembly: GCA_020423425.1. NCBI lineage: Eukaryota > Metazoa > Arthropoda > Insecta > Neuroptera > Chrysopidae > Chrysopa > Chrysopa pallens. Next base: position 32,019,106 of record CM035592.1, on the reverse strand, counting down.
TTTTGGAAAAGTTCATAAATTTTGAATTTTGTTTTGAAACTCAAAATTTGTTGAATATATTCTATGGTTTGTGTAAAAGGCTCATTAAGCAGCGGAGATATATATTTGGAGAACTGACTTCGCTTAGAATACTTCAAGGCTTTTAAAAATGTAATTATCAATTAATTTACCTGAAGCACATTTACGCTACTTCTTGCACGTCATTTGGAAATTATAGCTCACTGAAACGTTAGGTTAATTTAAAATTAACCTTAAGGGATTAGTTGATTGTGATTTATTATCTAATTCTTCATAAAATATAAATTTTTTAATAAATTTCTATACACAACAATTTTTCTGTTACAAAGAAAAGCATCTATGTAAAATAATAATAATCACATACAATTTAGTATAAAATACTGTAATTTATTTTCTTCTTTCTATGTACTTCTACAATCTTTCTCTTTTTAGTAAATTAATGCATGACTGAACAGAACACCAATCATTCCATGGGCAGAGAACCTGTTAACAAATTCATTCTCTATATTTTTACTTTGGTAAACATTCTGTGCGCAAAAAGCATTTAATTTGCTCCAAAATTGATCATTTTTAAACTTTCCGTTGGAAAGTTCGTGTAATGGGGTCGCATAATTTTTGAACCGTTTCAAGATCACTTAAACTTAAATACTTCGGCTTCAAAGAGATATCTGTGTGTGTTTGTTAGAATTTTTCGTAACGATTGATTATCTGGAGAACAAATAATGATATCGACATGGAAACACTTTCATTCGCATAATTACGTAACTAAAAACTGAATTGCTTTTCACAAAATGCGGTCCAGCTTTTTTTTTTGATGATAAAAAGCAAAAAAAGGCACAAAAATACCTATATTTATTAACATAATATTACCTTGTAAAATCTGAAGACAAAGCCGTTGTTTTTGATTAATTTATATGGATTTAATATTTTTAACACGTATTAACCTTCAAAAATTTAGAACAATTGGACCGTTTTTAAGGGTAGGGGCTATCTTACAAACTCTTTATCGCTATTCATTCAACATGCCGTTTTTATAACTTTTAAAAACCTAAACCCTTACCTTTTTTTTGTAGGTAATTAAATTACCTACAAAACTTTATCCAGATACTTGTTTTCCTATAAGAGACAATAATTGAATTACAGCGTTCTAAAGTTAAGACGCCAAATTTATGGAAAATCTTATTTTTTTATGTTTTTAAGAAGTACATATCTCGGTAAATATCAGTTGTAGAACATAAAATTATGTAAATTATAGAAAATTTAAGCGATAATCTAAAGACAGTGCAGATGTTTTTGAGGTTTTTTTAACATGCCGTTGGTAGTGGAGGGAAAATTGTGCATTTTCATTTTAAATACTAAGTAATCATCCTAGAAATTTAGGACTACCGGACCGTTTGTGAGGTAAAACTGCCTTTGAATTGGAATAAAAAATTATTATCTTTTTTTATTCTTCTTATTAGGAAGTTCGCCGAGTGGACAGTGCGAATTCTACCAAAACCACTTATTGAAAATTTTTTCGCGATTCAATCACTCGTCCGTCATTTTCATGAAATTGAAAAATCCATTTTCAATTTCATTTCTGTGTATTAACTATATATTTTACACTGTGGAATTTCATAGTTTTATTGTCACAGGAAAACAACCTAAAAAATGTTCATTATGAATTATTCACGTGCTTTCAGGCCAATAGCATTTATTGCCAGTTCTATAAAATATATTCTTTTAAAAGTACTTAAATTACTTGCACGAGTACAAAATAAAAAAATAGATAGATAAAATATAATTTATGCAGAAAGAAAGCACATTTTATGTATATTTGTATGATGTAGTTTTATATCATTATTGTAATTTACTTTAATGACAACTCATCTCAAAATCTTTAATCTCACTGGGGTATTTACCTTTTGATGGTACAAAAGAGTTTCCAACTGTTTCCTGGTAAAAGATTTTATATAAAGAAAAATTAGTATTATAATTATTGCTAGTTGAAAGCTGAATGATACACAAAATAGATATAATTTTAAATGAAATAAATTAAAGGAAATTATTATTATTATTCATGAATACATATATAACTGTATAGACTGGATATTTCGGGATAAAATTGGACGCATTAATTATAGGTTAATGCTATCACTGGTATCCCTGACCACAAATTTAAATTCAAAATAATTTTACAATATGTAAATATGGAGGAAAATCAGTCAAGATAAAGATTGCGATACTGAACTTTTAAAGAATCAAAAACTTAGAAATATTTCTAAGAAAAGGATTTCGTTAAGGTTTTCAAATGTATAAAAATACGCGAAATTTTCTTTTGTCCAAAGGTTTACTTGTACTTTATAAACTGTATTTCCTCATGTAGTCAATTGCTTTTTATTGAGAACTTTTCTTCTTTTTTTTTGAAAAAATAATTGGCCACCAATTTAACAAAACCCAATGTTCTAGACAAAATATTATTAAATAAAATTAAAAATATGTTTATGAATATAACCCACCTTAATACTACAATAGAATTCGTTATACGATTGGGTGGACAATGCAATGTAGAATACACTTCGATTTTACTGCAATTGTTAGTATTTGTCAGTCTTTAGTTCGAATATTGTATGACTCTGACTTGGATGTGATTATTTGAATATGTAACATTTAAAAGCAATTTTATTTTAAGTTAAGTATGCCAAACATATACATTAATTTTTTTTGGCTACTAATATCATAGATCGTTTATCTATGTTTTAATGTTAACTTGTTATAGTAAAAATCACATGAGATTTGCTTTTTAATAAATATGGAAATATTTTTTAATTTAATGTTTTTTTAATCTAGGTCGAACGTGCAATATTGAAAATATTTCTATATGATTATACTACAGCTACTTAAAACTGATTCTTAATCAAATCAGAAAATATTCAATTCAATGCAGATCAAATTACTATTTCATTCATTCTTTTTTCAATAAAAGAAAAGAAAGAACAAATGACATTAATTAAAAGTAAGTATCTTTTTTAAAAACAAGCTTTTATTTAAGTGAGCTAAAAGGTAACTATCAACTTATAACACCAATACGCAATTTATCTGGTCGCGAGATTTACTTATGAAGATAAACAAGTAAATTTAGTAACTTCAAATCATTCAGTTTAACTATTAAAATTTCCAAACTAAGTAAATACTTAAACCTCGAGGCATGCGTTAATATCATATAAATTGTGTAATTATGTTATTAGTTGATACTAAAAGTTTTAAAGTAAACGTTTATCATATTATTTTTAGCACATTTAAATAAACGCTTGATTTTTAGAAAGGTTTTGTATTTTTAACTTTTTAGCTATGACTGAACACAAAAAACCAAAAATGTGTGTGGTATAGCATTTTTTAACATTTATAGTTGAGAATATCTGCTTGAAAATTAAATTTCAAGCTTAAGCAGTCCACCACATTGGATTAGAAGTGATCACTTAATTTTTCGAGTTATTTTTAGCAAATTATTTCATTTGATACCCATATTGTAGGAGTGAATTAAAAATTCCGCTTTCTTAGGTGTGCCGCTATATTTGATTTACAATGACGTCACACAGTTTACCATGCATGCTACATTCAATCAGAACGTGAATACAAAATTTCAGCTCAATCATAAAAAGACGAAATTAGATAACCAATACCCAAAATAATGCCTCTCGAGTACCACGCATGATATGATTCGCTTAATGATTTGGGAATAAAATTGAAATTTAGCTGAAGCACATACGAAATTTTAAATAGTTGGCAATTTCATTACCACACGTTGTTAAAATTTGAAGACGATTTTGGTATCCAACGTGAGATAATTGTAATTAAAAATATGTGTGGCACTCGGGGACTACCGCGGTAAAGCTATTGCATAGCATTTTGTATCAACTTATGCAATTATAATTTTTTTTAAATTTATTTATTTTATTCATGCTTTCATTGCTTTTTCTTACACCTATACACGTATATACTTTCTCATAAACAGCTGCTTATGTATTCGTCCGATTTCGGACGTCTCGATTCGTCAAGTCACACATCCTTGCCCGTCGGAGTGGGGAGCGTGAGTTTTTTTCGTTACGGAATTTCTGGATTCGGTCCCCGCGCTCAAGGCCCGCGATAGAAGCTTTGCAATGATTCCGGTAAAACTTGAACAATGCGATATGCACACTTTATATAGTTACGTTTCTTTTAGAGAGAATGTTATCGTTTTGATGAAAAATTATTTCATCGTAGAATATTTCATCGAACATATGAGGTTTTTTCGTTACGGAATTTCTGGATTCGGTCCCCGCGCTCAGGGCCCGCGATAGAAGCTATGCAATAGCTTAAAAAAAGAAATAAACTGACCACATCTTTAGATGAACAAAATAACTAAACATTTAAAAGATTATTTCCATGTAAGTATCTATATACTATAGTGAGTGAGTGTATGCGTGTTTATACTGTAGTGTAAGTTATAAGTACAATACCTTGTAAAAATATAGCTATAAGTCTTGGTATTGTATATATATTATGTATACAAGTACCATTGGTACTAAGCTAACACTTTTGCCGCTGGACTGTCGGGAAAAAACAAACTTAATCTGTATACCTCACAAGCCTGTATTCAGGCAAACCAAATGGTCATTAATGGTCATTCAGAAAGATATAATTCGTTTAATCGAAATTTTGCAAATGTGAAACCTTTAAATACAAATTTGAATTGATAAAAATTATTTGTATTTCTTGAGCATATTTTGCTGCTTGAAAACCAATCGCTTAGACTGTGTTAAACAAAAATAAAAATCGAAAGTATTTGTTTCAAATTTCTCTTCTTGTATCACTTGCCGAATACGTTTAAAGTTAGAACACTCGAAGTTTAGTTATTCAGTTTGTTATTTCTTGCAATGAAAAATATATTGTTTAAATGAATTTAAAATATAAAATATTCATGTTTGAATTATTTAAAACAAAAAATACATCATAAGTTAATACCAATATTTTCTTAAAAATTATTTATGTTCCTTTACATTGTATTTACAAGGTAAAGCTTATTATATTGACATAAAAAATGTACTCATAAGTCAATATTATAATAAGTTGATGTTTCCTTTGTTTACTAAATTTTCGTTGAATTTCGTATTGTGTACCAAGTGTTGAAGTATTACAACTAGAGTACTATATATGTACGTTTCAACCATTACAACTCCTCTTTAATAACTGACAGTTTGACATTAATGCTAACACAAAATATTTTAAATATTTCAAACATTTAAGATAAAAATTATATGTAAGACAACTGTATCTATTTGTATCTAGAATTTTTATTTTTTTAAATTAAAAAAAAACTAAGTAATTTTCATTTTTTATGAAAAGTAATTATATTTTTATTATAAATCCGCTATTGTTGTTCCTCTTTAACAACTGTCAGTGGTACGTAGGAATACTCATATATAGATCGCCCTATTACAACCCAAAGCAAAACGGAAAAAAACCATGTATATTTGTTTTTAATATTACTTTAATAGTTCAAATTTATTCTATAATGTCGAAATCATGATGTCATTCCTTAACTTGATGCTTTATTCTAGTATGTTATATTTGTGGGCGTACACATATTACTTTTTTCTACGTGTTCTTTTTAAGAGAGTGAGAAAGGCAAAGGAGGAATAAAATTAAATATTAAGCGTAAGTGTACGATATTTGAATAAGCTTATTTTAAAATAAGTTGGATTAAACTTATAATCCAACTTAATGCACTTTAGGAAATGTCTGATACTATTTTTATAAAATAATAAAGAAGATTGAAATTTTGTATACCTTTTACTTATCTTTATTTTTTTTGTGTATTTGAGTTTAAAATAAACAATTTTAAAAAAAACCAACCGTCTTCAAAAGAATGAACTAAAAAATTATTTTAAATTTTGCTTTGTGACTAATAATTTCTCAGTCAACGCCAACTAATCAAATTGGTAGCAAAGAACATTTTTTAATTATTTTCTACTTTTTAGTAAATTTATTTGAAGGCGGTTCTTTCTATTTAATTTTTTTTTTTTTTTTAAATTTGAGTGTTCTATACAACCACGAAATATTATTCGTCTATTGAAATTTAATTACTAATAATTGTTGTTGCTCCTTGTCTTCTCTACGTAACATCATATCTCCAAATTTAAATGAGATCACATGGTAAAAACCAGCTAGCAAATAAAAAAAATAATCATCAAAATCAGTTACTCCAGTCAAGTTCTGAGGTAACAAAATTGAGAAAATTCTTTTTTGAAGTTTAAAAACAGCTCAATTTAAGTATGAAATGATATTATTCTTAGTTTGGTATTGTAATTTTTTCTTTCGAGAATTTTTCTTTCGAGAATGGCACAAAGCATGAAATAATTAGAAAGTAAAAAATAATAAAAAAGTGTGAGAAAGATACAAAAAAATGTTCGTTACTTCAAATCAAACAACTTTTATTTGAAACATTTTTTCGTCAACTATCAGATATAATAAATAAATATAATAAATTCTACATACAACAAATTATTATTATACCATGGACTGTGTATTTAGTATATTTTATGAATAATAATGACTATGTTAGTTAAAATCTTTCTTTGTGGAATGTTGACAATATATTACCCATTCGATATTCAAGTGAGAAATGTATACGAAATCAGTTTAGTTTAAAGGAATTTCTTAAACGCACAGTAAAAATAATAACAGTTTACGCAGAAAATTCAAAACCATCTGCCTGTATAATGATTATTATTTATTTAATTTATTATGTGCATACAATTATTATTATTTTGTTGTTATTTTATATTTCTCTTACAAATTTTATTTTTAGGGAAATAAAATTTCATAAAAATTGTCTTTTTTAAAAAGACATTTAATTTTACCTTATATTTTTCAAATTCTATGATTCTATTGCCAAAATCATTACAATTTATAGAAATACACAGATAATATTTTGGTATCTAATTATTGGTTGTTGGTCTGGTTTGTTCATGACGATCAGGCTAATAATTTAATTTATAACAGAAAAATAGAAAATCAGACCAAAAAAAATCGTTTGCTAACTGTGTGAAAATTTAATGTGATAAAAATGTTGAAAGTGTATTTTTTCGTCTCTTACCTACGAGATTTGTTGATTATTCTGGGGCATTTAGAGAAAAAATTATAACAGAAAAACGCAAAAAAAAAATCAAGGAATAGGTAGCAACGGAAAATCTTGAGATGAGATTAAAATTAAGAAAATTCATATCCTTATCACAAATTTCAACACAATCTGTTAAGGCGTTCCGTATACATAGCTTTTCATATATACGGAAATTACGAAGAATGTAACAGAGTATTCATTTTGTTTTTGAGCGCCTAGTATAAAAAAATCTAATAAAATATTTAGTTCTTTTACTCGTCATATACGTAAAACATCAGAGTATATTAATCTTAGTCTGAAGTTTTTAACGCTAGAACACATTGACCGCATACACAAAATTTTGATCTAGATGTTCATAGAATAAACTGATTAGTCCATTTCCGTATGATCGTTCGTCCGCCCGACATGAACATAACTCACTAAAACAGAATGCGAGTTAAAAACTTGTTGATGAATACCAATATGTGATAATTAGCTAGATTTGAGCTAAAATAAACATTTTACGAAAAAAATTTTCAAAAAACGAATATTTCAAAAAAATAACCATTTTTTGTACTTGAAACGTTTCTTCTATCTTTTATAGTTAAAAAATTTGGGTCAAGGATCCAATGGACGGATTTTACTCATTCACGAAATTAAACTCACTTTTTATGTAAAGAATACGTCACCAAAAACTACAGCTAGTTATATCGTTTTGTTTTTGAGTTTTCGTTACGACGGATAGAACAGTCCGAAATGGACTAAATAGGTGTTTCTATGAATACCTATATCAATTTTTTTTGTGCGGTCAATATTAGGTAGCGTTACAGACTTTAGTCTAAAATTAATATACTCGGACATATTATGGTATGTCGAGTATACAAATTATTCCGTTCACAGTAAACATAAAGAATAATGAATAAAGTCGATGGCGAAACAGAGGAGAAAAAGGAAGGGAACTATTTTGTCTTTGCTTATTTATATAGAAGCAGAAATATTCGTACAACCCATTATAAAGTATGAAGAGTAACATTGAAATTATTGAAATAATTCAAAATACTTTTCTTTTATACAATACAATGTTCAGATTATTATACAATAATTGTATATATGTTGTTCTATATTTAAAAGTTTTCACATAAATTTACGAACCGCTTTAGGAAGAATATTGAGAATTTGTATATATTTTGTCATTTCAATTTAATTCTATGTTCACAAATCGTTTTAACACTACATAAATATTGTGCATGCATAATTTTGGAATTTAAGTTTCTATATACATATTTTATACGGAAAAGTTTCAAACTTTTAGACCTAGTTTTCTTATAATTAAAAACCAGTACCTACATCTTTGTATTAAATTCTGAATAAGTAATACTTTGTTTGTTATACTCGTATACGAATATTTAATAGATGTTCTTCATTATTTTAGTTTGTTTTTGTATGTTCTAGAAAAGATGACAACATAAAATTCATCAAAGATTCAGAAAAAACAAGTGAACATGTGTGATATTTTTGTAAACAACTGTGATATTTTCAAACTAGAACTGGTACTAATAATCGTTCAAACCGCACGTTAAAGGTAATGAGTGTGTGTTATGAACTCAACAATTTCAAACTCATCCAGTTTGAGTGTTTACGAGCTCAAATGATAGATAGATAGTCTCTGTTAAGCCAAGTTATATATTAATCATTTCTTATGAAGCCTTTCTTTCTCCAAGTGTTGTGATAGATTTGTATCCAAATATCTCTAGTTCTAATGAAGATAGAGGGTTCGTTTTGGTCCACTTAGTCCATCAAGAACATTTATTTCAATAGTAAATACTTTAATTGGATGAGATGGAAGAGATCAAGGCGCGGACATTCAAATTTATATTGGATTTTCTTCACTCAAAGTGAGATATCTCCCGTTCTAATGAACATATAAAATTTGTTTGATTAAAGCACACTCAATGACTGAAGCTTTTATTTAAGCTTTTATACACTAAAATTTTATGAGATGGAGGAGAGAAAATCGCGAATTATCAATTATTTTAATATATAGATAAAATAATTTATACACCGCGAAATTTTAAAAATTACATTAACAAAGAAATTTCATCAAAATCAGATTCACTGAACGAGATAACAACTTTCAAATGAAAAAAGTTCAGCACTGTATCAATTCAGAGTTCCTGAACATCTTTACTTTCTTCACGCTATCGTCTGAATGAGCATGACAGATAGTTACAAAATGGAAGTTACTTTTGATGTTCGAATACGTCAATACTAATTAAAAATTTTGAAATAGGAAAAAAATAATTTGTTCACAAAAAGTAACATAATATTTCTCTGATCGACAGATAATAATGGTGATAAATATTTGGAAATGTAAAATATTGGAAATCAAACGGGAGTCTATTAATCAAAGATAATGCCTTAGAAAATTGATACCAGAAATTATTAGTTTTATAAGTTTCTCGATTAGTTTCACTAAGCTGCCTACGAAGTATGATTAGAGTTTGTATTCAATAAAAGTTTGCCTACGTACTTTAGTGATTTATATATGTTTAGAATTTATTTGAGATAAGTATAAGTAGCACATTAAAAAAAAAAACTCCAAGAAATACTTTTAATCAAACATAATGTCAAAATTGCATCAGGAATAATTTGAAATGATAAGTTATAAGAAAATTCTAATATTTATATGATTTGAAGCTTATTCGAATAAATACACCAACCAAACGCTTCGTATATATTCAATTCACGAAAAATTCAATTTATTTAAAAATAGTATTACATATTTGACTCGAATATCGAACTCAATAAAGGCCAAATATCTACTACACGTTTAGTCCAAGAGTTTAGTTGATGAACTTTGAGCTAGATTAAGGCAACCTAATTAATGAGCTATTTCTGATCAGTCACATATTTTAAATTTGATACAACTCCGGAAATCGGTGAGTGAAATATAGTTATTCATGGAGCTGACGCTGAAAGTTTTCATTCCAATTACTGAGACACTGAATATTAGCTACGTTTACATTTAATACTCAAGTCCTACAAAACTGCAACTGCGAAAATAAGGCCGCATTCTTATACGAAACTATTCCAAAAAATTTAATAATTTGCCTAAGTTACTCTCAACAAAGTGTCCGCGAAGTTTAAGCAGTTATTCTGATTTTATAACCATAGATACTAAGATATACTTCAGCAAAAATTACTTGATTTACATTAGTTACTGGATAGACCCATCCAAGTCTAGTTAACAAGTGCCGTTCAGGTCTCATTTTTCTCTGCCTCGAAAAATATGAAAAAAATGATGTATAAAAAAGGGAAGGTTTATTTTAATTTTTCGCGGATATCTCAAGAACTGTTACACATATTTGAGAAGATTTTTTAAATGCATAATATTTTTAAAGAAACATATCATTTTCGGAGCTATTGCATAAGTATTCATACGTTGAATTAAGTGATAAAAATGGGGTAAAAATACTTACCTCCACTGTCAATAAAGGATTCGTATATTTAAAAAATAATTTTTTTACCCATTAAATATAAATATTATGGAACAAATAAATTTAGGAATACATGAGTGAACAATAATTGGTAGGAAAAAAATCTTATTGATGGATTTCAAATATCTATAACAGTTCTCAAGATATTTTATTTATCCGCGAAAAACCAAACTCATCCTTTTTTTTTTACTTAATTTTTTATAGCTTTTACATTTTTGTTTTGCGGAATATCAATTTTTAAAGAAAGTATCTAAATGTTATGAAAGGCATTTGTTAACTAGACTATTCATTTCTTTGAAAGTGTTATTTTCAAAGGTATGTTAAGCACATTTCTTTGAAAGTATACGACCACCTGGGCTTTGGTTTTGTAACTATGGCATTAGGAGTGTATCTATAAATGGACATATTGTGGAGTAATAACTATATCGTATCAAACAAACTGAATATGAATGTGAAAAAGTACAATAAAACAGTTTTTCATACTAACATAACGTTTATTTGTATGTTTTAAATACCATTTATATTTGAAAAATACTCTATGCTTTGTTATGTTGACTGTATGTTTGCAAATATATGTAGTTTTTATACGAATGACACATAAAAACCCATTTCATTTATTCCAATTTCGGGAAAAAAATGTATAAAATAAAAATAAAATAACATGATATACGAGAATCGTCACGCTAAAGTACAGTTATATGAGATTTTATGTCGATTATTTGTGTATATTCCGTTACAAAAGTGCTTAAAAAAAGCCATGGATACTTTTTAAATGCTACTGGTTTTCACACGCATTTTCATAAATTTATACGATTTTAATTCTCTATTTATAAAACAGTAGAACACTTTAAATTTTTAGACTAACAGGATAAAAAAAAGGATTGAATAGGATTCGGTATAGTAGAATACAAAACCCTCAACTGACTCTAACCCACTACACAGATGAGTGTGACCAGAAATCCATATAAACTGTATTGGTATGTTTTTTTTTCTCTAGTCTAGTTAGAAGAGTTGAAAATGGTATTTCCATTAGTTTCGCTACTTTTCTCATAAATTCACCTTTAGCAATAAGTTTCATAGCTTTTTCCAAAGTTTCTATTCATATCGATTTTTCGGCAGACCTACGATTTAATTTTGGAATGTATATAATAAAAACAAACAAAATATTCAATTTTGTAAAGAGTTAAAACGAAAGTAAGCTGAGGGTCTCATCAAGTGTCCATCATTAGCCAATTTTGTGTCAACTTGTACAAAATAATGTGATATAAAAAAAAAATTCAAATTTATCCACGTAATGTTCAAGTACTGTTCAAAAATAAAACTTAAAATAAATTACAAAAATCCATAATAATGTTTAAGTTGTAGAGTCTTTTTTGTTACATCAAAACAAGCTAAACATAATTAGAATGCACTAGACTCGAATGTGTAAATGGTAAGTAAATAGTATAATACGAAATTTTGTTATTTACTCTAGGAATACTAACTCTGTTCGTTTTAAAATAATGATGCAGACCGCCATTACCCTATTCTCCCCTAAGAATTCTGAATGCTGTCAAGAGCTACAATGTATGAAAAGGCTATACAGAAATAGAAATATAATACTCTAAGCATAGTTAGACTATTGAAATATCTCATCTTAAAATCAACCGAAATCCCAGAAAAACGAAAAATACAAAAGGATGTCTATACATTAACTTAACATATTTAATACATGCCCATTTTATTGTATTACGATATGTTAATTTAAAAAACGCGTTTTATATTTTTTTAACCATTATATTCATTTCCGATGTATACGGTATTAATTTAGTAACAACATAAACTTTTTCATTCAGATATTATATAAATATTTTCCAGCTGACGGATTTTAAATGCTATATTAAAAGCTAACAATTTTTTATTAACCATTTGCAACAAGTCTAGAATTAATTCCTCTGAATCTATGTTCGTTTTTCAAATGCAAATGCATATGCCTAATGAGGATCAAAGTCTCCAAAAATTTCAAAAATAAATTTATTATCTACCATTTTGTGAAACTTGAAAAGTCTAATACCCGTTCTATACAGCCGGTAATGATTTGGTGTATTTCAAGCTATTTTTGATATTAACATCCATGTATGTAAAAAATCGGCTTACAATTCACTTGCGTACGTCTAGCCAAAAAGTGAGTACCGACTATGTAGAACGTAGGTCTAAAGCAATTGTAGATTTTTTTAATAAAATAAAAGAAAACCCTATGAAATATAAAAAATAGTACAAACTATATGAAACATATAAACTAAACTACATTTCATAACATGTAAACCGATATAACACGTCTAGAAAAAGGTATGCATCGTGTAAAATTGAGTTTTTTTTTATTAACTCACATTTAACACAAGTTATCAATAATAAAATGGAAAAGTTTGTATATATAAGGATATCCTTAAGGTGTCACTCGTGAAAGCTGGGCACCCTACATTTCTTTTAATATCATTCGATGTTTTTTATATGCTTCTTGCATTAATAAAAAATATTGCATAAAGTTATACAAGATGAGTCAAAAATAATGTATAATTTTTCTAGAAATGGTAAAAATTCAGATTTAAATTGTTGCTCGCATAACTTTTGGCTTCAAATTGGTGAATTGTTCTTCCAATTTGGCAATATTGGCAATATTTCCTATCCGTACCGTACTTAGTACGTGGAAGTGACTTCTTACTCGATTGATGCGCTACGAGTGTCAAAATTTGTAAGAATAAGAAATATGAATATTCTTGAAAATATTATTTTTTCAATTGTTTGCATATAAATTGTATAGCAAATGTCAAACAAAAATAATTGAATAATTACAAAAAATGACATTTCATTGGGGTTATTGATTGTAGAAATTGCATCAGTAATTACTTTTAATTACAAATATAAATAACTATTCATTTAAATTGGTAAATTCATTAAAATTTTCTATGTTAAATCATACACAGAATTATATATCACTTGATTGATAAACTAGTATTTCGTAACCGAATGAAAACATTTTGATGCGCGATGCCCATAGAAATATTAAACATATATTTCTCTTTGCTTTTTATCATAAGTTTCAATTTTTCTGTAAACACTTATGTCGTCAAATTTTAAAATTTTCGGCTAATTCGTAATAAATTGTTTTAAATGGAAAACGAATATTTTCATTCACGGATTACTGACAAATTTTTCGAAATAACTTTTTTGGTAAAATTTGCTGTCCTACCGGTTAATATGGTTATAACATTGTAAATTGCCATATCTTAGAAAGAGCCTTAACTTTTAAACCATAAAGGTTGAAGTATTTTCAATTAGGTACCTAGATTAAAAAAATAAAAAAATATCGATATCGGAGTATGAGTTCCGAAATAATGCAGTTTTTTTGTCTGATTTGTTTCTTCAATTAATACAGACGTGAAGACCTTGGTAAACGACCAATAAATATTTCTAACACGTGAACGACTATTTGGTACAGCCAGTATTTTGTTAAAGAATTCAGAAAAGTGTATATATTTTTTTTATATTTAATATAGCAACAATATATATGTTATTGAAAGAAAAATTGAAAATATTTAATTTAGCCACTCCTAACCTGAGTAACAAAAGTTTTTCTATTTGTTGTTGTGCTTTGACGAGAAAAAGCTTCTTATTTATTGTTTTCTTTAATACTGGAAACTTTTATATATTTTTACAAAGTAAAATACAATATTTTTCTTTATCAAATAAACTCGATTTATCGTTGTTTGCATCTTTTGACTGACAATCTAGAGGTTTAAAGCAAAATATTTCAATATTTATACAAAATGTTAAAAATAAAATTCTCATATCACGATGTCGTTTCACGATGAAATCCAAAGTCCTTATCCGTATCTTGAAGTAAATTTTTTTTAAGTGTGTTTTATGTTCCAATTTAAAAGAACAGTTTTTATCCCGATTTTATTTTATTACAAAATTAACGACATTCGAAATTATTTGAGTATAAGTCACAAAACTTTTGGAGTAGATCCAACATAGAGAGTTGGAGAGATTTCACTTTCACTTGAATTATCATAAATATTTAATGCCACATATTTAATTCATAAACCTGTAATAACTTTGTGCTATAAATAACAACGGTATGCTATCAAAAATAATTTAACTTGTGTTGTAGAGGTGAGCGATAAAAGATGCAAGCGTTTTCTAAGGCCTGATTTATTTATTATCAGTTATTCTGTGAAAAGTGAATTGCGAACAATTTATTAAATAAAAATGTGTGTTCAAATTATGGAATCGTAATAAATATTTTAATATTAATAATATTTTAAATCAAAAATGTAATCGAAAAACCTGATTTGTATTTTCTTAATTTTGCCAAAATTTTTGAAATTGTTTCTTGTACAATTTCTTGTACCTTAAGAAACCATCAAAAAGTTCAAAATATTTGTTTGCTGCTTATAAATTAATATTCTAGGATAATTGACGTCCAAAAAATTCAAAAATAATATTGCAGGATACCCAGATTTTGTACAACTAACTGCGACTTATTACTACTAACGTGCTTTCTTGTAATATGCTCATGACTAACGATTGTAAAACTAATTTTTAGTTATTATATTGTTATGTTCTTGTAACGACACACATTTCTGGCAATTTTCTGTTGGAAGTTAAAATACATTTCAGATGAACAAAAAAAAGGTATTTGAATTTAATGGAATGTATTTCATTTCTAAAAATTTATAACTGTTCCAACGTTTCTTCCAGTTTTTTTTTACCCCGTAAGTAGATATAACGACATGCCAAGTCTTAATTCTCAATTACATCAATTCGTATTTTCGATTGATAGATTGACATCTTTGATTTTAGTTTCCTTGATAATGTTACATATATTTCTATATAATATTGAAATAAATATTTTTATCAAGAATCATCTTGTCTTCTTATTTATTGCAAATTCATCATCTTGTCGTCGTTCTCATCAGTTGGTTCCGCTTCAGGGTATAACCCGTCAACAAATATCTGGGCTTGGGTATTCATACAATAGATGACCCACACACTTTCTTTCGTGGATATTGGAAACGATTCAATTATACTACAAACAAATACGCATTACATCCAATTGTTCGGTAGCTATCGAAAATTTGTTAACTCATTTTTTCAAAAATTATGGAGAAATCGTGAAAAACCCTTCTCTCATAGGAATTTTATGGGGAAAAATTTAATGATTAAACAAATGGTTTAAAATATATTCGAGGGATAAAAGAGATATTCGGTTTTTTCCATTCGATATCGAATAATAAGGCATAACCGATTTTTCTCTTACCCGTTTTTTATAAGTTTAAAATATGCAATGTTTTCGTAATCGATGTGAAATAATTAAAATTGTTTATATTTTATGTATTTTAAAAGATTTGTTAAAACATTGCTATGGTTGAAGTACTACATTAAAAAGGCTAATACCATCATCTCTCAACAAATTCTATTAAATAAATTAAAGTGTAAAATAAATGTTTTATTTATTTATTTTTTAATTTATTTAGTCTTTGCTTATTTACCTGTAAATAAATATACTTTGAACAGCTTGAAGCAGTTTAATTAAATTGAAACTATATTCAGTTTTATTTATTCTATTTTTTTATCTAAAGAAAAATGGGTTAGTAGTAACAGAAAAATGAGTATAGCTTCCCAATAGTAGGTAGATTGGTGTTGTGTAGAAGTTTTGTGTGATATTTATTACAGTTCCTATATCTATATACTTAATACTATATTTTATCTCTTGGAACGCGAGTTATTTAAGCGAGGAAGTATTTACAGTTAAACTTATGATATTTGTCTTTTTAATCGGCTTCAAAAAATGACGAGGTTCTCCATTCAAATGTATTTTTTTTAATGCTTGTTACCTCAGAACTTTCTTTTTTTTACTTTTTTCTACTTTTTTTATTTGAAACCTGGTGATTCTATGACCCTAATAGGAGAGAAGGGGCAAATATATTTTAAGTTATTAAATTTTATCCAAATGAAAATTTTTTCGTGGTTGTATACAACATTCAAATATCAAAATTAAAAATTAAAGAAAAGAATCACCTTCAAAAAAATGAAATAAAAACAAAAGTAATTTAGAATTTTGCTTTGACCAATTACTTTTCGGAGTTGATGCCTATTTTATCCTTGGCGAAAAAGTTGATTGGTTGGCGTCGACTGAGTGACGAAATTGGTAACAAGGAAAAACTGAAAATTTCTTTTTACTATTCAGTTCAATTTTTTTTTTTTTTTTAATTTTTCATTTTTAACGTTTTCAAACTATTCAATAATAGTTTATAGTTAAGAAATATATATTATGTGATAATTTTTATTAACTATCATTTTATTCGAAATTCGTATTCAACGTGAATACGAAATCCAACACAAAATAAATAAAAAATGTGTATCCATTTTTAAATAAGCTACTCTTATTATTATGCATGAATTAACATTAAATAATCATAAAAAATTGATGCCCAAAACAAAATTGATTATATTATTAACATTAATATCCACTTAATTATCATTTATGTCTATTGTTTACGAAAATTTATTTGAATATGATAATTTTTGTAAATTATTTATTAAATTATGAATTATTAATTTTATGTAAAGCGTACCTAGTGTAGCCTGGATTCAGATATGATTTTTATGATAAAAATCTCTTGAATTATGGATATAACACATACTTGTATCAATAACTGATAACTGTGTTTCAGAAATTTCAATTTCATTGTTAAACAAATGATGCGAAATATTTTAAATTAGTTGAACGTATAGAAAACTCATTATGTTTCTAAATGAAGCCGTTGTAAACAGTTGATATTCAGAATTAGGGTCCTGACTGATTCTACATTCGCTATATTTCACATAAAAATATGAAACTTGACTCAATACTATAACAAAGCTTGAAAATGCAATAAAAATTTATTCAAAAACAAGCAACAAAAGTTATAAGCAACAAAATAACATTTTCTTTTCTTTTCTGTCTCTTTCTTGAAAACAATGTTTAACATGTGATTTATTACTAACAGTTAAGGCCATACGTTGATATTCCCCTCTTTGTTTAATTAGGAATTTTGAATGCCTTTTGCTTATATTTAAAGATAAAAAACAACTTATACATGTGGGTAAAGACGCTTAAATTGAAGTACTAAAAACATTTTTTCCGATCCCTCATTAAAAAATATGGCTTTCACATATTTTTAAAGGCCCAAATCAAACATTTAAATAAAACTATTTACAAGTGAAACGGATGTCAGGTAGCTGTCCGGATACCGGATATTCGAAATTTTTTTTTCATTTAAGAAAAAATAAAAATATTTGAAAGATATAAAACCAACTTAAAATATCTTAAAATAAAAAATTTAATTCAAATATGAAAGTCAATCACAAGCAGTGAAATAACTTTTCTTTTCTTGGAAGAAGAAGACCAAGGCACAACAAACAAACTGAAAACTTTGTATTTTCACTATTGATGACAAAATATTTCTTATATTGGCAAATTTTCTTCACTAATACCATTTTTAATTTTTGTGTTAATTGTTCTCTTCACATTTACTATAATTTGACAAATAATGAATACAACATAAAAGTTACAAAAATTACACAGCGAAGTGACTTACGATATGCTCTAAGTCTCAGTGATACTCGAATAACCCGAATTCTTTAAAGTGCATACTTGTGTGCACGTATGCAAATAGAGCATACTGACCAATATTGACTCTTTAATGATTACTTTAGAAATTGCACACATAATAAGTAGAAGATTTAATGAAAGAAATTTGCAATTTATCCATTACAAAGTGAAACTCGACCTAATACCAGACAAAATTTGAAAATGAAATTCATTCAAAAACGGATATGTTAAAAGATCTTAAAGTTAGTTTTCCACCTCTTTCTTGCAAAAAAGTTTTATGGGTGATTCTACTATAAGCGGTTTTTTCTATAAAAAATCGCACAACAAAATTTTTCAATATTAATGTAATTACATTTGTATTCACAATCAACTTATTTGTGCATACTAACATTATTGATCTTAAATTTTGAAGAAAAGTGTATATAAGTGCCATGGATATTGATAGGTCTTCTTACTGTCTAATGAGTCTTATGTATAATCACTATGGTGATAAATTTCTATTATGTCATTTATGCAAATCTTCGTCTTTGTTTAAGCAGGCTATTATTAAAATATGACTTTAAAATCTTGTTCGTGAAGTAATGCGCTTAAATGTTATAAAAAAAATTTGTTTATCTTTCATATTATTCCTCTCAAATATCTATACATACACGAACATTGCACTTTTCCCAAAGTTTCACCATGTTTTATTAAAAAGGGGTCATAGGCAGTTCATACATGTTGTCTTGAACTGTATAAAAGACCGTACAAGTATCCGTATGATGCTAAACACTCATGTTACCTGCCTTTTTATATCTAGAAATATTATGAGATATAATTTAACGTTTCCTCGGAAAATGAATAGATATGATCAGCCAATTCATACTGCTGATGACTACTCACTCTGTAGTCGAAATGAAAATTTATTAAATGAAATAAAAATTTGTTAATCGTGGAAATGGAGAGAAAAAATCGAAATTTTTTCCGATAAATCCTAAAGTTGCCCAGATAATGTAGTTCTATACATTATATTCGTATAGAGGTGAAATACCGAAGAATATTGAATATTTACTTAAATTTGATTACATTTAATTTGCCGGTAATGTTTTGAAAGATATAAAATCACGAGTAAATATTGATGGTATAGTATATTATCACCAATGTATTGATATTCAACGAATGTTTATTTATACAACATTCATATTCTCATACATTTCGAATATTTTTCGTAGCTGAAAGGCTAATAAATATATTAATATAAGCTTTAATTAATCGATGTTGTGTGGGAATACTTGTATATATCAAAATTACGTGTTTATAATAACCTATGATTCTAATGATACCAAATATAATTATTTTGTTACTGGTCTCTCTATGTACGAAAGTGTGTGTAAATATCATCAAATTGTTCTCGAATGATAGAACTAAATCCAGATATAGCAGGCGCACTCAAGGTGGATTAATAACAAGGTGGAGGAATAATAAAATATATTTCAGGTGGCTTGAAATTAATAATAGAGATAGTTTTCAGAATGTAGCAAATAAAAAAAATAGCAGATAGCAAATCAGCAGAATATTGACGGGTGGAATAATTGTCAGCTGAATATGACATTTGTTATCTTAGCTGGAGATTGCAGAAATTATTATCCCACCCACCCTCTCGGAGCTTGAAATGATTGAGACATTTACAACGATACCTCCCGGACTAATATATATATATATATAAGCAGATGACATTGTATATCTAACCGGAAGTGAGACTTTAATCCCAGAAGGAAATATAAATATAAACGAAATTTTTGGGTGAATATAAAAATAGGATTATAAAAAAAATTTGTATATAAGCTGAGTGGACATACCACATAATTAAATATTAATTTTAATTTTTATTATAGATGTTAGTGAAAAAAAAAAGTATCTTATTGTAAATTATGTTACCAATACCAACTTTATTGGTGTGACCCGCCCGATACATTGTGGATCGAGAGAAATCCGAGAATCGCCTAGAATTTTAAAATCAAAATCACCAAATTGCCTACAAAGCCAATATTTGCATAAAAACAAATGAAAACAACAAATAACAGAGTTAATTGTTAGGATACTCGATATATGATTGAATTTTATTATTTGGACTATTTTTAATTTGCATTCATAAAATATTATAAATATATCTATATATATATATATATATATAATGTTATAAAAACGAGAACCTTAGGATTTTTATTTCATTTAATAAATTTTTATTTCGAGTACAGAGTTGTCATCAACAGTATGAATTGGCTGGTCGTAATAATTGGCCGGTCGATATATATATATATATATATATATATATATATATATATATATATATATATATATATATATATATATATATATATATATATATATATTTTTAAAGTCACTTTTCAACAACTTAGGTCATATAGTGACTACATTGGGGATATTCTATACAACATCACACAGCAATTTTAATTGAAATTAAAAAATATCAGAAAGTATCTCATTGAATATTAATTATAAGCATGGTTGTTAATAATACTGGCTTTGAACATAATATCCTATGGTTTTATAAAGAAGTAATTTTATCGCTAACAAAAGTTGTATCAGGCAACTTTAATTTCATATTTAATTATTGGTAATAAATCAAAGCTAATTAAATCGTATTTAGTTATTGGTAAACAAAATTATGTGCCTTTCTCAGTTTGGCAGTGAATTCAAAAACAATTAATTGCTTTCTAGCATTTTTCAAGTGGCATACTTGTATAAAACTTGATATTCTAAATAATTTTGATGTTATTTAGCATCTGTTTATTATATGTAACTATTTAATTAGAAAATAATTAATAAATTATTATGATGAATATATTTAGAAGACAACTTAAAAATATAAATTAAAATATTTTATTTAATAATGTAGATATATAGATATTTCTTATAAAAATTACAGTAGTATTCAGCTAAATTATCAATATATTTTAAATATTTTCGCCGCAATTTTTTATACGAAGTTGCATTTAATATAAAATTATATCTAAAACATAATAAAAATTATGATGATAATTTTAAATAACTCTATTTTCTAACTATATAACAAAAAGTGAAGTTAATTGCACATAAATTTGAGTAGCGACAATATAGTTTGACAATCTGTTTGAATATAGGTGAACATAAATATTTCATTTATATGATTCTATATTCGTACTTATACCCAGCGGGGCTCCATTTATCGTGAATTATAAAGAAAACCAGTATAAGTTAATTATTTTCAAACTGAACAAAACATTTGTTTAATACCA
Organism: Chrysopa pallens; assembly: GCA_020423425.1. Taxonomy (NCBI): domain Eukaryota; kingdom Metazoa; phylum Arthropoda; class Insecta; order Neuroptera; family Chrysopidae; genus Chrysopa; species Chrysopa pallens. The sequence continues at coordinate 31,997,554 of CM035592.1, read as the reverse complement.
ACACGATAGTTCCGGCAAATTGGATTATGTATATGGTATTCATATATTTATATGCCTAGATACTTGGTGTTACAGCCGTAAATATTGGAATGTTATATTCGTAAGCGTTGATAGTCAACTCGATGAAAGCTCTGAATACTCATCTATCTATAGCCATTATACCAACAACATATGATCGAATTTAATTTAAATTTGTAATAATAAACGATATATTCTTTGATTAACGAATACGAATTATTTATTGAAACGTTTTTTTTTTTAACGATTGATAGTTATATAGAGTTGTTGTAAAATTGATGATCATAGAAATTCTAATGCATGAGACACTGGAAAGTCATGATAATAACTTCTTGATTCCAACTCGCATAAAATTCGGAATTGATGTTAATTCGATGAGTGTAAATGTTTAGTTTCGAGTTTAAAGTTAAATTCCTACAAAAAATTCTTCGTATTTAAATAAAGAAAAGCAAAAGGATTTCAAAACGTAATACTATTTAATAATTTTTAATTATAGAACCTGCTTTACTCTTTTGTATGTTCATCAGTATTATGCTATACTTAATACGACTTGCGTAATATTTTATGTACTGTCATTCTATAGTAAACAACAAAAATAAATAAAAATAAAAACATGTTTTTTCAAAGGATGTTAAAATTTCATAAAAAGTAGGAAAAGAGCTTCAACGCTCTCTTTTTTCTCTGGCCATTGAACCGACCGATTACGATTACATAGTAATAATGGCTAATATTGAGAAATTACACTTTATAGTCGTAATAATACTTGACGTACACAAAATTTATGCAGACGATAAGCATACAATTTGATAAGGTACATAATTTTTAATTTGAAATGCGTTTGTAACAACTATTTTTACTGGTTCACTTGCTCAGGGCCATTTTTTGTTCAAGACATTTGTCCTACAATAATTATAATAAAAATATAACCCATAAGTTGCGTTAAGGCATCGTCAAGAATACTCAACTCCTGTCTATTTGAAAATTACATTGGACATTGCCACCTGCAAATGATACTTGTCCATCACGCTATCCTTTACCAAGATGCCTTTTCACCAGGGTACGATTTTACGGTGTCCACACAATCGTCATGCTCTTTTGTAGTTTCTAATACGTTAAATATTTCCTGTCCATCTCCACTTTAAAGTCTATACAGTAAATACTACATCCATAGCTTCTGTTTTTTGTCTAATTTCGTTGGAGCTTTTTTTATGGACTGTATGTAAGTATACGTAAGTTTGAACGTTAAATACTTCATTACAATTTAAAAGTATCATGCATTAAAATGGGCTAGGCACACATATCTAAAACTTTTATGTTTTGACTTAGTGATAAATAATTAGTTTTAAAAACATACTTTAATATTTAAAACCTCCTCTATTCGTTACTCGTTATTGCCTGTACCCTAATTTCGGCCGCATTTTCAAGAAATATGATCTGGGTATTAGATCAGAGTAGAAAAAACTTGTAGATCTTTTTACTGCCTACAACTTTTTTATTTAACTTTTTCCCATAGAACTTGTAGTTTTTCCGGAAATAGAGGTAAACCGTATTTTATCCTTAAAACTCACCCCCTTTCACTCCCCGACCTTCGATCGCTCTTAAATTATTTTTCCTTTCATTTTTGTTATATTCTCTTCCATTTCCTAAATGTTTTACCGTACTATAATTATTTTTTCTGGTCTATATTTAAAACTTGTGAGGTTTTCCTTTACGTAAATTGTGATATTTGTACCCAGTTTCACATTGACATAGTCTTCGTATTATCAATATTTATGTGTAAGCTTGTTTCCTTTGCACTATATAAGTTTTTAAAAGTGTACTGAAATATTGTACTCAATTCAATTTTCACAAACTATAAATCTATGATTATAAAAACGTAATCGCCTATATCTGTCATGTTATAAAGTGGTATATTGATTTAATAAAACCAGTGTATATATACACTTTTCAAACGAGAACATTCATACAATTCATATGTTTAAATTCACATGAATAAATTTGTAACTGAAAATCGTTCGTTTTTTTTGTTTTTTTTTTTTTTTTTGTTTTTTTTTTTTTGTCAGATTTAATCCTGATGTTTTGTTATGGACGCTTTAGTTTCAATCAATGAAATTCCCAATCATTTTTTTTTTGTATATGTATAATTGTTTGTAATTGAAAAGCTTTTAGAGATATGACAGAAAAATGCATTTACAGTTAGGTACCCATTTGATGACATACATGGAATGTGACCGCTTAGAACTTAAAACTATCTATATTTGACTCATATTAACGTAGCACCTCCCTCCCCCCCTATATCGAAAAATCATTTGAAACGAACCAAAACATTTAGTTCTTTTTAGTAGCTTTATTATGGATTTTTGTGTAGAAACCGTTTAGGACAGACAATATGACATTTGAAAGGGGGAGGGTCAGGTCAATATTGACTTATGACTATCAAAAAATTTAGTGTTATTTATGTGCTCATTAGTTGTTCTATTTTGGATTTTTGTGCAGGTTACCCTTAACCATAACCATGCCAAAAATTGCACAAATTTAAAATACAAACATAGCAGAATTTATTGCTTTGAGAATCCGGCATAAAATTTGAAACCAAGCAATTTACACAATAAGAATCGTTTATAGAACTAATCTAGCTCCCGATACAAAAACTGATGAATACGCTGATCGGATATCGAAAAAATAAATAAACCAGAATTTGTTGCTTTTTTGTTGCTCTAGGAATACGGCATAGAATATTGATAATTTATAGTAAAACTCGACTATTTATACTCGGTATATAAATTACATAAAACTATTTTAGAATTTTAAAATATACAAAATTTTTATAAATTTAATCTAAGAACCGTGAGGGAGAAAATCCCTGAAGCACATTTTTTCTAACAATGATGACCGGATTTGCGTAATCCCTATGATTGCTTGTAGAGGGTAAAAAATTTAGAATTCTGGAATGTATTATTTAGAATATACTTATTCGAATTTAAACAGAATTGTGTGGGAATGAAACTGTTAAGTATACTTAAACAACTTTAAACGTATTTTTTATATTATAGATAAGCGAACTGGTAAATTTTATGAAAAAAATGTGTTAAAAATAAAAATAATCGTTGAATTAAACTATTAAATAATAAAAAACTTTGTTTCTTAGTTAATAGTTATCGATCCGATCAATGTATTCATGGGTTTTTATAGTGTGTAGATTATTTATGCGGGAATTCTGTGAACAACAAATTCTGTTACATTTTTGCTTTTTGCAATTTTTGGCATGTGTTTAGCTAGGTTAACGTTCACCTGCCTCTACCCCAATTTCAAATGTTGTTTTCTCTTGAACGGTTTGAGCACAAAAATCCAAAATAGAGCACACTTATGAGTACATAAATAGCACAAAATTGTTTGACTAAATTGTTCGAATAATTTTTTGCAAATCCAAATGGTATCATCAAATTTTGAATGCATTAAAATCTTAGATGAATAAATTAAAAACAAATCATGCCAGTATTTTTGTTTGTGTAGTTAATCTTTTAGATCAAAACAGGACAATCGCTGGAAGTGAGTTTTTGAGATAATAATAATGGCTCACACTTTGTGAAAACCTTGCAGAAAATGCAACAAATTTTAACAGTTAAAAAAAATGAAATTTTTCTGCAAAAACAAATTGGACTACCGTGTAGTTTATTTGCCTCTGCAAAACAGGCGGATTACATATAAACCAAGATACACACAAAAATAATCTAAATACACATTAAAATAATCGGAAGCTTAACAAACATAACTGTTAAAAAAATTCAGGATTTTTTTCGGTCTTTTAAGATATTTTAAAATAAACTTTCTATAAAAGCGAGTAGATATTTTAAAAATAATATTGAAGTTTGGAAAACTTCAAACGCTTTCAATAAATTAATTTAACATGAACAGTAAACAAACAAAAAATTTTAAAAGTAAATCTGCAGCATTGCAGCAATAAAAAAAAACATAAAATATTCACTTACCAGTATAAACTTGCCCAGGTACATATAGTGTTGGATTTCCTGCTATTTTGACTTCAAAACGTCCATCGGGAGTACTTTGTGGTGGTACACGTCCCTTAGGTATACGATCACAACGAAATCCCCAACAAACAGGTATAACCACATTGAATATTACAATCACCATTAGTAAATACATCATTGGAGTTGATGGAGTTAATGCTCCTCTCCGGTTTGTTTTTGTGTTGTATTCTGACAAACATATCTACAAAAAAAGAAATAAATGAAAAATAAAAAAAATCAGTTTCCAATTTCAATGTATTCTATATAGAATGTCAATTCGAATAGTTGTGAATTATTAGATGTTAAAAGAACAGTCAGCATAAATTTTGTAATTTTTTTTATAAAAGGAGAAACAGTTCTTCAAACAACAGTAAGCACTGCAACTAGTAAAATTTCGTTCCCGGTATTTGGATCACCAGGTATTCAGTATGGAACGCTTAATTTCTTAACATCTGTTTGAATCTTCTGAAACTAAGGATACATGAACTCACAGATAATTATAATTCTTTGTCATATAATAAACAAATAATATGCATTAAAAAATATTGAGACAATCAATTGAGATATAAAATATTTCTCTTATCTCTCAAGTTGGATCAAACTGCAAATATTTTCCCAAATTTGATTACAACCAGTTCAGTCGTTTAGGGGTTCATCGAGAACAAACAACATGACACCAAATTTGTTTATAAAGATAACATGGATTTTATTTTGAGCTTAAATTGTTGCGAATTTAAACAGTTTACGAAAAAATATTTCAAACAAATGTTGTTTCTTTTCAAATAACAAACATTAAATTTTTCTTCTTACGATTAAATCTTTTACAAAATAAATTCAATAATATGCCACCAATATTGCATCTCGCTTTCTGTTTTCATTTTAATCAAATAATTTAGTCAAGTAGCAAGTAGTTAAATTACTTGACGTATGTAAACAGCAACATTTTAGTCAAGTGTTTAGTAAAGTTGTTTTGTCAAGTAGCTTAGTCTAATTCCATTTTTTTGTGTGCAAATAGTATCACCAGCACTCTTCAACCACAAATATATATCAAAAAATAAATGAATCTGTTTGATATTTAATTGTTTGTTCCAGTCACAGTCATATAATATGAACAATTTTGTGATATAAAATTATATTACATGACTGTGACTGTTTCGGTAGTTTTAATAAATTACTTGTTATTTGACTAAATTATCAAATTTTATGTTTGAATAATTTTTGAACAAGTGTTATACTATATACGTAAGCATAATATGATTCAAATAAACAGCATTTTCGTTCAAATTGTAGCACTGTATAAAATGGAATGAAAAGCAATATTATTTTATATATACATGTATCGTGTTTTATTTTCAATGCTTTTCTAGATTTTTTGAATTAATGTCAACTTGACACACATATATTTCAATATGCCTTGCTTGCTTGTAATCTTTCATCACATGATTTAAAAAAAAAAATCCATAATACTTACAAGGCATGAAATAATAATAATAATTCTGTTTATAACAGTTTGGGGAAAATAATGGAACAACTGTGTGAAGTCAGATGCCATAAATATTTAAATATTTTTGGTTTATATAAAGAATTATATATGTTTTTAAAATGTATTTTGCATGTCGATATGTTTTTATTTTGTACATAATTTAAAAACTTTTTTATAGATTCACAGTTTCCCAAAGGAAAAATGTTTTTGTAAGAATTTATCCATTATTAATTAACATAATATTACGTTTTTAATTTATTATTCTTTTGAAATTGATTTTATACTTTTATTATCGAAAAAGGTTGTATGCTGTTTAAAAAAGTGATCCAACTTTATTTTAAAAACTACGGATGATTAGATAAATTTCGAGACTAGAAAAAAAACATGCAATCTAAATTTGATGATAATTTTTTGGACAATTTTAGTGACTTCATTTGTTTTTCTACCAAAATCTTCCGAATGAAAATAAAATCAGCAGCAAAATTTCGTTACTATTAAATATGTAATAGTAACTTTGTTCAAATCTATACATTAAAAAAATTACTGAAAACTGTTCCACATTCGTTCAGCTATTCTATCCATCCGGTTTGGACAGTTTTTAAAGGAAAGGTATTTATGTCCAGATGAATCATCAAGCATTGGATTATATCTTTTGTCTCTCTCAAGCTATACTCAAAAGCGATAGTTTTATATCCCAATACTTTCAGTTCTAATGAAGATAAATGATTCGTTTTAGTCTACGAATCTTCAGTGACTCAAGAGCTATATTAGCTTTTAAAAACTCAAATTGGATAAGTCGGAGATTTTTGAGTACAACACACAATCATCAAATTTTTGTGTATGATTTGAATGGTTAAAAGTATCAAGTCTTGATTGCAAAGCTGTCTGTCTATTTTGTGATTCAAACAAATTCATTGGAACAGCGGTGTAATTGCCTACTAACAAATTTCGATATTTTGGCACATAAATTTTTGCTTGCGCAATTTATTAATTATTGGGAAATAAATGGCATATAACCAAATATTTTCTTTGATCTCTACCATTTTGTGATGTAAGCGCAAGAATTTATAAGACTTGTTGGGTAACTCTCAGAATGCCATTCTGAGAGTGGGGTAGCCAAAATATAAACATTTACGAGGTTAAAGCTTATTATATTGCATTTGGAGATTAAACACTTTTTGAATAATATTTCATTGGTTCATGTTTGTTTAAAATGTCAAGTCGCAAACCGTTTTTATATTTTGTACCTTAAAATTTTAAAACTGTCAAAGTAAAATCTAAATTGTTCCTGATCCGCAACAATCTATGATTTCTATCATCAAGTTGTTTGTGTTTAAAAAACATTTATATTTACAGTACATATCATATTCTTGCTAAATAAAATAGTTTTTGTTATATTTATTTCGTAAATTTTACACCGACAGCTAAGTGTTCGTAATTTTATACGTTATTTTCATTTTTACCATTTACATCGAATAACATACAAACATGACATACATTTAACAAGTAAAATGTACATTTTAGATAAAACGTGAAAAACAACTTTGGTAAATAAAAAATAGTCAATGCGAACACAAAAATACCATTGGTTGTGATTTTTATATATCTGACATGGACATTAAAAATTTTAGTAGCATGTTTAACGTTGCAAAATCGCACATAGAGACTGTGGATACTTAAATTTAAATTTCTATACATTATATATAATTTCGTTTGTAATTTTCATAAGAAGGTATCTTTCTCATAGGATTAAAGCAATGCAAACACATCCTAATATTCAGTGTAAGCAAACGCTTGTGAGCTCAATGAAATCATGGTAATTGTTGAAAGAGTTCACTATTAGTAAGGTACAGAAAGTCATGGTAGATGAGACCTTTATGAAAAAATGAATAAATTTCGTTTTAAATAAATTATTGCATTCGTAAAATTTGTTACATAAGAATTTTTTTTTGGTCATTCATTCACCTTTTTTCAATAAATTCTATAATAGATAGGGATCGATCGAGCTTTGTGACTGCAGTAAAAAAGCACTTGTTAAACATTTGTCCATACTCATTAGAAAATGTTTTGCTGGGAGCCTTGGGCACTATTTTCCATTTCTTGAAAATTTATTATGTACAAGCACTCTTTGTTTGTTGAGTAAGTTACAATGTGCTTCGTACAATTAAGAATAAATTTATGTATACTTATATTATATTTATTCTGTAACGAAATTTCTCCCAAAAAATTTGACTTCTCAGTGGAATTGATAGTAAATATTTTTTATTTAAAATAAATTATTTTTTCTTTGGTTTGCACAAAGTCAATACTGGGAAAGTATTCCTTATAAATAGCCATGGCTGCATACCTTCCCCTTCCCCATACAATTTTTTGACATATTCTGTTCAAATATGTATTGTTTAAAAAAAGTAATGAATAAAGCATTGAATTGAATAAATCTCTTGATATTGTAAAGATAACATGATAAGATGTATTTCCAGTAGCAAATGATACAAGTTAGTTATTTTTATAGTAGAAAAATTCATGTAATTTATGGATACAAATTTGTGCAAATAAATCGAACTTATTGGAATGTAAAATACGTGTGCGTATGCCAGGCAGTTGGAGCCAATTTTTTTGGGTCATGCAGACTCCATGATTTCCTTTACACACAACAATTTACGTTCCTAAATTAAATTTACAAAATCAAATGATGCTACACCACGTTTTGGGTACTTTCGTACGTAACACCTGACAAATAGAAACTGACCATACATGATAGTCTTACGATCATAAGACAATAGCAATGTAGATTAAAAAAAAAACTCAACCCATATTACTTGGTGCAAGTTAGAGTCGCCTGTTGCATGTGCGTGATGGCCCAACTTTACAGAAAACAACACTATAACTTCGATTTTTTTAGTTATTATTAACAAACAAATCCCGAATTTTATATTGAAACAAAAAAAAAAAAAAAACAAAAAAAAAAAAAACAGTGGCACTTCGCTAGTGCGGACATAAGTGAAAACTTGAACAATCACGGGTATTTTGCAAAAATTGAATTCTATTGATTAAAATTTTGCCTTTTTATTACATTATTAGATATTTATTAGATATTTACTTGTTTAATAGTAAAAGAGAAGAAATAAACTGCAATTGCAAATAATAATTGGAAATATATAAAAAACAAATTATTAAAATAAAATTTAAATGAATGCGGTTAGATTCGAACCGAGGTCAGTCTATATCGCCAGTTTAATGGTTGAAATATAAAAAAATGCTCAACGAGTGCTCGATAGATAGGGATCAAAAATGCTCATCTGAACAAGGTTTGAATAAATATTTAAAAAAAGAGCAAATAAAATAAAACTTTAATAGATGCAGTAAGATTCGAATTGAGTTTCGTTGAAATCACAGGCAACTAGGTTAGTCACTTGTTTGACACTGCTATAAATATATACTATGCATTATATGTACATATTTATAAAGTGGTATCGTAATAGCCATCTCAAAAAATTCCCAACTTGCTTGAAAAAGTTCCGTTTCAAAAAACTCCAACTTTTGCATTGAATACAACAAAAATATATGTTTTGTGTCCGAATATATAGATGCAACATGCAATGATCTTATGTCGAATTTCACGATGAAAATAACAATTTTCAAACAGAAAGTTAAAATAATAAGTATGTAGTAATAATTGAATATAATCTAAAATAATCCACACAATTGAACATTAAGCCGTCAGACTATTTCAGAAACCTACTTTTTCTGTAACAAACACTGGTAGTTACTATTATAATTATTATTGTTCTACATAACGCCGTTGTGTACAAAAGTGTTCACGGCGAAGTACAGATACATAGATAGTACGAAACGACGGATAAGTAATGAATGGTTACATCATCCTATTCATTTTATGGTTCTATATCCTATAACGATAATTTTTATTTTATTTTGTTTCATATAATTGCATCTTCTAGTAGGTAATATACAAAATGAATACATTTTTAGTTTCATAGCTAGAAAAACACATAAATCTGATTATACAGATCTCTTTACGTATATCTATCTACCTAATGCAGTGTTTTAGACACTAGTTTTCGACTCAAAAATATTGATATGAAATAGTGCATTAAATATGTTATGCGAATAAATTCACACTTTATTTTTTGCTTACCTTAATAATTTACATTTTATTATACGACATGTTTCGGAAGTTACTCCATATTCAACTATGATTATGTAAAACTGGTTCGTCGTATTTATAAAAAAAAAATTTTTGATATAAAACAAAACTATGTTGTTTTTTATATAAGTTATGTGATTATGTATCTGGCCTTTTGTTTATTGAACTTATGTACAATTATGTATGAAAAAAAATTATGTACAAAAATTCATTGTTGGAAAATTTTAAAAAATGCTTAAGAAATTTAAAAATGTAGAGTTAAATAAAAATTTAGCTAACAAAGGTGGGGCTTAAATAATTTTACACCAATATTGACTTATTCCAATGAGAAAAGTAGTTTGGAACAGACCGGTGGATTCTGTTTGCTCGTTCAGAAAATGTTGAGGTCCTTTTTTGTGTTTATAAATTACCAGATTTCCAGTTTCTAAAACATCAAACTTGTATCCTTTTTCTGAAATGTGTAACATTTCTAAATTTCTGCTCGGATTAAAGATGTAATCGACGAGATAATTGACATAAGAAGTAATCGATTTTATCAGCCTATATGATCATAGATGTTCATTCCTTCTACGACATAACGACTCTGGCAATCTTAATATGAAAGTTTATATCCTCTTGACTTTTTTTTTGACGATTTTTTCTTTAAAGTTGAGCATAATGGGTTTTAGTATGCTCAGTGTCTTGCAATATTTACACCTAGCATTTGAAAAATTTTACCGATTCTTCTCTAAGCATCACCAAAGTATGTTAGGTACGTCTTGTACTTTATCTTTTCGATGTTTGGGAGGACTGATTACAGTGCTGTTTTGTATTTATGGTTTTTCTCCTATTTGATAGTGAATCATTCATTGATCCAATTCAAGATAGTACCTATTTAATTAATATTTTAGTTGCTCTTAATTAACATCTTTAAACAGAGATGCAACTTTCAACTTGTATCAAGATGGAAACTTCTGAATCAAAAAGTTATTTAGCTGACTTACAAAGATCATATTCACGGTAGTTTGTTTATATTGCATACTAATTTGAAAACTATATGTGACTGTAAAATGAGGAAAAATATCGAACAAACATCCGAGTATTATTTTAATAATCTACAATATCAAATTAATTAAGTATGCATATACTTTTAATATTCCAGGGTAGATAATTTTTGAAAGGGAATAAAATTATAGTAGAATGAAACCAATTGGAAACGAAAGAAAATATGATAAAAATGAAAGGAAAAATAAATTACAGGCGATCTGAGTCCGCGAAGTAGAGAGAGGTTATGTGAAACAAGTGAAAATACAAAAGTTATAGATCTTTTTATTACCTACAACTTCGCCATAGGATTTGTAGTTTTGCTGGAAATCAAAAACTCACCCCCTCCTGCTTCCCGAACTAAGATCGCCCGTAATATAATAATAATTAAGTTTATCATTTTATCTCCGTTTCCAATTGGTTTCATTCGACTATAATTTTTTTTCCACTTTTTATCATTTTTTAAAGCTTCTACCCTGGTATATAATTTTTAAATATTAAATTAACATTTAAAGAAATATGATAGATAAATCGAGTTCTATAAGAAAACAAATTATTCAGCAAGATTAAATTTTCATAGGAGTCCGTTTATTTTCGAAGCAAATCATTTGTTATTTACATTTACGATGTTTCGGGGATGTACCGGGAGATACAAGTGAGCAAGTGTATGGAATGAACTGATTATTTCAATTAACGATTATAGTTTCAATTCAGTTTTATTAAATGTTAATAATTTTTGTTTTTTGTTTCAACGCCTTCAACAACAATAATTTAAATATTTTATAAAAAACTTTTGTCTCAGAATGTAGAATTGAATTCATCTTCAAAGAGAAAAATATATTCGACTTTTGTAGTAACATATTGTAGTATTGCGAATAGTTAGACGTAAGCTGTATTATTATTATTATTTTTTTTTTTAACTAATTTTTTTTTATATATTTATTATACAAATATTATTTTATCGTATGAAATCTAGTCAACACCGTAAAATAGTGATATTATTAAAATATTGGTACAATATACAAAAATGGTATATTATGTATGGTATATTAACTCTCTTACATTGTGTTTGTGAAAATACACATTTTTTTTCTCTAAGATGTCAAATTAAAATAGAATATTTCAAAATATTGATTAAAAATATTTGTATAATTATTGTTTAAATTCTAAAATAGCCTAAGTCATGGCAGACCAAAATAATATTCCACAAAGTTTTTTTAAACGAATGGAAATGATTCCAAATAAAGTTAAAAAGAAACATTGGCTAGTGACTATAGGACTCAGATGTTGGCAGTTTTGCTGGCTTTTCTTATACACTAATAAATTTTTCCTTAAAGTACATTATCAACCAGTTTTTAATTATTTTCTCAAAAACCGTTAAATGAATTTTAATAAATTTATGCTCAATTAGTCCTCTAGACTACATACAAGTCACTTATTAGTTTGAAATTCTTAGTTCCTTTTTTTCAGTTAATAAAAATAAATTTAAGCTGTTTGGCTAATAGATCTGGATACAATGAAATCTTCCTTAAGTAACTTGTACAAGCTAATTTGTATAAATTAATTGTTTTGAATCAGAGAATGGCATTTGAAATTACATAACAGTTGCAAAATTTTCTTCCATTCAAAAACACATCTGTAAAATCAGAATTTAATTTATACGAGAGTGCTGATTCATTTGTGGTAAGTCTCTAGTTATCGGCAAACTTATTATTTGTATACATTACATCTATGAAACGATCACCTCACAATTCAACAAGAAACATCGAGTTTTTTTTTGCAGTATAGATTATGATCAAATATATTTTTGCTATAGTTTCATTCTTCTAAATAATATTTGGTGCTACCAATTTATGAATAACATATTTTATGGCAATATTCGAACTGAAACCACTCAGACTTCTATCATGATATAATAAAAGTTAATTTTTGATGTCACTATTGAGCCGCTTGCAATTTTTTGGGCACATATTGTGAGCATTTGCAAAAAAAAAAAAAAAAATATGGACCCACATGAAATTCATTTTATTTTCATCGGGATATCCTATTGGATTAATTTAAGGCATTTTTAAGAGTTTTTCAGAATGAAAAAGATAACAGAATATGAAAATATTATATTTATATGGATAAATAAAAAATTCCTTTTCTTCAATAACAAAGCATATCTTTTGATGGTTTAAGGTCATATTTAAATAATAAACAACAGCGTATCGCCTAGAGCGTTATACTTCGTAACTCAAAATTAATAATATACATTTGTTAATCTTCTTTAATTAATATTAAAATGGTATAAAACATATTGGCATATAATAAATATTACCAGCATTAAAGAATAATTATTACTCTCAATATACAAAAATACATAAATATTTTTATTACACCGTGTATTCAGATTAACAGTTAAATTCGTCTACATTACAGAATACATGCACGTCTGTTTTAAATTTAGCATATATCATATATCATACATTTAGTATATATATATATCTATCGCAGGTATATTACTTGAGGCAAATATTAATTCAAATATTGCAATTAACATAGTATAATATTGAAATGTCTATTGGCACTACGTAAGTTGCTTGTTGGAAATCAATTTAACATTTACTAAGTTTTAATATTAATATTGTAAAATCACTGATACATTTATACCCGAAATAAATGTATTATAGACTTTAAATTTAGTTTAAAGTTAATAACACCAGCAAGTTTTGATATTAGATTGACCAGTCATTAGTAGAGAAAAAAATCATTAAAGATTTTTGATTGCATCATTCAAAACAAAATATAAAAAAACCGCCTTAAAAAAATAAAAAGTAACAAATAATTTTAAATTTTTCTGGTGACCAATGACCTTTCTCAATCGACGCCAACCAATCAATTTTTTAGGAAAAATTTGATATTATTAATTACTTTTACTTCAATTTTTTGAAGGCGGTTCTTTTTTTATTAAAATTTTATATTTTTACTTTTGGGTGTTATACACACGAAAACTTGTTTTTGTCCCATTTCCACCCTTAAGGACATCAAATCTAGGCCACTCTACGAAGCCCTACGAGAAGCATCGCTTTCAAATAAAAAAGAATCATCAACATTGATTTACCTAATCGATAGTTCTGACGTAACAAACATAAAAAAGTACAGTCGAATTTAGAACCTCTTCCTTTTATAAAGTCGGTTATAAAGTTTTCATTCTCTTGAATCTAATCGGTCAACTAAAAATTGCGTAAATGGCACCGGTGGATTGCAGATTTAATTATTTTAATTTGAAAAATTATTTTATATCGCTTTTGAATATTTCCTATCAGATCAGTTTAAAGAATTAACCTTTGTAGAAGTAGTCAATTTTAATGGTATGCTTAGGAATCGAATGTTCTACTGAAAGTTATGAGTTGCAAATTCTTAGGTAAAATGATTATTTTACTAGATTTGTTTCTGCTCACTATGCATATCATTTACTAAATATTATTATTATTTTACTACTTGAAGTATTAAGTAAATTATTTTCTATATTTAATTAAACTACTTTGTCGTACATTACACTTTATTTAATCACATAGTTCGATGTGTTTATTAGCAGAAAACTCAATTCAATTCATTTTAACTTCAATAATGAAATATAACATATAATATAAACATTTTATTTTCAATTTATTCTACTGAAACCGTAAATGGCTGACTGGCATGTTAACGCAGAGCTGAAACAGCTTTGTATAGAAGCTTGAAATTTTGCATAAGGGTATCTTATATGACTAAATTATAGGATAGTATTTATTAAAAATTTTTTATAAAAAATAATTTTTTGTTGGCGAATTTTCGTGTTATATATCAGTAGTATAATAAAATTTTTTTTAAATAAAACTATAAACAAGGGCTTAAGTCAATTTTGAGAAGCGACTTAAAGCATACTACGTTTATCAGGTTTACTCAAATTGTGTAAATGTTCGATTTTGACTATCGCCACCGAAAATAATTGTTGTAATGGCCTGATGTAGTGTAGATATTACGAAATTAGTTGAAATAATCACATTGTCTCAGTAGTCAGTAGTCATCATCAGTTTAAATTACTATAACTAACGTAATAATTTTCCGAAAGATGTTAATCGTTGCTAATTTGGCAACGGTCTGCACAAAGTTATTTTGGTACATAGGCAATTTATAATTTCCTATGTATCAAATTACTACGTCAACCAATCGATCACGTGTTTAGTGTTCGGTCAATGATATTGAACTATTGGATGATAGATAAAAATGTCAAAACTAATAATTACATTTACAAAACTAAAAATAAATAAAGAAATTAAATAATTTTAATTTCAAAATTTGATTCAATTCTTATAATTCAACATTAATTAATTTAGAAGTTTTTTATTAAACAGGATTTTGTAATTGGTCTTATATCTAAATTCATCTTTTTCTTGCCAAGTTTTTGATGTTGATGGTTTCATATACATCTAGTTCGGTAGGGTTGGGTAATCAGTGTAAAATGTTAGATTTGAGATACTAAATTTATGGTAAATTATTGTAGTCGATCAAATCATAAACTGATGACAACTTCGTAGCCGATAAATTATGGATAATGACTACTTTGAAATCAAAATAGTTATTTATAAAATACAAAAAATGTTTATCTTTGGTAATTGGGGCAAAATATCTTAATTTATACTTTGTCTAAGGTTGCAAGCATCCAAAAAGAAGGGCTGAACAGGTCTGTTACCAGATATTTGCCTCCTCTACAATAGCATGGAAACTGCGCCACGAATTTAATGTTTAAAAACCTTTTCTTGTAAGTTGAAGAATATTCGTAGAATGAAAACATGCACTTGTTTATCAGAATTCATTTTGTTTACCAATCTAACACATTCATTTTAAAGTGAAAAAATTATAAAATACACCATAAAATGAGTGTAGATTTAGATCGTTGAGTTTTTTTATTCAATGACTATACCTCCTCATTTTTTCATATTTTCTCAGGATTATAGTAGTAAATATGAATTGTTGACTTAATCAGTTTATTTATATGTAATTAATATATTACACTTTGATTTCCACATAATAAAACGCCATATTTTGAAGCCACACCCCATATCAATTGTAAATATAAAATCCTTGGTGCATGAAAGCAATACAGCATGAATTTAATAACAAACTTGTATACGTGTTTAAAGTTCATGTGTTACATAGTAAAAATAAATTCACATATACCGTGCTTCTTCTATATGTTTCTGTGTTAGTTTATATGAAAGTATATATTTCTAAATAAAGCAGGCAAATACAGTGAGAAATTTTTCAATAATATGTACAGTCAACTCCAAAAACAAAAACACTCATCAACCTGAATGTTTATTGTTTATTGAAAATATTAGAATCCAATGAGAAAAATATATGGGAGAATTTAACAAATATTCTTTATAAAGAATATTATTACTAATCTACACGAATCAATTGCTGTTCGTTTATCTCGCTAAAACTAGAGAATAGCTGTGCCGATTTTGATAATTTTGATCTTCAAATATTGTGGACGTTCAGGGAATGTTTAAAGGGCGAGAATAGTAAATAATAATTAAGAGAAAATACTTTAAATGACAATTTAATGTTCCAATTTAAAATGTGCCTAGCTGTGAAACATTTGATGTCTTTAGTTTTTAGTTTTTTATGTTTTTTTAAATCTTTTGACTTTCTTTTTTAATTATCACTAGGATGTCAAATATTTATTAGTGCACATTGTAAGAGAGAAGTTATAATAAGAAATCCAGAGTTTTTGATAATCGGGTAAATTATTGATACTGAATTTGCTATATTTCATATCAAAATGTGAAACAAGGCTACCCTAGCAAAACTTCGAAATTACATTCTAAAGGAATTGAAAAAGATGAAGTTAACTTTAAAATATTATTTTCCACCTCCATTCGGAAATTACAAACGAAATAATCTTCGAAAATATTTTAAATATTTGACTTTGTTTTTGAAGTATATGTGAATAATTTTTTCAAACGTATTTATAATAAAAAAAATTTGGTGAATGAAAAATTACGCGACCCCTCCCCTTTTTACCTATCCGTGCCAGGTTTTATGCTTTCGTTAACTCACCTTCTTTCAACGATTTACATAACGCAATAGGTATGTTCCATTTAGGAGAAGCTAATTACGGTCTTTATTAGCGACAACTTTTAAAAAGTTTAATATTGCTTCAAAATTTGTAAGGAGTGCTTTGATTTTGTTATCTGAAAATTGAGTAAATGATAATAATATTCAATATTTTTTCAAATCAACTGAAGTCATTGGCATTGACTTCCATTATTCTCCATATACATTTCATATTTAACCAAACTAAATTTCTCTATATCAATTCTAGAGTAGAAGCAGCTTTTAACCCAATTATATAAATTAATAAAATGTTTACATAATATGTTCCATTAAAGTTAACATGCGGTCATAAGCGGCTATTCCCAGTTGGTACTCGAAGTTGCAAATATTACAATTAAGGATGATTTGGAGGTATATAAAAATGATACGAGATGAGTGAAAATTTAAAAGTACATTCATCATTTCAATCTAAATCATCTGTGTAAATTACAAACCGATTCACTAAGCTATTTAAAAGTTATTTGAATTTTATAAAAAACTGTAATTTTACATGTAATATTATGAAAATCCCAAAAGATTAAATTTATTTTTAGTAACTGAACACAGGCTCCAAGAAATTTCAAATTTTTCTAAGTGACTTGTACTCAAGAGAACTAATTGATCATAAATTTATTAAAATTCAGTTTTCGAGAAAAAACTAAAAACTGACTAATAATTTCATTTTTAATGGAAAATTTAATTAGTACATAAAAAAGTCCGACAGTAATGTCTTGATCTGAGACCTATAGTCACCAGCAATTGTTTGCTTTGACGAACTCGTTTGGCATCGTTTTAATTCGTTTAAATTAACTTTGTAAAATATGATTTTATTCTGCCATCAATATACAGACATTATTTAAGCAATTTAAGAATTTAAATAGTCAATATAAAAAAGCATAACCACTATTTTTTAATGGAATGGTTTGAATTTAAGAAAGTGAAATATATCACCCTTTGAAGATTCTACCAACCTTTGAAATATATCACTATTTTACGGCGTTGACTAGATTCCAAACGATAAAATATTTTTAAATTTCATTTAATAAATGAAATTTATAACAAAAAAAATAAACAAAAAATTTAAGCATACACCTAGCTATTCGTAATGAATTCTAAAATAATTTAACCATAAAATTCTATACAAAAATCATAACATATTTTTCTGTTTGAAGTTGAATTCAAGTCTACATGCTGAGAGAATAATTTTTATAAAAGATTTAAAATATTGATATAACAATTTATAACAAGGTGTTTACAATAAAAATATTTATTATAATTTTGTAATTTACCAGTTAAAGATTGAATGAAACTGAATTGGAACATTTTTATTTTTTTAATTTTATACACGCCAATTGAAATAATGATTCATACCATACACTTTTTCCGCGACTTGTATCCTGCCAAACATCCTTAAACACATGACATTTGTAAAGAAAACTGTACTTATTTGAAATAAGCTTTTATCCAACGTATGGTGTGTAAAGCCAAGTATACGTTTTAAGCACACACATGATGAAATACACATAATATATTTTCGAATAAATAAAAATAAATATTGTATTTGATAAATAGAAAAATTTACACAAACAGTAAATAAACCATTACCCTCAAGTGTTTATTCAATAAAAATTAATTAAAAAAATATTATAGATTTATATAATTTCTGAATTTATATAAAATCTTTATCATTTAAAATTGCCATGCATTACATATAGAACCAACCTCAAAAAAATGCTATCCAGCGATAGATCATTTATAAGAACGATTTTGCTTTTAGGTTTTATTAGTGATGCATCTTTTTTTCAAATTTATATGAATCCAAACTTTAGAAGCAACCAACTCCCTCCACCTACCCAATAAAAAAAGGATTATCTAAACCCGACTTGTCTCTGGGGCAAACACACATAGCAAGTACAACCTTATTGAGAACTGCGTCCTTTTTTGAAGTTGGATTAAAATGTCACCAATTTGAAAGCATATTTAGTCATGACCTTAGGAGTATATTATTTCATTAAAAGTGTAATTACTCTCGCCTAAATAGCTACATATACGGTACGTCTTCGAGGGAGTTGAAATTTGGATTTAAGATAAACAAACCATTTTCTACATTTTAATCATATAAAATATTCTGTACCATTAAGCTAACGAAACTAATTTTATATTTTAATAATTTTTATCGTTATCATTCTTAATATACTCTTAAGATAAAGTCAATGCAGTTATAAATACATTGTATAATAATAATAATAATAATTATGTGTATATTAGCTAAGTTTGAACTGAAATTGTGGCGAACCTAAACAGTTTAGAGATAATGTTTCAAATAATGATTGTTTTTCTTTTTTCTTTTTTTTTTTTTTGAAAGCAGAAATTTTATTTGAATCTTTTATGGGTTTAAAGTTGGATCATCGATTTAGTGGACCGATTTTTTTTAAATATAGAATACGCCACCAAAATTTCTACTCGCTCTCTTTTTTCATTTTTTAGTTCCTTTTTTGCACCTTCATGACGGACATGCGTATTATGTTTAGAATAAGCCACCAATATTTCAGAACGTTATTTATTCTCATTTTTTAGTTATTTTGTCGACGAACAGGCGGACCGGCCCACCGGAAAATGAGTAATTAAGTGATTACATGAACAACTCAACAAAAATATTGATAGTGCCTTCGATGTTGGCTAGCGTTACAAACTTTAGATTAAAATTAATATAATCTGGCACATTTTATTTATGCCTAGAATAAAAATAAAACACAATTTCGGATTGAGTAAATTAATTATATGGATACACAAACAAGATAAATATTTTGTATGTTTCTCTCAAATAAACTAACCGTAGTATATGTCCATGTCTATTGACATTGAAAAGGGTCCCTCTACATCTGTCAAAATATTATTATTTTGTGCTTAAAGACACATTATTAAGTATTTGTTAAACGTGTTTATCACGTCATAAATGATTTCAATACTAGAAAGCTATCTATCAAATAACCGTTATTGTGTTTGTTTAGGTGAAATTGTTTTTAATTTGAAAATATGTTAAATAATTCAAATTATTTATCTCTTATTAAGGGTTTGTTACAGAGCAATTCATAATAATAATAGTAAATTTATTTTAGCTCATTGGTTATTAAAAAAGTATAATGTTTACGAAATGTAGTCCAGACGTGAACAGGGTAGCATAAAATTGATTTATGGGATTATAATTAGGTTTATTCATAGATTTATAATTTAATTAAAAGTAAAAATACTTTTTAAAAACAAGCGTTTATTTAAATACCCTAAAAAAATAAACTTTTTACTATCAACTTAACGACATTACTCAATTTTATATGGTATAAAAGCTTGTTGTAGGATTTAAGTATTCGTATTTACTAAGTTTACAGATTTTAATAATTAAAAGTTTTTTTCTCTTTAGGGAATTTTAATAAAAGCTTGTTTAAAAATGGCTTTGTACTTTTAATATATATTTTACGTTTTAATTATGGCTAGACTAAAAAAACACAAATATTGGAAAATCTGCCAATAACTACTCTAAAACGAAATTTTAAATTTGCAAGAAATATTGTTTAATTACTTGTTTTAATTAAAAAAAAAAATTTTCACCAAATAAAGAATGTTATCATAGAATACAAACGTCCATAAAAGCCCATTTGTCGACTTTGTATGTATTCAAAAGATTTAAGTTATTACCCTGACCACTAGTTGGCTATAGTTGTTATTAAAGGCTATGGTCGTTATATAATGTGATTATCAGCAATGACCATTAAATGGCTTTAGCCTCTCCATGTTGGTAAGGAATAGATGTCATAAATCTTTGATAAAACGAATGAATACAACAATGAAATGTATAATTGAATAGCTGTTAATTGTTTTGTGTATATATCAATTATATGTGTTTTTTCTTTCATCGATACACACTTAAAGCTTTTAAAAGTCAATTACTCATCACATTAGTCGATGAGTATACTTTATGTAATAATCATATTTATTACTTTTTTATTGTAATTTACGAATAATTGACTTTCAAAATTTATAAGTGTATGTTTATTCCATTGAGGAAAGTAAAAACACATATATATTCCAAGAAAACAATTAACTGATATTCAAATGTAAATTCATTGTTGCTTTCATTTTATGAAATAATTCAGACCTCCATTCTTTACCGATATCGAAAAACTACAGGCGTCTGTTCATCACTGCTGGTAACCAAATGAAATAAACTAAACATATATGAAATATAACTAAATTCTTAAATAATAACTATAGCCAACTAGTGGTCAGGGTAAGTACTAAAATTCTTTTATTACATAAAAAGTTGACTTGTGAGTATCTATGAGAATTATTTGATATTTTTTGGACATCAACTGTTATGAAGTTGTTCAGCTCATATTATCTTCGTCAGATATCATATTTAAGTGGAAGACTTCCCAATATAAGCATTTTCAATCATATTTTTAGGTATTTGTTCAAAATTTATTTTACTATCTCAGTTGATATGCCACATTTGTCTTTATAATCATCCTTCGACGTTTCCAAAGATATTATATTCTAGCTATCGATGAGAATTTTTCAAAATATTCAATTCGTTCTTGCCTATTAGTAAACAATATTGTACTGAATTCATACTTCATCAACTTCCAATAGAGACGGTATTTGAATAATTGAATTGAAGAAGATTAATTTTTTTCTAGTTAATCAATTTTGATTAAAAAAAAAAAACCAACAAAACGCTCGTTTTTGGCATGACATTGAAAATCAATAACAGTTTTTACCAAATATATTTTGGAAAAATATTTTAAGCAATAAATAACAGTCATTTCAACAAACTGATTGATGGTTACAAAAAACATTTCACCCACTTATTTTTTATATATAGATATATTTTTTTAATTTTGTTATTTTCAATGCCATATCGTCAAACGTTCGTTCATAAGATATATAAGAAAAATGTAATGTAAAGTTAACAGTTTTCTTGTAGTCAAGCATCATTTATTCAGTTTTAAAGAAAATTAATGATTGATTCGAACATTTTTCGTCATCGGATGACGAAGCAAAATTGCAAAAGTAGAGCACATGGGTTTTTGAAAGTCATTTAAAGGTTGAAATTTTAAGGATGAATGAAATTTTAAATGACGTTTCAAAATCCCCCAAACAATAAACTGATAAATATTGACCAAATATTTTGCTTTTTTGTTTTTGCTGGAGGCTAATAAGTGAACTTTATTCTAGTGTATGATATATATTTATAACTGAACTTGCTTGGTTTAAGCAAACACTATTGTAAAGTTTCAAATGTGAATCGACAAATATGACTTCGAATCGAGAAAAATAAAACAATATGAACTTAAATGTTGTGTTTTTATTATTAACATTAACAAAGTACATAAAATTTGTTGTCCATACATGAAGCTATGAACAGTTTGTTAAACATATTTATACTATAATTGTATACCTACGTATTAATAAGCTAAAGTTAAGCTGGAATTGAGGCGATTTCAAACATTTTATAAAAAAAATTTTCAAACAAAAGTTTTAAGAAACAAATATTTTTTGTGTTTGAACTTTTGTCCATCACTTTTAGTTTAAAAAATTTGTGATGGATCTATGAGACCCAATAGACCAATTTTGCTAAATCACGATCATAAATTCCCATTTTAGATTTTACTGATTTTTAAAAACGACAAATCGATTGGTTTTATGAATATCTGTATGACTCACCAGAAATGTTAGAAAAATCAAATACCTAATGAAACAATTACCTGAAAACACAAAATTGAGTCTTAAAAGTTGAAAGAGCAACAGCAACTAGCGTTCAAAACTTTTTCATCCGTTCAGGCGTGAATTTGTCCATCTTTAAAGCATTTCGAAAGCACAGATGCAAAGAAATGGTTATTAAGAGCGATTATCCATAGCTGTTATGGACATAAAAGAATATGATTCTGTTGATATAAATTACATTAATATGCATTGTATTTTTTTCAATTATCGTGCCCAAAAAACTCAAAAAATACTTTTTCAAATGTTTTGAAATTTGGTATGCACAATATTGACATGAAAACAGAGATTGTCGAAGAGTTTTTCTCGAAAAAAATTTCTTAGGTTAAAATCAAAATTCGATTTTATATTTAAAAATGTTCTTTCGAGAAAAACTCTTCGGCAAGCGTTCCCTTTGCAACTCAATATTGTTCATACCAAATTTCAAAGCATTTCGATAATTATTTTTTGAATAATTTAGGCTTGAAAATTGAAGTATTTTAACATTATGGAGGGTGCTTCAGTATAATGTTTCAATCTTTTTTAAAAAAGGAATGCCATCTGGCCAGTTGTAAGCTGAGGACAAATAAGTAAAGGTAAATGCCACTATAAACAAAAAGTCAAATATTGATTATTTAATCCCACCAAAAACCGGACTCCGAATACAATTTCATATCGATCGTATTTTGATTGAAGATTAATCTTACCAAGTCGATGATGGATGTGGTCGCCAGTCGCTTGTTAAAATAATACACTTGGTATGTTCATACCATATTTTCATCAACACAAAAAATTTAACCAAACTTTTATTTTAATGTTGATTTCAAAGTTTTCAAAAAGTTAAAGCTTTCGAAAAATTTCAAATTATAGTTTGGATGTAAAAACAAAACTAAACCCACAAATATAAACGAAATATTGGATTATAATATTTGTATCAAAGATATAGATTTTGTTTTTCAAGAAACAAGTGAAAAACTAAAAACAATTCCCTCTATATATGTACGAGAAATTCTCATTCTGCTGTATATTCTATATTTTTTGTTAGTATATATAACTTTCTTCTCGAATGATTTAATAGTTTAAAAGGTAAACCATGTTTTGTTCTTTAAAAAGTTTCCTATTTGTAGTTGTTAAACATCATAAAGTTTATCGATTTGTTTTACACATGTTATCATATCTTCATAAAGTTTTACTGTGAGTTGTAGGTGAATTCAAAAAACCTTCTAACTCATCCATGTCACAGAACTAAAGTAACCTACATAATAAATATAAAACTTTAATTTATTAGTACTGAATTTAATGATATTCGGCTACTACCAGCTACTATATTGTGTGTGTTTCGAAACATAATGGTCATACTGGGTACTGAGGTATGATGTCATTAATACTAGTGGACCTGTGTGCTGCTCCAAAGCATTAAATGTTGATAATAATTAAATAAATTAAATTCTAATCAACTGTGATATTTTCCAATCATATCCGATACTATTAATAATTTAAATCACATACAAAACTGTGATGAGCGTGTGTTGTGCTCTCAACAATTTCAAACGCATTTTACTCAGTCGTTTCTTTCTTCAAGTGTTGTGATTGTTTTGTATGCAAATATGTCTAATGAAGATAGCTGGTTTTTGTCTAAGAACACTCAGTGACTCAAGACTTTCCATTCGAGCTATTAAAACCTCAAATTGAGATGGAAGAGAGCAAGGTGCTAACATTCAAATCACGACATCGAAAGACAGACTATATATTATCTTACGAGCAAAGCACCAGATCTTTGCTGTTGTAGATAAATTATGTACGATAAAGATGGATTCCAACGTCATCAATCGCAAAGGAAGATTCAATAATATTCCTGTACATAGATTACATAGAAACTGAGATTTCTCAGTTATTACAGATTTCTCTTACTTCAATTTGTGATTATCATTTCACATCGATTGCAAAAAAAAAAATCATAGTGTCTACTAACTTGCATTGAAATAAATCTATGTTTTTGGAGCTTTGTATCCAAGGGTGGGTGAAATTAAAAAGTATTCCTTTACACAGATTTTTTCTTACCATAATTGGAGTCCTTGGAGATTTATGCTTTGATCTCGGAATCCAACGTGGATTTGGCCTTCGTCTTAAACGCACACTTCGCTCGTAAGGTGGTGAAACACTTACCCTATAAAATACCCTATTGTACCCAATTAATTTATCTCGAGTTTATGAGATCATACTGTAGCCTATTCATTCATTTTATAATTATTAATGAGAACTCTAGGATTTTTCGAATAAATTTCGATTTTTTCCCCAATATCCTAGATCAAATTATTTTATTGTAGTTTTTCCGCTAGTTTGCGGAATTTATTATTCTCAGATGACTGGGAAGCCATATTAATTTTATAATTCTTAATGAGAACTCTAGGATTTTTCGAATGAATTTCGATTTTTTCCCCAATTTCCTAGATCATTATTTTTATTTTTTTTTTCATTACAACTAGCTAATTCATACTGATGATGACTACTTTGTAGTCGAAATACGTATTTATAAAATACAAAATAATTTGATCTAGGAAATTGGGGAAAAAATCAAAATTTATTCATTCATTGTCTTGCAACTTAAAAATAGAAATTTTCTGGTTTTTGGACACTTCGTTTTCTTCGGAGAGCTAATTCTTTCGAAGTGCATGATGTTTTAATATGCAACAAAAACACATTTAGCAAAAAATATACTTGTCCCACGATTATAATCTTCGTTTGATATGTTTGGCAGTATGATGGACACTTGAAACTAGACAACTGAATGCGGAATCAAATGTGGTTAAAATTTTCTAACCCCAAATAGAGTCTTGAAATCTTTTATCACAAAAATTTCTCAGTGTATATGCAAAGTACAAGAAACGTTTTGCTTACATTGACCATATCAATATACCTAGACTAACAAAATTATGATAAGATATTTTCGTAAAATAAAGTATTTTGAATTGAGCATTTATTAGTACCGTCAATATAAACGAAATATTCTAGAGAAATAAATTACAGGATGCAATCAATATAATATATAAAGTTTTTATCATTTATAATCGTTGCTCTCTATCCTATTAAAAGTTGTCAACACATTTACAAACATATTTCAAATATACAAACATAATAAATATGTTTTTCACATCAAATATGAATACATAGAGCTATTGTTTGTGGATAGTTTTTTTCTAGTAGAATGTAGTTTCTAATAGCTAATAATGTCTATATATATGTATAGCACATAATGCAGTTTACTACTTATTTTCAGAATATAATAAATCAAACAAAGCTTAAACTTTATACTATATTTCAATAAATTAAAGTTTTATCTTATTTTAAACTATTTAAACTTCATTATAAACTTTATAACAATATTTTTCATATAATAATTTTCAACTTATACTCTGACAAAATTTCCTCAAAAAGTGATTACTCACAATGGAGGATTTACCAGTTGGCTGTGTACCTACACAAGAACCTCCACCTGGATGTCTATAGCGGAAAATTTAGGAAAAATTTTCTTTTTACAGAAATTAGAAGAAAGCGTGTGTACAGAGTGAACGTGTCAAAAGTGAAACACCTTTCTGGATTTTGTTCTTTTATGCATGTCACGGTCGCCAGGCTATAAAGTATTTTAGAGCATATAAAGAGGGGAACGGGTCCTTTGTACCTAGGTGTTTTGGTCTCCTGTTCCTTCTTTTAGAACACTCTACCATCTAAAGGCCAATGTATCTTCTAGCAAAATGTGACTGTTATATTGTTATTATATGTCGTTTGTTAATTCGAACGCACAACCCCATAGACATAGTCTAATAGGTGAATGTATTAGTTCCTTTCGTCTTTACTCACTTGGCCATTTGGCTGGTTTGCCATGCTATAAAACAAAAAGTAAATTTTCAATGTCACATAATTCCTGTAAGATTTGACCATGTTAAGATTGCAGGTTCTTTACTAATAGTAAAAATTCAAAAATTTGTTCAAAATAAATAAGAATACTAGTATGATTTCTTCTTCAATCTATTCTTCAATGTAACATGATAATCAAATTATATGCATTTTTATATAACATATGGTTCTTCCCATAATACAATATTTTCTCAGATTTAATATATGCTAACTTTTTTAATTTATTTACTAAGCGTTGCATTAATTTATAATCGATTACACTCGTTTTTATATAAATAACATTTTATATTTTTTTATGAAAATCTATAAGCAGTTGAATATGTATGGACATTTCTATACATTTGTGTCTAATATACTTTTGACCATTACAAAGGTTTGTTGAGAAGTCACCTCTTGTTCGATTACCACAACAATCGATTCACACAAATATATTCTATGATCTAACATTAATAGTTTAAGTACATTTATCCCTACTTTTAGGACAGAACACTTGAATATGATTCTCACCTCACAAATACTCGACAAGAAATGTGTCATTGGCTGATTTAATTATGCGTAATATTGCTTTGTTTATATGTTTTATGAAAATAAATTTCTAAATTAAAAATCAAAATTTGATGAGTTATCTGTGCGCGAAAATAAAAAAACAATACAATGTATATTACATTACAGAATTGTCATTTTTTTCAGATTTCATTATTTATGCCCACTTTAATTCAAACATTGTGTTGAAAAAAAATCTTTGAATATTACTTAATATGATTGTGAACTAAGGTTTCGAATTGTATTGAGTGTGGCAGGAGCGGAAAAATTTGACACTCTCACATATATAATAGCACGCATTTGTATGTATCAGTGTTAAATATTTATATGTATGTTTACAAATTGTATATTAAGGTATATTTTAATATTATTTTTCGTATGCCAAGAGATACAAAAACGATCTGTATAATGAAAAGATGAATAATAATCACTATATGAAAGACACTTCGGATGCAAGTTACTTAAATAAGTAGATTGAAAATAAACACCAGTGATATTTGAATTAAATTTCATTAGCAAAAGAATGTTTAACACTATCATATGTGTAGTGAGTGTGTTATTTCTGTATTATACAGAAATCAGCATCAATAAACTTATCATCTATCTTTGAATGTAATATTATTCTATGTATTGCTATTGTGTACAATCGTACACATAATCATAAATGAGAAACGTGCTGCTATAAAATACAAGATCATAAGTTTTATTAAGTGTTCGAAAAATAGGGTGCATGTATTTAAAAATTAATAGGGGGGTCATAGAAAAATTTTGATTTTCTCAGCCTCCATATTTTTTTGAGTCACTAAACACGAATTCGAAGTTTGCGGACAAAAGTTTGACAGGAATTTTTTTTTTTGGGGTACTACTTTAGCACATGTTAATACTTTTTTCAGTTTTTGGTCTACATCTCAGAGGACACGTTTTTTCAACTCGCCCATTTTATATAAATAATCTAACTGTTTCGCTGCTAGAGAGATCGCAAAATGGGCTTTATTTCACAATTTAATATATATTATATGAAGGATGCTCTAGCGGCGAAACGGTTAATCTTTTAAAAAACATTTACTATAATAAATGTAGGAAATTTTGGTTTCTTTAATTTATGGGTATATTACAGGTTTGTTAAAAAAATGCTTACTTTCGTAAATATTGGCCAAAAACTGAAAAAAAAATTTGTTCAAAAAGTGTCCAGAAATCAAGGTTCCCGGCAAAACTTTTGACCGTAAACTTCAAATTCCTTTTTAGTGACCCAGAAAATATGGAGGGTGGAGAAAATCAAAACTAGAGCAAGACTTTCCTCTGATAATCCTCATATATCTAGTTTAAGAACAACTTA
Source organism: Chrysopa pallens (assembly GCA_020423425.1). Taxonomy (NCBI): domain Eukaryota; kingdom Metazoa; phylum Arthropoda; class Insecta; order Neuroptera; family Chrysopidae; genus Chrysopa; species Chrysopa pallens. The sequence goes on along the minus strand of CM035592.1, from coordinate 31,969,160 downwards.
ATTTGTGTTTTCAAGCAATTAAGCAATGTAAAAATATGTACTTCGGTCAATTCCTCTCAATTGGTTTTAAAAAGTCTATTATACTAAATTTACATTCTAAATTAGCTAAAAAATTTAACTTTTGTATATAGTTAAAACTTTTGTATATAGTATAACTATAGTATAAAATTTTTTTATACATTATAAAGTTTTACGAACTACGTATTTAGTGCATTTTATTCATGTTATGTTATTTAATTAAAAATATTTCAAAAGTTGATACTCAAGCAAGGTATTAAAAAAATTTACACCGATATGTCTGATCACTATTTCAATATTCCTATAAGTTCTAGTAAACTCTCTGATAAACAAATGCTACCCGGTATCCTGAACAAATCTTTTTAATTAATGCTATTATTATCTTGAGTCAAGATAAATCAAGCATCAAGATAATTGGTTATGTTAAATTAAAATTTATTCTTGATAATCTTTCTCAAACACGTTGTAGCAATGTATTATGCTGTACATTTTGTATTCAATATAACGATACGATCTGTTTGTATTAATATTAAGCTATGTGTTTCTATAGACACAACTCTGATTGTTTTCTAACATTTCAAACTATAATGTTTCTGTATCATTAGTACACGAAAAACCAATTAAAATTGAACCACTCTAATTTCAACGTAAATTTTGAGAATTTTTCTAAGATACAACCAAGGGATATCTTACAAATATAAGTTAGGAAACACAACGTCATAGTGAACTTATCGTTGGCTTGTTTCTTTATCCTTATTATTTTAGGTTACCATGATCTCGTGATTAGCTGCTGTTTTTAAACTACCATCATTAAATTTTGTCTCATAGCTAGCCTAGAATAATTTGTAACGTCTAGTAACTCTAGACGAGCTAATATTTAATTTTTTATGATTTAGTATCATTATTGAATTTTCACTCACCAACTGGCATAAAATAAATTTTTATTTATATCATTTGTTTTTATTTGTTATTACAAGCGGGCCATTATTGAAAGTGATGATTTTCTGCTATCATTTAATTTTGATTCACCGTCAGGTCACAGTTACCATGAAATATTTTTTTACAAAAATAACTTGTTTTAACTTAACTTAAATGGTTGATCATGGCAAGCCAATAGTTACTACATGGAAATGACTTTGTAGGATTGTTATCGTAATAATAGTATAGTAGCACCAATTTTTCGATTCAATTTACCCATTTATACAATCAGTGGCAAAGTGATAAAAGATTGTAATTATTATCTAAGTACACGGCAATGTGAGGATCAAGTTCCAGATTAACGCAGGTTGTGTGTAAAATATGTCCATAAACATATCAAATATTTCTAACATACACAAAAAAATTCATAATGTTCCCTTTCACAAAATATCTTCATTATTGTCAAGCTTAAAATTTGCACGGCTATTATAAGCCTTCTATGATTGACTAAATCATTATTTTGAATATGATAACACACTCAGATTGACTAAATCATCATTTTGAAGCATTTCCAATTATCCAAAGTAACTCCTGGAAGACATCTAAGAAAAAGAAGTGATATTCGTACAAAAAAAATGAATTTGACAATAAGAACAAATTCATAGCCATAAAGGTACGCCTATAAAATGAATATTAGAAATTTTATCAGAAATAACTGTGAAATTGTGCTCACTTCAATCTGCTTTATTATTATTGCAGTAGACACGAATTTTTATAACAGCCCGTTTTTCCCAATAAATAATATTTTCATATCTGATCTATATGTAAGTTCGATTGTTTTAAGCATGCACTTGGTCATATTTTCATAATTTTTTTTTTTTATATAGATTTTTTGAAAAAACAACCGCTTTCAAAAAAAAAAAAGTAAAACATAATTACTGAAATATTCTATAAATATTTTCCTTGTGACCAATTACTATTCGAAGTCGTCACCAATTAATCAAGTTTTAAGCTACACCCACAAAAAATTTTCACTTGGATGATAAAAAATCGAATCATAAACTACGAAGCTATCCGCGAACACACAAAAAAAATCAAATTGCGGAATTTGTTTTTTATAAACGAGTTAACAAACCTGAAGGTTAAAAACACAAGGTAATGTATGAAAATTTACAGATCCGATCACTAATTTAGTTTGATAGTTTTTAGCAAGAACTTGGTCCTATTGTCATTATTTTTATATTGGAGTATAAAGACACTACAGTGTGATATGGTGTATGTATGAAAATAATTTCACTTTGAATTTGTGTTTTAATACAAACACCTATACGTTAAGTATTGTTGCAGGAGATTTAATTATTTTCATTTGAAATTTTACGATGATTTAAAATATTCATTTTACGATGATCAATGAAAATGTATGCTTGAAAACTTTCAGCATTTTCTTCATTATATATAAAATTTTAATCTAAAAATAATGATATAAGTATAAATATATTTGTAGTTGATGCTAGAATGAATTTCTTTAACCTCTTAAGCGCTTCATATATTTATCAAACAAATTCATTAAACATGATGATTTCGCACATATTTTTTAAACAATAAATTCATAAAAGTCTTGAATTCGTTACGTCAGCAGTTATAAAATCCAAAAGTGAACTTTAAATTATAATTTTAAAAAATCCCTTAACAGTTTTAGGGCTTTCATTGAAATTTTTTTCTAAAAGTGTGTACATCCAATGAGTATTTCTAAGGGTACCTATAACTTTTCTTAAGGTTTACATTCGACTCGGGATGTCGATAAATTTTGAGCACTTGAATAATTCCAATTTGATTTATATTCGAAAAGTTATGGCTCAATGTCTAAAAAAAAACTTAAGGTTGCCTTTGGTTTTTCAGATTACATTCGCTAAGAAATAGTCTAGATGCGACCTACAAGACTCACACGACGAACTTCTCGACTAGAACTTATTATGTTTTCCTCAACTAAGTTATTTTAACCTTTTAAAAAATCATTATTCAGTTTTAAGTTAATCGGGATAAACCAGACAAAAAAAAAAACGAACGCACATACATGCACACACACAAACATCTCTTTTAAAAGATTTTTGGGTTTTAGTGAACCTAAAACGTAACGATATGTGAATATTCGGTATCCCATAACAAAAACATCTAACTGGGAAGTTGATAAATTGTCAGCGGACATGTATAATATATCATAAAATTTTAGGCTTAAGAATCTTGTAGCATGGAGTTCTTTTAAAAGTACGGTTTTAGTCATCTATTTTAGTGATCTTCCTTCAAAAATCTTCCATGTTCAACTTTGAATAAAAATATGTCTATGTTTAACATACAAAACAAATTGTATTTGTGAATCTACTGTATATAAAAACAATCCATTTTTATACAGGATAAAATATCAGTTTAATTACGTAATTGATTTTCATGTAGGCGTCTGGTGTGGGTATTCTTTAGAATTAGAAATAAAACAAATCGAGAAACCTGTTAAGATTCACATGTACTTTTATTCATACTAGTTAGCCGTTGTTTTAGAAAAAAAACCTAAATTATATATTTAACATAAAACTGCAAAAAAATTTTCATTTGTATGACTGTTATATAAGAAAAATGACCAGGATATCCACCATAAAGATAGTAATCAATTTTGAAAATGCTAATATCTTCCCCGTTTGGAATCGATTTCACTTATTCAAACAGAAACCATTTAATTTGTGTACTCAAATTATATAAACTGTCCATCAACCCATAAAAATTTAAATAAGGCCTAATTATGGTAAGTAACAACTTTTTCCTTTACGAAAAATCTACATTATCGATTGTTTCCTTTTTTAAGTTCATAATCATTTCTATTGTCTACAAAAGCTTCAAATTGACGGGAATCTGTTATTTTGTTATTGTTAAAAGATCATTCAATAACAATTGTGTAAGCCATTTTGACTACGCTTGACATAATGGAATGTGATTTATCCGACAACTTCAAAATTTTTACTTTCATAATTTTAAGATAGTAACAGCGAAAGTCTGGTTTTATCACATGTTGAATAAAATGTATCTTATATTTGTTATTAAATGGTCACACTACTAGAAAAAAAAGTCCATCAATTTGAGGATTGTGGGGACAATTGAAAATTTCACAAAGTCTAAAAAAGAAAATGGTCCGGTTTTTTTTGCACTCGGGCTTACATGAGATTTAATAAAATTTAAACTTTTCGAATAATTTAGTTTGATATATGAGAAGACAAGGGAATATCAAGACAATTATGATGAATTATTTTCATTATCTTTCATTCATCGTTTTTATATGATATAAGTATTTCATTTTGATTGGTGATAATTTTTATTTTCTCTTAACACATATTTAATTGTGAAATCAGCAAAAACTTTAAGATTGTGTTAATTAAATGATAACACATCTTGGCGTTGTCATATGAATGCATGAACCAATGTCATCAGATGTCATCTATTGTGTCAGTTTAGTTTGTTCAACTAGAAAGATAATTTTTTTATTTCCAAGAAGCAACATTTTTTATTGTATTCCATAGAATATTATTAGTTTTTATTCTCAATTGGATGGAAAAAATGTAGAAGGTATTTGAGGTTGATACTTTAGTATTTACCGGATGTTCATCGAAACTTCATGCACAAGTTACTAATTTTTCTTTTTTGTGTCTTTTTGAAGAATCTACTATGCAATTCAAGTCAACGAGGAAGAATTCCGTATCTGAATTAACAGAGAAATCCAAGAAGCTCTTGAAGAGGAAGTTATTGAAGTTCATAAAATCGCAAAGACTCAGAATATTCAGACTAAGAAGCAAGGATGCTCAAAATGATCTTGAATCAGACATACACCACACGAAAAAGAGTAAGAGTTCGTCTCAGATGGTTTAGATCAAGTTGTTAACGACCTGAAAATGAGGCAACTCGCTACATTGGGATCTGTTGTTAAAGACCGGGTCATCTGGAGCCGTTTGGTTGAATTGTAGTAGAAGTAGTTCAGTGTTTGTACAAACACGAGCTCAAGTCGAATGCGTAATTCATCAATGAGAGTAATCAATAATTATAATATAATCTCAATTTTTTCTATGAGATAATTGGAATTATTTAATACTCTCAGGCACTAAATTATCGTATTCCTTTGAAAATAATCAATCAAATTGAATAAAATAATAAACGATAAAAAAAGGTGTTCTATAATGTAATCAGAGTTTCAAGGGTATGGTAATTGAGTTTATATCTATTTAATCATTATTTACATTAATGACAATGTGACTATGTTGTTAATGAAAGTTGTAAGTAGTGGAAAGTTGGTGTAGAAAATATATATGAAAAATAGAAAAACGATAGAAACTCAAGGAGACAAGACTTTGTAGCAGTCAGCAAATAGCTGTATTCTGTTCACACATTTTTAAATGTTTTTTAAATGTAATCAAAAATGTTTAAAATATGTAAAAAAAAAGGATTTTTTACATATTAAATATCGACTACTTTGAACATTTATTGCAACTTATTAGAACGGCTCATGCATTTTTACCACCTTATGACGTTGAAACCTCATTGTAAAATTCCTTTCAAAACTTCGGGGAGATGACGATAATTGTGGCACCTCGATTTGACTGATTAATTTTGGTAAAACAAGCCAAAATAAGATGAAAATGAAGAATACCAGTTTTCGAGTTTTCGCCTATATTTCGAGTTTTTTTTAGAAATTATCGTGTTTATGTCACATAAATACCACAATTTAAAACATGTCACAATATTTAATTATTATTTTTTGTTAAATAACTTTAATTTAAACACAATTCAAGCACAAATAACCAAAATTTACTTCGTTTAAAATAAATCAACACATGTGTATTTACTACAACTATTAAAAATACATGTACGCCATTTTCGACTGTTATTAACCCATGAATTAGTAGAGTGTAGTTTTCTCAGGTCGAGTGGGTTTTTGGCCCCTATGTTCAACCTATAATTAGAATTTTTATTACTTTTTGTTGAACATACGGGCCAAAAACCCACGTGACCCGAGCAAACTACACCCTACAAATCCATGGGTTAATAACAGGGTAAAATGGTGTACACGTATTTTTAATAGTTGTATTAAATATACAAGTGTAGATTTATTTTAATATGGATAACTCGAGAAACAGGCGAAAAATCAAAAGTTAAAGATATTCTTTATTTTCGTCTTATTATGGCTTGTTTTGCCAAAATTCATAAAAAAATCGAGCCGCCGAGGAGGTCGTAATCGAGTCATTATAGTATCATGCGATGTTGTCTCATTTCGAAATAACTTAATATGTTTAATAAAGGTTTTGTAACTGGTACAGTAGCTTTAACTATTAACTCAAATACTCATCATTCAACACAATAGTTACTAAACGAATATACTAAAACTATAAAATAGCAGCTGTTTTCTCTATATGCTGAAGATAGTAATTCAAGTTTAGTTTCATTTTCTTTCGTCACAAAATATTTTATTTGTACAATTTATTAAATGAAAACGTTATTGTGGTTTGTGTAGTTCCCTAGTATCACAATATAATTTATGTTTGACACATAACTAAAACATAGTTGTCATAAATATAACAGAACAATCAAGTAAAGTAAATGTAATGAGTAAAATGTGTCCCAATACATTTGATTGTATCACGTATAGTCCAAGATCCCAGAGCGATCAGACATAAGTTATTTTCACACAGATGAAACTTTAGAGTCTCAATCGCGTCTCGTGTACTTTGAATACCTGAGGATTTGTTGAATTCGTTGTGTGACACCTGGGCAGGTACCAGGTGAGACAGGTAACTAAAAATGAGAGTTATTTAACTTAAATTTAAATGGCTGATTTTTATATATATTTTTAAGTACTAAATTAAGTGTCAGTCACTTTTTATGGACCATAACTTTATTCAGACGTTTTAAAGCTCCACAAAAAATAAATAAACTTTACTTATTTTTACATGTCTGGCATTAAAATATGGGAACCGAGTCATTATGCACGTCTCACTCGCTGTGAACGTATGTATAGCATTCTTACGCTCGTACTTATAACTAAATAATTTTTCTGTTTAGGGGATGTTTCGTTATTCAAATTCGTCTGACTGATTAAATATAACTTTGTGATAGTTATTTTAATAACATATTTAAATGTCAGACATAAGTAAAGTTTATTTGTTTTTTGTGGAGCTTTAAAGCGTCTGACTAAAATTGCATAAAAAGTGTCTGACACTTAAACTTCTAAAATAATATTCTAGGAAACATATATATATACATAAATCAGCCAGGTAAATTTAAGTTAAATAACTCATTTTTAATTACCTGTCTCACCTGGTACCTGCCCAGGTGTCACACAACGAATTCTACAAATGCTCAGTTATTCAAAGTACACGAGACGCGACTGAGATCCTAAAGTTTCATTTGTGTGAAAATAAATTATGTATGATCGCTCTGGGATCTTACTCTATTAAGTCAGCTACAGTTTAACACTTGTTTCATTCATAGCTATTCGAAGTGATATTGTGCGAAGTGATAAATACTACATAACATAGATCACATAAAATAAAAAAATTATTGGGAACTTTTTTGAAACTAAATGAAAAAGATCAACTCACATCCTAAACCGCTGATAGTAGAGGTCTGAACCTTAGGGGATATGTTCTTTGAATGACAGAGGCATCATTTAAGGAACGAATATTCCAAAATTCTACCTCTAAGGACGTGCAAAACGGGACCAAAGGTAGTATGAGACAAACTGCCAAGTACTCACTTGAAGTATGTTACGAATCCTATTTGCATCCACCTAAACCAACTTCATTATGTCTTCTCACAAGCAGTATTTCTATATAAAGCGTGCATAATGCACTGTTCAAGAATCACCGAAACCATTCGTGGTTGTGGAGATATGCATATTTTACATCACGTTTATGAGTAAGACAGCTCGAAAAACTAGGTGTCCCACATCACGAGGTACAGGATCGTAACACAAAATATGGGGCATCAGATAAGAAACAATTTTCCGAAATTCTACCCCTGAAGGAGGAAAATCAGGCAAAGTTTGTACGGAACAACGAGAAAAATGAGGCTAAGAAGATGTTTTCGTATTTTATTGAAACTCATCACCTAACGGGGTTATATATTTTTGAATTTATACGATATTGAAGCGGTGAGTACAGTGTTAAAATCAATTATTTTAGCATCAGCTGCATCTAGATACCTATAGATGCGTAAACATGCCGTTTACAAGAAGCTTAAAAACGTAGCACATCGCTTAAAACAGAAAAAATAGAATTGAAATTAAACGGTTATAACGACTCATCGTCATTTTTCAATAACACAAACGATTTATTATTTATTATTTGAATTAATAATTATTATTTGTTATTTTCATTTGCTTTATGATATATTTTTGGAAAACCTGTAATACACTAATTACTTTACAGTTAAATAAAATGGTAAGCACAAAATCTAATATTTTAGGAATATTTTTTAAAATTATCTTTAAACCATTTAAATGAACAAAAAAAATACATATTTTTAAAATTATTGATTTATTTAGCTTTAAAAAGAATATAGAAAAGTGCTATGAATTTGAAAAATTTCATAAAGATCGAAAACAGAAGACCCAAGTCAGCGGAATGAATATATTGATAGATAGCTACATAAGGACAGGCAAACTAAATGTAAAATGAAGTTGTGCAATATAAAAATCTATTCTCAAAAAAAAAAAAGTTGTTTATTATTAAATATGATCCCAGTGTAAACAATTCTAGAGAATAAGATCTTGTTGAATATTCATTTTATTTCGAATGATTATTACAAAATAAAATTGTTGGCAACAGATGGTTTCGACAACCTTATTATTCGTTATCACCTACTTCAAGTTAATTGATTACAATAAACTTAAAATATTACATTTATTCTATTTCTCTCATTCATTTGTACGATGTTTTTTTTTTTCAATTTATCATAAAAATCAACTTATTGTTAATGGCTGGTGGTGTTTTAAGAATATTATTTTAAATTACTGACAATAATATAAAATCAAGCTATACATTTAAGATTAAAATCACTTATGAAGTATGAAGTAGACTAGTACACAACCATGAGATAAATTTTCATTGAAACTACATTGAAATTATTTTAATTTTTTTATTTATTTTAATCTTTTCTTAGTTTTCGTTTACGTTATCGCAGGATCATTTATTGAAATTTTGAGGTTAGAATTGTTCTTTGGTGAGTATATTAAAATTCGATATCCCTCATCAACCTTATGCGGATTTAATTTATTAAAACCTGATTAATCCTGTACCTCAAATTCTCTAGAATAAATTAAGGGTAAAAATAAAAGGAAAAATAAATTACGGTCGATCTCGAGTTCGGGAAGTGTGGGTTTTTAAGGGTAAAGCACGGTTTATTTTGATTTCCGGCAAAACTACAAGTCCGATGGATAAAGTTAAATAGCAAAGTTGTAGGTAATAAAAAGATCTACAACTTTTGTATTTACTTTTTTTTTCACATAATCTCAAAATTTATTTTTCCTTTCATTTTGATCATATTATCTTGCATTTCTAATTGGTTTCATTCTACTGTAATTTTTTTTGTTTTCAAAAATTATATAAGTATATATAAGAAATTACTACCCTGGTATATATAAGAAATTGAGGCAAAAAATCGAAAATTATTCGAAAAATTCGAAAAGTTCTTTAATAATATACATATCTATATACATATCTTTGATAATATATAACCAGTGTGTCGAGTATAAAAAAGTTTCATGAATTATACATTCAATAAAAATTAAAACTTCTTGCAACTATATGAAAGCTAAATGCATAATAATTGACTTTAATTCAATACATTTATTATATTTTCTTAAATTAAATAGTGTAATTTACATTCACAACTTTTCAACGCTTATTTCAAACTAAATACAATTAAGAATTTTTCAAATATATTATTATACTTTTTCTATAGAAAATTTCTATAAAAGAAAGTCTAAACTTTTTATTTTTTATTTTTTTGTATATTTCATTTTCTTTTTAATATAATATTCAATCAATTTGATTAAATTTTATTTTATTTACAATTCAAATAATAATTAATAACTTTTCTTTACAACTACAATTTATACCATTCTTTTATTCAGAGAATAATATAATTGTTTTTCAATTTTCTTTTCAATGATTCATTACTGTTTTTAAAACTCATTTTTTACAAGTTATTTGTATTGGGTGTTCGAATACTTTGACTTAAGTGTATATAGTTTATATGTTTCTTCGTAAAGGTTCTGTTTCATTACATAATGTTTCGTATTGGTGTTACTTCGTCCAAGTGTTGCAAATCTATGATTTTACAGAGTTATCGGCTTGGTGGCCAAGTTTGTAAATGCATTAATATAACTTCACCCATTTGACTACTTAGAGTCGAGGTTGAGGGTTCGAATCCAGGCAACGACAATTTGATTGATCACACTGTCGTCGCTTGTATTAGAACTATGTAACCTACTCCATTAATAACATAATTACAATATAATTGTCAACTTCTGCTAGAAGGCGTCTTTGTCTTCATGTTTTGGAATAACCTTTCGATCTTTTGAACAAATCGTTAAACAAAATCAAAAGATTTTAGGTTACAAGGGACTCGGTTGCGGTCCTCCAATTAATATACTTTATTATACAACGTTTCAAATTTGCAAATTCATTTTATTTAGGGAATTACTGAAACAAAAAAATTCGATGTTTTAGCACGACTAGGATTAGATTTAATATTTAAATATTTAAAAAAATATACATAAATTCGAACAGATATGGGAAAATGTGTAGGTGATTTTGAATGTGTTTACTAAAGTAGATTCTTGAACTATATAATTGACATCGTTGAGCGTATCGACCATTTTTTGATTGTAGATGCTAAATGAGGAATTAACAGAGGTAAAGGCGGTCAGTGTACAATGGACGTTAGCATCATTACTACAAAACGAAAAGAGTTATCACTGCTTGAATAGGTTACAGACTTTCGTATTACACCAATTAGCTTGCCGGCAATTGTACGTTCAATTGCTGCTGCACATTCGAGAGTGGTGCATCTTAATTTGTTTTTTTTGTCGCATTTGATATAAAAAAAGCATGTGAAATTTGCTTACGATCTTAGACCGCCATTTCCCTCAACGCGACCGGCATTAACCTAGTGTGTTAATGGCCACAATAATAGTCAAACCTGAATTTTTTTTAATCTGAACTGCATCTTTATAATTATACGAAAGCCACAAAAAGTGGGCAAATATAAAGATTATTTGTTACAGAATTTGTTAAATTGATATAAATCATTTAAAATTTTCACTTCCTGATCGCCATTACCCAGTTCTCCCCTACCTAATTTTGTGCTGAAATTGAGGTTAATCTTAACACCATATTCAAATAAAAATTGTTTATCTTTGAAAAACGCACTTTTATTGTATTCGGATTTCGATATTTTACGGTTAAAGAGATGATTTTGGACGTTTTAACGGTATTAGCTAAAATCACTTTTTAAATCCAAAACACTCGAATAAAATTTTAGTTGTTTATCTATTGTCGATTTTAAGTTACCTTGATGTTAAACAGACGGTTAGAAGAAAATATACAATAGTTATAAATCTGCTATCGTTTATATATAGCTTTTGATAGTATTTTCAATACTGTCTAACATTGCAAGCTTTATAAACAGATTTTGTTTGATGTATTATATAAAGCTTCAACATTTTCGTAAAGATAACTTCTATTTTCTTAAAGTTTATTTTGCTTAAAATAATAAATATGAAAGTCAATCAGTTTGTATACATCTTTATATATAGGTACTCAATACTAATAAATAACAAAGCTTATGTTAAACAACTATCTTGAAAAATAATGTGTTTATTGTGAGAGAACTAGAGAAATATATTTTTCTATGATTGTTCTTGATAACAGAATTGATCTTGGAAATATATAATAGACTGTATTCTTCATTTTAGTTTTGTCGATTTTCTAAGAAAAATGTCTGACAAATCTATAAAACTAGTTTTAATCTAAAAGAACAGTACCAAGTTTTGGCAGGTAATAATACCGATACCATTGTAATGCCGAAGGTACCTTTGACAAACCAGGATACAGGATTCTCGAGTAATTTATGATTATTTTCACCTAGTTTTTTATACGAAATTTTCCTCCGTCTGATTCGTTTTATATCCATCTGCCAGTTTTAATCAAGATGTAGTACAACTAAAAATATAAATTCGATATTCTTATTGGATTAATAATGCTAATTTCAGCTTAATTCGAATAAAACATATCATAAGATCAACCAAAAAATTCCCCAATATCAATATGAATGCTAGCTGTATTCCTTAAGAATTTTTATTTATGAATTGGACGTTAGAACTATCTTCTAAAAACGTCATTTAGACGTCGAATGTACTACTATTTGAACCTCTTAATACTGCTTAAATAAGAATGTTTTATGAATTATTTTTTCTGGCTACTAAAGTAAATCCGTTTCTTAAAGTACGAAAATAAAATATATTTGAATAAATTAAAAATATATATAGGATACACCTACACTCGATCACTGATACCATTCACATTGTGCTCAAATATTAGATATTTTATTTACAAGAATTGATAAATATCAATTTTTTCAAATGAATATGAATACACCGCAGATATAAATAAATTTGGGAACTTAAACAGAATGTCAAAAATTAATTTCAACCGAGTCATTAGAGTAATTTGTGGTAAAATTAATCCCTTATATTCTCTTAATCTGTAATTTGTTTTGCTTAATGACAATCCCCCAAATTAATTTTTAATAAAAATGAAAAACCATAAAAAAAATAAAAATAAATTGTAGGTTATTATTCGAAAACACTTGATATAATTTGAGTGAAATGCATATTAGAAAAATCTAATCGAATTCTAAAAGAGATCTCATATTTTTGATATAGTATAAAACTCGATAAAAACACTTCTCAAAGTACTCATACTTCTTACTTCTTACGAAAAAACATTTTGCAGAACCCATATTTCCGACTTATTACGAAACTTGAATGAAAAATGAATTCTTACAGAGCTTATAATTCTGACTTTCTTAGGAAATTAGAAAGAAGACTTCTCAAAGAAATCACAATTCTGACTTCTTACGAAGTTAGAAAAAAGGCTGCTTGATAAAGGCTGCAACATAATTGAAACATATTCAAGAAGTCTAATTAAAAACTATTTTTTAAAGTCTTTCAAATTTGAATGTTTGCTGGGTTGAGATTCAATCTCACATGAATATCGTGTCTTTATTGTGATAAACTATCCGAATAATTTTTGATAAAAGCATTGTGAAAATAAAGGCGAAAATATTTTTTGAATCTAGTATGAATAGGATAGTAAATATGTATATGATAATTGCATCGCTAGGACCAAAAATAGATCGTCCAGCAATCAACTCATGGAAAAACAGAAGAAATGTATTTAATCCTTACCGAAGAAATTATATTTAATATGATATGTGGGTCTTACTAAGATGACAAGAATCCTTATATGAGATTTAATTAGACAAAATACGATTATTTTAATAAATAACATCACGGAGTTTAATCAATCAAACAAAATCTACGAAACCTATTATTCCATCTTTCTTCTTGATTTTGAGTTTAAATTTGAATTGAAAACACAACAAAACAGGCATTATAATTAACTTTATCTTTGAAAATCATTGAAAACATTACATGTTACTTGTCTTCTTAAGAAAAATGATTGACATTTTCATAAACGGAAAAATGTTCTTATATTATTTTCAAAATGATCGCAGAAACGTTGTCTTCTTAGTGTAGGTAATTCTGCACGTACGGTTATACAGTATACTAAAAGTATCTTTGTATAAAAGCAGTATCTATTTACATGCTTCTGTGCAAATTTTTTATTTTCACGTTATTATATTTAAAATAAGAGTATTAAAAATCATTTAACAAAGGTTTATTATTCTTTGCATAATTACATCTTATTGCAAATTGTTTTAGATATCATGAAGGGGGTTATAATTTTAATAGGGACATTTATAATAATGACAATCGTTAACGTAATATTGTATCTTTTCCATTTTCACCCACAAATAATTATCCAAATGGTATGAAATTTGTTTTTTGAAAGAATTTATCGCGAAGTTTACCGAAAGTGAGTTTTTCAACCTTCAAATTCATGTTCGGTGACAGAAAAAAATATGGAGCAAAACTAGCTATTCAATTTATATATATATATATATATATATATATATATATATATATATATATATATATATATATATATATATATATATATATATATATATATATGAGAAAAGTAGGATAATGTGTCTACTTTGATTTTGTATAGAATGGGTTTGTGGTAAAAGCACTTTCTTTCTGAAATATAAATGTTGCTTAACATTATTGATCGGTTGAGATCAGTAATTACGTTACCCCCAAGTGGGGAGGATAAAATATAGAATTTTTTGAGTATATTATTTGAATATTAAATATATATATATATATATATATATATATATATATATATATATATATATATATATATATATATATATATATATATATATATATATATATATATATATATATATATATATATATATATATATATATATATATATATATATATATATAAATTCTATGCGGTATTTTCAATAATTGATTAAAGGTTTGAATAATTTCAGAAAAGATGCTATTAAATAGGCTTATTAAAAGAATAAAACATAGATTCTGAAAAATAAATAGTTTATGAGAAATTCGATTGTTCATGCACTTTCCACAAAACACAAATTTTCCAGTCAAGTAAAATTAAAATATTTAAGATAAACATTTAAAATTTGGTTTTAGAAAAGAAAAAATACTAATATCCATGAAAATATTAATATGAGAGTGGTAAGAATTAATGTGATGGTGTTTTATCGGTATTAATACCCCGGGGAAAAAAAATTAAGTATAATTATATAAAATTATATCTAATTATATATAATTTGATATAATTTTATATAAATATATATAAATATATATAGTTTTATATAGTTATGTATAATATTTATATATAATTTTATATAATTATGTATAATTTTATATAAATATATAAATTTATACATAATTATATATAATTTTATATAAATATGTATAGTTTTATATAGTTATGTATAATATTTATATATAATTTTATATAATTATGTATAATTTTATATAAATACATAAATTTATACATAATTATATATAATATTATATACCCGGGGAAAAAATTGTGTATAATTACATAAAATTTTTTATAATTATGTATAATTTTATATAAATATATATATAATTATATATAATTTTATGAAACTATAATATATAATTATATTAGGAAGTATAATAGCAAAATTTTCTTGAATGCATTCCCTGATTCTGATTTCTATGATGAAGATGTTCAACTACTTGACGCACATAACATGAAGGTTTTGTACATCTTCACTGCAAATTAACTCAGTGTGTTAAAATAAAACACGTTAGTGTTTTCTGCAACTTAAGGGCTTAGAAATAAAACGGTATAAACATTTAAACAATTGCATAAATCATTAGAAGTGTTTAAAGGTTTGCGTAACACACATAGAATAGTCACTATAATGAAAAGTGACTTAAAATAAATTTATATATATTAAAATAATATATTAATTTCAAATAATATACTCCAAGTAATCTATATAATATACCCACCGCCTGGGGATAAGGTTATAGATTATCTCATCCGATGAATAATGTTAAGCAACATTATACACAGTAAGTAATTGGATGGGTGACCGCATTGAATTTCTATGTTCTGTTGTTGCATAGAATATCCCAAATATAGTCACTATATTGAAGAGTGACTAAATATAAATTTATATATATTTTATTTTGAAATAGTATATCCATTTCAAATAATATACTCACAATAATCTATATTCTATACCCCCCCCCCCTGGGGGAAAGGTAATAGCTGATCTCAAACAATCAATAATGTTAAGCAACATTATGCATAGTAAGTAATTGGATGGGTGACCGCATTGAGTTTCTATGGTCTGTTGTTGTATAGAATATTCCAAATATAGGCACTATGTACGTGTACCCCAAGCTCATTTCTAAGGTGTGTTGTATGATTTTAATTACATAATACCGCTTTAACGGAATTTATATAAGGCTTCTATATTTCAAATCTATTGTTAATGTTTCAAATTATTGTAAAGTTTAATGTTTTTGAAATGAACATACTCTAGTTTTTATTTGGGTATATTCTAAACTATTTTCTGACCATTCTTCCTTTCACTGGATTAAAGAAGATAAAAATCATTAACCAAATCCATTCATTTAATGGCACATTACTTACACAGAATCGTTTAAACTGATAGTTTTTTTGAATTTATTATACTGGATTTTTAAAAATTGCGTCAGGAAATGCGTAAGCCATACGAATTTCTTCTTGAATCAATGAATATACAAAATTTAACATATTACAGTGAACTATTTTAAAATATCGTATGCTAAATATTTGAAACAATCTATTGGAAGCACCAAATAGTGTGAATAGTAATTAATATTCTTATTTTCATGATATTGCACAAAATTAAAAAAAAACTGTTTTGTGTTTATTAAATTTTCGTATCAATTATCCGAATTTACAAATAAGTATATTAGTTAAATTAATTTTTTAAATTTGCAAATTTAATTTTATATTTATTTTTTGTAGGGTTTTTATGCGATAAAAGAAACTAAATTTAAAAAAAAATTCAAAATTTCATTCTTCACGTGCCTTTCAAAAAGCATTGACTTTTCATCATCCTTACATTGACAATAACCATAATTATCGCCAAAAAGAAAATCCGTTTACAAGGTTCATATGTAGATACGCAAAGAAGCCAAAGCTTCGTTTATAGAGCTTCGTACACAAATATAATAATACCTACATGAACCTTAAAAAAACATATTTTTAAACTCAGAAAATAATTTTATGTTGTTGTTAATAATAATTATTTTTTATTATTATTCAGCTGTTTTCATCTTTAATTTATTTCTTTTTATATGTTGTATTTTGACTTTGATGTAATGTTTTTATGAGATATGGCATAGAAAGAACTTAATAATGAAAATATAATGTTAAACACTCGACCAAATAATAATTAATTATAAATTTGTAGGTATTAGAAAAATGTGAGTTTTACAGTTAAAAAGGTCTTAAATTATTTAACAATAGATTTTAGTGGGAATATTCCATTTCAAAGTGTGTTTTTAAACCAAAGTCTATTTTCAAGTTTGGAAGTATTGTTTTCCAGTTTAAAAACAAAATTATCGGATTTATAATTGGAATTATATATAAATTATTATTGGAACTTCTTGAGCAATATTTAATTAACCACATATTTTTCGAGCAAACTAATCCCAAATACTATCATATGTACATTATTTCAAAGTTTATTTTGAGAGTTGCAAAAACTGATGAACTAATGAGTTCATTAGAGGTTTAACTGTAATTATTTCGTAAAAATTCTAAAACATTCTAAAGTATTTTTTTAAATGTATTTTTATATTCTCCACTTTGTTAAAAAAGATGCATTACAAAGCTTTTAATACGAAATGTTTATATATATTTTTTTAAATAAATACAATTACATAAATATTTTACTCTACAAATTCAACATATTATTTTATACATTAATTATTAATTCTCATTATTTATTCAAAGATCATAAATAGTAATTAAAAATTCCGTATAACCGCCACACAACCTCTATTTCTGTACAGTGTATATAGTACGTGGAAGGAACTTCTTCTTAATCGATTCATGCGCTACGAGTGTCTAAAATTTGTTATAAAATATACGTATTCTAGAAAATGTACTTATTTGTTCAATTGTTTAGCAAATGTCAAACAAAAATTATCGAATAATTACAAAAAATTGGGTTGAAAACTGTAAAATTTAATTATAGAAATTGGGTTGAAAACTGTAAGAATAATCAAAGAAATTGCACTAGTGATTATTTTTAAGTAGGTTAATAAATTTTGAGAAAATTTTTGTATGTTAAACCATATACCATTCACAGAGTTATCTATTACTATCTGGAATTATTAATCTTTGTCGTAAGTTACTACGCTTAAAGGGTCAATATGACCTTTTATTGTTAATAACAGAATCAAACTATTTTTCAAAAAAAAGTAGACACTTTTTCTTTACAGGTTCATTTCAGATTTCTTACAAAACTTATTTTAAATGACTTTTTAATCAATTCATAATTCTGACTTGTATTAACGTCGGAAAAATGATTTCTGCCAGAGCTCATAACCAAAATCGGAACAAATTAATGTGTGAATCAATAATGTGTAATCAAATGTGTGAAATAAATTATATTTGACTACAGATTTAGGGTATTTGATTCCAAAATCTGTTGTTAAAAAGCTGAAAGAAAAATTTTCAAATGTACGTAATTTTGAAATGAAAATTTTAAACATTAATACGGACGTCATAACGATTAACTTGCATTAAAAAAAAAAAATGTTTTAAAAAATTAATTTTATTTATTTATTTATTTATTTTGACAAAAGCTTTTAGTTATCACATCCATTTTCATGTTAAAAAATGCATGCAAAAGTTTATTTCATTTTTACAAGGATTATTAACCGATTTCTAAAAAGGTAGTTACCAATTAGTGCTATATGTATGTAATATTATTGGAATAATTAATATTAACTACAATGGTCTTATTTTATATTTCATTCTGAATTATTGTTTACTTTCATAAATTGAATACAAGATGAATATTTTTCGACAACACGTTTGAACTAAGACATACTCACATTGAGCTTATAACTCTGATTTTTTCTAGAGATTTAAGTTTTTTCTTTTTGGAAAACTAATTTTAATAAAATAATTAATCTAGGATTAAATTATAATTTAATGATAATCATTTGTTACGAATAATTAGTAGGGTAAACTGTTCAACAGTGTACTATGTCCCCCAGTTAACTGTAGGTATTAACCATTACACTATCCATAGTAATAGCAAAGCATACAAAACTTTTAATTTGAATGGGCAGCCAAATAGGGTATTTCAAAAAAAATAAAAATTTGGGGACAAGAGTAAAAAGTACACTGAACGATGGTGTGCATTATCCACTAGCCAGTACACAGTGAACCATTCCGGTACCTCTTTTTAAAAAATACAAATATCTTACAACAGTTAATAATTAGTGTCCTGAACACATAAACTGCAAGCCAAATAATACATGGACTGAAAAGTCCAGGGCCTAAGACATAGATGGTGTTAGCTTTATTGCAGTCACGTTTTTTCAGTTAACACTAACCTTCAAAAGACAGCTGTGAAAATTTCATGATATTCTATTCATTAGTTTGTGAGTTATTGTGCTAAGAGTGACGCTACTTTTGTTATTTTCAAAACAATGGATCAAAAACAATTTCGTGTTTTAATTTTACACTGCTTCTTGATGGGAAAAAGTACCGTTCAAGGGAAGCAATGGCTTGAAAAGTGTTATGGGGACTCCGTTCCATCAGAAACAACAATAAAACGTTGGTTTGCTGACTTCAAACGTGGTCGTAGAGACGCCGATGATGCAGAACGCAGTGGACTGGAATGATTTCGTTGCTCTTGATGGAGATTACGTTGATGAATAAAGCTAATTTTGAACCAAAAAAACTGTGTTTTCTTTGTTAGGCCCTGGACTTTTCAGTCCATGTGTTAGACAAGGTTTCCAATTTCGGAAGTAATATCATATATGTAATATCGATGCAAGTAAGAATGTGTTCACTGTTTACCCTATACAAAACAGTTTACCCTGTACAAAATATTTACGGATATGATAAGCAGAGAAATATATTTTTAATTATCATAAAGATCACTTTACAAAAATAAGTGAATTAAATTATCTAGCAACGAAATTCAAATGAATATACCACCATCTACTTACTCATCACACACAACTTTCTACTTTTATTTATTTGTTTGTTATTATAACTCTTTAAATACATAAAATATGCCTTTTATATAAATATTATGTGTTAATACCATTTTAATCAACAATGATAAATGACATTTACGACAATATAAACAAATTTTATAATCAAAATTTATATTTGTATTATTTAATCCATTATGTATTCTCTTTTGTGAAATGAGTTTTATTTTTTATATATATGGCGGATTTTCAGAGTCAAATAAAGGATCAAGTGAAATAGTTAATAATTATTAAAATTTTGCACAACGTTTTACAATAATTTATTCCTTCTTCAGGCACTCTTCAGGCACAGTAAGAACAATGAAATTCTCATACTTAGTGGAAATATATTTGTAATTTTATTTTAAAATAGTATTTTTTTTTTTTTTTTGGACAAGTTTTAACGTGATATGTCATTGAAGAGCAAATAATTTCTGAATTTCAGCTTCTTTGTAAGCAGTGATAGACATACATATTGATCCATGAGGCCGGGCCTTGGCGTAAAAATTTTCAGGATCTTAAAAATTTAGTAGTGAAAATGAAAGAATATATTGCGTTCGAATAATTCGAATTCAAATATCAGTGGAATGTGAATAATTAAGTAGATCAACATTAGCCTTTGATTACATTCTAATTTTTTGTAAATTATTAATATTGATTTTTAAGTTTACACTCTTATGCATATACCCTAATTAATTTGTAACTTTTCGAAGTTAACAGATTTTATTCAGGCTACACTTTTTATTTTATGCAAACTTCATGTTTTTTATCGCACATATAATGATTTGTTTGTGAAAATTAGTTAAGTTGCGCCAGATAGGTGGTGCAAAATACATGAACCATGTATAAACACACTAATATATTTTTAATGAAAATATTCAGTTTTATATGTACTTGGCGGAATTTGTGTTTTCACAAAATTTTCATTATTTTCTTAAATTTCCGTTAATTTTGAGCGCAGCATATTAACAACTTCAAGTAACTTATTTTATTCTATTGCAAAAATGACAAAATAAGTCTTTAAATCATTTCAATTTAATTAAACTTCATTACTTTTGTTAATAATTCCTTTGCAATAATGACAGTTAATTCATTTTTATCGTTTAAGCTTTAAAGCTGTGAAGCCTGAGTCTGGGTGCATCAATTTAGAGGAAAGCAATTGAAAATATTAAAATTTGAAATTATTTTTATTCAAAATTCTATAAATAAAAACTTAAGTTCCAGTTCCACATCATTAATTAAGACGGTACTTGACCTGAATCCGCCACTGTTTGTAAGGTTTTTTGTGTCTGACAACACTAGAAAGTAAATTATTTCAAAAAAATTGAATCGACTTCAAAAAAAATGGACCAAAAAGTAAACAATAATAAATTAAATGAATCATTCTACAAATAATTTTTTAGTGACCAATTTAGTGACATTCGAAGTTGGTTTTGTTAAATTTAATTATTTAATTTTAAATTGTTTTTTACTATTTAGTCGATTTCTTTGCAGTTGGTTCTATTTTGTTATGAACAATTTTTATTAGTAAATGTGATACCTATGTTTCAAAGATGTATAAAATGGATGAAATCTGTGATAAATAGTAGGTATATGAAAACAAACTCTTATGAAACTGAAATTAATTTGGTGTAAACTTTTGTTCGAAAACAAAATGTGTATTATATGAACGAAGGCTTATCAAAAAATTATTAGTGTTAATGTTATGTTATACGACATGTTAATGTCATATATACTTGTCATTTGTTTTGAATAGAGAAATTAATATTAAAATTTAATAATTTTCTTCTACAATCGTGTATACCTTAACAGAGAGTTTCAGAAGTTTTCTCACATAAAAAACCTTCAGTTTTTAATATTAGAATTTCTATATTCCAATATTAAAAACTGAAGTACATTGAATATTATTAAATGATTAGTGTTTCTTCTACAAAATTTTTAATAAGCATTACGTTTTAGCTTACGATAAACTTGTAATTGACATACTACTTTTACTTTATTGTAGTAACAATAAAGCAACTTTACTGGTTTTTAAGAATTGATATTTTTCTTTACATTTTTCAAAAACCTGAAAATTATTATTCGGACACTTTATTGTGCAATGCGTCTACCAAAATAATTTTTAAAATATTTAACTTAAATCTACCTTCTTATTAAAAAAAAAAAACGATTATGCAATAATTTTAAGCTTATACGTGCTATTGAAAATTCTTCAGACTATTTGAAAGAGAAGACCTCACATATTATAATCTCACAGGAAGAAAAGTTATTAACATTAACTAACCCCAAGTTGTAGAACAAACATATCTTTTGATGAGTGTCTATGCAATCAATAGCAAGATCGGTTTAATATCACGGAAGCAATGCGTCATAATGACTCAATTTTCTAAATTAAAAATTTGAGCTCCTCATTTAATTTTCCAATGAATTACTTTTTGGAAGTGCTAGAATAACTCAATTAAATAATTCCATACTTTAAAAGCGAAAAAATTAATTCGTAGTAAAAAATGATCAAAACTGTTAATATATCAGGTATAATGATTGTAAAGTTTTTTTTTGGAACACATAAAATTTAAATTCCGTTTTGATTTTATTTTTTTTTACACTAAAAGCTTATAAATATCACTAAAACAAATATAATACCAGTAAAGACATTTGCATTTAATTTGAAATAAATTAAAAGTAAAAAACCTTTCCAAAAAAAGCTATAATTTAAATTTCCTAAAAAGATAAAAATAAACTTTTATTTTAATAGTGTTACTATATGGACTTATAATGTCAGTTCACAATGTATATGATATAAAAGCTTGTTTCGAGATTTAAATACTCGTATTTATTTGAAAATTTTAATAGTGAAAATCAATCACCAAGTTATTTAATTTACTTGTTTTTCTACACAAATAATTCTCGCGACAAGGTTTTATATCATATAAATTGTGTAATGACATTATAAGCTGATAGTAAAAGTTTTAAAGAAAAAGTTGTTTTTCTCTTTTCAATAGGACATTTAAATATAAGCTTTTTTGAAAAAGGTTTCATTTTTTAATTTATTTTTTACTTTTTAGTTATCGCTGGGCTAAAATTCAACAATTGTATGTTTTACAGCGTGTCATATCATTTATTTATAGTTCAAGATATGTGAGTCAAAATTGAGTTTCCCAAATTGATACCAATATTGTAGAATTGCATTAAAAATAACTAGTCAGCCATCCAGGATATGCCACCATGTTGGATTTAGAATGATGTCATATAGTTTACAATGCATTGTCATCCAAACTGAACGTGTATAGAAAATTACAGCTCAATCAGTTGAAGATATTTGCTTCAAAATTGGGTTGCATGATTTACACCCGAGCAAATACCATACCTACATTATAAATTAAATGAAAGCTTTAAAAATTTGTATTTTTTTCTTTAATATCAATTTGTTAAATTTCTTCCTTTATTAAAAATTGATTATATAATCCATCACCAAGTGATAATCGTTTTTATTTTTTTTATTTTTGATTTTTGGTATTAATGTCTCATACGTATCATTTAGGTTATTGTAATTTAGTAGGAACCATATATTACAATTGACATATACAATTTTTATTATGATAAATGATAATTATAATTTTACGACCGGGAATGAATAAAAAAAAACATTTATAAATTATGGTATCATAATAATAATTTCGGTGAATATCCAATGTGTATATGTCACAGGATACATTTGAAGATGGTTACAACCTCATTAAAAGCACTCTTAGAATAAATAAAGAAGTTTCATAACTCAAATGGAGAATTTTAAATTTTTTTTAAATTTCTGTAACTTTTAACAACTATATTTATTGGGATCGAAACAATCCTCAGATTTTATGATCTAAATTCAGTAATATCAGTAGAGAAACCACGATTTCGGAGGTAAAATTTTGAATAAAAAATATTCTAGGATAGAATAGGCTTGATATGAGATTGAAACCATTCATAGTTGCTTTTGGAATTTAGATTCGTGATTAGAGACCCCAAAAACCTTGAAGAGATAATTTCCGAGACAAAATTTTAATTAAAAACACACGTAGAAGTGATGTGTATGTGAAAATTGAAATTTCAATTGTGATTTATATCTGTCATTTTTAGAGTTTTAACAGGAGCTGGAACCACCTTCAGTTGCTTTTTTATTTGGAATAGTGATCAGCGATTATAAAAACCCCCCGGAGAATGATTTTCGTGATGAAAATTTGAATTTTAATATTGGGCAAGGAAAACTTCTTTAATTTTATCAATTTTCATAGTGAAATAGAAGATAGATAAATGTCCGTGAAAGTCTAAGGAAGACCTACAAATTAGAAATTTTAAAATAGGACCTGTTCCACCACTTTACAACTTTTTAACGTTTTTCCGATATACTTTCTGTATTATTTCCAGGCCTCTGATTTCTTGTCCAGGTAATTAATTACAAATTAATGGGGTCTATTGTCTCTTGTTTGAATATTATTAACCTTTTGTCGTATAACGTATACTATGAATATTGAAAAATTTTGAATTTCACTAATTATTTCAACGTTAAATAGCATTGGACGCTAATTCCGTTAGTGTTTTTATAACAAAAGCCCAAAGCTCATAGGTAAAAAAAGACATTTCAACAGGTTATTATAATGTTACAAAAACGCTATCATTGACATTGAATATTTAATAACATCAACCTAAAAATGATGTTTGTTTGCATAATGAAATAAAATAATTAATCATATCCGTACGAATTTCCTAAAACTTTAGTTTTATATAATTAACTATGTACTCGGTTTGAATACATTTATTGTTAGAGCCATATAAAACGAAACACAACTTGAATTGAAATGTTTTGCAATATTTTCTTTTCGGCAAAGTTAAACGTAGTTAATTAATCGTTGTTTATCTTTATAGAATGTTATAATATAGATTTGAAGAAATGCATTTTATTTCCACTAAGTATTTTTTTGTAAAAATAATTCTTCTGGAACTTATAGTTCCGACTTCTTACAAAACTCGGAAAATGACTCGTAACAGACTTCATAATTCTTTTTTTTTTTTTGCAAAAATCGGAAAAAAGATTTTCCACATGGCTCATAATTTTTACTTCTTATAAAATAATAAAAAAGCTTCTTAGAGAGCTTTTAATTAAGAGATCTTTAACAAAAGTTCACTACGATCTCCTAATGAGACATCTTCAATAGGTATTCACAAAAACTCCTATTTGAAGTCTTTATGACTTAAATACTTGCTAGGAGTATTTCAAAATTAGACACAAAAATAGTTTTTGTTATTAACAGCAGATAATGTCCTAGTAATGTATCATTTAATGTATCCTTTTTTGTCGACCAATAATCCGACAAACATTTAAGCCTATGATATGTGAATGTGTAAATTTCAAGTGTTTATTTGTACATTGTAATTGTAACGTAAATAAATCCCTATGTTTTTTTGTTGGACAAAGGGAAATAAGGATATAACATATACACAGGGCTTACAGTAAACCTTTTGTATATGAAGCACTATTTAGATATATTGTTCATTAGTTTGTTCAATTTTGTTTGTTAACTATCGAAAAAACATATTATAGTTAATGAATCAAAATGCTACTAGTTTTAACTTTTAGTCAGATAGATGAGTGCTTTGAATATTAATTGGAAAGATGCACACATTTTTGATGACTTTTATCAGTTAAGGCGTCTTTACTTCACAAACGAATTTGAAGTTATTTTTTTACAATCTTAAAAAATAGCCAAAATATGGACGTTCAAAATTCTTAATTATACGCATTTGCAAAAAAATTTGCATTTGAGATTTGCATAAATGATGCCATACATATTCATCTCCATAGTGATTATACATAAGATTCTATGTCATCTTATATCATTCTACGGTAAAAGGTCCGATCGATGTCGATATCAATGCCCATGGCACTTATATACGCTTTCTATGAAAATTAAAAATAAATAATATTAGTATGCACAAATGAGTTGATTGTGAATAAAAATGTTATAAAAATTACATGAATATTCAAAAATTTTATTGATTTTTCTATAGAAATTGACCGCTTATCGTAGAATCACCCATACAACGTATTCATTTTTGAATCAATTCTCATTAAAATTTCGAATTTTGTTTGGTATTGTGCCTAGTTTCACATCTTACCTATTGTATAACCTATGGCGTATATGCAATGCTTGCGATAAAATTTTCAAGGAACGCACCAAGCTTACTAATTGGCCGGTTATATTTTATCAAAAATGTTGATTAAGAGTAAATTTTGTTCGCACATTTCAATAGAAATTGATTCAATGATAAAAACTATTTTATAATTAACGCTAACATAATTGTATACATGAAGAATTTATTATTTGTTGTATTATCATATAAATTTTAATTACAGTATGTAATAGCTAAATTATCTATTCTAAAGGAACGCTTAGATTGATATTCTAAATCCATAACCAGAACAAAAGTCAATATAATTCTTCCTCCTTGATCTCATTTAGTTACGTTACGTTTTCAAACAAATATGTATATATAAAGTATTTCATATTGCACTTCCAAAATTAAGTTGTCACTCGTAATGCCTATTACAGCTTTAAAAATTATGAGTTAAACGACTGCCCAAAATTTATTACTTTTAGATTCTTTTAGCAGAGCAACCGTGATTTTTAATTATTACTTCCTGAAAAAACTAAATATCGAATTTAAACGCTGTTCTCGTGATCAATGATGCTGTAAAATTTGCAGGTAAATTTGTTGCGGCTATAAAAAATTATATAAATTTTCATCAGTATTTTTTTTATTTATAACTGTTTTACACATTTAAAAAAAAAAGTCGAACACGAGTGTATAAAATGACGAATATAACAAACAAAAACAGGATACGAATGAAAAAATCTCGAAACATTGATAATGAATGGTTTTATTTATAAGCATTATGCGAACAATTACTAAAAAAAAGTAACTTAATAAAAAAAAATTAATACCGTTTTGTACTATATACGTCTATAAATAATAATTATTTAAATCTATTTAATAATGGCATATACATAATTAATTCCATTTAATTAAATTTTAATTAATGTTCTAAACATGGTTCGGTATGTATATATAAATTTTACAGGATGGAAGGGTAGTAAGTACTATAGAATTATTGTAAATACAAATATCGCAAGTTTCAGTTGGAAATTTTCAATACAATTTTCTTAACATAAGTTTTATTTATAATTTAGCAATGACAAACAATAATATAATGGAGTTCCACAAGTTAATGCTCCTTACAAATAATAAAATTTTTTAATTCTGGGAAGAGTCTTAACACGTAAAAGAAAAACAAATTCCGATAAATATCTGGTTATTAAATTTTTAAGAAAAAACGATTCTAAAAAATGTGTTTACCAAAGTAACTATACATTTTAATCATTTAGAATTACGAGTATTAGTCGAATTCAATTGGTTATAAAATCAGCTAAATGACGGAATTCAGTTATAGTGAATGGATTTGGATGATTTGTTTTTATACCAAAGGGTTGACCTATTAAGAATTTCTGCGAATAAAAATTATCATCAAGTTCGAAAAGTACATGTTTTGAATTTTTCATGAATATCTATTCTCATGAATTTTACATTTGATCAAAAAAGAGCACAATATGAATATAATATAAAACATAGTACGCAAAATTTGTTTTTCCTTTCTGCAAATGCTATATTAACAAAATGATAACATATCAAGCAAATTTGAAATACTGGCATTTAACATAAGATTAAAACGAACCTTTATTTGGAGAAAATGCATTGACATGACATTCACAAAATGCATCAAAATACCTTAAAAGTTCGAAAAGGAGTTACCTTAAAAATTAATATTTAAGTCAAATGCGTCCTCAAAAATGTTGAAATTTATCGCAAAGCATGTTCACATTATTTTATCCTATGATGGAAATAATGATTAGTTTATTTATGCCGACGCACTTCTTTCTGCTAGTAGCTTACGGTCCAAAAATAAAAAATTTAACAAATTTGAAGTGTAAAGCTTAGAAAGTTAGAATAATTTTTTCGTTTCCGCGAAAATAATGCTTTTTTCAAAAATTAATGATGCAGAGCAATTTTATTTATGACGTCCCTATAGCTATTAAAATTCTCTGCGAAACGAATTTTATGAGATAGCTTAAGGATTAAGGAAGTTATCGTTGAAAAGGCAATCAAATGATTTGTAAAAGGAACCATTCCTAAACGGAAATATTCTAAGCTGAATTCAATTCTATCAGCGTAAGTCGATTCGTTGGCGTTACATAGAAACATTATTTATAAAAGTATTTAACTTAAAATTATTTTATAGTTGGCTTTTAGGATGCTATTTGTTTGAAGAAATTTTGCATTTTCGAGATAATATTCGTTCAATTTTCTTAATAAGTTTTATATTTTTAATACAATTTAAAATTTTAAAATATTGTTTCCCATTCACTTGATAAATTAAATTTTATTCGACACGAATAATAGAAACAAATTCTGTTACATGAATGAAATATACACAGTATTTAAGAATTTATTGTGATTGTATTTAAAGAAAAATAAGGAAGTTGGTTCTCGAATTGAAGTTAATTTTTATTTCTGAGAGAATAGGTTAAAAAACCAGCACCACTATGATTTTACGCAGAATACTCCAACTACTTAAATTTGTTAGCAGTTATTTTAATAATATCTCTTGACTAAAAGATTTATTTACACGATTTTTTTCTGAGCGTTGCCTTCAAATATAAAAAAGAAGTATTTCGTATTATATATTTTATTAACTCGTTTTTTTATATGCCTGCATGAAAAGGAAAATGAAAAGAATAAGATAAAGATTATATATATATATGAGAAACATGCTTATATGCATTTATCATTAAAAAATTTAGAGAATATATGCGAGTGTTACTTATCCCGAACTAAGACCGCATAGCGTAATTAAGGCATCTACTTGCTATTATTATAATTAGTGTGTTTGTATTAAAATCCTTATATCGGAGTAAGTATTAGCCGAAAATTCTTGTTACATCTTTATTCATGTTTTTTTTTATTAAATATCTGATACTTTCAAACCTTATTACATGTTTCTATTTTCGAGTTGTGGACACCCCAAAACACAACATGTCAAAAAAGTTATTTCAGGATAAAGCAATATATGGCTAACTTTGATGTCCGATTAAGCTTTAATTTATTATTTTTTATTAACACGAAATAGTTGGTGTGTTTCCAGTTTCTAGTTTCTTCCGAATCCATAATGGTGTCTTCTTTCTCATGACAAGATTGAAAAACAGCACAGAAAAAATATTGAAGAATGGTATATAGAAAGTTATAGCAAGGATAGAATCGAGAAAATAATTTATTTTCTTTTAATTTAAAATATTTTACTGTTAATTCAAACAAAATTTGTAACTAAATAGACGTCTTTTGGGGATTAATTATGTAATAATAAAATTGACAGAACAAAGAAGAAGAAACAAAATGTATTTCAATTTTGAATTCGTGTATAAATAAATAATTCAAAATATTTCAATTTAAATTGTACCTATCTATATATGTTTAAAACAACTTTTATACATATAGATTGATTGTTATTAACATAAATCGAGAGAGTAGCTAGTAAGTTAAAAAAGAAGTTAAAAAAGTTCCAACAATATTTCTACGTTATGGCTGAATATTTGGGACTAGTCTCACCATATACGTGTATTTTCGAAAATTTGAAATCTGTTGAGCAAGTTTTATTAAATGTCAGTCTATGTATCAGTTTGGCAGTCAGTAAAAATCATTTAGGTGACCGCGAAAAAATACTGAAAGGTAATTTTTAAATTTTTGTGTTTATGCTCTTATTTTCATATTAGTCACCAATAACTCGTGAGCCATTAATCTGGTTTTTATGAAATTTTATATTTGTGATTTAGTTTTATTATTAAATTTTATAAAATCGATTATATCCGAAAATTGTCAGTTAGGAAAAACAAATTAAAATATAACTAACTATTAAGAGATACAAATTATGTTACATAAATGCATTTTTGCACACTATATCCAAATTTCCGGAGATACAGTTATTTAAACAAATTCGATAATTTACATTGACAAATAAATGCGAATATGTGTGATATTACTTTACATTAATTAAGTTTTGTACATATCGACCAATTTGGAAAATCGTTATTGATGAAAAATGGATAACACAAGAGTACTAAACCACAAAAACATGAATTTAGTTGCCTATCATATTCATTTTTTTTGTTTTTAATTATAGAAAACCACATTTGTTTCACTCATTTCTTTTACTAGTAGAAAAGAAAATAAAAATGGTCTGAAACTTACAAAGACAATGGACCCAGGTATGAAAGAAGTGTAACATATCAAATATTATAAACGCGCAAGTTTTCTCTCATAATATTGGAAATAATGATTTTCAACAAGTTTCAACATAGTTGTGTTTTAATAAAGAAACTATGTGAACTATTTCACATGTTTCACAAATCATCAAAACGACCAACCTCACAATTAACCCACATAACAAAACCGCCTTTTCATTTCAATTAATTTGTATTGTGAATATTTATAATAGTACCACAAATACAAAACATGAAATCATAGTGTATACAGTTGAAAATTAGTATATTTATTTTGTTCAAATCTACAAACAATATACAAGGATTTCTTGACTGTAAGGCTTTATTTGAGTAACAGAATCATATGTTTCGGAAAATTCACCATCGACATAATATCATTTTATTCATAATTATATTCTTTCTTGATAAATCAGTATGAACTCAAGTAGAATTTTGACCAATTTTTCTGAGATCGAGCC
Organism: Chrysopa pallens; assembly: GCA_020423425.1. Lineage (NCBI taxonomy): Eukaryota > Metazoa > Arthropoda > Insecta > Neuroptera > Chrysopidae > Chrysopa > Chrysopa pallens. The sequence continues at coordinate 31,938,372 of CM035592.1, read as the reverse complement.
AAAAGCTGGCTCACAACTGGCAAAAAAAAATTTTTACAAATTTATTATATTTTCAGCCTAATGATGGCTGGTGGCCAAATATATATATATATATATATATATATATATATATATATATATATATATATATATATATATATATATATATATATATATATATATATATATGTGTGTGTGTGTGTGTGTGTGTTTGATGGTTTATTTTTAAGAGCTATTATTTTATCCAATTTGTCGTAAAATTCAGAAATTGTACGTTGAATTGAATATTTATAATTATGAACCGTAAAGTGCAACCGAAAAGAAATTGCGATAATATTTAATTTAATTATTTTAAATTATAGTATCACAGTCAATGTGAAGCAGTAAATAGAACGGTGGACTGAAAATTCAGAGGATACAATCACCGTCAACCAAGTGATCATAATAAAAAAATAAAGTCAAAGCCACTGTCACATTATATATTTTTTTAATGTAAGCAGAGGCATTTGCATGTCATGATTGAAGTTTTAGCTCCTGATTGTCTAATATTTGTTAGTCAACTTTTTATCACAAAAAATATCCCCCCACAAATAACTAAAATGGCATTACACAGTGAGGTAAAACGGTGAGTTATAACCTAATTTTTAATATAATGGGTGGTAGGGGATAAGTTTAAATTCTACTTGGAATGGATGAATAAGTCAACCGCAGGACGGTTTGACTATACGTAAAACAAAATTGTGAACTTAAAAAACGATCATTCTCATTAGACCTTTCTAAAATAATTTAAATTCATCTTATTTAAAAATCTTAAAATAAGTCGATTGATAAGCCAACCGAATTAAAAAGTGTAATTTTTAAAAAATTGTCGATTTTGTCTTAGAAAATAAAATTTAATAATTTAAAAATTAAAATTTAGGTGTTAAACTGATAAATTCATTCAACTAAAAGACGTGAGGTACGTTTATTAATAACTGCTGGTGAAATATTTAAGTATACTTATTCTTTTATTCACTTAAATCTAGTAATTAGAAAAGTTGTATGTAACGAATAAGAGAAGATACAAACAAAACCAAGTAAAAAGGTATTATTAATATTGTAATTCGCTCCACTCTGTGATTTATATATACATAATATCAGAACGGAAATTAAATATTTACTAATTATATTTTGACAAATATTTAATACCTTTTTGAGTTATATACAGAAAGGCTCTACTTGACACATTTTCTTAACTGTTAGTATTACTAGTACTAGACCTTTCGTAATTGGTTGATATCTTCCCATATAAATAAATACTATTTCTACTTTATACTATTAGTCTGAACTATACTACTTCACACTATTGCGGAGATGAAAAATAATTTAAATTTTCTATTACAAAGTCCCTAATGGCCCAATGAGACTTAATGGCCCAATGATTATTATAACTCGTTCGAGAATTACAATGGAACAATCATAGATATATCGATGAATATATTGATAGGAAAACGTTAAGGAAAACGTTATGCAAAATTCATATATCACAGACAAGCGAAATACATAATCGTTATAAAGTTATAAAATGGACTCACTTCGTTCGGTTAATTTTTAACGCCAATTAACACAATGCACCAACTTTCGAAGTTTAAGAAAATAAAAACATTTGGAGAAGTTTAAAGCTAAAATTATAGTGAAAAAGATAAAGAAGTCCTCGTAACTGCACGAACGGCATATATTGTGTCTTTTAATAATGTTTTTAAATATAAACAATTCAAACAATTCAAACAAAATACTCGTCCATATACTGGGTATTTAAACTAGTAACTCCTTTAATTATGTTCACTTCCTATAATTGCTTATTGTTAAATTTATATAATCTGTTTCAAATTCCTAAAATTGTATTCTATCACATCGCTTAAAACATTTTACTTTCTTGTACTTTCAATAAAAGAAAGTAAAGTAATCCTATTAAAATTTCTATTTCGAGCTATCACCGGAAATACATGGGAGGTCTTCTGAACTCTTTTTCAGAAATTTGGGTGTGTATGTTGTGTACTCTCTGTATGATATGTGTGTGTGTGTGTGTGTGTAACACAGCGGTATGAAACGGTTTCATGAAAATTTACGAAACTTGTTATTCTCTGTTCATATTACCTTTAATTTTGCCGCAAAACTGTTTGGTTCAAATCTTACCACCCAGTGTTTCACTTTGTTCTAGTTATTTTGACTTTCTTACGTATTTCTCAAAAATGCCTCGAAAGATTTTGTTCAAACTTAGTACGACTGCAGAACGTTTTAATCTCTACAACTTTTATTTTTAACTTTTCTGTGGGAAAATTCAAATAAGGGAAAACATATCAAATAATCATATTTATCTTGTTGTATACTTCTGTTTATAGGTACTTTACTTATTTATCAGTTTTTTGTATTATTAGTAGAAGATATTGTTGTTTATTTGGCAAATTATAGTAATTCGAATCATGTAACAAATAGTAGGGCAGATACCTTACATCTTGTTGAATACCACGACCAATTTTTCTTAGCTCTCTGTATGGTGCCGCGAATATAGTGTAACCGATCATAGTATTAAAACAAATAAGTCGATAAACAGAAAAATCGAATCGAGCGCTGCTTATTAAAATATGGTATGCTGGTAGACTTTTTTGCAAGTTTGTGACCCTCCCATTCTCTTTTGTTGCGTTCAAATCGTCAGATTAGTAAAAGGTACACTTTTCAAAACGTTATCAACCTACCATATCTTAAGTTGACTCGTTCGATTAAATTCAACTATTTATTTTTTCATGTAATATTTTTATCGGCTATCCTATACGCGTGGTACCATATATAGAGCTTCGATTTGGTGGAGGTACTCAACAAAGGGGTAAAATATCTTAATATGACACGCTTGGGCTCCCCTACCAAAATTTTCAAAAATAATAAAACTTATTTATAGAAGAACAATCTGTATTTAATAACTTTATAGAGAACTTTTGTTTATCTACATAATAATGTAACATCGTAAAATAATCATAATTATTATTATTATATATGTTAGTTTCTATAATAAAATATAACCTTTTAACCATTGTTTAAGGGACATTATTACAAAAGGTATTTCATGCATCGAATTTACTTTGACTATTTGAGTACCGAAACTCTACATTCTAGTTAAAATTATCATTATCTTTGATGCTAACAATATTTTATTTCAGTTTCATTAAGGAGGTATTTGTATTATATACATTACAGATAATATTCGTACGTAATTCAAGCCATCGATGAAATCCCTGAGCATTCTACAGAATACGAAATTTATTTGTAAATAGAAGGTTTTTTTAGAACAGATGAATCGGCATTTCAATTGGCATCAGTTTATTTTGGGATTTTTAAGCTTAAAAATTGAATTTAAATCCGTGAACAAATACAATTCATTCGGTTCCATGGATCTCAAATCCAACTTTTAAACCATGAAAGAAAGAAAAATTATATATTTTCAAAAATTCCTTCCATTGGATAAAATTTCCATTAATAGACGAAAGTATGTTATAAATTGCCTAAAGGTTTTAGCCATTCTATAGAATACGTTACTTTATACAATGTCGGTAAAATAGGAGTAAAATAAGTTGATTAGTGCAAATAGTTGAACAAAGTAATTTGTACTAAAATTTACTGACTCCGATCATTTTTCATATTCCTATATCTCTCGATAATTAATTATACCTTTAATTATGTAATAACCAAAAAAAAAAAATATTCTGTAAAGTAGACAGAGAAGAGGAAATGAATTATCACTTTATATATTTGCTATAAAACTTAAATGGTTTTAAAATAAGACGAACACTTGAACAATAAAATAAAATCTTTATATTGGTGAACTAAAATCTCGATTCCAATTAGTTTAACACATTTTTAAGTAATTCTGTCATCCAAATTATTACTTGTGTGTTAAGACAAAGAAAGCGTTAAAATTAATACATAAGTGAATTAAAGTTTTTATCGAATTATGTATGTACTTGATCGAACGAAGTTAGGTCAATGGTATAACAACGATTTTCCATTTCGTTGTCTGTATCTATGTATCTAGCTAACTTTCTATCTATGCTTGTTACGCGATAACATTCGAAAGCTTTGTTCAATTATGACAAAATTAGGTATATTTATTGATCACAATCAGCAAATTTATTGTAAAGTTTTTGGAAAATTTTGATTTTTCTCTTCGGGAAAAATAAACAAAAAAAAATTAATAAAATTGTCTAATAATTAAAAAAAATTATTACCGGTTTAAAAAAATTTACACGAGACTTATTTTTCCGAAATACGAGACTTTATGTTTCGAAAGCACATAAAGCACATAAAGCACATAAAGCGCATAAAGCTCTTATCACTAGGATACTGTACTATGAATGTACTTATACACTATTTTTGGTATCAATTATTACATATATTTAATATTGAATGTTTTACATAATATTAAATTTCAGTAAGATAATTTTTTGGATTGTGTCAAATATCTTTTAAATTTTGTGAACGCATTCCCTTATTTAAATTTTTTCAGAAAACTTTTTCAATTAAAAGTTGATTAAAATGTTCTCTAAACATACTTAGTTTGAAGAAAGTCGTTGTTTCCATTTTAAAGAAAAACGTATGAAACCTGAAAGTCGCACATATAAAGTGGGGGGAATCCGGTAGTGCACACAGACCAATTTCTGAAAACCATATTTTTGGATTCTCGGAATCTCTAAACATGTATTTTAAAATAGACCTTTCCATTTTAATTTGCGATTCAATGTTGTTTCGCACTGAATATAAAAAACCAATATAATAAAATGAAAAGCAAATATTTTCTATCTTTGTCAAAGTTATTGTTAACAAAAAAGTTAAAAGGTGTCTATTCATGAAAATAAATATTTATATAAAAGTAGGAATCATGTCATATCGTCCCGAGTACCAATTTGATTCTAGTTTATTAAATTTTAGGTTTTATTATAGTATAGTATATATGAAAATGGATTCCATATATCAAGGGTTTTTACTGTTTATGTCATTTTTATGTAAATAATATGGTAAATAATTATAATTTATTTATTATTGCACTTGTAATTTGAATTTAAAGACATCCATTATCACTACCATAATGTTGATGCTTTCGTTATAGTGATTTTAAACATTAACAATCGGGATCTGACAATTTTCGCCGTGTGCTATATGTTCTGTATAAATTTTATAATGATTTATATATCCACAACAGGAAATAACTAAGCTTTACGATTATTTATTAATCGTCGCAGAAGATTCTTTGAATTGTTCATTGTTTTCACTTTGTTAAATATAAGTGTTTTTGTTGGTTGCGGTGCATTATCATAATGGGGTCTTTTTAGAACATATCTTCAAAAAAACATACATATTTATTGGTAACTCTGTCTGAAAGTTGCCTTGAATGATAGCTTTATAAACGTATCACAAAAGCTTAAAACTAATGGATAGCGAAAGAAAATGATGGTCCTGAAAATTTACTGGATTGATTCTGTGCGAATTTTAGCAAGTATGTGAAGTTATTTGACATCACAAAGTCAATTTACCGTACAAAATAAAACAATTATTGTAACAGCTACCGTAATATTTGAGAAATGAGATATCATTTTTAAATAAATAAAAATACCGTTACTATTTGAGTAATTCCTAATTATGTGATCTATTCTTAAAAATACAAATCAATTTTAGAAATGCAACTTGTTAATTTTTTAATGATCGACAAATATTATCAGAAGAAAAACAGTTTGAAATCGGAAAAACATTTTTCCGAAAAATATCGACAGCTTGTTACTATATATAAAGTATACATAAAGTTTAAAATATTCTTCTATCATAAAGTTTTGCATAAACTTCATGTTTTAAACGTTACAGATCTTCAAATAAATTTAATACACTTTCACATATAAGTAGGATGTAAAAAGGATAATTTATTGAATTTGTTTAAAGTTTCTAAGATATAAAAAATAATTAGGATTAAGAACAAGTATGACGACAAAGAATGTTTATACATAAGAGAGAGGAAAACTTACAAGAAAAACGTTTAAAAATAAAATATATTTTATTGAAACGATAACAATAAAAACTTAACTTTGCTAGTATATTGTTAAATTAAAGCCGAAACAAACAAATTAGATTTTCTAATGTAACTTTACTATATATGTGCGTTCCTTATTGTAGATTATCCAGTTAACCAATGTTTGTACACACAGATGGTGCCCAACATTTTGGTTGATGACCATTTTTGTTAAGTGCGTAGACTGAATTTCAATTAGTTTAAATTCATATTATCCATATGCATATATATATATATATATATATATATATATATATATATATATATATATATATATATATATATATATATATATATATATATATATATATATATATATATATATATATATATATATATGCATATATATATATATATATATATAGTACGTACGCTGTATTTAATATACAAGAGAATATAAAGAAACTGGCGATGAAAGTCAAATAATATAACGGATGTTTTATTCCAGTTGGTCTATTTTTAAGCATAGGGATTATGCATGAAATGTAGAGGAAAAGTGCCTATAAAAGAGTTATTTTTAATGGTGAAGCTGTAACAAATAAACTATTTTGATGAAGCTGTAACAAATAAATTGTTTTAAGGTAGAAAGAGTATGAAAGCATTTTTTTAAGAAATCCTCGTAAATTGGATTATAAGCTATTATTAAATACGTAGACTGTTAAAATTTTAAGACATGTAGCAAAGTAGAAACGTTGGATTTAAAATTACATCTGCTTGAAGAAACATAAATATGTCAAATTCAATTAAAAGTTTATCCGGTCTTTCTTTCCAGCAACCGAATTACAACACTATATTTTAATATGTAAAATACAAATTGAAAAATCTCTTTCAAATATTTTAAAGAAGTATATAAGAGCGCTTTTAAAATATATGCATTTTTGGACAGGAAGAAAAGTTTATCTTTACAATCCGATTACTAATTATAAAAACTAAATAAGAAAAAATTAATTAAAATAATTAATTTTAAGTGTACTTCATAAACAAAAACATCCGGTATAATTGAATGAAATTCATGTTGAAAACTAATTGGCTCATTTCTTTTTCTTTTAATTATTTTTAATTATTTCGATTAAAAACAATAACAATAATAATATTGCGACTATTGGCGCCAACTCATTTGCACAATATTTATTGTGTAATTAAAATGTCAAGGTTATTTATATGAAAATTTTTAGTGTTTCATTCTAAAAGCCATAAAATTTAAGTAAATTTATTAAAACAAACATACAAATATATTTTAGAAGCCGAATAATGTTACAACGGTAGATATTTTCATGTTATCTACACATTTTTGATAATACTTATACAAGGATGAAAATTGATTTAACTCTCTCTTAAGGATGTTTGGGAGATACAAGTGGCGGAAAAAGTGTATGGAATGAGTCATTAATTAAAATTATAATTTCAATTGATTATTATAGTTATATAAAAATATAAAAAAATGTTTCAATTCAGTTACAGTAGATTTTAGACTCGTAAATTACAAATATTATAGTTAATTTTTTTAATTTTCAACAACTTCCTAAATCAAACTTTCAATATTTTAAATCTTTTACAGAATACTCTTGTCACGACATAAATTGAACTTCAACAGAAAAATGTTTTTCAAAGCTATAAGTTATCGTTAAATTATTTTAATATTTATTATCATACGCATTTCTGGGAGCTTATGATTTAATATTTTTTTTACAAATGTAATTTATTTTCATACATTATTTAAATAAAATCTTTATTTTATCGTATAGAATCTAGTCAATACCGTAAAATGTATTTCTCATGTTGGTACATTCTTAAAAAATTATATATTGCGCTCTCTTTAGTACATTGTCTTTGTTATAACATACGTTCTTTATCTATAAGCTATCAATTTAAACCATTTTAAAATATTTGTTAAAATTTTTATATTAAGTATTTAAATTCTTCAATTGCCTATATCAAGTCTGTGCATTTGACAGAATAAAATAATATTCCACAAAGTTTATTTAAACGAATTAAAACGGTTTCAAATGAGTTAAAATGGACAATTGTTAGTGTCTATTGGTCTCAGCTGACGACAATGCTGACGGAGTTTCTTAAGCACTCATTAATTTGTCCTTTAAAAACATCATTTACAGCCCGTTTGCAATTTTTTTCTCGGTCGTTTAGTGAATTTTAATAAATTTATACTCAATCAGTTCTAGGGTACAAGTTACTTATTTTAAATGTTTGAATAGTATAAAATGTAAATTTACTGTATTTTAAAATTGGAATAATTTTTTAACAGTTAAGTACATTGGTTTCAACTTTGCATACCGCAAACAACCTTAACGCTCAAAAAAACGCAGGAAATAGTTATAGGGAGTCAATTGAGATCTTGCTAAACTAAACTTCACTACCTGCTGTAAACATATCTGAGGATAGCGAATTTTAAAATATTATGATTCGTAAAAACTCATTATCGAATTTTCGACTGAAAAACATGACTTTAATATAACTACATAGAGGTAAAAACACTAAAAACTAATTGCCATAACTAGGTAAATGGTACAGAAAACTAGTCCAATACACTTTATTAGAACACTAGAAAAAGTAGTATTATATAAAATGTTATTACAACATTGCCTTAGGATTGATTGTATCATGGGATCCATTTGAAATGACTGTTTTATTACATAGATAAAATTTATTTGTAAACAGTCATATGTAGGTCTTTTGGGTATAAATATGTTTAAAATTGAACTTATACCAAAACTATAGGTAACGTGTTATGATCAAAGCTGGTGTTCAAATTATATATACCATATTCAATATATGTCATACTAAATTCATTTTTATATCCTGAATCGCATGATTACTAGAGTCAATAAACATAACATAGTTACTTGTAGATAAGTAATTATTTCAACTTGTAAAATCTAACTGATTTGATTGAATTGAGAGAGTAGAATACACAATATGTCAAAATTGCACTTTAAACCGATGACCTAAAGTTGTTTAGCCAATTAAAACAAGTAGTGCATTATTCGTTTTATAGGTTTACATATATGTGGCTTCTTAATAAAATAATTTACGTCATTAACGACTAATATTTATTTTACGGGGCTTACAGTAAGGAAAATGGTAAAAATTGACCCTCCATTATAAATAACATTATTGTGTGCCATTAAAAATTAATCGGAAGATCAATAAATAAAATTTACATATTTAACCATCAAAATGCGAAACTAAATTCAATAACAAACAAAATTCGAAAATTCAATGAAAATTGATTCAAAAAGTTATATGCTTATATAGATTGATTTCCATTCCTGTCTTACAAAAAAAGTTTTATGTGTGATTCTACGACAAGCAGTCATTTTCTATAAAAACATCGTATAAATGTTTTTCATTTTAATGTAATTTATATAACATTTTAATTCACAATCAACTCATTTGTGCATACTAACATTATTTATCTTAAATTTTGAAGGAAAGTGTATATAAAAGAATATAAGTGCTATGGGCATCGATTGGACCTTTTATCGTAAAGTATCCCTTGTAAAAATATCTTTAAATGCATACCTGTGAAGTAAAGACGCTTCCATTGAAAAAAATGTATGCATCTTCCCTATTTGTCTATTTCAAAAAGATTATTATGGTATCGCACCCATTATTCTAGTGTATCTGTTTCTTTTTATTCATTTATTCTTTAGGTTTACGACCAAAATATTATCAAAAGAATAGAAATTAAATCACGTTAAGAGTTAAAAAAGAAACGTTAAGGACTTCATTGCTGACAGGCGTCTCTTGACCGCACGACATCTTTCCATCATTATATTATTAACAAATTTTATGTTAAATTTATGTGTTTGAGTAGTGACCAATCGACATCATCATTTATCAGTATTGTGCTATTATTTTGATTGATTTATTGGCAAATTAGTTCACACATCTCATTATAGAATACCCAATTGAATTCAATTTGCATATAAATAATAACTACAATATCAAAATATAGGCCAAGAAAAATAAAGCATACCTTCTTACCATAAAATGTTTTGTCATGCTTGAAATTAACTTCTTTTGCTTACCTAAAACAAATAAAATAAAATAATAAATATCAAAAATATTTTGCTCGATTATATATTTTAAGAAAAATAAAGTTTGTAATTATTAAATACGAATAAAAATAATTAAATAAACACAATACGAATTTCGTAAAAATATTCTTAAGTTATCAAAAAAACTTGCCACTTGTAACAAAGGCAAAAGTCTAATATTGTAGATTTTTTTTACTCAATAACTCCTAAAGTACCCTCAATACTCAAAATATGAAAATTTTCAAATTGTGAAAATCATTTTTTAGGTTTCCTACGTTATTTTCGAGACATGAGGAATTAAATTTCGTGTATTAGGGCCCATTACAACTACATTTTCTACCCATAAGAAAAATATTTGTAATGAAAACATTTTAGAAAATTAAAAATGATTAAAATTTTTAGATAAATTCACAATTTCTAGGCGCTCTAGTTCCGTTATCTTTAATAATAACTGAAACAAAAACTAAAAATATTTCTGTTGTTGTTATTTGTTAAAAATCATTTAAATAAACAATTAAATTTTAAATTTATAACATGTAATAAATGTTTAAAATATCATCATACCATTTTAAATACCATATTTCAAGGAATTCTATAAAGGAATGCTTCAAAACAAAGCAAAATAGTTATTTGGTCAGTTAGAAATAGTTTTATGTACATATTTACTATAATATTTTTGTAAAAACATAAATAATTTATAAAATTTACTAAAAAAAAAATGCAATTATGTTAATTGAATTGTTAAATTGATATGTATTGTATAAATGTATACAATAACGAACATTTATTTCATTAATTAATTGAAATGTGTTTTATAAATGTTTTGTTGAAAGTGTCCATTGTTATTAACTAACACATGTACGTTGACTATTAAATATTTATTTGTCAATATAAATGACTATCGTAGGCACCACATGATCACTGGAAATTGCATTATCTTCAAACTGATAGATGCTGAGTGGCATTTTGTAATACAAAAGTGATCATTATTGTTTTTAAAATGGCATGTAAACGTATTGTCATCACAAATCGATTTTCTTTTTTATGTACATTCACGATATTTGTTTATATAATTTTTTTCTATAGAAAATCGAAATAAAACAACTCCACTGTACGAATAGTTTCCAAGATACTAGGATAATTTCTGATGAAGATGGCTGTACGTGAGACATGGCTATTGCAAAGGGATATTGAAATCAAATCAAAAAGTAAATAAACAACGGCTTATGGGTTTTCCAAAGGAAAAATTTGAATCGAAATTCGCACTTCATTGTTTTACCCTGATTGGTATTGTAGATGTCTAGTATTTTAACCTCAACATGGTCACCAAAGTCAAATCATTCAATTTTATATCGATGTGGCAATCTCTCCCGGTTGAATAAGGAGAGATGACCATATATGGTAAAGATGGCGACTTCATGGTTTACTTTTCGAAGCCCGTTAAAATTGCCACTGGCCCAACTGTATGTCAGTAACAGTCTCTTTTTACTACGAGATAACAGCTGATATAGATCTTATACCTTATACAGTCAAAGAGTATTTATGTATTACTTATTACGTATTACATCTCAAATGCACACAAAAAAAAAAGAAATAATTCGCATTGGCGCCAATTTAACATAACGCTGCTTCACAAAGCTTAATACAATTTATGACTTAACTATTGGTATCTTATGATATTCAAGTTATTAAATCGACAGTTTATAAATAAAGACGTTTGGAAATTAATTAAATGTAATCATTTGACAATTTAATGAATATTTTCAAGAAATTTCATATGATGTCTTTGATAAAGGTTCAGCCAATATACAGTTTATAACACCGAACACCGAAAACTACCATCACTTTGAATTTAGGCACACATGTAGATTTATCAGGTATGAGTGCATCTCACTCTATATTGAATATAAAACAGGACCACTGTTTTAATTAAAAAATAAAAAATAAATAAAACTTTATTATCAATTGAAATGAGTTTATTATTTAAAAACTTCAATTACGGTAAACAAAATGTAAAAAATGCTATGCAATTAATTACTGGTTGAGTATCAGTTGGCCATCTATTTTATCAGTCATACAAAACGGAAACCCCATTCAAAGTATGAATAGATAAATTCAGGGTAGCATGTTAATTAATTGGTTGTGCATTACGATTGCCATTGTTCGTTCTTACGATCCTTAAAAATTTACAGCAATTTTTATGAAATTTTCAAACCTTATTATATAATCATAGTATTTAGAAATACGACACTATTTTTGAGAAAAAATTATTAAGTCATGTAAATAAGTCATAAAAATACAATGAGATATGGCGTGCTCCGTAAAGGCAAATTTTTAGCTCGGAATGTGATTGACGTCAACTTCGAAAGTTATTTGATCATAAGAAAATTATTTATTAAGTTTTTTAGTTCGTGATTTTAAAAATTTTTTATTTTATACTTTTTAGTATCAAATAAAATATAGGATCTATAATATAGGATTTGGCGCTCGTTTTCCGGCAAATTTTTTAAAATTGAATTTTTGCAGGACAAATCGGAAATAATATCCTTTCAGAAAAGAAAAATCCAAATCGGTTTTATAAATATCGAAATTCTGAGGTAACACGACCCCACAATTGAATATATTTGCTATTTACTTATTGTCACAAATAATTAGTTGTACTGTTTAATTTCATTTATAATATCACATACTGTAATCATTGATGACCTATGTTGTTAAAGAGTAACTTAAAATAAAAGGAAAAATAATAAGAAAACCAAAGTTTTCATACCAGGACAGGAAAAGCCTTCAAAGTTCTTCTTCGATAATTTGATGAAAATTTTAGTGGAGTCGCAAATACTCAGCCATGAGAACTAATCTAAAAGCCGAACTATATCTTTTATTTTTATTAGATTTGATTATATTTTTAAATGTGAACCAATAAAATTTATTGGTTATAAACTTAAATTTTTATGCAATTTAAAAATGAAAACTTTGAATTTTTTTATCTGAATGAGTAATAAAAATTTCCCTCTTGATATTTTTTGTGTAAATATACAGTTAGTTAATGCGTCCTCCGTTCTGTTTACACGCTATTCTGGCTATAAAGGTTCTCAAGTCGACTCGTATATTTTTTTTGTATGACCATGCATAACTTTATACAGAATAGTCCGATTTTGATTTGAGTTTATTGGATAAGGTATACTCCGAAGTTGGTCCCATATGAATTTGGAAAAAACATTACAACACTAAGGGTAGGAAAACTGGGGATGATTGATTGCTGACTCTCCAATGTATGACAACACATAACTTTGAAGGTTCATAATAAAACGTGTTATATTTTAATGCGATTTTCCTATAAATGCATATTCTTACCTTTTCTCGAACCAATACACTTTTTTAGCGTAGTTTATAGAGGCGTATTTCAGCGTTCAATGTATTATCCATTCGGAGAGACGAATCTTTGTACATAAGATATTGAATAACCGTTTTGCTGATTTATACATCGTAAATTCTAGTGAATTTGCATCTATAACGATGCAAGAATCCCGGTTGTGAATTTTGCTTTATTTTCAAAAGGGAACAATTTTGACATGACAAAATTTCGGTGAGTTTTCATAGTTTCTGTGATATTTTTACATTTTTCTATCATGAAACCAAAATAACGTTATGCTTCGCAAATGAATAAACTCGATAGCATGTAAATAGACATTGCATGTTTTGTGTGGGCCTCTAAAAGCTCAAACAAAGTATCTGAATCCACACATAAAAGAAATTGATTGATATTTTATTAAGAATAAAAAAGTAATAAAATTTTTCTCATAATTTTATGATTACGTCTTTAGCATTTTTATGTGTTTTCGAATACAATCATAAGACTACGAACACCGACCTATTCAATATAATATAACTTATCCATTGAGGTGGAATGTCATTATTCAATTTTCTTTGTGTTATTTGATTAGCTTTACATGCTAGAATACTGTTTATGTGTAAAAAACTATATACATCTCACACTTTTTTGCTTTCCATTTACATCAATCGACCCCAGTAGAATTTAATCTCATCCCTGACCAGCCAACAGCTACTAAATTCAGGTTATAACTCACCATTGGCCTCTGATACTATGTAGTTATTACTTCACTATATAATGCCATTTTAGTTACTTATCGGGGATAGTTTTTATGCGAATACTTGAATAAAAAATCTAGATCATCGTTATCCATGTTGCGAAGTGTAAATTTTACATTTTCTTATGAGGGTTGACGATAATCGGATTTGAACTTGTATTATTTGAATTGAAAGACCACCCTATTCACTGTCCAATGGATGATTCCTCATTATACTATAGTTTTGAAAAATAATTAAACTAAAAATTAATTCAATTCTAATTTGTAATTAAGAAACAGTAGCCAATCATGAGATCATGGTAAGCTCAAATAATTATGCTAAAAAAACAAGCCAACTATTATGTCACTATGACCTTTTTTTGTTTCTCCTATGTTATTTTTCTAACTATTGACTGTATCTCAAAAAAAATAGTCAAAATTTTGCTTTATTATCTTTTTGGAACCTAATGAAAGTTTCAAGTTTATTTGTATCTCTATTAAATTCATTTGCTGTCGTTTGTCTAATTTTTCACTGCAAATATTTCCTGAATCATTCATCCAATTTTGATCCAATGTTATATGCATGCTTAATTAAAATATTGGCGAAATCGATTGGTATGGAAACGAATATAGAGGAAAAGCAAACATTTTTCGTTTCCTTGTTATAAATTTTTGTGAAGAAAATTTGTTTAGCATGCGCAGTGCTTGTATTGAGAATTTTTTTAATAATTTCTATGAATGTATAATCATCCAATTAAAATAAGCTATTGAACAAGTGCTAAATCTTTTATTAAAATTTACTCAATATGTATTCTATAGATGATTACTATTATACTTGAAGAAACAATAAAGATTTGACAGCAATTAACTGCAACTATGTTATGTCTATGAATACCTAATTACCTATTTAGATACAATACTTGATTGATTTGTATAATTGACCGAACGAAGTGACGTCTATGATATAACTAGACGATATTGTATTTCGTTTTCCTATATCCATCTATTTATGTTTCTACTAGGGTCCCGTTACAGCGGTCGAAATTTGACCATAATCGCTCAAAAATACAAAGCTGTATATTTAACAAAAGAGTATATATGTGTCTGCATGGTAGTGTGTGTAATATAAGCCACACCTCTTATATGTGTGTGTGTCATATTATGTGTAATATTTTTTTTATTAATTTAATGTATTTTTTATGTATAATTAAAAAAAAATATTAGCATTCTCCAGCCCTTCTCTATATTGACTCTAAGTATGCCAGATTTCATATTTGTCTGTCCGTCAACCCAATTTTCGTAAGGAGGGTTATAAAGCTATGAGCTTCATTTATTAATATATAGATTTATCGGTCTATCTTTCTATCTTTGTCTGTTTCACTGTAATTTTCGATAGCGTTGTCCGATTTTGATCAAATATTGTAGACATCACATTCAGGAAAATTACTTTATTATAGTTTTTAAGAAAATTTCATCTTCTTTTTTGCAAAAAGTTTACACCTCCTATTTTAAAAAATCTTTAAAATATAACCCCCACTCTTGTTGTATCACACGCCGTTATTGAGTCATCAACGAAGATGCAGTTTTTGGTTTGATTTCGGTCTATACCTCACAGAACTACTGGTTCAATTCCTTAGCATTGATTAAAATAATATATTTATTTATTATTGTTACGACACACTGCGAACAACTATATAAAATTTAACAATATTATTGATTACTAGAGAGTTCAGTGAAGACAAAGAAATATCAAATACTTCAAATAAAACATATTTGAATAAATCGAAATGTTTTTTAGTTACCATAAAAATGACTAACGTAATTTTAAATGGAACCTAAAACCGTAAATAAAAATTTCACTACTACTTTCCAAAATCATTTATATGGTTTAAAAAACGATTATAATTACCCGAGTAGAATTTCAAATCATCCCTGACCAACAATCCGGTAATAAATTGAGGTTGTAACTTACCATTGCCTAGTGACAGAGGTCAGCCATTACTTCACTATGTAATGCCATTTGTTGGGGATAATTTTTGGTCTTGACTCAAAAATATTAGATAATCACTACTTAAAAATTTGAATCACAATGATATAAAAAAAAAACCTCCAACGCGCGCTATCCACTGATATTTATAATGCTATAATTTTGAATGATTAAATAAACTAAAAATTATCGAGCTTTGTTTTTGGTTGTATTTTACGGTGCATAAATAACCAACTGCTTCAACGATAATCTCACAGACACTTGAAATGTACAAATTAGAAAAAAAAATAACAGCCCTTAAAATACACTATCAAATGAGATTATATATATGTGTGTGTTTAATAAGCTACAAAAATTTTTCTGTCTATTTCGCAAAAGTTTAAAATAGGAGGCAAAATTTTAATATAGGAGATAAAAGGGTAAACAAATATTATACGCGAGATTTATGCCAACGGATTCAAAGTTGAATAATTGTACAAAATCATTTTCAAAAATAAATAATTGGCATGATATTTGCAAATATTACTATGAGCTATTATTTAATAATTGTACAAAATAATTTCCATGTACTAACTATTGGCCTTCAATGAGCTGAAATTTAAGTAAAAAAAAGTGATTTATGTACAATAAAATGCTTGCTGTGTGTTAACGGTGAGTCATAATTAATAATGGCATAAAATCATCTCAATATAATCAATAATGGCCCGCCATGAACTTATATCCAACTAATACATATGAAAAAAAAAAAAAATTCATTTTCATCAGTTGTGAGCCAATGGTGAGTCCAAATTCAATAATGGTACAAAACTATCATCAAATATTAAACATACAAAATCTACCCATTTTTATTTTTAAGCTATTGCATAGCTTCTATCGTGGGCCTTGAGCGCGGGGACCGAATCCAGAAATTCCGTAACGAAAAAACCTGATATGTTACAAATCATCATTTCCATAGAAACCAAAATCTAATTTTGAAATTCAAAATAAAACTTCTTTATCTATTCAAAATAAAACTTCTTTATCTATTCAAAATAAAACTTCTTTATCTCTTCTCACTAGCAGTATGACGAACTGTCAACTAGCTTCTATCGCGGGCCTTGAGCGCGGGGACCAATTCCAGAAATTCCGTAACGAAAAAACCCCACGCTCCCCACTCCGACGGGCAAGGAGGTGTGGCTTGACGAATCGAGACGAGCTGCTCCGAAATCGGACGAATACATAAGCAGCTGTTTATGAGAAAGTATATAGGTGTGAATAAAATAAATACATAAAAAAAAATTTATAATTGCATAAGTTGATACAAAATGCTATGCAATAGCTTTACCGCGGCAGTCCCCGAGTGCCACACGTCTTTTTTATTTCTAATTTGTAATTAAGAAACAGATGCTAATCATGAGATCATAGTCAGTTTTCCCAGTTTATATTTCTAAGCCAAATAATAGCCATATATATTTCAGAAAAATTAGTCTTAATTCTATATTTCCAAAAATATTAAAATTTATTACATTTTAAATCCAAACAAAATGTTAGGGAAAAAGCTTATCTCATTATATAAGAAATAATTTGTTCCATAAATAATAACTTTTTTTAATAAATATATATATATTTTTTTTAAACTGTGACATTACCATAAAAAAGATTTATTAAACTGATTACCAGTAATTTAAAAATAATCCCAAACAATAAAAATTTCAACATAAATCATTCAATTTATATATCGTGAGGTTTGGTAGGTGTTATTATATACGATGTGGTAAGTAAAAATAAGCTTTTTTGTCGGACATGAATTATATAATATATAGTATATAAATATAACTTGTCACATATACTACCCCTCATTGCTCTCAAACACCATGGTAAACTCTGGTAAATGTACCCACACTCGTTATTCTTTAAAAATAAAAAATACAAAAAATAAAACGGTGCTAAAAGTATAATAATTTATAATCATGTTGACAACAATAGTAGAAAATTCTTAAAGATAACAGCAGACAAAAAAAAAAATCAATTCCAACTTGTTGTTGTAAATGATATTTGATGTTATCACGTATACAATAATAAAACAGAATGTTTCAGACTTATCATCACATTTTAGAAATGTTTCAATTTAATTCAATTTCAATTTTTACTGAATTCAATTTAATGTATACTCATGGAATCCAAAAAACGCATGAACCTGAATCTGCCACGCTTACTTAAAATTCTAATATACACTAATTTTATGGTGTGTTTAATAATTTCTTTTACTTTAAAATTAATATTTTAAATAGATAAAATAAATTTTGATAAGCAACTCAACACAGCATAACAATCGAGTTTTTAATGTTTTAAAATAGGTTAAAAATGTTGCATTTTTTGATTCCACAAGTATATGTATTCCCCAACATTCATTAACATGTCTTTGGATATAAAATAAATTTAATATTTTGTGGAAATAATTATGATCTTTTTTAAACAATGTAAATGAATTTGTGCAAAAAATTTAACACAAAGAACAATTTTACACATATTTAAAATAGAAGTTAAAACTATAATTAATATAATAATGTAAACTAGTCATGCAGTTCTTTAAAATGTCACCTATAACGCTAAAGAAGTAGTCCTTGGAGTCAATAACTACGCTAAAATTTACTACCTTGACGCAGATATTAATTGTTACGTAGATTAATGAATTTAGTTCATAACAAGTGATGATAACAACCAAATCTGTTAATTGATTAGATACTCGGCTTATGTATTTTTAGTTAGCATTCATAAAATACTAATAAAATCCAGTCTATTAACTGTATAGAAACTGTAAACATATGAATAATAATAATAATAATAATAATGGGTATTGTGGATACCTATATGTATTTATTAGCGAAATATGAGCTAAAATTGTGGCGATTTCATGGAATCTATTTGATCCAATGAGCCATCTTATTCACGAATTTGATCTTACTTTTTAGGTCTAGAATACATTACCAAAATTTCTCTTCGTTATCTTTTTATGTGACCTCTTTTTTTAATTGTTTTGGTTAACATTATGAACGCAATGGTAACTAAATAATTAGTTAGGTATTATTGCATTATATCTTGAATAAGTCATAGCTTGGAAGATACTTTTTAGACAAACCATTAGTTGAAAAATTACATCTAGCAGCAAGAAAAAGTATATATGTTATTCGTAGCCTCTGCTGAGTAATTATATATTATGTGGGGTTTTTGCATACATATATCAGAATAATTACAATACTAGTAATTGTCGGTAAGATTGTTTCATTGTGACCTCCTGTAAAAATGTCGTTTAATAGTGTGATTTATCTGATTGACTGACTCAGTTGTCATCAATCATAATTTTTTATAAAAAGCATCATTTTTTTATTTACGTTATGGAATAAAAAAAAAAAACAAAATACCATTAGTGGAAATGTTTAACAAATTCGCACACACAAATAATATGGTAAATTTATATGTTTCTGAAATAAAAAAAATATGTTTATGTAAAAGTCAATCAAAATCGAAATCGACTGTAATAAATATCCATATTGTGATTATGGTTGACAATATATTCGTAAAATAAATAATCATTTTACAATTTATGGGTAGTATTCGATTACTAAACGATAATTTGAAATTTGTGTATAGGATGATAAAGTATTATAAAACGTTTACAGAATAAATTCGATTCTGGAAAGTAGCAAAAACCTGTAATAGGTGGAAATCTTATAGGCGGTCACAACTTTCTGCATAAAAAAGTAAACATCTCTTGTTAACCCTACAAATTTCTCAAAAAATTACGTTTATAATAAATACAAATGAAATAAATGATATAATTTGTTATTTCATTATTTTTAATGTGGATGGATCTTACTGAATCATTGAGATAAAGTTTTTACTATGCTTTTTACATGGTTATTCAACGCAGTGTTTGCAGCACAAACACAAAAATTTGTTTTACTGAATAATATGGCACAAAACACTGAAATAAAATGTCTGTAAATACAACATACTTCATGTAACAAAATATATGCATCTTTTATTTAATAAGCAATAATTAGTTCTAGGGTGAAAAGTATGTCTTGAAAATAAACGGTAACATTAAAAGTTGGTGGTAACACCCGAATATTGCATATTATTTAAAATAATAAAATATATTATTTGTATTATGTTAAGTTCTTTTTCAGATTTATTTTAATTTATATTTCATTTATTTAACTTAGATATTGTTTTTGAACAGGGATAGTATCCTTAAAATCCAAATTATTTTTCACACATCTTAACTCGTTGTTTATATAAAGTCCAAGAACTACAGTCATATGATTTCGAAGAAAAAATGCTTTCCTCAATTAATAAAAATTGTATGCAAGTGAAAGTTTTATAGTAATTTTTTTAGTTTTGTTAACATAATAGACTATTCTACTTTTATTACTATTCTATTGAATTCTATTTTTAGATTCTATCCTGAATAATTTTGTAATAAATTAGATATTTTATCTTTAAATTTGCTATAAAAGTCACAATATTTCAGCGACATAAAACTTAACGACATACACTACGTGTCATTGTAGGAGTGATGAACATTTGAGCTACGAAAAATAATATGGCTAAAACAAAGTTATTGGTTTAATAAATGTTTTGTCTGTTGGCAATTTTATCAAGAATAAAACTATATTGTATTGTCTTTATTTGCAAATAATTTTATTTCTTTTATGTCATGGATATCATTTTTTTTTATAAAATCAGGTATTAAAGATGGTTGATTAAATTTAAAAAAAAAGGATAATTTTTAATTAACCACAAATAAATTTGGAATTCAACCTCAACAATGACTTTGAATCGCCCTTGTTATATAAAATATTTAAGAGAGGTATTATGAAAAACTTTCTTAGGTATAACCATAAAAATACAAGCAAACATAAATTTGGTTTCTTATAAACGGTGCGTTAAAAATAAGGAAAAGAATTAATTATTTGACTTATTTCTTGTTAAAACTTTCTTTTAGTTAATAATATACCAATTTCTTCGAAATCATACATTATTTCAGGTCAATTCACAAAACACTCGAATGTGCAAATTTGGTAACCTGAAAATTATTCATAATTAATAATGAAATCTTGTATATAATTAACTTTCTACTTATTTCAATTTCGTAAATAATTTATTTGAAATAAAAGTTTTCAGTTATATTCTTTTTTTCAATATATTTGAAGTTGGAATATTGATTTAAACAGTTAAAAAAAATTATTACATAGAATGAATACAGTATCAAACAAAAAGATGCGAGTAAACCGTAAAAATTAAAGATAAAGTTAACGAAAATTTCAATCTTGCTTTCAAAAATTTGACCATATCTAATTAATGAAATAAACTTTGAAAATCATGCAAACAAACAACATTTACAATGCATAAATAATGGAGTAATTACGGTAAAACAATTGAATAAAATTTAAGGATGTTATCTATATAAATATTATAAATGAATTCCTGTTCGTTTGTGTCGCCTAAACTCGAGAATGGCTGGAACGATTTTTCTAATTTTGATCTTGAAATATTTGTAAAAGTTTAGGTCCATTTTCTACCCCTAAATAATGAAAACGAGGGCTATATTTTTTTGATTAGTTTTCTCAAATGTAAGTAAATGTTATCAATCAACAGAATAATTATCAAGGGAAGTTTGGTGTATTTGTTAACACAAATTTCTAGGCTTACAATTTCTTTAGTCAAATACAACCCTTTCAAGAAAGCTTATGTGATTTACTAAACAAAAGAAAATTAATAAATTAGTGTACTTGCTCAAAATTATAATAAAATAAGCATCGATTAAATTTATACCGAAAAAGTTTAATAAATATTTAACCAAAATCTAGTATATGAAACTACTTTAAATGCTCAATAAAAAACAATTTATACAAACTGCATATGATGATTTAATTCTTAGTTTATACCAAATACAACAAATATCTATTTTTAATATTTTGATGTTCAAAGCTAAATATTTTAATATACTCAACATTAAGTAAAAAATAAGATAAGACATGACATCAGAAGCGGCCTAATAAAAATTAGGACAATATTCTCGCTTCATGAACCGAGCCTAAAGAGAACTAGGTATCTTCTTCTTGTTATTGTCAATTCTTCACTTGTTATGTAAGTTCATATTTTTCTATTATTGTATTTATGATTTCATGAAGAAGTCGAAAACAATAATTAAATCTACGCGGTAATTTTTAAATTAAAATTAGCGCTATCAAAACCTTGCCTTTGGCTAAAATTGGTCATTTAAATGACCGTGTTACTTTTGGACCATATTGTATTTTGAAAAAAGGAGGACGAAAAAACTTTTCAATCACAAACAAAAAATTTAAATTTTAACTGCAGTAAAATACAGTGTTTACATAAAAATAAAACTTCTTGTGTATATTCGTTAAATATCTACACGTCATACGAAAAATATACAAAAAAAACAACATACTTGTATACGTATTACGTACAAATATTTATATAACAAAATAGTTTCAAATATGAACTTAAAATAGCATAAAGATAAAAGTTTTTCAAAAATTTTCACATAAAATTATTTTTACATGAATGATTTATATGGAACCATATAAACTAATGTATGTTTTTATTTGAAATTAGTTTTTCTATCGAGTACATACAGTGAAATTTTGATATTTGGGTTATTTAAGTATTATCCAAGTATTTTAAGGGGCTTGGAGATCAGTTAATTTTTACATATTTTTTTTCGACAAAACTAGGTTAAAGAAAATCAATCAGTTAAAATATTTTTATTACATTATTAATTAATATTTACCACTATTTGAGACAAATACATTGAGTATTTTAGCTTTTAAGACATTTACATGGTTGAAATTTGAGTGATAGCTAATTTATTACGATATACAATGAAGCTTAAAAGAAAGTTTCAGCTTTCAGCTTGTTGTAATTTTTATACTCGACATTCATAGTATGTTAGAGTATATTAATTTCAGTCTAAAGTTTGTAACGATATTAATATTGACTGCACAAAAAAAGATATTGGTATATCAATTCATACAAACACCAAATTAGTTCTTTTCCGATTATCCGTCATCACAATAACTCAAAAACAAATAGAGATTGCGAGCTGAAATTTTGGTGATGTATTCTAAACACAAAAGTAAGTTTAAGTTCTAGAATGAGCAAAATCGTTAGATTGGGTCCAATGGATCCTTGACACAACTCTTAAACTACAAGAGATAGGAGAAAAGTTCAAATACAAAATATTTTTTAACAAACATATTTTATTTGAAACATTTTTTCATAAAATGTTTGAGTTATCCACAATTTTAGCTCAAATTAACAACAATACATATTATTGTTATACATGTATACATGCATAACTGTATAGGCTGGATATTTATAGTATTTTATGAATGCTAATTAAAAATAGTCCAAACTATGAAATTCAATCGTATATCAAGTATCTAAACAATTTTCTCTGTTCGTTGTTATCTGAACCTGTTTAAGTTCAAAGCTGTAAATTCGAAATTTCTAGAAGTATACATCGTTTTTGATTCTAATGTATTCTATGATAAAAGAGTATAGTAATAATATTTTTCAAGCAGTAACCATATTTGACTAAACATGTATCCTTTGATATATATTTTAAATAAAATATACTTCGGCGTACTGGGGTCAAAGTACGCCGAAGAACATGAAACTATATAAAGCGTAATAATAATTTAGAATTAGAAAACGTATAAAACGAAATTATTCCTTTCATAAAAATCAGGAATAAAATATAATCAGATAACCGACTGCATCAGTAAATATATAGATGTATATACCTACTTAGGTAAAAAAGGAAATAAATTTATTGAAAGTATTGCGGCAGGAAAATAGTCACTGGATAGACATTGATTTTAAAACTTTTACTTATCTATGTATATAAAGTTTACAATCTTCGTTTTACGACGTTACTTTTTTGTTCTTATGTCTGCACTAATCGTCTTGAAGAATTCATAATACATTTTTTATTAAAAAGCATAAAAAGTTGCTACTTCTAGACCTGACAGTGTAGTTGGACTAAGCACCGATGAATTGAAATTTAATAAATTTACTTATTATACTCGACATACATAATATGTCAGAGTAAATTTATTCAAGTCTAAAGTTTGTAACGCTACCTAATATTGACCGCACAAACAAAATTTTGGTAAAAGTGTTCCTAGAAACATTTAATTATTCCATTTCCGCCCGTCATGAAGAAAACTCAAAAACAAAAAGAGAAAACGAGCTGAGATTTTGGTGACGTATTCTAAACATGAAAAATGAATGAATTAAGTTCGTGAATGAGCAAAATCAGTTCATTGGGTCCAATGAATCCTTGAACCAACTTTTAAACTATAAAAGATAGAAGAAAAGTTAAAAAATCTGTGTTAAAAATAAATGTTTATTTTTTTGAAACTACTTGTTTGAAATATTTGTTCGTACAATGTTTGAGTTCTCCACAATTTAAGCTCAAGTTTAGATAATAAAAAGGCATCTTGGTCTTCATACATATTATTATTATACATGTATATATGTACAGACTGGATATTTACAGTACTTTATGCATGCTTATTAAAAATACTCCAAATAATGAAATTCAATCATATGTCGAGTATCTAAACAATTATAAATCGGAAAATATTAAAAATCGGATTATATTTCTCCACCATATTCTTAATTTTTTTATAATCCCTAATTCGTATTTTATGCATTTCTATTTCGTAACGTATTTTTAGGACAAGAAAGCAACAGTTTGCTGCATTTTTACAAATGAAACCAAATTTATGTCATATGAGATTCTTCATAGTCAGATTTAACTGTATTTGTATTTTAGATATTTAGAAAAATATATTAAATAAATAACCGTCATAAACTTCCTATAAAGCACAATACCTGCATATTTTCTGCGTTTATCTTTTTACGACTTTGTTTATTTAACGAAATAAACTGCATGTATTTCGAATTTTAGCTTACATTCGCATTAATATGCAATTTCTAATAAATATACTATTTTTATTTGTAGCCTTAAATAAAATATTAAAACAGCATAAATAAATATTTTCTATTGACAAAATTTTCGATAAATTTTTGCTTCTATCAAGACTAAACTACATAACTCAGAAAATTATGATGGATCCCATAAGGATATAATGTCATTTATAAATATACTCAAAATTTGATAATTAATGTAACAAAATTTTCTTGTAGGGTAAACTGTCCAGCAGTGAACCATTTCCCACAGTGAACCATGAGTATCTACCATTAAAATACCCATAGTAGTAATATGTACAACAGTTCAAGAAGCATTTACCTAACGCATATATTGTCCAATAGAGGTAATTTTAACCTGCAGCCGAATACTATTTTAAAATATTTGGATAAAAAAGTAAAAAAAAAAAAATATCTTCAAAATTTTTGTTCCAGTTGCATACGCATACAATATAATCGTCAAATTATTACTTTATGTAAAACATTTAACATAGGCATTTGAACAATTTAGATAAAAAAACGGGTTCGATTTTTAAGCGTAAAATAATCAATGCATCATATCCAAAAGTGAACCATGAGGAAGAAGTACCCAGTGAACCGGTAGTTAACGTACTCCTGAGAACATGGCAGCAGCTCACCAGCTTATTGAAATTGTGGAGAAAATAAGATAAGCAGAGAACGATAGAGAATTCTTCCTTCAATTTTTACTGAGGTTACACAAGGGTTTAATGTTATGCAGAAACTATCATGAATTCGAAAGAATTGTATACTGCTATTTTATGATTTAACAAGAAAGTGTAAAAAATTACTTTTGAGGAGTAAATAGCCAATTAAACAAAGATCTCAAACTTATGGACAATCACGTCTTCCTGTTGAAGTATTTCCGGAAAGCACTTTAAGAATTATACAATAAGCTATACTTCACCAGAAACTTTAGGTTTGCTGTTTAAAGTGCTTAGAAAATGAATTTTTAAGTTTTATTTATACCGAGAATCACTGCGAACTAAGCGGTGGATCACTTATTTAAAAAAATACAAATATCTTAGAACAGCTAATAATTATTGTCCAATTGTAAACACAACTTTCAAATCAAAACTAAAAGGTCTCCAATGAGTACGATTTTTAAAGTATACCTATACAACTTCGGAAGTCATATGCCGAAACTAAAAATTGGTTCACTGTTTGACAGTTTATTTATTTTCTTTTTATCACAGTCTACCTTTATTTGAATAAGGTCTTTCAACAACAAATGCAAAAACCATTTTGTCCGACAAAACCAGTTTGTTTATTGATTGTTTATCCATTGAACCAGTTTGAACACCTAAAAGTTTTAAGATTTTCAATTTTTCGTAAGCCGATTTCGTTCTATGTTTTCATCTGTTAGTCTTTAAGTCCTTCTAAATCCTGAGTGGTAATCATTCTTTATAATACTATTGACCAATATTTATAATGATAAGCATATGATTCATTGTACTTGACAAAATAAAGTTTTGAATTTCTACTTCAGCTGTTTATCGAATTTTTTTCCCATTTTTCCATTTCTAAATAAGAAGAATATGAAATTTAGAACGCCATTCTTTAATGTAATTTTAAACATAGTGTAATCATAGTCCGAATTTTTATTTTCGGGGAAATAACTCTTATAAGGATTAATAATCATGATTTAATTTAATAAAAGCAACACTGACAATAAAGTCGAGATTAACAAAGTGATAAATGTATATTTTTCATTCGTTATATTCAAGTTCAAAGAATCAAAACCAAAATATTAAATGGAACAATGCCAATATAAATAATGTTTAGTTAACAAAACAGTACTAGTAAAACTACATGTTTGTTTATATTGTAAAATAATATGTATGAATTATGTTTTACAACCAACAAAACCAATTTAAATTAGGTCACTCTATATAATTTATGCATAATAAACAGCATACCTATTAAAATAAATATTTTAATACATTCACACATATTTCAATGAGATACCGTCTGTTGTGAGCATGTAATTATCGTCTCCAGTAATTATTATTCATGAATTTAATGATATTACAACAATTAGATTATATTTGGATACTAAATACTACAGGATGTGCATCAGTAATATGATGGCTCTGAGAATGTTGCGAATGATGTTGACTAATCAAATGTTTCGAGTAAAAAATTAATTAGACGGTTCGAGCGTTGGCTATTCATCTGGTTGGTATATTTGATTTTGCTAATGAAACAAATATCAGAACACAATAATATGAAATTCATGGAATATCGAAACAAATTAAAAATGTCAACTACAGAAATTACTTGCCCATTTATTAATGCGGATGTGAAGTACCACAGAATTCGACAAGAAAACCACGTCGGGTTTGTAACCGAACCTATGAATTTTTCACTATTTTATAATTCACATTTAAAATCATGGGAAAGGGATAAAATTGAAGCGTTTTATGTGGCAAATTACTTTTTTATTTAAAAAATAGTATATTTTTTGGATTATCTCTCTTGAGATTCTAAATCACACAGGTAAATTGTTTTTCAATGAGCTCCTTCCATAGGGTTGCAAACAATAAACGTTACTTCAAAAAAAAAAAAGCATCACGAACTCAAAGATAAATAATTTTTAACCTGTCTGTATTTAAAAAAATTTGGAAAACGGTTGACCCTAAAGGCCATCCCTGCAACTTCCCGCTAATTTCATACCTAAGCACTTAAAATTTAACATATTACAATGTTTTTGAGCTAAAAATTTGGTTTTTGAGCTTTGATGTTAAAAAAAACACTTGTTACCGAATATTTCGTTAACGATATCTCTCGAACCAATCAACCGATTTTTACGTTCTTGGCGGCGATCGACGCGGTTTTTAGGGCTTTAATAATTATTCTATTTCATCAAAAACGATCCGAAAAGAAATGTCGAAGTTATGTTAAAAAAACACTTTTATATGAAATTTTTCGTTTACGATATCTCTCGAACGAATCAACCGATTTTAACCGGATTGTTGGTGATCGACGTGGTTTATCAAGGTTAAGATCTGATTAGAATTTGAAATCGATTAGTTAAGCCGTTTCAGAGTTATTTAAAAAAAATCGATTTTTGCGATTTCTTTCGTCAACGATTTCTCACAGACAAATCGACCGATTTCGACCCGGTTGGCGGCAATCGACGTGTTGTTACAAGGTCAAGAGCTGATTAGATTTTGGAATCGATCGGTCAAGCCGTTTAAAAGTTATTTCCAAAAAACCACTTTTGAAAAACAATTTTTAAAAATTTCTCGAAATCTACCGGTCCGAATCGGTCCAAACTCACAGAAAATCTATGTTTGGTACAACTCTTCAGAATGCCGTTTGGTGAGCTCGATTCGGTCATGCCGTTTCAAAGTTATAAGCGATTCACATACACACACACACACACACACACACACACACACACACACACACACACACACACACACACACACACACACACACACACACATACATACAGACGGAGTGACGACTTCTCAGGAGTGTTCAGGAAAGCTTCCTAGGACCTTAAAACGTCGAGATCTGATGAGAACTCAATTTTTGCAAAACGGGGTAAAACCAATAACTTCCCGATTTTAGAAAATTTTCAATTTTCTAGCGGGAAGTTAACAAAAGAATACACTTTTTCGGTTACGAATTTACAAATTAGAAATCGTAAACTGTTTGAAATCCACTTCTTTGCCTGTTACATGCTGAATTTTTCAATTTATTTTTGCCGAGTTTATTTTAAGGGAAAATGCGTTTATATAATTCGATGTTACCTTTCATTTTTAAAATTTTTTTGGTTTCTCGAAAGTAATTTCTAACATTTCTTAACTTATGTGACACCCAGTATAAACAACACGTATTATATATAATGTAATAACACATTTAAACAAATTGACATCATTTTACCCCATTCAATGTTTAGAACGAATGTTTTATTGGCCTCAAAGCTCAAACATCCTAAATTAAAGATATCCAAATAATTTAAATGGAACCTAACATCTTTTTCTGAAATGATAGCTCTTTTTTTCATAAAAACTAGTTCACTTAATCTGAATCCGATAACAGTACTATTAAAAATAAGAAGTTCCATCCATTGAAAACTTGTCGTCTTTGTAGATAAGAAATCTAAAAAAAGAAAAAAAAAAGTAGAAGTAAATGTAGAAATACACAAGGAACCTTTTGATGTATTGCATCGAATTATCTATCGTTTTAAATTGAGGAAGAAAGATCGGTATAATTATACCGTATAATTTATTTCTCTGTTTCTTTACATTTTAATAAATACTGTAACTTATTTCATACCGTCTTTTATTCACTGTTATGTTTTCCCTTATATATCTATAAGATAAAATCTATTCAAGAAACAAAAAAATATCAGAAAAAATTATCATTTTTCTTGTAGGTATTAACGTGGTTTCAAGCAAGGTAAAACGCATAAGTCCGATATTTTAATCATCTAGAATTAAGAATTTTTTTTATAAAATAATATATCTGTTTTAATCAACTTCCATACGCACTAAACAGATTTCACATATATCCTATCTTATTCGATTCTGAAATAGTAGAAATTTAAAAATCAGAAAAGTTTATTAGTTTCAAAATTCTAACATATGATCTTAAATTCAAATTTGTAGAGAAAATAAGTGATTCTGCGAGATTCGATTCGATATGATTTTTATTAGGTGTGTCTTGAGAGAGCTTCACATAACAAATAATAAATGGCAAACGTATTGTGTCTCTTTTTAAGCAGGGGAGCTCCAGGATTGCTGTAGTCATCATAAACTTAAAGAAATCTCTTATTGAAACTTTAAGATAAGACACGAGTAAAAGTATATTACCTGAAAGAGACTCGCGTTCACAAAGAATGTGAATTCTGGTTTCTTCCTCTTGATCATTTTCCTTCTTTAAATGTCTGTTTTTGGTAATAATTACGGTGCATAAATAATAAATTGCCTTGAGGATATTTTTTCATATACAGATGCAATAAATAGAAAGTTTTTTTTCCGTTTAACTTGATCAGTAAAGTAGAAAAATCGTTTTTTTTTTTATCAAAGACTAAATACCAAAAATGGTATTTTTTATCAGATTTATCAAAGATGATTTTAGGATAAGTATTTCAATTTTGCACCTCATCTGTAAATAATAAATAGTACGCTGAATCGAGCTCACCGACAATTCGAAAAATGATATCTGTAAAAAATCATTTTGTCACCGTTGAAAGCCGTATAAAATTTTAAAATTATACCAAAGTATTTTCCATTTATTAAATATCGGCCCACCATATTAGACTAAAGACAGTTTTATTTGTAAAAATTTATTTTATGACAGGTTTCCGACAACGGAGTCAAAATGTAATAAAATCTTCCAATATTAAATATTAGCTCATAATGAACTATTATTTAATAATTGTTCAAAATCAATTTCATGGGGCTTGCCATGAGCCAACATATATGTGGATTTTCTTATAAATACAAATTTAAGCCAGCTGTTAGCTAATGGTAAGTCAAAATTAAATAGTGATATAAAATCATATCTAAATATTTAATAATGGCCCTCCATTAGTTACTAAAATTCAATAATGTTACTAAATCATCTACAAAAATTAAATATTAGTTTGGCGTAAGTCACTAAATAATTAGAATCAAAAGATATCTGTAAAAAACGTGTCTATACCAACTGTGATGCTAAATTATGGTACAAAATCTACCTAATAACTAGCTAGCCAATCATGAGATCATGGTAAGCTAAAATAATTATGATTAAAAAATGCCAAGTATGAGCTCACTATGACCTTGTTTTTCCTAATATATTTCTAAGCCAACCATTGGCTGTATGTTAGAAAAATTAGTCAAAATTCTACTGGGTAAGAATTGAAATGGTAAAAAAGTCTTTTGATAGTACCTCACAAAAATAAGAACACAAAAATCTTTATATGGGCATTATTTAGAATAAATGTATTTTCGGTATGTATATGGAAGTTAAACTCTTATTTTTCTCATTTTTTAAGATTTTTATCTTCACTATCTAAGAGAAACCAAAAAAATATCGAATAAGTTTCTTTTAAGTACATTTTAAGTGAATGTAATTTAAAAACCCATTTGAAAAATTTGTATATGTTCCTTTTTTATTCGTATTTTTTTTTTTTTTTGTATTCACATAATCCTCTAATTTAATTGAAATGAGTGAAAATACAATATAATAAACGTATATATCATGAACATATATATTTGTTGAATGTTCAATGCTCAATGGTTTCTTTTTACGATCACTTTCAATTAAACAAAAGTTATAAAACTTTTATTTTATACTGGCCGTTGTGAATTAAAAAAAAATTAACATAGTTGCGGATATTAAAAAATTTAATTTTTGCTTTCATGCTTTTATATTTATATTAGAGTTGATATCTTTGATAATTTCGTTTTTCTTTGGTCACTTTTAAAAAAGTTTTAGTAAAAATGGCCAAGAAAAGTATTTTTAATTATTTAAGTATATGAAATTGTTTGTTTAATGTGAATGTCTAAGAGTTTTCTTATCTAATACATTTCCACCTATGGACAAAAATTGTATATAAAAAAACATTAAAACAATTGAGTTGACTGTCTAGATAAGGGTTCTCCAAACTACGGCCCGCGGAGAGCCTTTTAGAGAACATATTTTTTTATAGCAAATTAAATTTAGTTTACTGAAGTATTCTAATTTTATGTTGAATAATTATTAATATGGTTTTGGCCCTCGGAACTTACTGGAGTAATCAGTATGGCCCTAAGGCTAGAAAGTTTGGAGACCCCTGGTCTAGATCGACATATAAACAATTGTATTTTAATTATAAATGTGTATATTAGCTAAATTTGAACTAAAATTATAGCGTTTATAAACATCTCACAAATATATATTTCAAACAAAATTTTTGGGTCATGGATACATTATACCCAATGATCCGACTTTTGCTCATATACAAAGTTAAACTCACTTTTTAGAGCAAGAATACACAACAGGCGAACTTGAGGAATTGGACTAATTAGTTTATTCTATGGACACCTAGGTATACCAAATTTTGGTTAGTGACTTCAAAATTTTTTAACGTTACAAACTTTAGACTAAAACTAATTTACTCTAACATACTCTATAAATATCGTAAACACCAAAAGAGTTGTTTACTTAATTATTAATCCTTTTTTTTTAATTACTAATCTCGTAATTCATTTTCGTGGTTGTAATTACTTTATGATTGTTGATTCAGGTTTTTTTTTTCTTTTCACAATAACATTGCAAAAATGTGGAAAGTTTTTAACTGATATTGCATATTCAACCAAGATTGATAATTTTTGACACCAAAAAAATTATAGTAGAATGATACCAGATGGAAACGGAAGAGAATATAACAAAAATAAAAGGAAAAATAATTTACGGGCGATATAATGTCGGTAAGTGGAAGGGGTGAGTTTTTAAGTGTAAGACACGGTTTATCTCCGGAAAAACTACAAGTCCTCTGGAAAAAAGTCAAGTGTCAAAGTTGAAGGTAATAAAAAGGTCTGCAACTGTAGGACATTTTTTTCACATAACCTCAAAATTTTTGTGAAAATTTGCAATAACCAAGTATTTATTTCTATCATTATCCAAAAAAATTGTTTTTTTTTCACGAAATTTGGTGAAAATTTACTTTTTTATGTTCTAAATACACTGCATTTTTTTTAATTGAAAATATTTATTTTTTCGCCTTATTTGGAGTAAATATCAAAAAAGCACCCTATTTTTTTAAATGCAAAAGTTGTATATCATTTTGTTTTACTTATAACTTTGCCAATTAATTTTTTTTCATAGGAATTGTAATTTGCCGGAAATCGAGAAAAACCGTGTTTTACCCTTAAAAACTCACCCCCTTCCATTTCCCGATCCCTGATCACCCGTAAATTATTTTTCCTTTGATTTATGTTAAATTTACTTCCATTACAATGGGTTTTATCCTATTATAATTTTTTTTTTCACTTTTTACCATTTTTAAAGGCTTTTACCCTGGTCTGTATGGTATAGATATATTTTTCCATACATAAAAGTTTTTCTTTAATACACTTGGCTACCACATGAATAGGGAAGCAGCTACGTTATTCACACAAGTATTCTTTTACAATACATATACCACTGTTCGTTCTCCATTAATCTAACATTTAAATCATCAGTAGTGCAGCGTTTTTTTTCTATTATGTGAAATATTATCTTTAGAACGGGTTGATTCTGCATCGTGCTTCGTTTTGTTCGTGCTTTGAATTAAATAAAAAACTTAATAAAATGGCAGAGTTTTTATCTATTTTTTTTTAAAACTTGAAGTACAGATACCATATTTATTATCTTAAACTGGAATGGATAGCAATAACTAATGTTATAGACAAGTATGAACTTCCAGATACAAAACTGTTGTTTTCATCACGACAAGCGAAATTTTGTCATTTCTTCAGGTACTTAGATGTGCGCAAATTTATGCCCTTTCTAAAATAGCATTATGTGTGCGTCTATGGTGCTATATTCGGTAGTACGATAGCTTCCAAAAAATCGATTTAAAATTTTCAGCATTTTGCTGCCTTATGGGAACGAAACAAATGTTTTGAACCAGAATTACATACAATTTTGAAATTTCTGAGTTAATAATATTTACTTACTAATAGTACTCTGATACAAATTAATAATTTTCACCACGAAAATCGATATCGATATATCGATATATGAATGTAAAAATAATTTTTAATTATGTTTATTTAATTTTGATTGATACAAGATTTTTTCTTTTTGATTTTACTATTGGGAACATCTTTAAGATATTCAGTTAGGAATATCATTTATGGACGTCTGTAAATTTAACGCTTTTCATTTAAAAATTTGAATAACTGCATTCCAAATCCTTAACCGAATCACTTGATTAGTGATATTCGGCAGACATTCATAGCGATATCGGACTAAAATGAAACTGTTACTGAGCTTTGACATTCAGTTCATTTAAGTGTTATTCCTATCTTAGAAAAGCATACTCTGTTGTGGTAAATTTTAAGGTTAGAATCCAATGCATCTATAATACCAATCAGAATATAGAATATGATATTACAGAATAAAACAAAAATTACCCTGTAGCACGTTGCGGCGGAGTTTGTATAAATGGCTAATAACTACCAAAAAATTTTCACATAGAGGTATGAGATCACTGTTTAGAACTTTAAAATAAAAATTAGTACAAAATAAATCGATTTGATTATAAAATGGATTTTATAGTAAATCGCTTACTGCATTTATTGGCTGTAATAATATGATACAAACTGCATAAGCTGTATTATTTTAATATTGAATTAAA
This sequence comes from Chrysopa pallens, assembly GCA_020423425.1. Taxonomy (NCBI): domain Eukaryota; kingdom Metazoa; phylum Arthropoda; class Insecta; order Neuroptera; family Chrysopidae; genus Chrysopa; species Chrysopa pallens. Next base: position 31,903,823 of record CM035592.1, on the reverse strand, counting down.
CTTATCACAAAATATTCGGATACTGTACACATGAATATACCAAAATGGTAAAGCTCTTTTTGATTATAGAGCTTAGTTCACATATTATTCAGTTAAAATACTCGACTATTTACAAGTAAAGCATATTTAGAATTTAACGTTGACTGAAAAACTTAAAACAACAAGTTTTTACTTCTATCCAGCATCAAATAGTTTACCATTATCATAATGATTATCATAACTTATAAATTTTTATGATGGTAAAATAATATTGCAGTCAAGCGCTATATATGTTGTTGAAGAGATGAAATTATTCCGCCGAGCCCGCTTGCTTAAAAGAATAACATCATCTAAGGAATTTTTAATAAGAAAAACTGAAGCTGCTTTATCTGTCAACTAAATAACATAAAACTGTTTTGTGATGTTGAAAGCAACGTTGATTCTTAACTCATCAGCATATACAGATATAACAAAAATGTTATGACCAGTGGTGGATTGCATCCTGAATAGACTGTAGCGTATTGTGGACAATTTTAGTGCCGAAAAATTTGGTGACTTTATTTTCCCTATCTTACAGAAGTTTAAAAAAAGTGCGATTGAACACTTATCAAAAATGTAAATTCTTTGGCAATCTAAATTTTAAATTTGTAAAGAAACGTGTATCCAAACTTAGATATTCCTATTCGTATTGCTCTATATACTAGAATACATGAATAGGGGAACCACGTAACCTGTACCTAGACCTTTACCTCCTTTGTACCCTCTTTTAGAACACCTAAAGGCAAAAATGCCTTCTAACACAAGAGAACAATTATATTGCTACTATATTGTTGGTGTATCTGGTTGCTACGTTCTTATGTAACGGACGACAGTGTGATCTTATAACCGCCCATTTAATTTTTTTAATTTATTATAATTAATCGATAATGGATCATTTATTATAATGTACACCAGCGACGAAGTGTTCGTGTGAGATGAACTTTTCTTTCTTAAAAAGGCTTAAAAATATTTATGTTAACCCAAAAAAAGATAAACACTTTCGTTCTTTTGAGTCAAAACAGATGAAAAAAATTTCTGACGCAGGTATACTTGATGATTTTGAAAATAGAAGAGTATAACCCAAAACATTCATAATTTATTTAATTCAGTTTCATCGTCACCATCAGATCTTTATGGAATAAAATGAACTTCATAAATAAAACTTTTTACAAAAAATTCAACAAGCTCAAAGACCAATTGAAGAGTCTAATAATATTTTATTCATACAGTATTTGCCCACTATTACTAAAATAATATGATAATAGTAATTTAATTTAAAAAGTTATTTTTTTCTTCATATCATAGATAACGAACAATATTCTTAAAAGTTAGAAACAGAGAAAAGTTTCATAATTTTATTTTTATATTTATCATATCTAAGAAATCTTGACGAGGTTTTATGTAGAATTTCATTAAAAAAATTTAACTTGTAACATTTTCATTTTTATTTCTGATAAATATAAATAAAAAATCTTTTAAGAAAACAATTTTGTTTGAGTAAATTGCGGTAATAAATCTAAATATAACAACATAATAAGTGAAAATAACAACTAACAGTATTAATTGTTTAGATACTCCGCATATTGTTGAATATGCATACTATATCTATGTTTACTATTTTTATTAGTGTTCATAAAAGTACACTAAATATACAGTTCAGACAGGCGGTTATAAAAACGTATACGGACAGTCCACCGCATCATTTTTCATAAGACAAAAAGTCTAATGTTTGTAACGCTATAAAATATTGTCCGCACAAACAAAATTTTGGTATAGGGGTTTATTCACCTAATAAGTGCATTTCCATCTTCTGAAAAAAAGTCATGACGACGTTTTAATTGACACATCTTAAAGTCTTAATAATTTGGATGATTCGAGGGAACTCATTTAGCTCAATCAAAAAAAAATATTCCAATAAGAGTTCTTTGTTAGTTTGGATTTATGTTTGTTCTGTATAAAAGTTTTTGAATTAATTAATGTATTCAATTTCACTACTACATTATTATGAAACTGTAAGTGTAATTCAACAATAATTTTGCATTCAATTTTTAAATATTACACAGTTAATTATTATTTAATTAAGCTATTCAAACTACTGTATGGTGATTATACTGAGCTAGCATACATAAAATCATCTTATAAAATTTTCAAACGTTGAAATCCTTAAGTGTAATAGAACAATTTTCGTACAGTTTCAGTAAAATATGTTTAAAGCGTAAAGTGTCCCGTGGTAAAGTGTCCCTTAATGAAAGAGTCTATAATCGGCCTGTCATAAACACATGAAATTACAAAATAGACAGATCTAAGGTTTTGGACCTAAATGTTTTATATCAAACTCTCTGTATGACTTCTACAAAGGACGTGAATGTTGTTGGTTATATTGTCATAATAATATCCATATGTGGAAACTTAGATTCCTAATTTTGAAGGTAGTAGTTCAACAGACAGGCAGGTAGACTCTTTTAAAAAGTTCCTCTATTCAAAACTGCGCTTCAGTCTGTTTCATTCAAGTACAGCTCAATAGTTCTCAGCTACTATCCATAGTGCAATGACTTGCCTACACCCATCTTCTACGTGCGATCTAAATCAATCGCAAGATCTATAATAAAGGACGAATCATACAGGAATCTCAGGTTCAGAGGAGATTAGAAATTTGGATGATCCCTTTAATACCATAGAATATAATAGTTCGTTACCTATATAATCGTCGATAAAAGATCGACTTTGTATCCAGATCTGTGTAGGTTATCCTGTTTCAGAAGGATTATTTATCAGCCTCTTTAAAAATAAACGACGAAAGTCGTTTGGAACCTTGAAGACTTATCGCCGGAAAGTATCGCCGAGAAAAAGATGATATGCGTCCTATCACCAAATATTTAGGGAATTAAAAACCAATTACAAGTTTATGTAAGTATAATAAATACTTGTCAAAAGTAGATCTGGACTTAAAGTGGTAAATGTCTTACCTAAATAAATGATATGGGTAAGTAGGCCTTGGTCTACTCACACTAAGTAAACGGATTCACATAAAAATTATTCCTGATTAAAAAATATCATATTTGGTTAATTTTTAACGCTTACGTAATCTTTTACGGAACAGTCTTATACACCACTTTAACTAAATAATTGTAGAGTATTTAATACCTACGTCGCATATGTGAAACTCATTTTATTAAAAAAAAAAAAAAAAATTAAAAAAAATAAAAAATTAAAAAAAAAATTTAATATATAACATTTTTATTATTTCCTGAATAGGTAGGGTTATTATATGCCTGCATAGAAACATTTAGAATTTAAATGAATTTAATGAACGTTTTAAATAAACTAAATATGAACACCTTAAAATAGGACTCGCAGAAACTGCGTTGGCTTAGCAAATCACCAAATTTTCCTCACAACAAATATATAAACATCATGGATTTCATTGTTTCATATATAATTCTATCAGTACTCTTATTTTGAAGAAGAAATAACCGGGGAGGTGGCAAAGATAGCTATGGCGTTCAAAAGATCTAGGAGTTTTATCACTTTGATTGAAATGTTATAGGTTCGAATACCGAAACCGGCAGGTTATCAATTATAATTAATGGAGCCATTAATTTATTTGACTGTCAGTGAGTGGAAAAGAACAAAATAACAGTCTATGCTAATGGCGCTTTTATGCAGTTTCCCGCCCACAAATCCAGACCTATGTCGACAAAGACACGTTGAAAATTATGAAGTTACGCACATAAATACCTACAAAAATACCTACCAAATCCTTCTATGATCCACCCATAACTTGCACAACCGATATAGATTCAATAGGATCAACAGCTTCGAAGTTATTTGCTACAATTTAAAAAAAAATCTGAAAATTTCGAGATTTTCAAGTCTGCAGCTCCCAAGTTAAAATGGAACACACTTAAATTCCATTACTTTATAGTCGTTATGATACTATTCAATAAATATGACTCACTAATTGGCTTAATAATTTGAGATAAATTGGGATGTTTTAAGCAATAAGTAAACAACTTATGTTAAAATAACTTATTACAGATTCTGGGACGGACGACGAATCAGAACCAGAAAAATTGACTCACTAGGCGTGCATATTATTCTTCCTGTTCATTTTATAAAGGAGGCATATTGGGCTAAATATTTTTGAAAAATTCAATTATTAGTCATTAGTCATTTCCATCAACCAAATGTTCTTAAATGAAATTCGTACTAAAAAAAAAAAGCTGGAAAAATTAAAATCCCTGCACTTATTTTTGCATAAATAAATTCTGAATGTTATTACAAAAAAAAACTTTTTAACCTAAGAATTAAACTGCCAAAAAAACTTAAGAGCAACAAAATAATAAGCCTTTTTTATTTCATCTTAATAACTATGTACTTAAACTAATGTAAGTTTACCTAAATAATTTTGAGTCAGCGGACGCCCATCAAGCTTTGCGTAATAAATTAATTTGCTTGTTTGGCACTGACTGAAAAATAACTTAGGTCTACTTAAATTAGTTTAACAACTTAGTTATTAAGATTAATTGAAAACTCAAAATAACTACAAAAAATATTTACTTATGGTCAACTAAAAAACGTTTGTTATTTGTTGCTTTTCAGTTTTTTCGGTAGTTTAATGTTTTTGTCAAATAGTTTTTATTTTATAACTTTTTTTTGTGATACATAACTCAGCTTTAAAATCTGCCTGATGTTAGGTTAGGAATTTTCTTCGCAAATTTATACGGAACCAATTTCGGGGCTTACACTTGAAAATAAAATACTAATTATCAAAATTGCACTACTCTGTAAAAAGTTATGCATGGTAGTACATAAAAAAAAATATCCGCGTCAACTGGTGAATCTTTGTCCTTTTTCTTTTTACGTCGGTTAAAAAATAAACTGTTATATCATCATCATCATTTCTCATTAATACAAACTAATTATAACTATGAAAATAGTTTTAAAAAGTTTTTAATTAAATATTTCATTCTATTATCCGTCTTCCACAGTTACATTACAGTCCATGATAGCCAAGTATTTTATACGTAATGTGAAAATTAAATAAATATTATGCACAAATATTTTTGGTAGAATGTACATTTTCATTATTTTTTATAGGTCCATAACATAATTTTTTTCAACCAATTACATATTTCCTGATCAAACGAGCTATATAATCATTTTTTTTTTTCGAATGGGTGTTAATTAAAATCATATGAATTATATGTTTTTTTTTTTATATTTACAATATCAACGTATGGTAACTGTTGCTTGTATAATTCGATTCTTAAGGCGTATTGGAACATAATACTGAAGCACTCTTCATTATGTAAAATATTTCAATTTTCGCACCCAAATAACTCAAAAAACACTTAAAAAAGCATGTTTTGAAATTTGGTATGCCCAATATTCAGATGAAAACGAAGGGCTTGTCTAAGAAATTTTCCCAAAAAACAATTCTAAATATAAAATTCAATTTTTAACTTTTTTTTTAAGAAAAAATCTTCGACAAGCTCTCAATTTTCATGGCATACTATGTATACCAAATTTTATAGAACTTGGATAAGTACTTTATGAGTTATTTGGGCGCAAAACTTGAAAGAAATACAATGCATATAACATGTAATTTATGTCTAAATCTTGTTAGAATCCCAATAACACAATTCAATAACACTTATATTCACATAGTTATATGTTATTATAATGTTTGAATGCATCTTTGTCTTGTTCAATACATGGTGGTTCAAACATTAACAAAGAGAACTATAGGATTTTACGAATAAATTCTGATGTTTGTCCCAATTTCTTAGATCAAAAATTACAGTATTTTATAAGTAATATTTTTCCACCATACGATAGCAAATTCATAATAATTATGACTAATTTCAAGTCGAAATACTTAGGTATTTAAAAAAGCTAACTTCGGTAACCACCATATTTCATTTATGTACCGCACAACCCGAACAGGTGCACAATATAAAAGTGAGTTCTGTGCATACGGCCTCAGTAAAATCACATGAAGCGTTGAATCCAATTCGTTGGAATACATCAAGTTGGCTGTCAGAGATAACTCGCTTGTTTATTCCATTTGTACTCTAATCATCCGTGAACTACATGTCTATTTAGCTTCTATGCTATTTTCGTCTTTTGTAACTCGAATTTTACGTACTTTTTCAAAATTAATTATTCTATTCTGGTTACGTAACCAACCAAACGTAATCTGAATTTAACTATAAACATTTATTCTGCTTTTAAATGTGAAACATTCATTAATCAAATAAATTATGATATTAGTTATTACTTATAAACAAATATTTATCAAAATCATTTAAAACCGACGGACTACATATGCAAAAATTTTACTAAATTCATTAATATAAAAAAATGCGATAAAAAATAAAAATAATTTATTATTTTTTTTTTTTTAATTCCTATTTTTGACAATAAGTTTTCAAAAAGTTTCTATATAAAGTTAGAAAGAAAATAGGAAAAGTTATCAAAAGAAAATAAATTATCATATACTATATTTTGCCTCTAAGGTATCGTCATTCAACAAAGTTAAAGTTTCCAAAGCAGACATTACTTACCTAGGTTCAAATATCCAACATATATTACCTCATCTTAAGAAAACTTTTCATTCATATTTTTAGAATGACTAGGTATATAGTACGTATCGGGTGGCGCAGATTTATGTAAGAAAGAGTTCTTTTTTGACATGAACTTAGTAAAATACAATATTTTAATTTCATTACTTTAAGGTTGTTTGATACCCAAATGACTTACAGTTTCTTTTTTTGGTTTTTTTCTGGCTTCAGCTACTTTCAGCTATATAATCCCATTAACCAAAGGGGATTATTATTTTTATACAACAGTACTGCTAGGTGGTCACCCATCCAAATACAGATTATGACTGCTGTGGCTCAACTTTATTGATTGCTTTATTGATTGGAAGTCTGTCATTACGTTACGTCAGTCACAGTTAATCAAATATTTTTTGTGTTTATTCGAAAAATTATAATTAAATGCACCTATACAAAAAAAAATTACAGATTTTTTTACCACATCGTTTAATTAATAGATATAATTAATTAAAGTTTAGCAAAAATACACGAGCTCTTATGAGTGTCCTTGTTCAATAATACCGAAAGTGGAAGGTTTGTAGAAAATTGATAAAATAAACTTTTAAATTGATAGAACTATTTCCCAAATATACACGGAAAAAATTTCTGAATAATTTACCACGTTCTTTTCCAAAGAAGTAATTTATTATAATTATATTTAAAAAAAAAATAAAGAATTCACGATATAAAAAATAAAGTTGACAGTACACGGTTATGTTTTGAAAATCATTTAAAGTTGGTATTATGTAGATACAGTTAAGTTCTAGTCAATATTATTTTATTTATTACATTATTTTAATTATTTAATTATAATCCGTGTAAATTATATCAATTAAATTCTTATGTGAATTTTTATCAATTATTATAGCAAGCTTCGTATAGTTATTAGTAAAAAAAAAATAAACAAAAGTCTTTTATTTGATTTCGGATTGCGGCTACCAAGCTACCTTAATACTTATATTTAAAATTGCTCTTAATTGGTTTTTAAAATATTTTTACCCCTGACGTGGTGCCGCCTAGTGCATTTTAAAGCTCTTCGAGGATAAACGCTAATTACAATACATATTATTATATATCTACTTGTATAATTTTTATTGTATAGACTTCATATTTGGTTTATTTTATGAATGCTAATGATTAAAAATAGTTCAAATATCGATATTCAATCATATGTTGAGTGTCTGAACAATTAATTTTATTAGTTGTCATCATCACTTGTTAAACTTAAATTATCGTAAAGAATAAAATTAATTTTTTTTAATATGCAAAGATCCAATTTTTATTTTTTATAGGCAAATAAATTTTATAAATATTCATATCTAAATTTATTGTTGAATATTTTCTATGATGTCAGCAAAATAAGTGACACCCTATTTATAGATAATAACTATAAATTACAAATTATGGTTGAAAGTTTTTCATCTATAAGTTTTTTACTTCAATTAGAAGAACGGTTTACCAAGTTAGTAGTGTCACCACAGATGAAATATATAATAATATCAGTAAAGTATTCAGGGATAAGATTCATTGCATCGTAACTAATAAAAATAAAGTGAAGAAGGGGCACATATATACCGTATAGCTGAATGTATATTTAAACATTTTTAATAACTCAAATATTTTGGTTATTCAATAAATTTAATCAAAATTCTTACATAGTTTCTTTTGAAAACGATATTCTTTATTAGATATTATCATATTTATTCGCTTCTATCTCGAGGCTATCAACAGAATAACAAAATTTATTTTCAATAGACAAATCATGAATACAAAGCTCTGTGGAATCTGTAATATAAAAAAAATGAAATACAATAATTAACCGTTATAAAAAAACTCTGAGAAACGTGTTATTTTTCAATCTCTAAACTTGAGATATTGTAATGTGCAAAATGGGCTATTTTAAGCTTTTCGCAAAAATACAACGATTTACGCTAGATTTCTTTAAACAGGGTTTCCAATATATATCATTCAAAAAACCGAGTCATACTTAACCATTATTCTGGTCTACCTTTTACCTGGTATTGTGGTTTTTCACCAATCAAAGATAAGGTATCAATGCCAACCATGGGAGCGCGTGACCAAGATCTTACAACAAGGTATGGCTTGAGTCTGCGTATCATACCCTTCTCAAATCCGAAAATAATGTATTTGGCTTGGACATAGTAATGAGACTTTTGAGGGATGGACCATAGCAATAATCTTCAAGCTTACTTAATTATCAATTTATATATTATTGGATTTGGAATTTTAGGGCTTATGGGCTTGTAAATATGTGGATAACAGAGGAGGTTTTGGTTTTTGAAGAAGTTGAAGAAGACAGAATTTACAGGCAAGATTTTATAAAAAGAGAATTGCAAAAAAATTCAACTCAATTTATTGATTTTGTTTCATAATTAAATTTAGACTCACAGGTGGTATAGAACAATTTTTTACAGATATCATTTAATTATAGTTACAAAATAGTCCATTGCGAAGTAATATTTAATTTTCAGAGATGATTCTGTGTTTGTTTTTAGCTGAATAGTACTTAAAAGCGGACTATTATTGAATATTTCGAGAAGATTTTCTGCATTTATTTAATTTTGACTCGCCCTTAGCTCACACCTGACATAAAATATTTACAAAATCACTTGTTGTAACTAAAATAGTAGCTCATGGCAAGCCAATAGCTGTTACTCATGGAAATGATTTTCTGCAATTATTAAATAAGAGCTCAAGGTAAGCGAATATTTAATATCTGAAGATGATTGTGTATCATCAAACTTTTGGCGCAAACCTGGCTTAAATAAGTTTTTACAAATATCAGCTAGTTTTAAATTAATGGTCGGCCAATATTTAATGTATATATAAAAGTGTATTTTATAAATTTATATATATATATATATATATATATATATATATATATATATATATATATATATATATATATATATATATATATAAATATATAAAAGTGTATTTTATAAATTGTGTATAACTCCCACAGCTTATACAAAATAATATAATTTTTTATATATTAGTTTTTGATATTAATAATTTAATTTTTATATATTAGTTTTTGAATTACACGTGACCTCGATATTTGCTTATTATTTACCGATAAGATGCAAAATTGAAATACTGATCCTTACCGAACAGCTTAAAAATATTATTTTAAATATATGTATAATATTCGGTAAATTATTTGGGCTACATATTGCAACATTCATAGCCCTCCCTTCAAACACAATAATATTTAATTACGCAGCTAATCTATACATATTTTCACGACAGATTAAAAAAAAATTTTATATATATATATATATATATATATATATATATATATATATATATATATATATATATATATATATATATATATATATATATATATATATGTGTAATAAGCAATACATCAGAGATAAATGTATAATTTAGAATGTCGTAAAAAAATTTTTTTTCAATCTTTTCTATATATAAATCAATTTGAATTCCCTAACCAGCTACATATTATGTATTTATATGGAATTATTATTCATTAAATCCATTTACTTTTTCTACGATAATGTAACCCACAGCTCTAACAAAGCTCATCTGTGATCATCCTAAAGTGCTACTAAAAATATTCACATTTGCATATATAAGATAATATACGTATTAAATAACATTGTATTTACAGTAAGTTCTAAAAGTTTATCAAGTAAACAAATAGTTTTAAAGAAGCACGCTTTTATGGTATTAAGAGGTAACAAAAATTATTTCTTGAAAAATTATAGCAGTTAAAAATGAAAGCGTTAAATGCAGCTATCAAAATATGGTGGAAGCGCAATGAAATAAAAGAGAATGTTTGAACAACAGTACATAGAAATTCTATGCGGTCACCCATCCAAGTACTAACTGTGTATAATGTTGCTTAACATTATTGATCGGTTGAGATCAGTTATTACTTGACCCCCAGGGATATAGATTATTTTGAGTATATTATTAGAAATAGATATATTATTTGAATATTAACTATATATATTTAATGAAATTTTATGCGGTCACCCATCCAAGTACTAACTGTGTATAATGTTGCTTAACATTATTGATCGGTTGAGATCAGTAATTGCGTTACCCCCAGGGGGGGGGGGTTTAAATATGGATTATTTTGAGTATATTATTCGAAATAGATATATTTAATCTTTATAATATACTCTCCCCCCCTGGGCATAACGGCATTACTGATCTCAACCGATCAATAATGTTAAGCAACATTATACACAGTTAGTACTTAGATGGGTGACCGCATAGAATTTCTGTATATATAACAACTGAAAAAAGATTTTCACAAAATCAGTACCCCACAGACAATAATGTCTGTAGTAAAACGGAAATCCCATAAAATACCAAACTGATGATACAATAACGCTTCTAGGACTTTGATTCTAAATCAAATCAATTAAACAATGAATATAAAAAAGATTATATTCATTTAGCCCACTAGTTATTTTACACCTTGTGTGTATAGATTTTTATACACATGAGTGGTTTAAGTGAGATAATATTATAAAAAAGAATGTGTACAATCTTTTTCACTTATGTGCAATATATATTTACCAAATAAAAAAAAAATGGATGGATTCAATTACATCTCTCTAAAATTGAAGTCTATTTAATAAAAAAAAAAAGAACTTTTCATTTTAGATAAAAAATGTGCGATCTATATGTATTTATTCTTTATAATAGAAAAGGGTATTGTTCTAAGTATATTATTATAGATATCAAGAAGATATAGACATAATAAGGAGGACAAACAGTATGGATATTTATAAAAATTTGAGTACTTAAATCATTCCGTTGATCAATTAGTTTATATTTTGCCATCAGGTGGCTAAATATGACGAATAGCATATTGAATGAAGTCTATTAAATAAGAAAGAAGAGCATTTTAGATAGAAAATGTGCGATCCATAAGTTTTTTTTTTTATAATAGAAAAAGGGTATTATAGATATCAAGGAGATATAGACATAAAAAGGAGGATAAACAGTATGGATATTTATAAAAATTTTGAGTACTTAAATAATTCCGTTGATCAATTAGTTTATATTTTGACATCAGGTGACAAAATATGGGATAAAGTATCTAATTTTCTTGTCATTCGAATTGAAATGTGATTTTTATTTTAATACATACTATTGTTTTTCTTTTTTTAAATATACTTGAGTGAATAATTCAAACTAGTAATATCTATTCGATCTAAGTACCATCAAAAACGTACGATCAAATTTGACTTAAAAATAACTTTTTTTGGAATAAAAAATCCAACCGTGCATTTCATTCATTTAGGTGGTAATTTTTTGTTTTTTAGTAAAAAACATTACTATGAACTTAATTTACTGTTTTCGGAAGCGGTAGGAGAATACTTCAACTGCCATCTTGAAAATAAGATTTTTGTGTTTATTATTAGGATTAAGAAAATGTTACTAGGGACTTTTTTTTATTATTATTATCATAAATATTTTTTTTTTTTTTTAATTTTAAATTCAAAAATTGTAAACAAAAATAATCAAAAAAACTCATAAGCTAGATTAATTAGTAAAATATAAAGAAATTAAATGCGAGCATTAATTATTTAATTTCTTATTGTTTAATATTTACTCAAATAGATTTTCTCCGAGATTTTATATTAATCACATTGATTCAACTATTTTTATACCTCTGTATTCGTACGGTTGAAGGACATTCTAATCGATTGATGCGCTAAAATTGTCAATAAAACATTCGCATTCTAGAATACATATTTATCAAACAAAAATTATTCAATAATTACAAAAAATGACATTTAATTGTAGTTATCAGGTTGAAAATTGTAAGAATGATCGAAAAAATTATACTAGTAATCATTTTTAATTTGCAAATATAGATTATTAATAATTCATTAAAACTTATTAAAAACTTTTGAGAAATCTTATGTTAAATGGCCAACCTTCTTCCCCTCATGTAAAACAGAATTATTTCAACTGAATCAATATTAAATTATTCAACTAATTTCAGAGTTTACTAAACACCCAGTATACACCTATCTAAAAACTGTCAATGGCGAAGCCTTACAAATCTGAAATCATATATTTACCTTAGTCGATGAGTGATGAGTACAATAGAAATTATAAATCAATAATAATATAATAGGTATTAATAGAAAAATACTCCAATATTAAAAATATGCCAATAATTGACTTAAACTTCTTCGTGATGTATGAATATTCTCACAAAATAAACTACACATACCTATGTCCTATAGGTTTTCAACGAATGCATTTCCATTTGAAAACCTGATTGCATTCATTTCTCTGGAAATTATTACGATTATTAATTATATTTTCCTCTAATATAAACATATAAAAAGTTATATTTTACTTATAGATGAAAGATTTCAAATATTTTCTATAATTCATAAAACAAGATTAAATTCTAAAAGATTGAATACAAACTAGGTACCAATTTTTCAAAAAAATTGAAATAATAGGCTTATTTAAAATAATAGGCCAATTATTTCAAAAAGAATACATACATATGCAGTAGATTTAAAGGTTTTTTGTTCGATTGTTTATTATATAAATAAATTTTGGTCAATTATGCCACTGAAGGTGCCACATGAAACACAAAATATATACTATACTGTTTCTACAAAATCTTACACACACAAAATTGCTCTGAATTCGCAATTAATTATTGACTGGCATAATCAATCACATCACTTTGCCAATCGAATCTTATCGGATCGAAAAAGAAAAACAATATACAAATTTATTTTAAAATTTTAAACCACTTAATTTTACCAATATTAATAAACTAAGTATCCATTTGACTGTAATGTGTTTTGTTTGACTTAATAATGCAAATGGGGTTGTATTATTGAAACATTGAAACAAATTTCGTAAATAGAAGGATTATACGAATTATTACTTGACGTTATGGTTCATATTTGAAACAATTTACCACACAACAATAATATCCTTTTCCTAAGAAATACTCTTGCAAACCAAAATAATGGATCTTAAAATATACGTTGATCGGCTTTGATGGAAATAACTCTACAAGCTTCTTTAGCGGCATAATAAAAAAAAATGAAAATTTTAATAGAAAAAACTGGCCAAAAACGTTTTATATCGATATAATAATCTAATAATTATTAATGTGTTTTGAGGCCCAACGAATAAATATAAGCTTCCTAATTTATATTACTAAGTCATTTAATGCAAAACTATTTCCATAATTTATTATACCGTTTTATTGTTTATCTCAACTAGCTTTTACTGACATATACTGTTTAATGTATCTAACTCAGGCTTGGCAAACATACAGCCCGCGAACAATTTTTCAAAATTCTATAAAAAGAATAGGCGCAATATACACGTTTCATTAGCTTTTATGTGAACTTGTTTTATTGATTTACTTATAGTTATTAAATTTGCATAAAAAGTGATGGCTGTTTAAATAAAAACGTGATTTACTTAAAACGTTTAATTTTGCGGACGATCCGGAATTTACAGAAAATTTTTTCCCAACCAATCCAGAGGTAAAACTGTTGGCTATTTACGACCAAGCTTAAAGTGTAATCATCATTGGCTAGGTTAGAGCTGGGTCTGTAATTATCCTACTTAAAAAATAATTAAAGGAAAACCAAATTTTCAAAATGACATAAACATTTTAATTTTTCGGGCTTATGCCCAAACATGATCTTCTTTCGCAAAAGCCACTTTAAAAGTAAGCAAGATATTCAAAAATAGCTAGAGATATTCAAAGAAAAAAAAATGTGACTGCCTTACTAAACGGCTACCAAAAAGAGACCGCCAGGCCGAATTTTTTCGAAACACGTTTTACACTGTAAGATATAGATATTAGGAACAATATTCAATAAAAAATCGCACTGAAAACATCATTTCAAGTTAATGATAAACACACTTTGAAAAATTTGTATATGACTTAGTTATGATTAGTGTAACAAATCTTTTCCTCTTCTAAATTCTGCGCGCCACGTCATAAACCAGATGTTTGTCGTCCGACAACCTGGAAATTTAGAAAAATAATAATTGTACTATAGTCGAGCAATGGACACCCCTTGTGTCACTCGTTTGTCACGTGTATCTTCTGGTAACAATAATAAAGAACCAGATTCCCGTCAACTTCAAGATCTTGAGGGCAGTCGAAAATTTAAGGGTTTCAAAAAAGTTTAGAAAAAAGTTGTATAGTAACGATAATTTAGTCATTTACAATTTTTTAGCAATTTATCAATGATATGATATGTGGAGGAGCACCAGGACTAATAGTCATATTTAAAATATGTAATATCATAAATCAACTTGTACTTAAACATACACTAAACTGGTAACAAAAGTACTAGAAATAATATGGGTAAATTAATTTACCCAAGCAGACAGACACATCACTCAATAAAATAGAGAGCTAGTAGTAGTAACAAGTAATAATTATTTCTCAATATTGAAGTATTGGTAACACACTTAATAGTGTTAAGTCAGTTTAAGGATTTTAATGGCTTTCTTCATTTACGAACAACTTATTGTATAAATCTTGAATGAAACTAAAACAACAACTTTTTGAACAAGTACCACCAATGCTTTCAAAATAGGTATTGGTACACTAAACACATTATTATATACATTACACATTATTATATACATTATTTTATACATTGTATGAACATCTACACAAATCTACACGTCACAGGAAGTTCGTTTACTATAATATATATTAAGGGATATTTAATTTTGGAAATGAAAACTTGAGCGATTTTAAGCAAGGGATAAACTTTTGGATTTGCGCTACCAAGATGATGGCATCACCAACACCGGGTCGCGTGCACTTGCTTATCTATGCATAATCTTGCATTATATTTTTTTTAAATTATTAATGTTAATATATTTTATCGTCACTCAGCAGTCCAAAAGTTAGTAATAAATATGTCATTATATATAAATAAACTAGCACATACGGTCAGACGTTGTTATATCAAATTTCAAAAAAAAAATTTGGAATAAACAATTTTCCCATTTAATCAAAGGGTATAATATCGATTGCATGAAAATATTGAATGTAGATTGGACAAAATAATTGTTCCATACAAACTTTGCATCCATTTTACATTCCCTTCGGAGGAGAATTTCGGAAAATAATTTCTTATCGGATACTCGGTACACTAAATACTCTGTTCACCGTAAGAGATATCGTTGGAGCGCTATTGCAAAATTTTAACCAAGAGTTTCTCTTTCGATGATAGGGCTTGAAATATAATACCAAAAAGAAATTAAAAAATTAATTAATAGTAAAAAAAAACATTTTTAAAAACAAGCTTTTATTTTAATGCTCTTAAAAGAAGAGGGTAAGAGGGTTAATGCTCTTAAATTAAATCAAACCAATCATTTTATAGTAATACGGAATTACATCTTCATATCATAATCTCGCGCCAATCTTTTATATCATATGAATAATTGTACAATGTAATAAATTGTTGGACTTGATTTTTTAATTGTAAGTTTATTTTCTTCTTTAAAGAGCATTGAAATAATTGCTTTTAAAATAGTTTTTATCATTAATTTATTGAGATTAAATGATTGCAATGATTATAAATTGTGGTTTACTTTTCCACAATTTCATATGATTTCGAATGAATAATCTGCAATAATATTTATGGTAGTTAGGTAGTAAATTCACCAAATAAAATCTAGTACATAGTTATTTTGTTATGTGAATTTAGTAGTTAGTTCGGAAACTTATTGAATTTAAACATATTGACCATTTTCACTTCACACATAAGTTAAAAGTTTATATAGGTATTCTGAGTGACTTATATACACTTTAACTTTAACAACACTTCACCATTTCATTCATTCAGCTTTTCATTATGAAAAAATATCTCATTAAATATTTTTAAATAAGTAACATGTTGAAAGAAAACTCACTCACCGGAAATGAATGAGTATTTAATTTTGTTGTGAATTAATATTTTGAATAAAGAAAGACTTTCTAACTGTATACTCAAGCGATGTTCAAGTACTGAACAAATATTTATAAATTTGTAGTAAATAATAGTAGAGATGCTCAGAATTTTTTCTTTCATTTTAAAAAACATCTTATCTTACAATTAAAGTTCCGGGAATATATCGTTCGAAACTTACATCTTTTTCTTTCACTTAAATTTCGATATCATGGAAACCGTCTATACAATTTTGATGAAATTTTATGTGTTTTTTTTCGCGTTTTCCCGGACTATGTATCTACACCAAAAGTAAAGACAGGAACTTGATCTAGATTGAAGAATAATGCAAGTTATTTGCATTGCTGAACCACCTTGCACTGTATAATATAGTCAGATTGATCTCTATATCTATATATCTGGACTCGCGGTCACTCTGGAAATATAGGGAATGAGGTAGTGTCACCCCCTCGCCTGAATCTGTTATTCCTATTACAAGATTATCCTGATATTCTGTATTGAAACCTAGATTACTAGGACTTTGCGGATGGCATGTAACAGGCTAAATTGTGTATTGTCACAGCTAAACCATTTAATTGCTCACGGTTGACACTGGCCAGGGCAGTGGACAGGTTAAAAAGAGCAGTGAGTCTTCCATCAGAGTACTGAATCAAATATACTCAAAATTACGTGCTTTTTATGGGTTGAAAAGTTATGTGATCAAATTTTTAATTAAAAAATCTAATTTTAGTATTTATTTTATATTATTATAATTTTTTTTCATATAGCTCGTCAGCTTGAAAGTTCATATTTATGATTTAATTAAAAATTTGAATCAATTTTTCCATTTTGAATCATTTGCTCTGCAAGATTTTCGGAGGTACTATACCCAACACAGAGAGTGATTGTTTTTGTTTTGTATTGAAAACGGTTTTAATTTTTGAATTCCATTAGTAAATGGATTTGTATCACATTTAATTTACATCATAAATAATAATAGTATTATATTTCAGAGTATTTTAATATCATCGATAATAAATATTATAACGTAAGGTCATCAAAACTGATTTTCAAACAACGATGTTTAGTATTTATGGAGTTTCATCATACAAAACATGGAGCTATGATTAATTGCTATATTATTCAAAAACACTGTCTATTGCAATAAGCTAACTAAGGTAGACTTTGGTTAGACCATTTTAGATTCTTGAACATTTTGTTTAAACGTCTATCTGGAAAAATTCAAATAAGGGAGAAAAATTCTATTGAACATATTTAACTACACACATAACGCGTTGCTGCAGATTTTTAATTTACAAAATAGATTCTCTTATTTAGTTATTTTCAGGCGTAAAATTTTGACAAAAACCTTCGACTTTAAAATTTTATTCGAAAGCATAATACACTAGAACTATAAAACATCGATAGGGAGTTGACCACCAGCCTATAAATAAGCGATTCTAAGTATTGGTGAAAACGATAGAAAGAACAGTCAATTTATTAATAAATAAGTCTATAAATACGCAAAAAATAATGGGATATATAAAAAAATCTATAAATTTTATTCAGAAATAATAGCATATAAAGCATTAAATATTTTTAAAACGTGCACGTTAAAAAAAATAACGCATATACTAAAAAAATTTAAGTGCTTTTTGACAAAAAAAAAATGTATTATGTAAACAAAATCTGAGTATTTTATTTATTAACTGTTTACAATGTGTACCAAGATTTTTCTTTTCATTTTTTTATAAAATTCTCAATACTATAGCAATTTATATATATGTTCACAAAATTGTGATAAGTAAAAAAGGATATATCTTTATGTTTAATAAATGCTGTCTGTTTGGAAGTGCAAAACCTAAAAATGGGTGTTTTGATTAATTTTTAATGTTTTTATTATTGTAAACATTTGCATTATGGGTACAGATGGTTATTTTTTGTTTAATGAACAAAACTCGTAACTTTTCTACACACTTCAGTATAGAAAAATCTCAATTATACTGCAAATGTATATAGGTACAGCTACTCAGCTACTATATTACGCCAACCTAAGCGTCAACCTAAGCTGAAATTGTTAAGAAATTATCATGAAATGTTTTTGCTTAGAAATTGCCATGAAATGACCTTTTAAAGCTTATTTCAATTTGTGTCAATAACAACATAAAAATAGACTAGAAAAATTGTTCAGAGATTACTATATGAAAAAATCACTATATTTATCCTTATCGGTCAAAACAAAATGTCAATTTATATATGAAAAACAAATTGATGGAAAAATGAATGTCCGCGATTGCTCTTCTCTATATCATCTTATTCGAGTGATTAAGAGCTCAAATGAAAGTTTTTAAACACTGCATGTTATTAGATCAAAACAAACCGTCTATCTTCAGTTGTTAACTGGAGATATTTGAATACAAGACTATCACAATACTTGGAGGAAAAAACGACCCATAATAAATGCATATTGTATAATTGTATAATTTGGTCTAAGAGCACTTAGTGACACTTAGCCTAAGAATACATAACATTTGAGCTATTAAACACTCAAATTGATGAGTTGATGAACACACAGTCATCACCTATTTTGTGTGATTCGAAAATTTCAAGTAATATAAATAAATTCAAATTTTCCGTATCATTCAACATTTTAAAATTTACTCCGTTCCAAGCTCCGTTAGTGTCTCATTCAAGAAACAACGTTAAACACTAATTGTTTATATCAATATATTCTAAATCTTAAAAATACAATCTTCAAAATTCATAATCTTAATCTTCAAACCGATTTATATCCATTTCCATTATAATGTTAATAACTTTCAAACGTACAACTAAAAAATTTTAATTTTATATTTACAAATATTTTTGCAAACTTATTATATCGAGTACATGCCCAAGTTGTAAAAGAAAATCCACTGACATGTTAAAAGCTATAATCCAGTCAATGCACAGTTTCCTTCGCAATTCTACCAAACAAGGCAGATTAGTACCAAATTTGGCTGTATATTCTACTTCTACTTCACTCTAAAGTTTTCAATGTTCCGAAGGATGCTTTCATCCTGGGAGTGAACTGCACCCCTTCTCGGGTACGAAAACTTTTTAATTAAAAATTAAAATGGAAATAGATAGATTGATGATTTCTAAGCAACTTTTGTTATAGAAGTTTTTACTGAATTTTATGGATACGTCAACTTTCCAACAACAACAAGAATACATGTTTCCAATGGTTTTTCTTAAATAACTCTGAAAATATTATTGTTTTTTATAAAAAATTATCACTCGAAGTAAAAATGTAGTTTATAAAAAAAAAAATGGATTTAAAATATCGCTAAATCCAATACGAACAGAAAAATAAATTGTTAAAGATTGATTCTCCTTCGCCAAAGAGTGGTTTTTTCGGGGACCTTTCATAGAACTTTGAGTACTTGAAAAACCTTAAGCTTTTAAGGTAGCTCACAGTATTAAATTTTTTAAGCTATTACAAGATGGGTCCGTATTTTTTAGCGGCAAAATAATGTGAACATCACTCCCTAATTACAGCCTTAAAAATGATCGTTACCACTTTACAATTTTCTTCATGTTTTTGTAATATACCCTATAAGTTTGGAAGGTTTAATGTGCTTGATTTTAACATATTTTTAGATTGAAGTTAAGAAAGCTTCTTGTAAGTTTGAAAAAATGGTCTTTCTTTAAAATTAACACAAAAACTATGAAAAATATGTAAAATTTTATGTTAAAAATTGTATGTATTATTTTATTTTTTAGTTTTCTTTTTTCTCTACTTTTGCGTATGTTCGTAAATAGTAAGGTTTTCAAACACTTTCTGCTCAAATCTTTTTAAAAATAAGAGAAAAACATCAGTTTAAATCTCTTATAAAAACCTGCAAAATGGTTTTTTTTTACCTTGATAGCTTAAAAATTAAGCCATTTATAGTAAAAATACCCAATCACAAATTATTACAATTATCAAAACACACATCTTACCACACTAATGAAGAAGATTTCTCCATCTTCATTTTGGAATTTGTCAAAAATTACTGACATTCAGTAAAATCTTTATAGTACAAAAGTTGCTTAGAATTAGTCAATCTATCCATACTTTGTTGTTTAATAAAATGAATTCTTATCTCCGAGAAGGGATGGCGTCTACCTCCAGGGTAAAAGCAATCCTTGGCACATGGACAACATTGAAGTAGATGCTGAGTAGAACGTAAAGCCAAATATTGGTGCTGTTTGGTAAAATTTCCAGTGTTGGCGGTTTTTACCAGTGTTGGTCGTGCAGTTACTGGACTGCTTGGCAATGGTTTATCATACAAGATGTATTTTTCATTGCTCAGTAAACTTTCAATGTAGTTTTGACAGTAAAAGTCTTCGTATATTGGATGTACGTTGTTTTTTAGAAAATTTAAAAAATACTCTTTGAAAAATATTTTACACGACTAATGGAATGAATTGTAATAAATAGTACATAGATATCCGCTCTGACACCGCATCATATATTATGTGCAGTTTGGTATGTATGAACGAGTAAATACAATTCCATTGTTTACTTCCTATATCTCTGCGACATTCAACACAAGGTCGAGCTATGATGAGAGCTTGGTGTGGATATGTCTGTTAACATTGCTTTTATTTGTGCTTTATATATCCATTTGTATTTTGTGATATATTTTTAACCAAAAACCTTTCAAAAAAAGTTTTGATCTTTACCTAAGCCGAATACTACAAATCTAAAAATGTTGTCTTAAACTTGCCAATAATCAGTTAGTGTGGAACATTCAACATAAAAACCTACAAACTTATTCTTGAATAACATTTTCTTCTACGCTTCTAAAGAGTTTTTGTGTGGAATTGAATTATCAGTATTCTAACGTAGATCTTACATATTTTTTGGCTATCGCTATTCTTTTCTTTTTGTAGATGTACAGCATGAATTTTTTTAGGTATGTAAACAGATAAAAGTCGGTTGGGACCATGTCTGCTGAATACAGAATTCTCATCCATAGTGATGAATCGACGCATTATATCCATTTTATCCTTTCGAAAATGCTATAAATTTAGCTAAAAAAGTTACATTCGCATGTATTTTTGTTTCATTGTTAACAAATGTGGTTCCCATTTTGCACATAGCTTTCTGAAACCCAATACTACAGTCATTTACTCGACGATTTTTCAATACGACGTCCTGAATTTTTTCTACGATATCGGGTGTTTTTGGACGTCCTTCACATGGATCTTCAAAGGTTGTTCGACCCAGTTTAAATTCTGCAACCCATCTTTCTACTGTACTACTTGAAGCCGAAAAAACTGTATACACTTTCAACATTCGTTCATAAATTTACTTTGCTTTTAAACCTTCCAAAAATAAAAATCACTGCACGATACTTGATTTTCTCCATTGTAAAAAATATTGTGAGCAACGCCCTTTCTTATCGAAACGCAAAAATTTCTGTACAACCCATGTATGAAGTCATTAGGTATAATGAAAATTTGGTCATTATACTCTATTATTTTTTAACAAACATATAAAAATTTATATCATTGGACGCCATCCTATACGTATATTTGTTAGATGAAACATTGTGACTAGATAATGCACATATATTTTAAAATTCCGATATTATCAATGTTTATCTCTGTCAACACATTTTGACACTTGTGTGAATAATTTTCATTCAATTTTTCTGTTAAATCATTTTCAACAATAAATCTTTATTAAATTTCATGGTTTTCAAACACTAATGAAAACCTTACACATGATTTCAAAATTACATCCTGTATTTTTTTTTTTTTTTTTTTGTAAATGCATTTGCATCAAAGAAAAGTGTAGCATTCTGTAATACATAGAAAAACAATTTGGATTTTCTGACAAACATTTACCATCAGTTTAGGCGGTTGATTAAATTAAAAAACATTAAAAAACGATGAAAACATTGCAAATTCTGATTTTAATTGTTCTCACTTTAAAAGAAGTTACTGACTGATAAGGAAGATATATTGCGAGATGAAATTAATCTAGAATGCGATTCACTTAACCGGTACTCCTTTTGCGACAAAGCGAAAACAGCAAACTTATCTGCTAGTGCATTAATCCAAAATTTTTTTGACCCGAAAAAATTATTTAATCCATAGTAAACTAGAATTTTTTGAGTGAATATATCATCTTTTACTGGTTTCCTTCGCCTAGACTACATCTAAAAAAATTGCCTCTTGTACTAATGAAACGTTATGTATTTTTTCAATAGTTAGCAAAATTTTCCCTTTTTTTTTATTATATTTTTACCACTTTATGAATGTTTTGTTAAAAAACCTGCGTAGAATTTAAATTAGGTAAAATAATGTATGCTTAAAAAAATGAAAATTACTTATTTTATTTATTATTGTAAAATGAATTTTATTTACATAATTTACATGGTAAAATTTTGTGTGTTACAAAATTAATTCATGAGTAAAATATCGTCGATAGAAAAATTCTATCGGATATACAATCAGCCTCAAATTTCTGGTAAGTGTCATTATAAAACTTCAGAGAAAAATGTTCGTCAACTTTTATTTAAATTTTCTTGTCATATAATAGCCATAATTCTACTTTCGACTTAAGTCTATCGATATTCGAAGTATGCCATAAGGATTATATGAGTTTGTTTATTAAAATAAAATTTTTACTGCGACTTTATACATATTATTAATGTTTTGGTACCACCCGAGTTTCATTTTTCGTGTCTGTTTGCCTGCCCACCTGTTTGTCAGTGTAGCAGGTCAAATAATTCTGACGATCAAGTAAAACACCAAAAACCCAGATATTTATAAATTTAATGCTTTTCAAGCGTGATTTATTTTTTCTAAAATGTAGATATGTCAAGATACGTTCATCCGATTTTGATAAAATTTTGTACATGCATTCGTGTACAACTTTTACTTTAGGTATTTTATAGAAATCGATATTATAAGTAATTTGAATGGAAATTAATGAAATCTGCTCTTACTAACATAGATTATTTATTTTAATTACATGGTTGACAATTTTTGCAATTTTTGCAATTTTTCTGGAAATATACAAATTTTAACTCAATCGGACAATATCTATTTTATTTTTATATTTATAGATCACGAATAAGTTCTGGGCAGTGAATGTTTTGTTTTTCGTCATAATGTATTTTGTTAGTACATCCATTTATAAGGGTAGCGTTCATATAAGAATTTTAGATTTGTTTTGTTTAAAAGTTTTTTTTTTAGAGCAAACATTATTTTAATTATTTTTTTAGTTCTCATTTATTTAATTATTACCTACATCCCAGTTATTTTTTCAAGAATGTAAAAACGTATATACATATTTTTTTTAACATATTTGGTGAAAACAAACTTTTTGTATTCTCATTATTCTTAATTGAATCATTGTATAAAATTCTAATTAAATAAAAGATGTTTCTTCTTATGTTTACAACAGGAACTTGTTATTTTTCTTGATGATGGCATATATAACACAATAAAATTTTATGTGTAGTACAAGGAAGACAGATGGAGTCTCTTTGTACTGAAAAACTCAACAAGAGAATTGAGTCCATTATAAGAGATTCATTTACAGCGTTGTATGTCTTTATTATATAAAACTTAACTATTGTTTTGTGTTAGAAATGAATTACTTTTTTAACGAACAATACTTCAATTGTCTAATTTCAAAAAATAACAAATAGCACGACGTTCGGTTGTGGTACATAATTTTTTAAGCTCTTATTCCTGTGTACATTTTGATAATTTGGTTTATTAAGGACATAAAATACAGTGATGTATAAAAACTTAACGAAACTATTTTTCCCAATTCAATTCGAAATAGGTTCATAATTATCCGTTAATTAACTGTATACCAAAATGTAATTCGGATAAACTATACGGAGACAATTAAAAATGAAATCGGAAAAAGTGATTTCGCTTAGTTGACAGTTAACATAGTAACTACTTTTACTGATTCAGTTCGAAATAAACTTATAATTAGCCGCTAATTAATTATTAATTAGTTGTGGATAAAAAATTTATCATACTAGCCATAACCTAGAATATTGATTGACAGGCAACTTATCGAAATATCAATTTTCTCCGTTATGTTTAGAGTGATTAATTCTTTTAACATAATTAATTAATAACTAATTCACGGCTAATTATGAAACTATGTAGAATTTATTTGCGAAAACTTCTTGGCTAAGTTATAGCTTTCGCTAAGGCATACATAGTACAGTGAGTAAATAATATAGCGTGAGTAAATATTACATGTTTTCTTCCCTCCCTGAATCGTTTAATTAAAGTTCTCCTTTATTATGGTTCAGTTTGCCGAAAGTTTGGAAGATGTTCTTAGTATGATATCTCCTAGTGATGTACGATATCTCCTAATGATTTAGCCCTTATTATTTTTTTTATCCACCGTTTTTTATTCCCAGGATTTTTTTCATCAAATATATAAATTAGATATATATATTTATTAATTTGTAACTCTTACAATAAATTGAAAACTTTTCATAAAAGGTTATTATTACTCTTTTTTTGTCAATGCGCCTGTTAGTCTAGCCGTTGAATTTATTTTGTCGCTGTTTTCAATATTTTCATAATAACAATTATTTTCTATACATACATGTGTATGGAAAGTAAATGGGAATTAATTAATTTTATAAACTAAACAAATAATGATAACAACTAAAAGTGTTAACTATTTAGATACCCGACATATACTAGAGTTTCAATCTATTTTCTTCAAACTATTCTCAGGGTATTTCTTAGCATGCATGAAATACTCAGTCCATTAAGTTTTAAATAGTCGCTACGTTTTTAGTTTTAAATAGTACCTAAATTTTAGCTGAAACTGTGCCAAATCTGAAATGTTGACGAAAAAACTTTTGAAAGAAAACTGATTTTTCAAATAAAACATTTTTTATTCTTGAATTAATTTTCTATATTTTATGGCTTTAGAGGCGGACCAGATATTCCGATTTTGATCATTCACGAACTTAAACTAACTTTTTATGTCTAGAATATGACACCAAAATTTCATCGGGCCATCTGAGTTTTGTTTTTGATGGACAGGCAGACTAATTGGGTTATTTTATGAACGCCGATATCAAAAATTTGTAAGTTCCTACAATATTTGCCAACATTACGAAGTTTACACTAAACTTAATACACTGAGACATGTCGAGTATAAAAACCAAAAACTCCCTTGTGATCAATTATCTAATAAAAATATTAAATGTTACAGATCAATGAAGAAATTTAAGATTTATATATATATATATATATATATATATATATATATATATATATATATATATATATATATATATATATATATATATATATATATATATATATACAACATTAAAATAACGGATATCTGATACTTCACTAATATACACCTTAACTTCTATTCCACGCGCACACATAAAAGGCAACCATTGACATTGACCAGATATTCCGATTTTGATCATTCACGAACTTAAACTAACTTTTTATGTCTAGAATATGACACCAAAATTTCATCGGGCCATCTGAGTTTTGTTTTTGATGGACAGGCAGACTAATTGGGTTATTTTATGAACGCCGATATCAAAAATTTGTAAGTTCCTACAATATTTGCCAACATTACGAAGTTTACACTAAACTTAATACACTGAGACATGTCGAGTAAAAAAACCACAAACTCACTTGTGATCCATTATCTAATAAAAATATTAAATGTTACAGATCAATGAAGAAATTTAAGATTTATATATATATATATATATATATATATATATATATATATATATATATATATATATATATACAACATCATAATAACGGATATCTGATACTTCACTAATATACACCTTAACTTCTATTCCACGCGCACACATAAAAGGCAACCATTGACAAGGATATGTACATTGACAAATTTAATTCTCTCTTCCGTTTGTATTTGTATATTGAATGTTATAGAGTGGCGCTAATTATTGTAATTCTTAGTTTTGAAATCATATAAAGTCAATTCCACACTTAAACGAAAAAGCATGCTTTGAATATAAGTAAATTTGCCATTCAGAGATTGTAAAGAACATTTAACAAAATCCGACTGATTTTTAATCGAATGAATATTTAATGGTTCTATAATGACTATGTAACGCCTTCATGAAAATTTATAAATGAGAAAACAAATATTTTTAACATATAGCTCGTGAATACATGCAACTAAAACTCAACAAGCTGGGTAAATTAAAGTTGTGCTTAAATGATTATTAAGAGTATATTAAGAGAGTTACGGCACCGCGTCCCTTATACCTAGACCATTTTTCCTCTGTACCCGCTTTTAGAACACTCCATCACCTGAAGGCAAAGAAAGATATCTTCTAGCACAAAGTGACAATTATATTTTATATTATAATGGGTCAAACTGCTGTTGCCTGGATTCGAATCCGCAAACTCCAACCCAAGTAGTCAACACATAACGCTAAAAAACAAATGGCCCTAAGAAACGAATCCTTTACAACAACCTCAAAATCCTTTTTCCAATCTTCCCGTAAAAATCATTTCCTGGAAATCAGCGATAGAAACCCAGTCAATTGAATCCACGTACGATACTGTTCAGAAAAAGATTTCCTATTACACATGATGTCGATTAACCTATTGCATCCTCACAGGATTTTTAATGGTTTTATTTAAAAATTTACCATTCCCTAAACGAATTATCGAAAATTGTAATCTCGATGTAAATAGTATTCATATATATAGATTATTATGTTGATTATTATTATAATGTTAATAAGGACTAAATAATTTGATACCAATCAGCAGCCTAAAGCGCTATCAAACGAAGGTTTCGCATTTCAGATTTGCAGTTTATGGTATTGTTGATAGTTTAACAACTAAACAATAATCGTAAGACTATGAAATTAAATTCATTGTGTTTCCCTATTTCATTGTTTTCGCATATTGTGGATTGATTTTAAACAATTTTTTTAAATTTTGACTCCTTAAAAGATAACATAAAACAAACGCTGGGCCAAGATTATAAAATAGTTTTTTTTTCTATTCTGAGGTACCTTCTAACGTTTGTATGGTTTTTCTCTACTGAGAAGATTTTATCCGACAATAATTGGATATGATTGGACACAAATTCCTTTAACTGATCAAATACATTTAATTATGGTGTCATCTTGATCAGTTATACATTCAAACCAAATATGAATATTCTATTGAAACTTGCAACTAATATAATTCCAGCAACATGGCGTCTAAATTGCACATATATAAGGAATAATTGTTTAAATGAGAGAATTGAATGCCAATCAATTTGTTACTATTTTTAATCATTACAAAATAATCTTTGTCTCTTTACAAACTAAGTATGCCTGCTTCAGACTCAAAATTTATAAGATATTTACCAATTGACGTAGAAGCATTAAATATTTTCATCCTATGAGATGTTTTGACGGAAATAGTAGAAAATTCGAATACTTTATTCTTTTTTAAAGAAATTAAAAGTATGAATATTATTTCGAATAATAGTTATTTTATAACAAAGTTAAAAATTATTAAAAAAATTTACTAATTAATTCAATTTAATTCAATTGAATATGTACGTTTTATGCAATTTAATAATTTATATTCAGCATAAATAACTACAAAAATACTAATACCAAATGGTATGCTCAATATAGACATGAAAACCTAGTGCTTGTCGAAGAGTTTTTGTTAAAGAAAAAAAAACATTTCTAAATATAAAATTTCGATTTTTACTGTATAAATTTCGAGAAAAACTTTTCGACAAACATCAGGTTTTCATGTCCATATTGTGCATACCAAATGTTATTACATTTAGATGAGTATCTTTTGAGTTATTTTTGCTGTATATTACATGTAATTTAAGTCACTAGCAGTTTAGATCAGGACAACTGACATGCTGTTGATAACCGCCTTAAAAACTCTTCAATGTATTGATTGACAATAATGCAGGTAAATCGACCAGTTAAATTGACTTCCTGTGTGTAAGATACAAATCTTGTATAAATCAATCAAATTTCAAGTTATCGAAATAATATTTATTTTAGTTTTATCTTATTTTTTGTTTGCATTTGTTTCTGCTATCAACGACAGATTGACCGAATGAAGTGTGGTCTGTGTTTTTAACTGCATGATTTTACATTTTCACTTGCCTCCAGTATTGTACTGTTTTTCGACCTAAAGATCTAGATATATTGATATGTAATATAGATATATATATATATATATATATATATATATATATATATATATATATATATATACAAACATTCATATATATATATGAATGGTTATATATATATATATATATATATATATATATATATATATATATATATATATATATCTATATTACATATCAATATCTCTAGGTCTTCAGGTCGAAAAACAGTACAATACCGTAGGCAAGTGAAAATGTAAAATCATGCAGTTTAAAACACAGACCACACTTCATTCGGTCAATCTGTCGTTGATATATATGAATGTTTGTTTCGCTAACTTCTTTTTCGTAACTTTCATATGTGCTACCCTCCCCCCTTTGTTTTCTTCTATACATACTTAAAAGGCCCATTTTTTTGAAATCAATGTGTAATTTAATGATATAATAGAAAAGATGCAATAACAAAATTTTTCTATTTTATATATAAAAATTTATTCAAAAACGTTATAAGCTCTTAAAGATTATTTTCCAGCTCTTTCTTCCAAAAAAAATTTTTATGAGTGTGATTCTATACGGTACGATACGATAAACGGTTCTTTTCTATAGAAAAGTTGGAAAAAATTTTTGAATAATATTGAAATTTATATTTTTAAGGGACAGTGTATATAAGTGTATATAAGTGCCATGGACATCAATAGAACCTTTTACCATAGAATGACCCTTAAAAAAATCTCCTTCTTTGTTTAATTAAAAATTTTGAACGTCCATATTTTAGCTATGTCTTAAGATTTTTAAAAAGGTACCTCAAATTCATGTTTGCAAAGTAAAGACGCTTCAATTGAAGTAATTTGTGCATCTTCCTTATTCTGCTTTATTGGTTTTTTCAGTCTATGTAAAATGATAACGGAACATCTTTACTCGTTTAGAAAAATACTAAATTTTTTATGCAAGCTCAAAAGTGTCCACATTTTATTGTGTCGATTTGAAATGATATTTTTAGAAGAAATAGGAAAAATTGTTGTTTACTTTTGAATTACCTCTTTTTTTATGCAATCAATCAATATGCAATCAAGTTAGGTCTACTGCTCGTAGAACTACCAGTAACATGTTGTCGACAGATTCTTAAGTTTTATTTATTTAGACTTGATACCACTCTGTGTAATAAATTTTCCACGAAATGAACAATATGATAACATATTCTGCTTGTAGCGTGTATAAACTACGAGTATGCTAAAACACGGTAGTATAAAATCAGACAACGACACAATATGGAGTAAGATAATATGTTGATGTCATTTTCATATATAATATCATCAAATGTAATAGACAGTCATAGAGTGAAGTGCAAGAAGCTGCTATCGAATATTATTATGTCTGTTTTCTTAGTATTACTACGAATCACAATTATTAAGAAGAATTGCAATAGCTTCAAATATAGTTCAATCGTTTTACAGAACTTTAAACTGTGTCACCACAATCAATGTTCTCTTTATATGCAATACTTTCGAAATTGACTACTATATAATAATCAAAGAGTATTCGGTAGAACGAAAACTGCCTATTAACTATTATTTATTTTTGTGTATTGAGTTTTGCGACATCTTTTTTCTCAGAATGAGAGTTAAATCAAACAAAATTATTTCCAAATGGTATTTTCCATTTCTGTGTTAATTATTAACCGCCTCATATTTAGAAAATTGAACTAATATAAACGCGGCTCTTTCGAATTCATAATTTGTGATTTTAGTTTTATAGCTATAAATTTAAATTAAACTGTAATAATCGGAAAAAAATTAAAAAGAATTCTTAAACATATTTCATTTTCTGCATAAAAAATAAGAATGAAAATATACTATCCTGCATTTAAAAGAATGAAAACTTTACACAAATCGGTGAGACTGAATTTGTAAATTTTCTACTCCTTTCTGTCATTGCCCATAGAAATGTGTGTTTATATGATTATGAACATTAATCGTAATAACAGCGTGAAGTTTTTGAAATTTCGAAAAATATAAAAACTATTTCATTCCTAAAATCGATCACCTAATAAGCTATGCTGATGACTTCTGGATTAATAACTATCAAATACCTCGGTAAATTCTTCATTTCTGAACACAAATTTTCTTTAGTTTATCTTGACGGTTCTTAAATGGGTAATGTATTTTTCTTCAAAATATATTTTGTACATTCGAAAATCTGTCGACTGAAAGTTACACACCAATTGAAATGTAACAAAAAATTATATTGTAAAACCTTGTGTTGTACCAATTAGAAAGCATTCAAAATTATTATATCAAGTTAATACACTTTCTTACTTAACATTTTAAAATCTCAAATTTTATTACAATTATTCACAATTTTTTTTCACATAATGATATAAAATGGTAATTTTTAGGATTATGAAAATAGGGTAGAATTGATGGTATAAAATACTAATTTCTAGAATTCTAAGTCAAGAAATAGAATAGTACAACAATCCGCATACGAATAATTTCCACTCTAGCCAGAATTTCTTTTATAATAACTTAAGTGCTAGTTGCTCTGTGAATTTGATTTCATAATTTTGGGTCAAATAAAAACATTAGTTTTATAAAGTAAAAATCCCCGGCTTCATTCCGTGTGTTGACAAAAGTTGGTATTTTTACTTATTTTTTTCAAAAAAGAGGGTATTACTACTAAATTTTCAAACCCATCAATTCATTACATTATCCAATTTATGTAATATATTATTGATAACCTTGTCGCGATATTGACCTGTGTAAATTTATTTTATAAAATACATATATCTGTTTTTAGAATTTGCTTGTGTTAAGATCAAGTTATATTTTTATTATTGTTTATTTATACAGATGAATTTTGCGAAAAGCTTAAATATCATATAAATTGTATAATGTAATTATTATAGCAGGTAAGTTTAACAACAATGGCGATTTCTGATTAAACGGTGAATTACGCAAAATAAGGAGATATGGCCCTTTTTGGGCCATATATATCTTTTCAATAAACGTAATATACATATAGAAATGTAGGAAATTGTGTGTAGCATGAGCATGTCAAAAAACACTTTTTTATAATACATAGGCCAAAAAAATTGCATTTTACCCGCAAACTGCAAATTCGTTCGGTTACCCAAAAAATATGAATGGAGAGAAAATCAATACTACCGCAAAAGTATCATGTGAACTCCATTTTTGTTTTCGTATATAACTGGCCTAAATTTGACGGATGTGTGCATATTTCAGTATGTTTAAGTTTAATTCCATAATAGAAAAAGGGAAGCGGGAAGAAATATATGTTCTATGTTATGAATGCATCTTTTAGTAATGCATAATGCAGCATCTTTTAGTAGAATGTCGAGGCTCAGAAGAGGCAGGAAGAGAAAGGATTTTTAAATCGGAGATTTATAATCCAATTCAAATATTCAGTTGTGTAATTGCCGATAATTTATATACAATGTTCGTTTATTTGAACTATATCCGCAAAAACCGAAAAGATAAAATTTGAAAAAATCAGGTTGTCTCAAACCAGTATGATTTTGTATTTTTCTTTGTATTTAATGTTTTCTTCCTTTAAGTTTTATGGTTATTAAAATTACTCAATAAAATGACATTTGATTGGCCTCACGACATATAAATATTTATATATATATATATATATCTATATATCTATATATGTATATATATATATATATATATATAGATATATACATATATAGATATATATATATATATAAATATATATATATATATATATATATATATATATATATATTTATATATATCTATATATATATATATATATATTTATATTTATATATATATATATATATATATATATATATATATATAAATATTTATATATATATATATATTAGCCTATAGATGTTAAAGTTATAATTAATCACAAATAATACCTGTTTTAGAATTAAATAGAAAAAACTTAAAGAATAGAAAAATGAATAAGAAAGTAAAATATAATTTTAAACTCATTAGCAACACTTATACTCTCGTTATAGACGAATTTACAATTGACTCTATTTCTTTCAAAATAAAATAGCAAGTTTTTTGTTGATGTCGTAGTCAGCGTAGTTCATCCGTAAAACTATTCACATATAGCTAGCCTTAGTAACCTTAATACAGAGGTTAAAATGAACTATAGAATATAGTAAACAATATGAACAGAACGTATATTACAAATTTGATTGTCATAATTTAATAATAGAAGACGGAAGTTATTATGATTATTATATGAACATTTAACTTTTATGATAATTTATATTTTATTATTTTACATAAATTTTAATGTTCTAAAGGTTTTATATATACGTATACCATCCACGAAATGGTACCCCAAAGTTTGGCATTATGTTTACATTCAATGTGTATATTCAGAAAAGGATAACGGGAATATGGACAGTAAATAAAACAAACAATTATGTAATAGTACGACGTTACATCCTTTTTATTAAGACTTCTTCAAGCAACTGTAAGAAATAAAGGTATAATATATATAAAATTAAGCCTTTGTTTTCCTAAAGGATTTATATAATATAACAAAAACAATGGTTTGTTGATATTTGTACTAAAATTTAAGAAATCCAGTGTTTTTGATAAGCGTTTCAATCAAAATCATTTTCCTTTTTCCAAACAATAGTATAAGATTGTTTATTAAATTCAATATAACTACAGGTGATTCTGCTAATCTCTAATCTATGAATGATTCTGAAATATTCAACAATATAACGAATAACGACTTGTGGTAGCAAACACTAATTGGATAAAAATTAAAATATTAAATATAAATTTGAAATTACGTTTCTTTTCATTTTTACAACCTTGAGAAAGTTTACTCTTGAAAGGAGTTCTTTGTCAAAATGTTTTCAACATATAATTAATTCTAGTTATAGCCCATGGCTTTATACTCGTCTTGTTTTAAAATATGTCATAGTTTATTAGTTCCAGTCTAAAGTTTATGACGCTAACAAATAATGACCGATAAATAAAATTTGATATTTGTCCGTCCATCAGTCATCAAATAACTTTTAAACGAAATGAGATAGCGAGATAGTTGGCGATTTTATATCTTAATAGTGAGTTTAAATTCGTGAATGATAAAATGTGGTCCATTAAGTTCATACGATTCATGACATAACTTTTAAATTGTAAAATGTAGAAAGTAAATTTCAAAGGCAAAAATGTTAGTTTTTTTAAAATGAAGAACTTGTAACTTTTTTTATATACTATTTAGATTCGCTACAATTTCATCGCTGATTTAACCAATAAAACATAAATAACTATAATACATGTTATTATATATGGATATATAACTGTATGGACTAAGTATTTAGTGTTTACCATGAATGCTAATGATTTAAAATAGTTCAAACATTGATAATCAAGCGTATGGCGAATATTTACATAAGTTGTAATCTTCACATGTTTATTTTTATATTCAAATTTGGTTTACAAAACGTTTAATGTATGCCCGTGATTCTGTCATCTGCCACTATATGTATCAAATTTTCAAGTATATTCATTCAATAAAATCAATGGTACTTATCAGACTTTGTAGATATAATGACACATTAGCCCGTATTCTTGGTCGATTCTCATTTCTTAGTTCGTTTCAAAGACATGCGTTAGATGAAGTTTCGATTTACAGTCGCAACTTGCTTGAGTATAACCTCAAGTATAGACTTAATCAAGCAACACCTATTCAAATAGTATTAACAATCGATTCATATGCAAATATTTTACAGTTATGTATTGATAGTCATATAAGACGATCTTTTTTATCTCAATCAGAGCGTACTTAACTCAAAGTCAGGTTATCTTTTAAAGTCATCTTCGAAGATAATTTAAGAAACTCCAGACATGTTTCTAGACAATATCACTAAGAAACTCCAAGCATTTAGTGGTATTGGAAATATTAACTTAAAAATTTAAAAAATGTGCTTAATTTTATTACATGTAGTTATTTAAAAAAACAACTACGCCACTAAACTTAATTTTAACAAAATAGATACTATGCCTCATTCCCAAAATCATTTCTGATTGGCTTATTAAATGTAAAATTTACGGAATTACCCGAAGATAATATAAGAAATACTATTAAAATAGTACTTTTTCCAATAAGAAATTGTCAAACACCAAGTAGTTTTAAAATTTCAACTAAAATCATGATTGTGAAATGATGATGTCTAAAATACAACTCATTCAAATAAGGCTCACTTATCTGAGAAAGTCTTAAGTCGATTCTGAAGCATCGACCAAGAATTCTAGCCATAGATCGCTACAATACTGATCGTATTAAGATTGAATTTTTTGCCAAGTGTACAGAACCCTAAATTTTTAAATAAACATTATGTAAAAGTGTTAATCCACCCAATGAAAGTAGAGTAATGTCATCATAGTAAGATAATGGCTACCATCATGGAACGATACTCTGCTATAAAACATATTATAGATGCTATTTCCTATCCGCTAGGGAATTCCAAAACAGAATGTAGTGAAAACGGTTTTCATTTGAAAGATTTGACAATTTTCTATGTTTTCAATTGTTTACAGAGCTTGATCCGAGAGAATAATTTTAAATGAATTATGTGACGTCTTTCGGTAAACTGTACTGAAAAATACGGTTGTAAGATCAAAAAAATTTCAAAATTGTTTGCTCAACGTTACTAGAGTTGAAGATTTGAAGCGTATCTTGGCAATGCCGGACTTTCGTTTATGCCCGTGAGGTTCGAACCAAGGACGGCAGAATTGGTGCCGCCAAAACAAATCGAATTTAAAACTGCGAATGTGTAGAAATTTTCAAAAATAAATTAGAGATTAATTATTAAATCAAAATAAATAATTGTAACACAAAACAATTGATTAAAATTGATTTATCTTTATTTTATAATGGATATCAAAAATTGTACTTTAATATCACAAATATTCATTACTTTTTTTGTTTTTATGATTAAAATGTAAAAAATTAATTTTCTACTTAATTACCATTTTTGTATTTTTGAACAATTAATTATAATTATCCGGTAAATACAATTTATTAGTTTAATTAGCGAAAGTTATAAAGTATGTGAACAACTAGCTTTATATAAAATTGCATTATTTGTTCGAAATTGATGCAATGAATTAAAGAATACAGTAAAAATATCCTGATGATTTACAAAAATCATTTGGAATATATTTACCTATGTCTACATTCCAAAGACCCATTAGAATATAATGAAGTAGCTAAAAATACGATGTTAACTTTAAAAATTGCTCGTATAAATTTATATTCCATCTTCGAATTTTTCATCAGAAAGATCTTTTTTACGACTATAAAAGTTAAAAGTTATTAGATATCAAGATATCTATAGAACTGCTTGTAGTTTAACAGCATATACCTATAAATAATCGTCTTTTTCCACTTCCAAAAAAAAAAAAAGAGTTTATTTTCCTCGAAGAGAAAATTTGCTAAATTATCTAGTGCGATTCATGAATACGGTGATTTTTAGTACAGAATCATGCCGATGCAAGTCTGCTTCACACTTGAAAACTTTTTATATCCAGAACTATTGTAGGTAACTGTATTACATTTATCAAATTACAATGTGAATCCATACAAAACTATTTACTCCCTATTGGCCATATAATATGTATTATTGTAAAACCCTACCTCGATAAAAACATGGTTTGAAAGAAATTAATATACAAAAACATTTAAATCCAATGTTTACTACAGGCATGCCCAAACATTTTATAGCTTCGGGTTACGTTAAAAAAATTTTTAAATAGATACAGTACGCGCTTCATTTCACGAATAACTAAGAAAGTTGTAGAAAAATTTGAAGTAAAAATACCTCATTTTAGTTTAAAGTGTGTAACGCTTTAAAATATTGACCGCAAACACAAAATTTTGCTATAAGTTTTCATAGTATCATCTAATTAGTCAATTTCGTGAACAAGAGAACTCAAAAAAGAAAGATGGTGAGTTAAAATTTTGGTGACGTACTTCACGCATAAAAAGTAAGATCAAGTTTTTGAATGAGCAAAATCGGTCCATTGTATCCAATGGATACATGACAATCCATGATTCACTTTTGAACCATTATAGAAAGAAGAAAAGTCCAAACATAAAAAATGGTTGATTTGTCAAAACATACAACTTTTGCTTGAAACATTTTTTTGTAAATTGCTTAGATTAGACACAATTGCAGTCCAGCTTTTATGCAAATTGCTTAAATAAGACATGTTATTTGAAAAAGCAATAGCTTTCATTAAAAATTGATTCTTTTTATTTAAAATCAGTTTTATTATGTTAACTCTATCTAAATTATTTTAAACTATGAAATATATAAAATCAAACAATGCAAAAATCAATATCGTATTTTACTTCTTAATTGAATTGTTATTCCGCCTAATATAATCAACGGAATGTATATCAATCTTATTTTAGACAACAATAACAAAAATTTAGTTGATTGATTTATGAAATATAATCAATCATATATTTTGTTATACATACATCAACCCATGCTCATTAAATTCAACCGCCCAAAGCGCTCAGATCATGAAAAGCAATTAGTTATTTTCAACTATCCAGGATACAACAATTACATAAAATATCATTCTATAGCCAGAATATATCATAACGTATAATACTGATCGAAGCATTTTTGAATTTTTTTTAAATGATCCAGAATTTTTCAAATACATTTAACCATTTTGTTGTAACTTTGTTAAAGGAAACTTCTTTAAAATTAATTATACGAATTTATCATTTGTATTACTATTATTAATTTAGCTTTTTGTCTCTTTTATTATTAGCCTCGTATATTAGAATACCTCAAAGCACATTTTTTGATCGTACATGGGTAATTTCTTACACATAAATAACTTTCCCAACCAATTCACATTATACGCGTGGATCTCCGACATCTACAAACTAGTAAGTTGTTTGCTATTTCTGGAAACTATGATCTGAATAGTTCTTGATTGTTTTCTTGCCTAGAAATTTTTTCTGTAAATCTTTTGTTTTCGTGTATAAATCAATAAACATTAATAAATGGTATACATATTGCGGAAAAGTGATTACTTCTGTAGTTTTAATGTGATTTGTTTGGGTATTCATTAAATTTTCGATTATTAATAAGAAAAATATTTATGGACCTGTAGGTATATAATAAATTACACAATGGCACATTAATCACAGTTCAATTCCAGTTGACAATTCCACTCGGCCAAAACCACTCGAATATCAACCAGTCTGGCCCAAAACTACTTAGCTCAAAACAACGCTGTGTTTGGATGATGAAACCAGCTGGATACTTCAATCACAGGTTAAACACTAGGGGCAAAAAAACCACAAATTCGTACTTACTCGACCGGGTATTTTATGTTTGAAGCTTAGTCACAGGTTGAACGTAAAGGCCAAAAAACTCGCAGGCCAATATTGGCTCGACCCCAAATAAAACAGTGCAATCACTGGTTGAACGTAAGGGCTAAAAAACCGCACAACAATATTAACTCCAAACAAATAAATATGTTTCATTCAATCACAGGTTGGACAAAAGGTCCTTAATCCTTAATCACGGAGCTGGTTTTGGAAGTCTGTCCATATTACAAATTATGTACATTGATTGTATCGTCGATATTCAAAAAAATATACAATGGCAACCAATGGCCTTTTTTATTTTTTTTAGTAATAGCCATAAAGAATAACAAAAACCATAAAGAATCATTTTTATGTAAAATTTAAAAATCATTACCTATTATCTAGTACCGTTTTGGCTGAACTAATTGTCACGCCTTTCAAACGCATAAAAGCTGGTGGCGTACTGAACGGATTCCCGCCAGAACGTGTTGTTTGTACAACGATTTATCACTGAAAAAACTTTCAACCTTACAGAAAGAACCTTACTCAAATCTCCCACGAGCTCTTTGCCTATTGACATAGAAAAAAAAAAGAAATTTCTATATTTTCATTGATATTCTAAGAACTATAAATTGATATCAAAACTGATGACAATTGATAAGTGGCATATATTTATTCTGTCTTCATTCATGGAATCATATTTTTATAAAGAATGATTCTTGTTTACAATAATTTAATAAAACTTGATTTTTATTAAAATTTATTATCAAATATTAGGATTCAATAACTTTTATTAACTTTATGGCTTTCTATAAGTAGTTGTAGTATTCAGGTACGAATTTTGATAGAATGGTAAAGAAAATAGTGTGTTTTTGAAGGTTAGTGAGTTTCGATAAATAATTTTAAAATTATAAAGTGAACATAACAACTTAAATAGTTAATTGTTTAAATATCCATCAATCTTTATATAAATAAAATAATATTAAAAACTAATGAAAATGTATAATGTTATGCGATGATGAATAATTTACCAAATTTCGGTGAATCAAAAAAGTTTTAAATAAAAATTGTTTGGTTTTTAAAAAGAAACAGTTTTTTTATTTGAACTTTTCTTTTATCTCTTGTGGTTTGAGAGATGGTTCATGGATCCGTGAGACCCAGTGTATCAATTTTGCTCATTTATGAACCTAAACTCGCTTTTTAATTATTGAATACACAACCAAAATTTTTAGTACCAATTATTCTTAGCTTAGTTTGAACCTTATTTAATATATCCTCATATATTTCATATATGTCGGTTATATAAACATTTATCAATTACATTACCATAAAAATGACACAATCCATGCATTTTTCAATAATAAAACATTACTTATACAACGTTATTAAGTTTTGTAGATTTAATGGTATCTGCTACAGTAATAGTCAAAATGTTATGCATATGTACAAGCTAACCTGTAATAAAAATGAACATGTTTGTCTGATATTCTACAGGAGGAAAGGTTATCTACATACTACTACACTACTCATGTATGCGTATACACACACTGTTATACTTATATATTTTAATAACAAAATTGTGAATAATTGTTTATTCTGAAATAATTAATATTCTGTGAGTTTTCGAAACGCGTGTCCTCATTTGGTCGCAATATAAATTATCCGATCTTTGATTATAAAAAACTCAAATTTAAGACGTTCAATCGATTTCAAAAGTTAATTGTATTTAATATCCTTAATGCGAACGCAAAAATTTAGAATTTTCTGGCAGTAATACTTCAACAGTACAACTACCTTATTCACATATTGCTAAATATTTTATAAAAATCTTTTATCATAATTGTTTGAAATGTTATCATTTTGTGTTATTGAGATAAATACTCTAGCTTGTTAGTAATTATGTATCTAGGCCATAAATTTGCATTTTTTAAGACAATATTTTCGACTCGTTTCGCAATTTAGGCTACACCGAATAAGACAGCCGTTATAACCTTTTGTATACATCATAGATTGAATCATAAAAAGAATGTTTTTGATTTAATTTTTTTTTTTATGTAGAAACTACCAGAAGTTTCAGCGAAACTACTGTATTATTTGTATTCCATATTTTCTAATTCATTTCAACCAATTAAAATATGTGTACCTAAATGAAACGTTGAACTTTAGCGGGCAAATATAATTGATTTTGGAACCTTAATTATACATTAGTTGACTCTTGACCGTTTAATTTTTGTTTATATTTAAACATATTGAGTACAAGGATTCCATAAATATTGTATTATTTTAAAAATTTCATAGTTCTTTTCTCAGTATTATTGTTCGTCTTGAGCTATTTTATCTTGTTTTTTCACTAACGTAAAAAATTCTTTTAAATAGAAGAAAAGTTCAAGTTCAAATTGCGTATCTGAAATTATTAATCTATAAATATGAATTTTAGAAAAAACGTTTTCAATTCATATCCCGCATGTTATCTGTAGTATTGCCCTACAATAGACTTCATATATTAGTCACTGATTTAATCAACTAAGCCAACAAGCTCATATTCAAGCTATCAAAATCTGTAAAAATCGAAGCAAGTATCTTATGTCAAAGTACCTTATTATTTTTGGTAGTATAGTTTAACGTATAATTATTTACCGATATAAAAACAAACGTTTAGAAATATGTTTCCACGTCTAAATAACACTTGTGAAAAGAAATGTACTAGAGAAAATGTGAATTGGTGATGTTTAAGGTTTGATGCCTCGTATATTAGTATTAATTGTTTTAAGAAATAAATCATACTGCTTGTATACCGAAACCTTAAACTGGCGTTATTTTTACTTTTGATTGAGCATATAAAAGTCTCTACAGACATTAAGAACTCAAATTCAGTTAATATTCAGCAAACATCCACATTAGAAAGACTTCAAAACGAAGTCTTTATTAAGGCTTCTCTAAGAAGTTTCAATTATTACGTCGTGATGACTTCTTTTTTAAGTAAGTTATAAATTATAATTAAAAACTCTTTAAGTAGTCTTTTTTCTGACTTCGCAAGAGTCAGAATTTTGAATTCTTTAAGGAATTTTTTCTTTTTTTTAAGGATAATGCTTATATAATTTTTAAATTATGCATAAAAATTACATTAAATCCATTAAAAATACATTACACTACACACATATAAGAGGTGTGAATTATAACGCACACTACTATACACACACATATATACTCTTTTATTTATATACTGGTTTGTTTAAAGGCTCATATATACTGTTCTGTTTAGAGTCAGAGACTTTCACTTTTGAGTGATCATGATAGAATTTCAGCCGCTGTAACAAAACTCTGAAATAAAAGGTCTATTTCTGTTTAGAATCAGTGAGTTTCACTTTTGAGTGATCATGATAGAATATCAGTTGCTGTAACCGGACTCTGAAATAAAAGGTCTACCAACGCTCTTTATTCGTCCAAATTGCTTTTACAAAATTAGACTCAAAAATAGGAAATCGTGTTTTTATAATAGAGCCTATTTTAAAAAAAATAAATAAATAACCACACCACAACTGATGCAGAAAAATTTTTATTTGGAGTCTCGGTGCGATGGTCTTTAGAAATAGCATGAAATAGCTTAGTAACCATTCTCCTCAGAAGAATATTTTTTCCAAAGCTAATACCTAGAACTTTTATTAGAAGTTTTAGCATTTCCAAATTATTTTTCATCATGAATTTTTACACTAGACAACAAATGCAATTTTGAACATTTTTTAATAAACTGCCTGTCTCTTCTAGTAGGATTTCTAAATTTAGTTATTCCGGAAAAAGACACCGTGTGTTCCTAGTCTAATAATACAAGCTATATAAATTAAAGTTATCAAATCTTATTGACCTCAGAAGTGCCCTTTGGAAATCCTCACAATATTTGTATTTATAATTATTTTTATTAATCATTGTTTTAAATTCATTACTAAAAAATTATTTATAAATAACAAAATAATTAAAATTAATTATAAGCAATTCTTCAAATTGAATAATCAAATGCTTCTAATAATTTCCAGGCACAGTTTACGTTTAAAATATTTTGCAATTTGATTAATAAAATTTTGCAAATTGAAAATCCCTGTTTTCTTTCGACAACATCATGGAATTTATTTACACAAAATGTTTAACTGTAAATGAAATATATCTTTTTTTCACTTTCAAAAGTAATTAAGATTTGTTTAAAGCTTTTTTCTTTTCGAAAATTGCTCATGAAGTGATTTTTTTCAACTTGACATACTTTTTCCCTTGGTTTCTCCTAAAATAATTATTTAATAGAGGAATTAATTGAACTACAGGTTTTCTCATATTTAATAACAATTGGTATTAAATCCTTTGTTGATCAGTGATTAATATCTTTTTATAAAATATGGTACACAAAATCTTTCTATCTGGTACACAATAAAACATGGTTTCCGTTGAGTTTCTCATCAACGTATGACTATCAATTTCTGAATGTTCCATAAAAGTAATTTGCATTTATTTTTTATTTTCTTAATAAAACTCAACGGAAAGACTCTCTTCCCACTAAGAAGAAAATAAATGCCATTGCTCGTTCATACAATTGGTTTATAACTAAATTTAAAAACGAATACAGAACCTGAGGCAAATACGACCCAGGAGATAATAAGACCCACATTCAAAATTTCAGGCCTAAATAATTTTTTGAAAACAATTTCCTTACGCATAGATGCCATAAGTCGGTATAACCTCAAGGCAATAAAGTCAATGAACTTGCAATAATTTCACCGTTTTATGACTTTTGATGAAATAAAACCGTAACTTGCAATGTTTAATTGTAAACTCAACACAAAAATTTTTTATATTGGGCATAAGTAATTGTAAGAAATCATAAATGTGTTAATTTACATTTATATTCATGTTAATTAATTTTTTTCTAAGATCTACGTCCGTCCAACGGTAAGCATACGTGGGCCTTATTAGCTTACTTAATTTAATCTCGATATCCTTACCACAAATGGACAGGATATAGCCTATAGTTTCCATGGCAAAGGTAGAATAAGAAGAGCATTGATAGCTTTTTGAATCTTTTAAAAGAGTGAAACGTTTGGTTTGTAAATTGAATAAAGTTCAAGAAAATGAAATGATGTAGCAGAAATTATTTACAGATATTTGTGTGTCGACTTTACCAATAGTTATCTGATTGTGCTCCTTTATTTGCAGGCAATTATTTTTAAATGACTGACAGAATATTTCCAAAAATTGAAAAATCTTACATGAAACGTGGCCATACGTTAACAGCATTAAATTTAGGCATAACTACAAGTTTACGGATGCGGGCCCTACTATACTACAGCGGTTTAAAAAGGCCGAAATACAGAATTTTTTTAAGTAAAATATTTTTAAAAATGTTGAATTTTATTGTATTTTTTAGACTTTTGTGATTATAAACTTTGTAGAAAGCTTGATTTTATCCTTAAAATTCACAAAATGCAGCATATATATCACATTTAAGTTAGGTGAGCCTGTTTTCC
Organism: Chrysopa pallens; assembly: GCA_020423425.1. Classification (NCBI taxonomy): domain Eukaryota; kingdom Metazoa; phylum Arthropoda; class Insecta; order Neuroptera; family Chrysopidae; genus Chrysopa; species Chrysopa pallens. The sequence goes on along the minus strand of CM035592.1, from coordinate 31,860,193 downwards.
TCAGGTACCTTATTATAAACTTCAACATACTGCCTACGAGAAAATAATAATTTTGGATATTTGTTAATACGGAGCCACTGATGGCTCAATGAGACAGTGAACTTCCGCAATGTGATAAACATGTCTACTAAACTTCAAAGCAAAATCGAATAACGAATTCAAAAGTTACAATGGACAAACATTGAAACAGGCGAATTACAATAACGCCTACTTAAAATATAGAACTCACTTTGTTCGGCCAATTTACTAAGAAATAACACTCTAATGTTGGACTCTTAACGTATTAGACAAATGTTAGTCACCAATGTTTATCAGGTTTCGAAGATTATAAAAATCACTGCTGAGCTTTCATATTTTTTGTATTTAAAAAACATGTTTTGAATAAATGCTATCAAAAAATTAATATAAGGTGATTTCCAGTAGTCTTGAATATTGAATTTTGAGTACCAAACACAACTTGCGATTGAAAATCCAAATCGGTTTTCAAATTTTAAATAATTATTTTTAATAACACATTTTTCATAATTTGCATTTTGATCCATTGTGTCACAAACCAATATTATGAGACAATGCATTGTTTTATCAGAGAAAAGGATTATGTCTCAAAAATGTTTATGAATAAAAATAAATAACTGGATTTATAATAAGTTATTTGTCCCAAAAACATTCATGATAATTCAATCAATAATAAAAATTTATAAAAACTTTGTTATTATGAGCAAATTTTTAATTTATTTTATGAAATATTATATCTATAATTATTTTTCTTACTACGCATCCCTCCTCTGAAAAACAACAAATAATTTTGGATAAAAATTTATCCTACAACGCTCTAAATAACCACCGATACGTGAATAAATAATCAACTTTAATGTTATTTTCCTATAATAAACTTTCCTTTGACAAAACAAAAAAAAATTTTATTTACTTTCTTATAAAAACAATTTGCATATTTTCAACTTAATTTAATATTTCTTAACTTAATTATTTCTCGAATAATATATTTTCCTTTTATCAACCTTAAAACATTCTTTAACAGGAAAATTATTTCTAAAATAATAAATTACCTATAGGAAAAGTAACCGAACATAGTATATAAAAACTTTTTGCGTGAAAAGTATTTTTCTTAAAATTACCATGAAAAAAATTTCAATTTTACCTTTAATTCATTACGAAATTTAAACTTCATTTTAGTGGAAATGAACTTTATATCACTTTTTCAATTTATATTTTTAATGGAATGAAAAGCACGTGAAAATCTGTCTAAGGAGGCCGATTATATGTAATACAATATTTTCAAGAGATCAACACACAATTTTACGCGACATGTGCACACTACAAATGCCGACAATAAACTGATGCGCGTACACACGCGGCCGTCTCCATGATATTTCTCTTCAATATTATCAAAATATATTTTGTTTGTACGCAGCTGATAGAGTCTGTGCAAAATATTGTTGAATGATTATTATTAATATAATTATGATTTTCTATAACAAATAAACACGAAAATTTACTAGGTAATTAAAAGATTTGCAGCACAATTCATTTACTAAAAGGATTTATTTTCTATTATTCTATTATTCTATTATTCTATTATTCTATTATTATTCTAAAGGAGAAATAGCTACATCTTTGAAATTTTCGCCATGTGGTAGACTTGTTGCATTAGTGTATTTATAAATATATATATATATATATATATATATATATATATATATATATATATAATTATTAATAAGAACTTTTGGATTTTTCGAATAAATTTCGATTTTTTCCACAATTTCCTAGATCAAATTATTTTGTATTTTATAAATACGTATTTCGACTACAAAGTAGTCATCATCAGTATGAATTAGCTAGTTGTAATGATTCTCTGAGGAGATGTTACTCGTTGCTAATTTGGTGACGGTTTGCACGGCATTAGTGTATAACAATAAGACGTCGGCAATGAATACTCAAAAGAAGAAGTATTCTAATTTCGGGTTGAAATTACATATTAACAAGTGAACATAACAGCTAACAGAGTTAATTGTTTAGATGCTCGAAATATGATTGAATTTCATTATATGGACTATTTTTAATTAGCATTTATAAAATACTATTAATATCCAGTCAATACAGTTATATATGTATACATGTATAATAATAATATATATTATATAAACTCAAACTCAAAACATTTTACGAAAAAATGTTTCAAACAAAAGTTATTTGTTTCAAAAAATTAAAAATTTTTGTATTTGAAAAATACTTTTATAGTTTAAGAGTTGGGCCAAGGATCCATTGGACCCATAGGACCGATTTCGCTCATCACCAAAAGTTCTACTCGCTATATCTTTTTGTTTTTGAGTTATCCTGATGATGGACGGGCGGACGGACTGACAATCGGAAATGGACTAATTAGGTGTTTCTATGAACATCTATACCAAAATTTTGTTTGTGATGTCAATATTAGGTAGCGTTACAAACTTTAGACAAAAATTAATATACTCTGACATATAATGAGCGTCGAGTATAAAATTACTATGTATAATATTTCTTCGTTTTAAACCAGTTTTAAATTTTAAAAAATTATAAGCTTTTATTATAAAAAAGGAAAATAACCATAAAAAGAATTTTTTGTTGATTTTATTTTGTCAAAAAAGGCGTATTTATAAAAAAAAATTGGTGGGAACGCAAAGAAGAAATATAGAATTTAGATTTGCAACGTCACCATATTATTTTTCTATTAAATTATGTCATAATATTGCATGGTAATCCGATTTACATATTTTTACTAATTTTCATGACAATAGACTCATTGATAGGTCAAATTTTAATAGGTAAAATGCAATAAAAAAAATTTGCTATTTTACCCATCAAAATGTGAAACTAAATTAAATTATCAGTACTAAACAAAATTAAATTAAAATTGATTCATAAAGGAATAAGCTATAAGGTCTTTAAGACTGTTTTCCATCTCTTTCATGTACAAAATGTTTTATAGGTGATTCTACGATAAGCGGTCATTTTCTATGGAAAAATAACACGACAAAATTTTTGAATGATTACAATAAAATTTATATAACATTTTTATTAACAATAAACTCATTTGTGCATATTTATATTATTTATCTTAAATATTGAAAGAAAGTGTTTATAACGGCTATGGAGTTATCCATGTATGACGTCATTTATGCAAATCTCCTTCTTTGTTTATTTTGAACGTCCATATTTGCGATATTTTATAAGATTGTTAAAAAAATAACTTCAAATTAATGTTCGTGAACTTAAGACGCTTCATTTATACAGGCTCGAATAACTAATAAAACACAAAAATAGGATTTATTGTCGATTGATTTTAAAGACAGATTTTAATGGCGTTCTGTGCGTGGTATTAGTGAAAATTTCTTGAAATTTTGTGACATAGTTTTATTACGTAAAAATCCCAAATTGCATTGTTGCATAGTTGCATAAGAAAAATAGACCAATTATACGATAAATTGTTGTAATACTCCAAAGGAAGACGTTCAGAACACCCCTACCAAGCACCAGGTACTCCACAGGCACCCGTCGATCTCATACTTGAGATCAGCGACATTGAACGCCCCGAGTATATTTTTAATAACTGTCTACTTCAAAATACATTTATATTATGCACAAATCCAATTTGGGATTCTTATATAATTAGATTTGTTCACAAAATTTTCAATGATTCTCACGAATCCAACGCATTAGAATCCATCTTACTGCGCAAAAAATCGACAGTATTCTATTCTAAATCCTCGACTATGGTACATTAAAATGTTAAAGTTTCAAGAGCACATTGCAATCCATAATCAATGTGATAGCTTGCATACACAATGAAACTCAGTAAAAGCGTATAGAAATTCAACACTTCCGTTGAAATCTAGATAAAAACTACGATTTCGATATTTAAGTAACATTTTTGAAAACATCAAAAGCTTTTAAAATACAGTACTCCTAAGGATTTTTTAAATCATCAGCATAATTTTTATTTCATTTTTTAAATCGTTGTATCAATTACAAATTATCAAAATAATTAAATTTAATGAAAGCTTGTTGGTGTATTACATTTGCTGTTAATTATAAATAAATTACTCAAAAATACAAAAATTAAAATTAAACACAATATCAATAACACGATTTTTATTTGTTTACATTCACTTTTAATTATCTATTTAAAATAATAATTTGTATAAAATACTGGATAATGTCTTAAAGAAGAAACGATTGTCAACAATTATTTTAAATAAATAACTAAAAGGGGAATTAACCATATAAAAAAAGTGTTTTTTATTTTTATAATTATAGAATTCCATTTATTATTAATCCGTATGGAAGTTAAAGCTCAATACAATTTTACACTTTAATCACAAAAACAAAAAAATTTATGAATATTTGTGGAGTACAATTTTCGATATTAATAATATACGTATTTTAATTAAATAAAAGGCAAATAAAGCAAATAAAAGAATCATAAAACAAACAAAAAATAATATACAATAAAGACAAATAAATTTTGAAGTTTTCATCCGTGTAACTAACTACTCGATTATTCCTTACTTTGATTTAATTATTATTATTTGTATATTTTTGAAAATTTCTATACATTCGCGTAAAACTATTCATAATCTATTTTTATATATGAATTATTCTTGACACTTTTGTCGTATTGTTTCGTTATCCCCGTGCCTAACGGGGCTAAGTGGAAAACCGGTACATGTTTAATATTATATCTTCGGAAAATGTAGAAAATAATAAGACATTAAACGTGATTGACTTCTTCTTCAATTGAAGTAAAGGATCTAATGCATAAGAGGATTGTATATAAATTTAAATTGAGTAAACAAAAAGAAGATATCATTATTATACTCATTAAATTATTATATTAGATATATATATAATATAATTTAATTAGTCCATTTCCACGTAACCGTCCATCCGTTCATGAACAAACGATAAAAGGTAATGAGTTCAAATTAGTGACGTACTTTTAGCGTAAACAGTAAGATCAAGTTCGTCATGAATGAGCAAAATCTGTCCATTGGAGTCATAACGATCTATGGTCTACCTAACAAAGACTAAAAATGTTTGTTTTCGCAAGACATATAACTTTTGTCGGAATAATTTTGTCCTGTTTAGATTCGGCGCAATTTCAGCTCAAATTTAGTTAATAAGCACTTAAATAATTGTTCCACCTATGGAGAGTGGAGAAAAGGAGATATATCTTAGAATGAAAAAATGGCCATCAAAATGCTTAAAATTAGCATGGCGCTGCAGTAACAACAGGGTAAATTTCGAACAGAGCGCATATAAGTTCATAACAAAGAGACATTTTTTTACGCTCAGTATGACAATTTTTTATGATACAAACTTTCAATGTTTAAAAAGTACTTTATAAATCAATTCTCACTTATAAACCTCTGCATTTTTGACACAGTTATTTTTAGTTATATTTACTTAATTATTCCGGACTATTGAAATACTTGAAGTGCTCTATACTATTCGCAAATTTCCTTACGCGCCACACTTTAATTTGTGAACAACTGCTATTTTTTTTCACCATACCCTTTTCCTAGGTTAGCGCCACATATCACGAATTTTTCAACTGATATTTACTACTCACAGCTGGACATATTTTCAATTCGTCCCGCATATGAGACAGTAACTCCTTAAAATATCTACCCTCCATAGTTTCTCCGTTGCAGTTAAACTACAAAGCCGATTTTTATGGATGACGTATCAATCGATTCGTTAGTATTGTCCGGGTAACAAAGGTTATATTTTGTAAGATTATAATTAATATTACAGAAATGCTTTGCTTCGAAAAAAGTGGGTTTAAAAATTATTCTTTAAGGGGTTAGGGGTAGTCAGAGGCACGAAAAAATGAGAATTTTCAGTATTTTTTTTTTTTGCTATTAAATCGTGTTATTTTACAAAAGCAGTAATATGGCATTATTATACAATGTTTTGACTAGAAGTCACGAAAAATTCAAACAAAAAAAAATTTAATTTTCAAAGTTATAGCTGTCTGTGTTGACCCAGTTCCAAAAAAAGGTCCTTGCGGTGACAATCATAAGTCCTTGGAGATTCATTTAAAATCAATCGGATAAAAAAAAATTAGTTGTATAAATAGATAATCCTGGGCCTGATCGTAGGATTTTTCAAAAATTAACAAAATGGCGGCCTCAGGAAATTTTTGTCTAGATTTTTGGGAAAAAATCAACAGTTAATTGGTCTTAAAAAATCGAAATTTTTGATTGAAAAAAAATCGATCAGGCCCGAGTTTATTATGTATTCTAAAAGCTGTATAAATTTCATTAAAATCTATAAAGCGGTTTTCGAGTTACAGTTGTCCCCAGTTCAAAAACATAGTTTAGAGAAAAACGCGTTTAAAGTTTCACACTAGATTTAGAAGTGCCGAGTTCTCTTTGTTATTTGTCGAATAACTCAAAAAGTAATTATCGGATCAACTTGAAATTTTCAGAGAATATTTTTAAGATATTACACTTAACGAAAATGCAAATTGATTTTTTGAAAATTCTGACTACCCCTAACCCTTTAAGAAATATGTCTTGTTGGGTGCCAAACGAAACAACTCAATTAGTACATATCGTAAATTGTACCGCAAATATTTTTAATTTTCTTTGGGAAATGAATAAGAGGTTAAAACAAATACTCTGGAAAGTACAATTGAGGCACTTAAACATAACATCATTTTGCATTGATCATTGTTTTGGATTATAAAATCATAATTGTTTTTTTTTTAACAAACTTACCTAATATGTAACTTAACTAAAAAGTACAAAATAAATAAGTAAAACTCTTTTTTCTTAAAGAATAAAGAAAGAAATAAAAAGTTTATCTCAAAAGGCATAAAATAATTCAATCAAAAATTTTGTTATATAGTTATAGTTGATTAACGGTTGTAATACTTATGCAGAAATCTGTAAGCATAGTGAAAGCTTTTTCAAGTTGTCATCATCGATATTCGTCTTAGCTGTAGACTATTTAATAAAAGTTCAACATAATTATAATAGATCTATTTAAGTAGAATTTTTGTTCGAAAAATTTTCAAACTGTGGCTAGAAACCTAAATAGATATACAAATATTTTATTCAAGATACAAACCAAATGGTTTATACTTTAAATGAAATAATTTAGTCCTTAAAGGTTTTTTTAGATGGCAATACGAATACCATTTTTGTATTAAAATTTTATATATTTTTGTATATGCAACTTCATATACATGGCTGCGAGTAATTTATAAATAAATCGAGATACTTATATAAAATTGATCATGGCATTGTTGCAATATGTACTTGAATATCAAATCTATTTTATTAAATAAAAAATTATTAGAAAAAGATTTTTTCAAAATACAATCTATCCAAAGATATCAAAACAGGAAACACACGATATATATCTCGGATAGAATACTATACTTCTAGGAAAAATATTTAGATGGCAATACTTATGCCTATGTTAAGAAATTAACAATGAAGGTGTATTTTTATGTGGCTTTGATAGAGACATCTGCAGGATCTATTAATAAAGTCAGTGCGTGATATAATAAACGCATTTATTTCAATTTTCGAGCATAAATAACTCGCATACAATAATTATCAAAATGTTATGAAATGTAGTATACACAATCTTGACTTCAAACCGGAGTGCATGACGAATTTCTAAATATAAATTAAAAATTTGATATTTACTTTACAACCTTTTATTTAAGAAAAATTCTTCGGCATACCCTCCGTTTTCATATCAAGATTTACTTGTTGATAATTATTTTTTAAGTTATTTGTGCAAGAAAATTGAAATTAGTATAATATATATTACATTACACATTGTCTTCATTAAAAGAGCTTATTGATTTCTCTATCAAAAAGCCAAACCGACAATAAAAAACAATAAAGTTTTTTAGTCTTACGCTTGCTCCCTATCTAAAAAATTATAACGATATCTTCATTTCATTTAAAATTGTTATAATCCCTATTCTCATTATGAAAAAATATCGACTACACCTCCGTGTCAAAATTCGTTTATATGTTCCAATATATCATATACTATACTGTTAATCATTCCTACCATTTATTTGTGTGAAAATAAATAATTTAAGTTTGTCATAACGAACCCTCGATGACCCAAAATTCTCAAACTATTAAGTAAATTTTCTAAATGTTATAAAGGTGTCTAGCAAATTTCTTAGAAATCGAAAAACGCGTTTGCTAGTTACAATTGCGAAAACAGAAATAGATGGATTGATAAAAGCTACGTCATTCTCGGAGGGTTACGTATTGATTAGGCTAGTTTTTCGGGTTTCCTTTTACACCCAAAGTGTAATTCTAAGCGTATGATGTCGCGGGTAATTTTAACATATAAGTAAACAACTTCTGAGATATTCTTAGAAGTTTTGGATACGATTATCGTTTCAATGACTGTATTCTCCGACAGACGGTTTGTTTTTTTTATTATAATTCAAAGAAATTAATACATGATAAGTTAATTATTTATTTACTAAGAATAAATTAATTGCAAAAGTCTTTTGATTCCTTTAAGGTTTCTCATAATAATAAATTTCCTTTTAATTTTGTTTTGAATCGTAATATAAAGATACTCGTAAGATTTTCACCTTTTGTACATAATTGTACTTTGTTTTATATATTAACTATACACGGCCACTTTTCATGGCCATCCTTATTGCTCTGGAAATCATACTTTGGAAAATGTAACGTTCATGTAGCGGAAAGATATTTTCAAACGTTACATTTATATTAATTTCAAACTTAAAGAAGTATATCTGAAAGAAAACTATGAAGGATTTTGAAAATTTTTGTCAAATAAAAACAAAAATGATATTATTTTTAATAAGATTTAATATTTTTGAAATATTTTCTACAATATTCTATCGTAACATGATAATAATAATAATATACTAAGATAGTCCAGCTATTTACAATCAGTAAATTAATTAATATTATTAATTAAACTAAGTACTATTTAACGAATTTTTAAATAGCATTTTATTTTTTTTGTTTTTTAAATCTTTACTTTAATATTTTATTTTGTATTTAAAAAATGTACAACTCTATTTTTTTATACTTTTTCTTTTTGTAAAGCACAGTAAATATTAAAATTTTTTTTTTTGTGTTTTTTTTTTTTTTGTATATTTGTATTTTTTGTTTTATTTTGTAAATTGTTCTTACGCCCATCATTCAGAGAGGAGTTTTATACAACAGACATATTAATTTATTTTTAAAACTATTTTACTTTAAAAAACACCACAAATGGTAGAGTATTTTTTTCAAAATTTATTAGCTATTTTCATAATTTTGGAATATATTAAATTTTTTTTTTTTTAAAGTACTTTGAAGAAAATAGTATTTAGTTTCGCATCTACGATTCGTTTTTTGTAATAACTACATCCATCTTGTTTTTAGCTCGAAATAAAATTAATAGAAGTATCAAAGTTTAGCCCAAGTTTATTTCAGCCTATGTTAAAATGTTAATTTAAAATATTTTGATAAACAATTCGACAATTTCATATTTAAAATTAAATTAAATTTCGGGAATAAACAAACGGACGTAATACTCAAACTATCGTATCTTGTACTATTAGAAATGGACCAAAAACTATTTTTCATAGTATTTTATTTTATTTTTTTTTTTAATTTTAAAATTACAATTACAACATTACACACACATTTGTTTTTAGTTGCCTTTTTTTGTTTCGAATAAGAATTGTGATTAAAAATTTGGAGAAAAAATAAGAAATAGTATCACAATTTGAATCGGACGCAAAATTTAGAGCAAATATCTGTATATATGATTTTTTTTCATAAATATATTTATTGTAAATATAAAAAATTTTTTATCTCTGAGAAATTCGCCTGAATGAAGTTTGTTTTTCAAAAATTTGTATTATTGGTTCTGTTTTGTATCAGAAATTATTATAACAGATTTCTACCAAAATGGTTTGTATTTATGGTAATTTTTGTAATTAATTTTAACATTGATTAGATTAAAAATTTTTCCTAAATTTAAGACACGCCGTAATATTTTAATAGGTACATGGTTTTTTTTTATATTACTTTTTTTAATATTTTTCTTTTTTTTTTACAAAACTACCAAAAATTAATAACACGATATTTTAACAAAATACAATCACAGAATGTTTTTTAAAAAAATTTTTACAAGAAAGTATATTTTTTTTGTTGTTATTTTTTTTTTAACCATTGAAAATCTGTGGCATATTCCCTAGGGTTTTTTATTTTTTGATTTGCAAATTAATACTAAAACAATTTTTGTGGAATATGCCCGCATTGAAGATAATAAATTAATGGCGTTGAATTTTTATTAAAAACTATTTTTGATAAAAGAAACTATATACAAGTATTTTTATACAAAAAAATTCAGATGTTCGCACAGAAGCTATACCTAAATCTTTTACAATATTTTTTTTTTCAGTCAGTCCGTTTACAAAAAAATTTACACAGTCGATTCAATATATTTTTTCATTTTTTATTTTTTGTAAGTAACAATCTTTTCTAATAATCTCATACAAAAATATATCAAGTTCATATAAAAATGTATTTCCATATCCATCTGATAGATGGCAATCATATTTGCATTTTATCGACACAAACCTATTTATAATCTAACTACCATAATCAATCACATAACTGTTTAACAAATTCAACGATAAACTTTTCATTTAATTATTAACACTTTGATATTAATTATTAATATTTTCTCTATTCAACGTTTTGCAACATTTTGTTTCATAACAACATTTTGCAACATTTTCCTGAGATCTGTTTCTTATACTCCACAAATCAAATTATATGACTTAGAAAATTTTATTAATTTAATTTTTTGATTCATTTATCTGAGATCATTTAACAAAAGAAAAAAGAAAAAACAGAAAGATTAATTTTAACTATACACAATTATTTATAATTTTTTTTACATTTAGATATATGGAAAAAATGGTTTCCTAGATACAAACATAAAGTTATGAATGTAAATTTTTTGAATTACTACGTTTCAAAGGTATACTTTTAAAAAAAATTTACGTATTAATTCGTCCTAATAAATTTTCTCTTAAATTCAAAATGCATAAATTCGATATGTGGAAAAATTTATGAAAATCATTGTAAAAATTATGAAATATTCATTTATAAAATAAAAAATAATTATATTGCAAACATTTGTTTCTTCATTTATAAAATAATATGTACGGCAGAATAAAACAAACTAATTAACAATTAGATTTCTTTTATAAAATCTAAAAACACTCAAAATAGTAGAGTATTTTATTTATACAAAGTAGTTCCATCTAGTGACTCAGATGATGAAATATATTTAAAAACATTTGTTTGAGAATCGTTTTTAGGTTTAATTTTTATTTGGTACAAAATCAAAATAAATAATATATTTTTTGATTCTCTAAGAAGTGATTTTAAATAAATTTATATGAGTCAAATTACAGTGTACAAGGAAGGGCATCATATTAATTATTATATAAAGGATGACATTTAATTTAAATCCTTAAATGCATTGGAATTATTTTACTTTGCAATTATTTATACGTATAAAGATTGTCACGCTCCAGAACAATCAATTTCAACAATATCTTTAGGTACATCCACAAATTGATACACCAAACGTTGTCCATCAACTTTAGCTAAAATTCCACGTTGATAATAATATCGTAAGGCTCTGCCCATTGTCTCGTAATTCATATCAGGTTTATTTTTATGTAAACCCCATAAACGTGAGACCGCTTTGGAATCGACTAATTTAAATACACCCTTGTCACGATTTGTCCATTTGATATAACGTGGACAATATTCACGATCTTGTAATAATTTTAATAAGAATTCCCATAAATATGTTGTGGAGCCTTCACGACTTTTACGTTTTACTTGACCATTTGGACCAGGTTCTCCAGTTGTTTTCATTTTCTTCACTTTCTTCAATTTACGAGGATGAAAACCACCCATTTCTAACATGTACGAAAGTTCATCATTAACACTAGAGGTAGCAGCTTGTATCACTGATGTTGGTATAGCTGAGCCACGTGGTGGAGAAGGTGTGGCAAAATGTGTAGGATGGTGGATATTTTGATGGTGATAGGGATGGACAATATTTGATGGTGTCACACCATTCATGTGATGATGATGGTGATGGTGTGATGCAGGGCCACCCAAAACTCCGCCATTTTGTTGTGGGTGATGATGATGCTGTAATGTACTCAGGTAGCTACTGTAACTGTCTGGTACTGTAACAAAGAGAAAAGATTTTATTAGATCATTAAATATAAGCTAAGTTTCTGATATAAAACTATTAATTAATTCCTTGATGTAATACGTGAAGTGTATTTTATGTATATTTGATATAAAGCTTGGAAATATAGCTATGCCCCATAAGAATTCAATGTGAAGTTTATAACCAGCTTGTTATGCTAGTTAAAAGAATACAAGCATATCATATAACTTACACACATACTATCTGTGTACAGAATATAATACTTGAATTCGTATGGACCTTAGTTATATTTCATTACTCTTAAATACTATAAGCTAAATCGGAAAAAGATGATTATTCTGATCTAAAATGTCGTTCAGAATTGATATTACGTTCGAGAAATGTCTTTCTAGAGTGAGAACCGACCAGATTGTGTTAAAGAAATTACAATTTGTATGTGAATTGAGTTGCAATCAATCATTGTCATAATGTGTTTTTCCAAAAAGCCTTTGAAAATAGTATATCAGCCATTGACTAAAACGTATCAATGTTTTATATCAATTGTTATAAAATTAATATGGACAATATCATTTTTATTGGTAACATTAAATTTTATTCAGGAAAACCATTATATATAGAAGCAAATTTTACAGTTCAAAAACCTAATTTTCAGAACAATAAAAAAAAAAAGGGAATGTTATAACTACGGAACGAAATTAGCTATAACATACAAACATGAAGATAAAACGTAATGTGATACGATCATGATAGCTTAAATAGTTCGTTTCATTCGGATGTCTTCCGATATGTTAACAACAATTCTGACCATGTTTTCATATATTGAATGGCACAAAAATATGGTATGAAACCAACGCCAAAGAAGAGGAAAGCGATATACAATAACAAACATACATCTAAGTTTTTGAAATTAGTTGAAAGAACAGTGAATAACGCAGCGTGAAACGAAGAAACGCCGTTCAAACAAAAAAAAAACAATGACATAAAACATCAATGTGCAACATCGAGCACCATATTCACAAGTGAATATATATATATATGCGATGTGCAATGCGATCATTGACCAGGAAATGAGCAACAGACGGACAGACAGCCGCGCGGGTTTCAACCTTCAACAAGTCGCGAGCGAGTTGTATATATATATTTATGCGGGGGGTTAGTGCAGCGGTATTATATGTATATAATATGTATACGGGATCGCCGACATTGTGTCCTTGTACCGCTAAAATAGATGTGTATGCATCAGTTTTATTGTTCACATAACTTCTATGGTGCAACTAACATATTATTATGTATATAGTGAGAGCAAGTTCATAATACTGTCGCCAGGAGTGCGCTGTTTATTTAGTTCATACAATTATTATGAGACGGAAATAGATTGCAATTTGAAGGTAAAAATTTAAAAAAAACTGTTTTTTGTTTAGGTATAAATTCTTAAAATTGGAAAATTATGCACAAATTATGTCATCTACTTTGTTTACAAATATATTTAAATTTTGATCAAAAATTTATAATTAATCAAAGTAATAAATAATAGTAAATTTAAAAAAAAAATGTAATTTATTGCACGAATTAAGAGAAAAAAAATCGTATTGCATGTGGAGAATTATAACTAGTAATTTTCAATGAGAGTAAGATATATAAAAATGTGTTTTCACTTATAATTAAAAATCCAATTGAAAAGTATCTGATTTGTCAACACGGCACATGACATCTATACATCGACTGGGTGAAATGCATTATTGAATTTCCATAATTTTCTGACAGAAACGTATAAACTTTCAACACTCAGCAATTCGCATTGAATTTCCGACTTTGCAACGATTATTAGGTGGTGCACAAGTCGGATGACATAATTATATATATATGAAGGATATGCACTCAGTATCTAAAAATAAATGATATACAGCGGGTCTTTCAAGTATTATATTATAGATGAGTGTTGACACTGACGATATAGGTATTCTATCCAAATGAAGCTTAATAATGTCAATTGAGCTTGTTAAAACGCTCTTAACAAGCTCAGAATGATAATCGTAAAACTTAAACACAATCAATGAACAAATCAAATGAAAACTTGAATTACGATATGAAAAAAAAATTCAATACAAATTTCTACATAGAGGTTAAAATAGAAAACAATTATAATAATTTCTTTTTATTATATTATTCATTAGAAATGCCATCATATTGCATTTCAAGAAAAAAAAAGTAAACAATCGTAATTGTAACAAAAATAAGGTAAAATATAATTTCTAATATCCGCAAAATTGAATAAAAAAAAAAGTACAATCATTGATTAACCATTTTTTCCCCTGAATCATCCGTATATACAGCTACAAATTAATTTTAAAAACTTAAGTTAAATGTAGTCTTTATTGCATAAACGCTTAAAGCTTTTACAAATTCAAACGAAATTTTTTTAAATCAATTATTGCAATATGAGCTTTTTACTTCCACAAATGTGTATACAGCGACACCTGATGGAAGCGATGTATAGAAGAAGTAATTAAATTTTCAGATCGTAATTCTGTTTTTATATTATCGGAAAGAATATAAATTTTCAAATACAATATTTGTATGCATTTAAAATAAGAACTATACAATTTAATATTGACGATCGAATTATTGTAAGCTTTTTTAATACACATATATATATACATATATATTCTTTAAGTTATTGCACTGTCGTTATGTTTTCCTGTTGCCGGATATTTCCGTTGTGGGTAAAATAGTATATGCATGATACGTTCTGTGATTGGTTACACCCCACTATTTTCGTTCGTATAAACCAATGGATGGATTACTACATTCTAGCGTTTAAACGTATAAACAGCTTAAATATGTATATACATCAAGCTGCATCTCTTAAAGAGTTAGTAGGTACTATTTGACATCTATATAAAAGATCAAAATATGCAATAGAGCGGTTCAATTTACAGTGTTGAATTTTCACCGGTTCTTTACCGGTGAAAAAATATCATTTTTATCCCTCATGGAATTTATACAGATATGTGCGTAAAATAATTTTTTTATTCATATGCCACAAAATTTCTGATTGGGAAAGCTACTATGAGCGTTTTGTTCTTTTTCAAAAATGTTTGCTTTGACCAATCTGCTTACGTTCATATATTCAATAGTGATGAGCAAAGCAACAAAAAGACTAAAACCGCGACAGCCTTAGTCTTAGTTGTATACTCAGTCTTGGTCTGCTTATATCGTCTTGATATTGTTCTTGATTGGCCTTGCATATTTTCGTATAAATTATAAATTAAGCAAAATTAATAATCAACTCATAAAACACTGCATTTCATTGCAATCATAATAAGTTGCATGGATGCAACTCTACACAGTTGTATATTTGATACTCATGTCTTGTTGCATGTTGTATGCGTGCACTTCTCTCGCTCCACCTGTTTGTTTGTTATGATTTTGGATTGAGCGTTATGTTTATAGTTGTTTGTTTCTGTTTAATTCGAATGTGGCTATATAATACTCATATATAATCTATACTGATATATTTTAATATAACGCATACAAGACATCAGTTCGACATGAAGCGTCTTTGTAGTTTTATTTTTTATTATTACAACCTAATGATTCCATGAAAAGAACATTTTGAAGTTGCTAAATGCATTTTAACTCAAAAATTTATCGAAAGCTGTTTTGTTTTGTTGGATGTTGGTCTTGAGCTTGTTTTTTTGCAAGACCATGACCAATTATGCTAATCACTAAAATATTCTAAGACATCAGCTTCGTAATTTGAATCCATACATAGAGGTTGCCTGACGATATACACTAGATTTCAAAAATTTTTTTATTGCAATTTTATTTTAGTTCATGATATTGTATGATGGCTGTGTATGCTTATGTTATTCGAAACAGAAAAATAAATATATAAGTGAGACCTTGGATAGGACGTCCACCTTAGTTCTTCCGCTGAACGAGAGATTCTCTCCCCCTTTTTTTTTTCTTGATGCAAAAAAAAAGAAAAAGAAAAGAAGAGAAGAACACACATGCATGCGGCTGCAATATTGGCAAGTTTTATTTACCAACGCGACTAAAACAAGAAATTGGATTAACTATACCAATCTACATACTGACATATATATTAAATTAAATAGAACAACAATCATCTCCGTTTTCCGTTTTGCTCCGTTAAGAATTCAAAATGTATATTTAATTTTGAAAATTGTTTATTCATTATAAACATATATCTTAAATGGAAAGAAAATTATAAAATGGAACTCGTCTCATGAAAAATTAACGGCATAATCATGGATTAATAATATAATAAAATAAGTATACTTCAAGAAAACCAAAATACGTTTCATGATCTTTTTTGAAAATATAAAACCCAAAATGATAATGAATTAGGCCAGCGAACGCACATAGAATGAGGAGTAAAAATAGCAGCTTACAAAGGTTAATACGTTTTCCTTGTATCCTTCAACCTCCCGTAAACAAACATTTGTATCAATCCAAATATGATTGAAGGATAAAATTGGACATGAAATAATTGTTTTAGTCAATTTCAATGTATATTTGATTGAAATTTATGACTATTTTCACTTATATGCATTTTATTTTTAGAGATTTATTTATTCAACGAATTCTTTGAAAGTTTCCGTTTGTAAATAAATATAAACCATGGTGGTATTTTTCATCACATGAGAAAAATCATAAAATTAAATTGTCACAAGTGGGTGTACATGTAATTCCTGTATGAAAATGGAGAAAATTCTGTACCAAGTTTTATAAGAAAATAATGGTGCTTTTTGTAAAACTCTTTTATCATTCTTCACTACATATGTTAAATGAGAAAAAGCACACGTTTTCTAAAGCTCTTAGAAGATTTTGTCAACAAACATGTCTAAAGACGCATCGAATTTTCTTAACTTATTCAATTGTCAGATATAACTTCTTTATTAAATCTAACTAAAGTCCTGTTACAGCGGTCGAAATTAAACAAAATAGTATATATGCGTGCCATTAAACAAAACAGTATATTAAACAAAAGAGATGTGTGTTTATGATAGTGTGTGTAATATAAGCCACACCTCTAATGTGTGTGTTAATTTTAATAAAATATTAGCATTCTCCAGCCCTTCTCTATATAAACTATAAATTTTTCAAATTTCATATTCGTCAGTCCGCCCAATTTTTCGAAAAAACACACAACATTTATAAATGACTAATGATTGAGAGCATTCTCTAGTTCTTAATATAAAATTGTTGTATAACAAAAATTTTCCAAAAAAAAAAAGGGTAATACGAAAATTTTAGAAACTTATAAAACGAATTTTTTGCATGACTTCATAATGTAAATGATTAACAATTTTGTCTATTAATTATGTCAAAATTAGATATATATTATGAACAAAACTCCACAAATCATGACTAATTAAATATAAATACAATACTTTCAATATAAACATAGCATTTGATTTTTGCAGTAGCAAGCGCGCTGTGCTTCAAATACATATTAAAGCACAACACACTACATGCACATGAAAACAGACTGACAACTAATATTCGTCGAACAGAAAATTATATAGACAGACTATTCTTGCAATAATATGAATTTGTGTGTTTATATATGTATTTGTATGTATTTAGTTAGACAGTTCAACGTCTTGTCGACTTTCCGTGCTGGCTGAAGGTCAGTTTATTCAATTCACTATAGATATATATAAACGAGACAAAAACCCGTTGAATAGTCAACGATACCATTTTTATACCATTTGCAATTCAGAATCCGTAATATTTTTTTGTACACAAACAATAAAAGTAAAAAAAAATAGTTTGATTACAAAATATTCTGATTTCCAGAATTATTCTGCATGTCTTTTATGTATACTTGTGGAATCAAAAAATGCAACACTTTTAACGATTTTCATTTTTTTATCATTTAATACTTGGTTGTAATATTGTGTTGAGTTGTTTACCAAAATTATAAACTGAAAAAATTGTAAAAATAATAAAATACACCATAAAATTAGTGTATTTTATAATTTAAAGTAAGCGTGGTAATTTCAGGTCGTTTCATATTTTTATTCCACGCGTATATATCATCATTTTTATGTGTCTAGTAAAAAGAAATGAGAATATTTTACTTGGTAAATTCGTTTTTACAATATATTTTGTTCGGTGTTGTGTCTTTTAAAATTTATTGTTTAAAAATAAATAGAGAATTTTTGTTATGAGATTTTATGGATTTTCAGGAGCATGTAAGGGCATTTTACAATGGATTAACAAGAAAATTGTATGTATGATCTATTAGTCCGTCTCCTCATGTTATCCATTTCGCCTGTTTCAGTGTATATTTTGTATGCAATAATAATATACTCTAGTAAAATAGTGCGCCGTTGTTGCGCTCTTTTAATATGATCACTCAGTATCAACATTCCCCGAAGTTCGTCTCCCCCCACTAATATTTGCACCACCACAATAGTGTTTGGCTGCTACCACGACCGTCATTTACTTTTGAGTGGATGGATGCACTAACTGAATAACTGACTGACTGAGTTGGATAAATATTATTTTTTTTTTTTTTAGTAAAACAACAACCTATTTCTGCACCGTTTTGTTTCATTTCACTGTCGTTTAGCAAATATTGTGAATCTCTCCCGCTGCTTTTTATTTCAGTTCCTACACTGATTATATCTTCTACAACCTCCTCAAGGTACGTACTATTACTACGCTTTGATCGTCTTTGTTTATTTTTTTAGAGATAAAAACAATCATTTGTTGTGAAAATTCGCTTTCAACTTAAAGCACATGCGCGTTATAAAAACTAATAAAAATTTTATGAAAATTATTTTATTTATGTGATAAATTCCTTTCGTTTATTTATTAATTAAATTATAAACACTGTCGTTGAACAGTAGAAAATGTTATTCATAATTTTCTTAGAGTAGCCTTAATTTCTACATAAAACGAGTTGCGAAATATTCAAATAAGGAAATGTCAATAAGGTTTTATTAATTTAATGCAGGTATTGAGTAAGTTTTTGCAGAAATACTTCACAAGCCAATAGGAGCCATATATCTAAAAATGAATCTAATTACTCAGAATACGGTTTACGTTATTCGCCAAACAAATTTTATCTATAATTTCGATTTTTTGAATTCAATGCATGTAAAAATATGAGCCACTCGGTTTTACAATAACAACACGACACCAGGAAGTAAAAATTGATAAGCTTCAATTAAATAGTTTTTTCCGTCACAAATAATCACAAAGATTATTTTAAAATTCACGTGTAATAATCACTCTTATTCAAGAATATTTATCAAAAATAAATAAAACTATCTGTCAAAATTGTATTCGCAAATGAAATGTACAAGTAAACTAAAAATATTATTGTTAACATTAAAAATGTATATTAAATAGAGAATGGATTTAATGACAGTTATCTCTATTGTATATCTGTATTGATGTCTTCTCTTAACATTTTGTGGAAAAATTCTATTTAAAAATTGATCATGTATCTTTAAACTGAAACTATTTAAAAATTGTAAGATTCCATAATATTTTTAGTATACTTGTATCAAATATATGTTTATTTATTAGTTGGCAATTAATATTAAAAAAATTAATATAAATGATTAAAATTTTCACGTTTAATAGACACATGTGTGTGAAAATATATTAACCAATTTTTATTTGAAATAATTAATTTTTTTTTATAATAAATAATCAATTTTATTGAATGTTGATAATTGATTAATTTATTTGATTAATTTATAATATTTTGAATAATTAAGCATTATTTATACTTGAATAAAATTTTAATATAATTGATTGAGTATACTCAATTTTTCATTTCTGGTTTCCATTTCGTAAGTTAGATCAAAAATTTTATAATGGAGTAAATATTAAATAAAAACGCAAAGAAGTTGTATAATAAATTTTTCAATAGAATATATTTTATGGGTTATTAATTTTGTCCCGATATGAAAATTATTTGTCAATTTTTAAATAATTTTTCAATTATCTTACATTGTTTTTAAAGGAAATTAGAAGTCAAAATGGTTTTTTACCCTCGACGGAAATAAACATATTATTTGGGTTTGAATTTACTCCTTTTTTTTCCTTCCAAAATTACATTGTTTTTAAAGGAAATTAGAAGTCAAAATGGTTTTTTACCCTCGACGGAAATAAAAATATTATTTGGGTTTGAATTTACTCCTTTTTTTTTTCCTTCCAAAATTGCCATTAGAATGCATGTAATTTTATCAAAATAATGATTTCATAATAATTTCAAAAATATTTATATAAATTTAGTTAATTCTATGAATATTAATTATTTGGGTCAAGATCATAATACGTAATACGATGCACATGATGTGAATTTCATCTGGACTGAAGAACAATCACAGATTATAGATTTCATATTTTAAACGCCCAATAAACGAACGAATGCATCATGTGCATCCTCATTTAACACAAAAAACAACATAAAAATTGCACTTTATCAGTTTTATTAAAATGCATATATTTATTTTGCCATAGAATTGATGCCAAGGTCTTATTACCATAATAAAACAGAATTAAACACATATATGAAATGCATAATCATTTTTTATATGTGGGTGCGAAAAAAAAAACCATTATGACTAGACTTTATTCAAAAATTTCACATTTTAATTTGTAATTCATAAAAATTATTTATTTAAATATTCAAATTCTTATGATAAATGCATTTTTATGAAAAATGTAATTTTTTTTTAAAAATATTTTCATAACCTTACATAATTTATTTTCAGACGAATATTTTGTTTTAATTGTGCAATTTAATTTTAATAAAACATTACGGTAATTTTGATGAAGATTACACAAATTGATTTTTAAATCATCAGATTTTTTATCACTTGGCTTGACAGAAAACATTGATAAAATACACTTATATAGAATATTACAATTTGTATGTATACAGACATATAAATATACTATACTAATTTATTATCATTTTTAAATTAGTATTAAATGTGTTTACTTACATACATGTATTTGTATATATTAGTGTAATATATATTTATGTATGTATGTATACAAATTGAATAAATGTTAAAATAAGTATATTTTGTTTTCCGTATGCCAAAAGATATGAAAAACGATCTGTATCATATTATAGGTATTTCATGTTAGTATCATATCGGAATATTTGTATATATTGTCATGGTTTAAGAATGTGAAATATTAATATTCTTTTTTTTTTTTAATATTTGAATACCAGATTGTAAATTAATATGATTATATGATGCACCCATAGTTATATTATAATTTTAGTGAAACCTTGACAATGAAATGACCATATTAAAAATATTATATCAATATTTATTTTTAAAATAAAAATAATTCAATAGTTTAGTATTGTGTAAACAGTTTCAAATATATTGGCAAACGTGTAGGAGTTTTAAAAAATTCAATTACATCATCTAATTATTCATTTTAACAACAAAAATTATTTTTAAAAAAATATGTCTCTAAAGTACAAATGTATTCTCTAGTTTTGGGTCTCTAAGGTTGCAAAAAAAAAAAAAAACAATTTCCCCCATATTAAATTATGAAAAGAGCTACCAAGCTTTTTTCGTTGAGTCTTAAAAATTATTTTACAAATGTCTACACCATGCGTTACCTAATTAAAATAGAAGGTATACAGTAAAAAAAAACTTGTAGATTAAGACTGCTGGTACTTGACGGAAATTAAAATAAATGAAGTAAACTTATAACCCATTAAATATTTATTTATTTTAAATTAATTGTAACCTTTGTATTAAAACTCAAATAATAATTGAGCTTACTCCGTTTCTGTTACCATTTAAGACTATAATTAAGCTCCCACTTTGACACAAAAATTCAACATACTTCTTGTGTTTGATAATCAACATTAATTATGTGTTGACTATTACTAACATTTTAGACAAATCTTTTTTATATCATTTTGATTCTTTCAAATCAAAGAAAATTTTATTGTAATTAATCAAGTAGTTTTCGAGTTACATTTATCCTGATATAATAAAAGTATTATTTATTTCCATCTAACAATTAACTGGATTGAAAACACCTTTTATAAGTGTAAAATATGACCTTTTTAATTTAAGAATTCTCATCATCAGACAGACATACACACATTAATCATAGTCCTTACATATATGCGCAGTAATAAAAAAAAAAATGAAGTCTTTAAACTTATTTAAATAACTCTTCAATTATGCATTAGGAAAAAAAAAATATTAAACGACACCATAATTTTTATTATACGTTGTCTATGGTTTGAACATTTTTGTTTTGCATGATTTGACCTTCAAATACAACTAATTAAATATTGATTTATTGAAAAAATATATATTGAGATTGGTCAGTCTCAATCAATATATTAGAATAATAAAATTTTATTCTTATTAGATTATTATTATAATTAAATGTCTGAGTCTGTTTGTAATGATTTAGAATGAAATATAACTTATATAATGTTTAATTTTTGATTATAAATTTAAGTATTTAGTTATCAGAAAAATTTTCAGAAAAGTTCAGATATTGCTATACCAATGAAATAATAAATAAATTATTTTTTACATTTTTATAATCGACATACATAATATGTCAGGGTATATTAATTTTAGTCTAAATAAAATTTGGGTATTGGTGTTCTTAATTAGTCACTTTCCGACTGTCCATCGATCATCGCGATAACTCAAAAACAAACAGGAGCAGCAAGCAGAAATTTTGGTGACGTTTTCTAAACATAAAAAGTGAATTTAAGTTCATGAATGAGCAAAATGTGTCTATTGGGTCTAATGGATCCTTGAACCAACTGTTAAACTATAAAAGTTTAAATACAAAAAAATGTTTATTTTTTTGTATGAAACACTTTTCCGTTAAATATTTGATTTCGCCACAATTTTAGCTCAAATTTGTCTAATAAACACATCTAGGTAATAACAATACATATTATTATTATACATGTGTACATATATAACTGTATAGACTGGATGGATATTTAAACTATTTAACGAGAATCTAAACAATTAACTCTGTTAGTTGTTGTTTATTATGGGGTTAAACTTTTTATTTGTTTTTATATTATTGGTAAGCACAAACGTATTGTTTATACGATTATTTTTTAAATAATAAACAAACAAGCAAAAAAGGAAAAAACAATGAATTGTAGTGTATAAAATTAATAATATTATAATTTGATGACGTAAATATGGTAATAAACCATATTGGATGAAATATTTATAATCGTTAGGCTAGGTCTGGACAATACTCATAAGTAAATACATTTTTTATTATGGAAAAATATTTTTTTATTTTGATGTATGAAGCAAAACTAGTAAACAAATGGTTTCGTATATATATTCTAAATTATTATTTTCCATGGAAGCTTCACATTTCAGGCTAAGTTTACGAGAGAAATGATTGAATAACAACATATAAATTGATGTTCGTTAATTGAAATTTTACGGTACGGTATCCTATGGAAAATTATCATTTCATTCTAGATGATAAATTAGTTTATTTTTTATTTTTTTTTTTAGACAAAGGCTTTATTTTTTATACGTTTTTTCCATGTTTAATTTTCATTTATTTTTTTTTTATTTATCTAAGATTATTGTTTTGCATTTTTATTTTAATTACAACCAAGATTTTAGTTACCGATTAACTAATTCTACTTGAAGAAAAATAATTTGAAAATAAAATTTATCTAAAAATAAATAAAAAAAAAAGCACTATAGTATATATATTGACCTAACCCAATACAATCTTTTAAAAACATTTTAAACAAACAAAAATAATTTTTTTATTTATTTTGCTATTCAAAAAAAAAAAAGTATTTATTTTGCTCTGTTGCGCGCACGGCCATGACATTCAATAATTGTGAATTATGCATCAACATTTTTTGCATTAATTCAATTTTTTGTTTTGGTTTTTTTGTTTTTATTAAATAATTTGTTTTAAATATAATAACAGTCATTTATAAAAAAATTGATTAATAATAGAGTAATTAGTAATATTTTTGGGTCACGAGTTCTTTAAGTGAGTTTTAATTTTTTTTGGTAATTACTCGAAACCACCAAATAAAATCAGGACACTACTTTAAAATTGTCATTAATTTTAAATTTTTTTGTTATTTCGAATTTTCAGTATTGTATTTGCATTTTATATTGTACTGACTGAAAATTTTACCAGTTTTTTTCTGCCGTCATCACAAAAATTAATTGCTTTGATGAGTTGAGGTAAGAACAATGGCCAGTAAATAATGCCTAAGACCTAACTGTCATACATTCGCGTCACCTTTGCTACTTAAAATATTTATTTATAAAATAAATCAAAAATTGCCATATCTTGGATAAACATAATACCTTTTGAAATTTTGAGCAAAAACACCCAGCTTATTTCAAAGATAGTAAAAGAGTTCAAAAATCATGATTCCTTTTATATGAAAAAATGATACAAATTTTAGGGTATTTAAATTAAAAACAGTATTGATAGATTAATTACATTTTCAAGAATAGAAAAGGATAAGATTGTAAGCCTTTTAAGAATAGAAAAAAATTCAATTTAAGTTTTATAAAATAAAATTATATGTTGCAATTGTAAAATAATAGTCACTATATTTTTGCAATATATTTGTATTCAGGTATATTTTTATAATGTTTTATACCTGTGCGAATATCAAAATTAGTTTAATGACATTATTTTGAAATTTTTTAAAACGTCCTTTTTATTTTGAAACTAATAGAATCAATTAACACTAACTATACAAATGGTATATTTTGCAGAAAAAAAAAACAATTTAATTATAAAATTTATATTAAATATATATAATAAATAAAATTTCAAATGTAATTTTATTTTCATGAAAATACTAATTGCCAAGTGTTGTATAATAAAAAGAAACATATTGCGGTGGCAGGAGGTCTCTTGCACAATAAATTTTTACAGCTTAAATATTTTTTTGCACACAAAAAGTGACACTTACGTCAACCGAAATTTGCTAATAAATAGTACAAACAAAATTTTGTATTTCACATCAATTATATTTAATTTGAACTTGAAATAATATTATTTTTATTATGTTGTAAAGAAATATCATTTTAAGGTAGGTCCGGAGACTCAAATATTTGTTATGTTTTTGTTGTCTTAATTTACATTCAATATACAGTTCGTAACTCAGAAAAGAACTTCGCCATTAGATTCAAGTCATTTAAACTGAAATGTTTTTTAGTAGTAACGTTTAGTACGTTTAGTATTAAATCTATTTTTGGAAATAAATAAAGTTATCTATTTTTTTAAATATATAAAGTTTTTACTTTCAAACTGCCTCAAATATATTAAGAACTTGAATAATATTTCTAATAAAAGTATTCTCACGTTCTAAAACTTGATAAACGATGAAGATTACAACTGGAATTCTTTTAGTATAAATATAAATTTTAATAAAATTTATTGTTACTGTGGATACAATTAAAAATACATTATTTTTAATACTGTTTATGTATCTAATTTTTTTTTTTTTTTAAACCACTTTTAAACTACTAAGGTCAGAGAGTGACTACGTTTGGTATATTCTATCGGACAACAGTAAACAGCAATCCTAGAGGCGGTCACCCATTCAAGTACTGATTGTGTCTGATATAGCTTAACTTTGAGATCGGTTGAGATGTTTATTTTAGAAATTTACATTTTAAGCGAGATTTATATTTTAAGAGACTGCATAATTTTTAAATTTGTCGCATTCGAAGTTGCGAGTATCAGCTAATATATATTATTGAATCTGTTTGGCTTAGGTTAGGAAAACGAAATATTTAAAAACAAAATTTAAAAAAAAAAAAGCAAAATTTGTTTTGACGTAAAATTTAAATTAAGGTAGGTTATTATGGCGCAATATATTCAACTATGTTAATCACTTTTGATCAATTAATTTACTTTTGAAATTTGATCGTATTTTTAAAAGTGTTGTTTTATAAATTTCATTAAAAAATAATAATAAAAAAATGCATATTCAAAATTAGTATTTTTTTTTTATCTTGAAAAATGATAAAAATAAAAGTATTTGTTTTTCATTGCCATAGAAACAGAAAGTGAGGTTATTATTATTATTTTTTTTTAATAAAAGAAATGACATCGGCTGTTAAATAGGCGGTGATGAATACGCTGCTATCATGAACTAGTAACAGTACGGACGGACGGATGATATGGAGTGTAGAGAGGGGAAAGTAATTTTTATTAATACACAGTGTGGTTAAGTCCGAACAGCGAGGACAGACGGACGGAACTCAAGTATATTATTTTACATATATAATGTTTGAATGACTGACTTAATACATACATGCATACAAGACGGACAATGGACATTATGAGTGACATTGGGCGAGGTCAGGATTTGCGCAACATATTTTTTATTTTTTTAAATAACACTCACAAATTTTTATGTACACAATAATATACTTGCTAAGTACATCGTATTTTTTTTTTTTGGGTTTTTAAATACATTTCTTAAACTTTTTAAGCTGTAATTATCACATACAATTTAGGAGTTGAATCAAAATAAAATTTGTTTTAATATTCTAAAAATTGGTTTCAATTATAATAAATTGGGCTAATAAATTACAGTTTTTAATACCGTGTGAGATTATGAAAAAAATGTATAGATGAGATTTTAACTCGAACTATAAAAGGAATCAGAAGCCATATTACAATAAAATTAATTTCTGTACTCTCAAGTGAGTATTCGATCGATCACTTATCAAAATTAATTGATAATTTTAGAATAGAAATTTGTGGAAAAAAGATATAGAAAAATTAAAGAACTTTACACGTTTTCACATTGACGAAAATGGCCAATTAGCAACTTCATTTTGTGGTGATAAATATGCTGTCAACAAAATTAACGAGCTAATTCGTGAGCAGCAAAGCTTCATCACCAAAATTATATTTCCCAGTCATGAAGGTTGTTCTACTGTGAAAGTATTTGGTATAATATAGTCAGATCATTTACTATGAAAATAAATGTTATAGTCAGAGCATTTACTATGTTATAAATATTATTAGCATTTATAAATGTAGATAAGTTTTGCGCTGGAAAAATATAGAAAAAGAAAAAAACTTCAAGGACTCAATTCGAAATTATGGGTGATGTACAAAATCTATATGAATTTTGGAGCGCCTATTTGACTGTTTGATGAGGAAGGCGCTAGGAAATTAACACTCCCAAAAAACAACTCTTTGACTAAATCAACAATTTCCAAAAAATTATAAGACTTTACACACTATAAGACAACAAAAAAACATAACGCCTAATAATCAATAAATTGATGAAAAAAATTTGTATGATGGTAAAATAAAAATTTAAATTTTTATTTCTTTTTTAAATAGATGCGCAATTAAAAAAATGTTAAAAAAAAAATAATTTATAACAAAATGCATTTTTTTTTAGTATATTTGTACTTCAACCTGTTGTATGATAATTTTTTTATTTGCAATGATAAAGTTATCCAAATTATTCTATTTTTTTTTTATTTTTATTATCGTATATCAGCTTTGGGCCAGATTATATTTTGTGAGACTGGTGCCGTGTATATATTATATGGCATCGGATTACTTCAAATTCAATGTCAATACAATGTCATTTCGATCTAAATTTAAACATTTTTTTTTATTTTATTCAGATTAAATGCAATTTTTTCAAGTAAATTTCGTGTATTTAGCTTAATTTTGATGTTGTTGTATTCATTTTATGTGTAATATGCAATTTGCGCATGATTTTTTTAATTAATTTTTTTTTCTATCGATATCATTAATTAAAAAATTTTTATTAAAAATTGATTAAATTAATCATACCATTCTCTTTATCAATTGTTTTTAATATAATTTTTCATTAACAGGATGTCATTTTTTTTTTGTTTCCTAAATAAATATAAAAATAATTATGCAACTTTCCCTTCTATCATAAAAACTGTTTTTGTTTTGTGATTATCATTATTTCAAGACTACTGAACGAAAAACAGAAAACACAAAATTCCCTAGCCATTGTAAAATTTGTTAAGGTAGGTTAGTTATGTATTGGATTGCAATATCGTGTAACGCTATCTTTTAATCAATCTGAATCCCATTTATCTTATGTCAATATTGTTTTTAATTCAAGCCACTTTCTTTATTTGACAAACAAAATACTTCAAAAAAAATTATCGATTTTATCAATTCAATAAAGTTTTTATGATGTATTTTATTCATCCCATCGAGCCGCAAATTTATAAATTTATTTTTAATGATGTTGGCATAAGAAAATAAACAACGAATTAGTAATCAATTTAGGTGAAAATCACAGTTAAAAATATAGAAAGCAAAATAAATTAATGGAAATCATTTTATACAAGTCCAGATAACATCTAACACAGTTAATTGTTTAGATACTCATCATATAGTTCAATATCAATGTTTGAACTATTTTTAATCATAAATTACTCTAAATATTCCTTCAATACAGTTATTCAACACGCATATGTACTGTACTTTTATATGCGTTTATTTGTTAAATTTGAGCAGAAATTGTGGCGAATTGAAATAGTTTACGACTATTTTTTATGGTTGAAGAGTTGTAATTAGATCCATGGAATCCTATTTAAACTCGCTACCATTTTTCTGGGTAAACGATGAGACCAATATTGGAATAAATTAATTATTATAAAATCGTTGTTATTAAACTGTACCTATTGCATCAACCACCTTAAACTCCGTAATGTTATAAAATAAAATTATTATTTTTTTAATATCAAATGATATAATAAAATTGTTCTTTGTTTAATATAAAAATTCACTAAGTACTCATGAATTTGAATGTTTCAAACAAAAGAAATCATTTTATGCAATATGAATTATATAAATATTATGAAATAATAATACTAATAATAATCTTCAAAATAAATCACAATTAAAAATGGCGACCTTAAATATAAACTATCGTGATTACAAATATTTACACCAACTTTAAGAAAATGTTAAAATATATCTTGATATTTTAACTTTAACAACCTCTCTGATTGTAGGTACAATTTTTTTACAATTTAATTGTAATAAAAAGAAACAATTGTATGCAATCATGAATATAGTTTTCATAGTTTTCACAATCTTAAAACTTATTCGTATTGTAATTTAGTTTTCGAAATTTCGTTTGGTATTTAGCCTAGTTTCACATTTTAATGGGTAAAATAGTAAATTTTTTTTATTGCATCTTCCCTATTGATTCGAGTTACAAATAAATGACGTAATGCAAATATCATTCTCAATCATTTTTGGATACAGAAGGGCCATGGATTCAAGGGGCCATTAATTGATTTTTCTCATTTTTTAGACAGTCAGTTAGACAGATAGGCATACAAAAATGGAGTAATTGGACAAAAATTTATGTGTTAAGACAAAATTTAATATATCCTCATATATTATATATATATATGTCGTATATAAAAATGTTTCAACCAACACAAGGAGTTGGTTAAAGTCTTTATACCTATATTATTATTTATAAAGGAATATAATTATGGTGCAGAGATAAAATTTGATATCTACATTTTTTTTTTTTTTTATTAAATATTTGCTCGGGTGCACTTTACTCGTTGAGTGTTGGTGTAGGTTATTACAATTATTGTATGCTGTTAATGTATTAATTTTTTTATTTTTGTTAAATAAATATTATTTTTATACAGAGTGTATAATGTATAATTGGATATAAACAACAACGAAATCAAGTAAGTTGTTCTGCTACAACATTGTAGAAATGTTTTGTATCATAATACACGATAAGAGTATAAGTTAAATTTGCGTAATTTAAATCTGTACAGCAGGAAATATGTGTGTACTGTTGTGTGTTGTTTGTATAGGTTAGCGTCACACCACCACAACAATTATAATATATACTGTTAAACTAGTACATTTTTTCAGGTATTTTTGAACATTCAGTTGCTAAATCTTAAATAAAACGGTGAATATACTTATAAATTTGAAATTCAGAAACAATTAATTAATATTCTGTAAGTTTTGCAAAAATGACTGTTTGTTTGTTTATTATTTTGCGAACGTTACTTCAAACTCACGCAATGCCGAATTTTCCGAATTTTGATTATAAATAACTCAAATCTTCTACAATCAATCGACTTGAAATTTTAATGGTAATTGTATCTTAATACCCTTCAATGAGGCCACAAAATAAGAAAAACTGTAACTTCAATATTAGATATTTACCAGTCGCATTTTTCATCAATTACACCGTATACAGATTATATAATAAAGAATATACTAAAATTTTGAAAATGTTTTTTTTTTCCAAGTGCAATCAATATATTTTTTGGTGGACACATATAATAAAAATTGATAACACATTTTGAATGTTTGTTTTTGTAATCTTTTATCGCCCAATGTATTATATTTTAAGTATATGTTTTTTGGTGAATTTAAAAAAAATAAAAGTAATGTTAACCTTCAAATTTTATTTCAATGTTATGAATGCAATTTTTATGAAAATATTTTATTTTTTTCAAATTGATCGAATTTTTTTCTCTGCATAATTTATTACAGTCTATTTAAACTTGGGAAAGAAATAATTACGTCCAAACGTTAGTTTGGCATCTAAATATTATAAAATCTCAAAGAGGTTGTTGTTTCACCGATGATCTTTATAAAAGGTGGCCTCTTATAGTGTTCCTCTTTCAGTTATTTCGAAATAAATCGAGATTTATTTCCTAAATTTTCAATAGAAGTTCGTTTAAAAAAAATATTTTTATCCAGTTTTAGCACTCAAAATAATCCCAAATATTGCGATTTCATCATATTTATGTACCGAACAATATTAAACCACAAAAATATTGTTTTTGTTCATAAAAATATACATTCATGAAAACTATGAATAAAATGGGTGTACATAATATTATTTGACTATGACATGGTATAAAAAAAAATAATTTTTTTTTTTAAATATTGAAATCATATTTTGTTAAAATAAATAATCTTTATATTTAAAGAACACGAATGCATTTCGAATAGGGCAATGTATTTGATCTAGACCATGAGATTACCGTGCTAATCATCAGAAAGATCGCATATGATGGGAGAGACGAGAGGGTTGACAATTTATAAAATACCATGACAAAGTATAAGTTTCTATTTTTTTCGATGGTAGAAGATATTTTAACACAGAACGTTAATTACTAAATTGCATGTAATAAAGTATTTAAAAATTCAGATGCATTTACGTGATATCAAAATTGAGGTTTAAAAAATGCATTCGTTTATAATTGATATGAAATAATTTTTGTTTTTAAAACGGATTTTATTAAAATTGTTCAAAAAAACGAACAATCGAATTATATGGTTTTTATTTCAAAGAACCATTTTCTATTATTAAAAATTTTCAAATATTATTCTGTATGAAATAAATGTTATTTTGAAGATAAATAAAGAAAATGATGATATGATCATCACAAATTTTTAGTTAGTGTAGGTCGCAAAAATAAAATGAAATTTGCACAACATAGCTAATAAGAAAAAAAAAAAAATTAGTCACAAAGTTACACAAAAGAAGTTTAAAAATAATAAAAAACCAGACTATCTAATAAATAATTTGTATACGTAATTATTATATTACTAATGTCAATATACATTACAATGTCAAATATTATTAGCACAGGCGGACCGACCGACAGGCGGGCGGATAGACGGACAACAGTTTCAAAACATTATTAAAGCAATCAACTATAAATATTTCCCTCAACGAAATAATTTGTCATCATCAAAGCGATCGATACCCGGTAGCTATGCGACGTTATGTCAAAAATAGCAATACCTCGACATATAATATTCGAATAAGAAAAATTCCCTTGTCGATAGCCAAATTATTAACAACGCATAAAAATTGCTCGGTTAATTTTGTTAAAAATCTATCCAGTTTTAATCTATATATTAATACGTGAACCTTATTATATATAAATACTGAATGAAAAGCTATGTATCCCTTTTTACGAAAATTGGACAGAGGGAGAAGTGTGAAATTTGGCACACTTATAGTTTATATAGAGAAGAACTGGAGAATGATCATATTTTTTTTAAATTATGCATAAAAAATTCATTAAATCAATTAAATAATATTACACACACTATGACACACGCAAATATAAGAGGTGTGGCTTATATTACACACACTACCATACACACGTATGTTTACTGTTTTGTTTAAAAGCAGTGAGATTCACTTTTGAGTGATAATGGTCGAATTTCGAACGTTGTAACGGGACTCTCGTTTGTATAATTATACATCACATTAAGGCGTTGCCTCGTCAATATGAACAAAGTCAGTTTAGAACAAAAATGACAAAAAGTTCTTCGAGTTTTAGCCAGAAAAGTTTTGGTATTTAAAATTTGACCTGAAGTATTTTACCAAAACATATTACCTATACTTTTTGAAAATAATAAGCTTGGGTGGGGACCAAAACCTGGTAAACAGACCAATAAAATTTTCCTAATAAATAATTATCAAAATAACTTAATGGAATGATTATCATCCAAAATTTTCCTCTTATTTATTAATAAAACAAAATTTCATAATAAAAAAAAATTATTAGTGCCAATAAGTTTATAATAAATTTTTTTATACATGCAAAAAAAAATTTAATAAAAAATAAACAAAATAATTGAAAAATCTAAATTTAGATATGACGAACTACAAACATAAAAAAATAAGATTATTTCTACCGGTGCTGACCTGCCCTAAATAATACTGTATTGAAATTTCGTTATGAGTGCGCGCAATACTGTAGCGCGATTACATTCTCAACTAATTACAATCAAGAGTACTTAGAAACAACATTTATTTTAAAAAAATTATGTAAAATTTTTGTTTTTATATTTGAATTGCACAATGTACACTTAGTTTGTCCGTTCGTCTGTCTGTCGGAAATATTTACATATCTCGCTCGCGTTGAATATTTACTTTACTGTCTACACATTATGTTATTGGATGCTATAAAAAAAAAAAAAATTTAATTTTTTTTCAAGTTCATTTCGGACATGTAAAAAAATTTTACAATTGCGATTATTAAAATTTTGTCTTTATCAAATTTACTTCCATTATTGTATAAAAGAATTTTAAAAAAAGTGATTATTCGTTCAATCGAGTTGTGTACAAAAATTAGTTAAAAAAACTCCTATCATGGTATTTTTACCAGACTTTTTTTGAAATTCATAAAATGTAGACGAAAAAGCGAATTAATTTTATGTTGTACTTATCTTAATAAGCTTCTATATTAGGTATTATATTTGTATTTAATTAGAAAGAATTAAAAGTAAAAATTATTTAAATTAAAATGATTGTAACTCCAAAGATGGATTTACCACTTAAAGCTAGTTTTGGTCGTGTAAGTGAGTTTCCGAAGAAAGTCTATTTGGAGTGATGAATCCTGATTTTTTCAATAAAAATTGGTTAAACAATATTTGAACTATGAAGCTATAAATAGCATATGGTAGCTTAAAAATACTTCTCATTTAATCCTTTGTTATTCATGTATTACATCCACAAAAGTTAAAAAAATTATACAAAAATTTCCACTTACTTTGTTGCCTAACTGACGTATATAATCCGGCTGGTGGTTGACTGGAATTAGTTGAATGATGTGTTGGCTGCTGTCGTATTTGATGCGTTTGTTGCGTACCACCCCCACCTCCTGGTGGCTGTTGTGACTGTTGCTGCTGTTGATGATGACTTTGTTGTTGTTGTGAATGGTGATGATAGTAAGGTGTTAGGAACTGTTGAGGATGGTGTCCACCAGGTGGATGTCCTGGATACCCTAACGGTGATTGTGGTCCAGCTCCATGGTGACCACCAGCTAAACGGATTTTTAATTCATCAGTGGATGAGGTATGTCCACTTGATGAGGAATCCACATCAGATACACCAGAATCAGCAGGACTTGGTGGTAATGAGCCTGTTTGTTGAGGGGGAAAAAAAGTAGCATTCTTCAATTATCAGTTTAATTATAAAATGGTAGAAAGAAATTTAAAAAAATTTGATAATTAAGCATATTTTAAAACTTATTAAAGTATTAGACATTATAAATTTTTAGTAAATAAAAACCACCGTAAAGGTGTATTATCGAATAGCATTTTTAAATATGCGAAACCAATAGCTTTTATGGATGTTTCCATTGCCACAGAAAAAAACTAGAAGTGTTTATCTAATAAGACAATATTGAAATATATATAATTTAGTATTTTCATACGTTACCATCAAAATGAATAATTGACTTAAACATATTAATGTTAACGAGATCCGATGATTATTTTCTAAAGCTGTAAAATTATGCTTAAGAATTATATTACAATAAACACACGGTAAAATTTTCTTTGTTGAGTAAAACTGATACTGTTTTTTAAAAAAACAATATTTATTTTATTGATTCCTTGTTCATGGAAATTGATTAAAATTTAATATACGGATAAAGTTTTATTTCCTATTTTTAAATGTTGTGTTTTAAAAGTTTTCTATAATTTGGGTACATATTTTGTGACCAAATAAATGCTATTACCCTTTCTAAATATATTTAGGATTATTCGATTTTAATTTTAATGTCAGTAATTGAAATATCGAAACACTTCACAGTTTGATAATGATCGCAGAGATCGAAACATGTCAAGTAATATATACGTATAATAAACAGTGAAATAGCAAAATAATTGTTAAAAATTAATTATAACACAAGCGAAGTATACTTTTTATCATACAAGAAACAGAATTACCGAAATTCGTTATTAACTAGTACCACAAAAATTTGTCAAGGATACTCAAATGAAATGAAATCGTAAAAATTCGTTAAAATTCGTTTCATAATAAAAATATTTATATTTGAATAAAAATATTCACTAAATAATATTAACCTGTCTTATTTACGAATTACTGCTACAATCAACGACATTTAGAACCAAAAAAAAACATCTTCATATTATCATAACAAAAATCGGATAATACGTCACAGGATACAATAGAGTTAGGAAGATAAAAAATGTAAAACCCTGTAGTACCCTTCCTTTATAAAAAGATGATCATTATTCAATGAACCGCATACGAGGAACCTGTTTCAGTTACCTACCTAAAACATTATATAAACAGGGTATTTTATACTATTCTGCTTGTTATTAATTCCGGTTGGACATAAAGGCTTATGTCCGGTTCATCTTTTTATTTATTTTTTAATGTCCGCAATGACCTATTGACCGCACTGTTCATTTATTATCTTTATTATATGATGGAGGTCATAGCTGGCCAATAATATTTTATATACAGTTGAACATATTAATGGATGTTAGCGATTTAGTTAATGGGAATTAATCAGTATTGTGGATGGGTTACTTTATCGGGAGTACAAATAACGGTTGGTTATTTTTTTTTTTTTATTTGTTCACAAATTTTATTTATATGTTGTTATATAAGAAAGTTGTCATTTTTATTTGATAATTCAGGGACTTTTTTTTTTTTGAAAAATGTGTAATGAGAAACGTTTGTGAGAGAATTTATGATCGTTGTTTGAGAAATGTGTGTTGTTTTGGGGAAGAGTTTCTTATTTGTTTGCAAAAGACGTTTGTTATGGAACACTTTTATGCAAGAATTTTGATAATAAATTATACTTTTAACGAGCATGTCAAAGATTTCAATACAGAAATCATACAGTTTTTGATTAGAGTGAAAATAAATGGATTCTTTTCGAAAGTTTTCGCAATGGACAGGTATAAGAAAGCATTCATGTGAGGCACTTGATTTTCATGATTAAAGCTTTACAAAGAAATTCGTATTGTTTTTATTAAAATCTTTTAGTTCGTTTCAATCACCCTGTCTTGAAGTTTGTCTGTAATCAAATCTTACAAGTTTAATTTAACTACTTGCGCTTTCACCATAATTTGATTTAAATGCTTTTTAGATTTACATTTAAAATTTAAGGAAAATTCCTTTTTGAATTACAATGTTTGACCTGTAAGTACGATAAAAGCTGACATTCATTTTGTTTTTCCATTTCAATGATTGTATTAACCTTCTGTCAGTGAGAAGAAACTGTTATCTATGAAAGAAAGCCTATTTTATCATCTTAGATCGGTTTAATTTGTATATAATATCATATCTGTTTTTCAAGAGCATATTTAAATACTTGGAATAAAAATTAATGATGCAAAACAAGAGAAAAAAAAAGGGATAAGAAACCGTTTACACACGTAAGTAGTGACCATCAAAAAATCGTTTTCCCAGAATGTAATTAAAATAAATTTTTAACCCCTTATTATTTTTCATTTGCAAAATAAATCGTTATTTAAATTAATTAATGTCCCTCAAAAAAATTATATTAAAGGTCGCACACACCGGACAAGAGATAAAAAGACGACCTAATATCGATACGTTCGAAGGTCACTTAAATTATGCAAAAAAAAAGGGGAGGTGTAATAAAAACATTCCATGTACGTTATTTGGACACAATTAATGTGTGACGATGAATCCTTTTTTTGTGTGTGTATATTTGGACAGTGGTCATATTTACTGTCCAGTTAAGTATTTTCTCACGAATTTTAAGTATGTATAGGGGTTAAAAAAATTAAATCAATAATATATAAAGGGTTGAAATGGACACATAAAAATCGTCTTTCTATTTTTTTGAAATAGATAATAATGTTTTGTGAATAGGTAAAAGGTATCTCTCTGTTTGTTGGAGGGTAGTCCAAAATTAAAGATTCACTTGTAAGATAGATAGATGTTCAGAACCGGTCAGTTTAAATTAATTGTATATTATGTATGATTTAAAAACGGCCGTTCTCCGTTATGGATTGGTGTAATGGTCAATTTTTTTGAGAGAACGTGAGAATTTTATTTGGTCATGTTTAATCAAGGGTTTAAAAAAAAAAATTTTTGGGTAGCTAATAATTTATGCAAATATTTTGTTTTCGTAATCAGCTGATGATTTTAACAACTGCTGTAACGGATTTTTATGTCTTGAAAAAAAAAATTATTACTGCTGAAAAGAAACCAAATTTTACAAATATCCTTTAATGGATAAAAATTTAGGGATGAAAAAAAGAACTTTTGATGCAAAAAATAAAAAAAAAATTAATTCCTAAGAGAATGGATCTATTTAAATAAAATTTTCTGATTTCAAAGATTTCACGAATTTTTACATGACTAACAAAATAATATTCACAAACAATAAAAGAATTTAGTTTTTCCGTATCGACCGCTTATAAATATTAAACAAAATTATTTTATTACATTGACATTTTTTCAAAAATTTTGCAACCATTTATTAACAATTCAATATTTGTCCTAATAAAGTTTTATGAATAATTAAAAGAATTTATCAATGAAATTCACAAAAATCCGAACTAACATTATAAAGGTGAATGTGAGTTTGTTTGTTTGTTTGTGACCAATTTCCGTGTAAACTACGAAATCGATTTTGAATTTTTTCAAGAATAGAAAGTTATATTGTCATAGAATAAAATGGGCTATAAAAATAATTCATTTATGTATACAATTCGGATTTTTTTTTTTAAATATAAGCAATCTTTTTAACTGCTTGTTTTATGTTTGTTATCAACGCAAACGAAGACGCGAGTAAAAACTAGTATTATATAAAGGTATTTTTCATTCTTTTAATTTTAAATAATATAAAATCGATAAAATTCTCAAATAATTTTTATTAATCACAAAAATTTATTATAATAAACCAAATTTCAATAATAAGAATTCCATTTATAAAAACTGATATTAAACAAAAAAAAAAAAAAAGTATTACGAATGAATATTTTTAAGTTGAAAATATTTAAAAAATTCTATAAAGATTAATAAATTTTAATAAAATAATTTATATTGAAGGAAATTAAGACTTCCATTTCCGTAAATATTCATAATTTTATTGTAATATTAACAAAAATGGTATAAAATTCGCCGTATTTTATTTATCTCTTCATTTATTAATAATAATAATGTTTATGTAAAAGGGCATTTTGAATAGTATAATTGAATTTACGCAGTTATTTTAATATTAAAAAATAAGATATTAACTAATAATTATTTTTCAAAACTATCCCATTAAATTTTGTTAAACTAAAAACAAATTTGTAATCTTCTGACTGTATGTAGTAAAAACTTAAAGTATTTTCGAAAATTTTTCAAATGATAACACAATGCAAGTAAATTCTCAATATTAATCGTAACCGATGATTAGTCACTCTTCCATAATAATAAAATTTATTAATATTTACCTATTTAACAAATATATCAAAAAATAATTTTATACAGCTGTAACTTTTGACAAAAATAGTTAGACTAAACACGTGTCGTATTGAGTCTGACCAATCAAATGAATACCAAAAATGGATATTTATTTCAAGTAGCAGATGTAAATTTATTTATAAAATCTTATATAATCTATCAAAAATAAATTTACACCCGCACCATATAATTTCAAATACGGGTAGTTTTTACATAAACATTATTATTTTTTTCATACCTTCTGTCAGATGGGGTTGATTTTATATTAAAAAGGTGGCTGGCTAACTCAATCAGATAAAAGTGAGTTGCATTTATAATGTTACAATTTTAAATCCTTTCAAAAATTGTTATGTAAAAATATGCAAGTCTTTATATTTGACATGCATGAGCGTCTCTCATTATTTTTTATTATTTAATGGAATAATAATATTTGTGTAATGATTTATTAATTTTCAATTAGAAAAAAATTCAAAAAACTGTTTTATATTCTAAAGAAAAATTTTGTGTCAAACGAAACTTGAATGTCCTTAAGCTTTTCAAAATTGAATT
Organism: Chrysopa pallens; assembly: GCA_020423425.1. Classification (NCBI taxonomy): domain Eukaryota; kingdom Metazoa; phylum Arthropoda; class Insecta; order Neuroptera; family Chrysopidae; genus Chrysopa; species Chrysopa pallens. Next base: position 31,821,060 of record CM035592.1, on the reverse strand, counting down.
CTTGAAATATCGTGCATAAAATTGAATTTTTCTAATAAAGAATTATACTATGCTTAGTTTTCATGGTGAAATCAATTCATGGTTCAATTAAAAATATTGAAAATCGAAGGCTCAAAAATTTTTTTATTACGCTACTGGTGAATTTTGGCTTTGAGACTCCCACATCAAAATTATGCATCGTTTACATAATAAATTGAAATAAAAATAATCCTGGATTGATTACCACTTCAAATTGAAAATATTGATTGATCAATAATAAAAGAAATTTATATATTTCCCCCAAAATAATTGTTTGTATTACATATATTAAATTAATACCTTACAAAATAACTTAACAGATGGACATAAGCTGTTCCATACATTTGGGGATTGTTTATTTCAAATATCTATAATCTCTTGCCTATTGCGTGATTCTATACGTTTAAGTCCATACCCAAATATAAATTATAATTTTAACCCTTTAAGTATCATCCTTATATATATATTGAATACATTCTTATTGACATAACAACATGCAACCCTTTGTGTTATCATATTTAGAAGGGGTTGATAATATTATTATTTTTACCTAAATATTGAATGATATTGCATAAAAATATTATTATGCAAAAATTTTGTGTATATTTTGTTATTCTTTACATAATTTTTGTTTGTCATTGTCAAGGGGGTGCTGTGCGTATTCAAGAAATGTATTGAAATGGGGTTTTAAAAATAATTTTTTTTGGTGATTAATACAACAAATACGTATTTATACATGTCACGAAAATTTGATAACATATTTATTTATAATGCATCAAGTTTATTTTTAAAACCCAAATTTGGCCCACAACATATTTTAGGAATAAATGGATTTAAATATTTATTCCAGAAAATGTGAGAGATGACGTTATTCCATAAATGTTTTTTTTTTAAAGAGTTTATGGAATAAATAAAAAAAATCAAAATAAAATAAAAGAATGAAATAATAAATTCTTTTCCATTAATTTCAAATGATATAATAGTTATTTTTTAAAAATATATTATTCCATTTTTTTTTCCTTAATTTAAACCACATTTAAAAATTGTCATAATTTCGAGAAATTATGAAAGTTAAATTGAGTTCACATTCTATGAAATATCCCATAAAAATTTTATACAGGAAGTCACGTATACAAATCAAATTATTGTATTATACATTTTTGGCTAACATTAGAAATATGTCAAAATCATTTAGTACAATTTTTTTTTAGGAAAATAAAAAAGTTTTATATAATTTACAAAGGAAAAAAAATTTTTCAATGCAAAAAAAAAACAAAATTAATGTAGAGATTTTACCTTTGATTAATCATCCAAAAAAAAACCTAATTAAGCGTATTGTATGAATTTTTTTTAAATATTTTTTTGTAGGTGGTTTTTCATTTGAACATTTTTCATGAAAAATAAGAGAATTTTATCGAACAATTCAAAATTTTTGCAAATAAAAAAAAAGTTATACTTTTATAACTAAAACGTTTCGTAGATTATTCAAAACTTCTTCAGGGCTTTTTTCAAAAAAGTTTTACTTTAACATACTTTTTCTCTGAATAGCTTTTCACATTCAAGGCAAGTTACAAATTATAAAGATGTTCTAATTCACAAATATTCCATGTAGAATGTAAAATTTTGATTTAATATTAAGATTTTTTGAACAAGAAATCAATAAAAGCATACTTTTTTATTAAAAAGTAATATCAAATTGCAAAATTAGAACAAGAAACTTACCAGTATTTGTGGTTGTTGTATATACATGTGATCGAAATGAAGTCATTAACGCATGTACATGACTCAGAGATCCAGGATGTGATTGTGATGATGCTGACGATACGTTTGCCGTTCCAGATAATATACCATGTAATAATGCCTTTTGATTACTATTACCATTACTATTTGAACTATTATTTGATGTGTTATTATTGCCATTTGTATTTGAATGTAAATTTTGTGGATGGGAAGAATGTTGAGTATTATTACCATTTACAAGTAACGTTGTCAATGTATGATGTCCATTTGTTGTTGATGTACCATTTAAACGAGATGCAACACCACCACCAACCACCACTGGGGGTGGTGATGGTGAATTGCCGGAGGGTTGATGATGATATGGTGGCAGTTCAGTTGTGTCTACTGTAACAAAAAGAGAAAAAATTCTTTTAAAAAAATTTTTCATTTCAAAAATAAACAAAAAAATTTTCGCTATTATTTGAAAATGGTTATACTAATCGAAACATGTCACATTTACAAAAAAGTAATTATTTTTAGTAAAATTAATGAAAATTTTGTGGAAATAGGAAATAATTTAAAAAATTCAAGCATGAAAAAATCACGAAATATAGTGACAAAAAATACAGTTTTTTTCCTTTAATATAAATATATTTTTAGTTTACTTAGAACATTTCCTTAATCTTCGATGTTTGTTCCTGTAAAAATGTTTAAAACTAATCCAAAACAAAATGACATATTTAAAATTTTTAATTTAGATCAGAGTTTTGTATGAATCAAATGCAGTTTCAAAACTTGTATATGAAAACAAACCACAAATTTGAAGAAAAAAAATGGGTTTTTCCTTTCCAAGAATGTTACTAAACATAGAAATTTATAATGAATAATAAAAATGAAAAACAAAAAACTATTAGCATAATAATAATTTCCTGTATGATAAAGTCAACTCAAATCAATTTAGTTTTGATTATGACACGTTTTTTTGTATACGATACTAATATTTATGGATAAATACAAAGTGGTTATCAAAACTGTAAGAATAAAAAACTGTCCTTTATTGTATGCATCAACAACAACGGAAGTGTCTTAGTGAGTAACTATCATAAGGAGAAATTACAATGCTTGAGATTAACTCACATAATGTTGTATAAACAAACACTAATTAACGGTGTATTAATTTATGTGATTGAATCGCTCGTGGGCATTTAATTTACACCACATTGTATATAGAATATACGCATACGATAGAATTAATGAGAAGTTATTAATAATTTTACAATTTATATAAGAGCGTTTTTATACACATTTATAAATGTTAAAATGATTTTTATTTTTGTATTAGGTTTCCCATGAGTCATATGAGTCAGCCATAACTATAAACTATATTTCCGGGTATCCAACACAATTCTCTATAATCATTTGTATTGTTTATGAATATTATACACATAACAAAATTATAAATATTAGAGGCATTCCATTATTTCCTGACACGAATTTACTAACGTATCACAGGATGATTTTTACCAATTATTGATGTTTTGTTAATTTTGAAATATTTTTTTGAGTTTATAAATCGTAAAACAAAGTCTCAAAATTTTAAATTTAAAACTTATTTTTAAAAAGCTTATATATATTTAAAAGATAAGCTGAATTAAGAAAAAAATATCATTATTTGTTCTCGAGATAATCTAAACGAAAAAACCAATGCACATACAAACATATATATCTCTAAAAACATTGGATTTGGGTTTTGATGACTTAGAAATGTAAATATTGTCAAAATTCGGAATTCACAAAATGGCCCTGCCCCCCACTACAAGAATTTCCCATTGGGAAGTTTAAAAATAAAAATTGTTGAGAAATACTAAGCAAAGTAAATTTTGATTAATCCGAATGATTCCCGATGTATTTTTTGATGATTCTTAATAAAAATAGTTTGAATTTATTTAATTCTTAAGAATCACTGTATTCATACATATTTTCTAGAATAAACTAATTCGTACAGTTAACATGAATGTGTGTCGTTAATAAGTTTTCACAGAGTTGATTTATTGTTAAAATAGATTTTTGATTATATCATATTCAACCATTTTATTTTAAATGTTAAGGAAATGACGTTGATGTTTTCTGTGAAACATAAAATTTTATATATATGAAAACCAATCAGGTCAAGGTATTTTTACTTAAAATTTATGTGTTAAGTGCATTTTAATAAAATGTAAATGTTTTTTTTGAATATTCAAGCCAAAATTATCTTTATGTCCATCAATTGAAAACTGAAAATAGAAAATTTACTAGTCAAGTTTTGTAATTTTTAAAATATGCAAGCAATAATATATTCATAATATATTATAAAATATGTCTGAGTATATTAATTTTAGTCTGAAATATGAATGCAAGAAACCATTGGGGTCATTGGATCATCCAATGGATTAATGATCCAACTTTTAAACCAGAAAAGATAACAGAAAAATTCAAATACAAATAATATTTGTTTTTTTTTCAAAAGAAACAACTTTGTTTCGAACGTTTTTTTCATAAACTACTAAATTTCGCTACAATTTCAGTTTAAATTTAGTTGATAATAAACATTTGCAAAACATATATGCATTTATTATAACATGCCTAGAGTATTTATTGAACGCCAATAATTAAAAATAGTTCATACATGGATACTCAATTATAAGGAGAGTATCTAAACAATTGATAGTGTTAGTTGACTTTCACTTTTTTTTCCAAATTTTTTTGTATAATCAATTTTTTTTTTTTTGGTACACAGGTAATATTTTAAAAATTAATACCAACTTTATAATCTGAATTGTTGAGTCTTAATTTATAAACAAAATTTAGAACATTTGAAAAAATTACATAATGTAACCTTGAAACTAATTAACGAATGAAAAACAAATTAAATGTTTGAAGTATTTAAAATCTCTGAAAAATAACAGGTGTTTGTTTCCACTTTCGATTTTCAATAGACAATGAAATGTGATCTAAATTTCATAGATATTTAAGCTGTGACCTATTTGCGAAAAACTATTTAATTAATGAGTTATTAACTATAGCTATTTTTTTTTTGTTTGAATAGAAAAGTGTTCTAGTTTTTATCCTACGGTACACACGCCTATGTCGAAACTTCTAAATTGATTTAGTAAAATGATTTCCAAATATATTTTTTAAAATAAATGTCATGTAAATTTTTGAAAACAAAAAAAACTAGGTCTTTGATATAAACGATTTTTCTTAGAATATAAACAATAGTCTTAAAAATTTTTAATGTAAAAAATTACAATCAGGATATAATTTATAATCGTAAATATGTTTCAGTACATCCCACACGGAGAGAAGACAGAGTATACAAATGAAAGTGAGATGTAAATTATTTTGAAAAACATAGTAATAAATATCTATAAATAAAATTACATATTATTTTTATTATGAAATTATTAAATTATTACAGTAAATTGTGTTTTTGTTTTTCATTTATTAATTCGTTTCCCAAAAATTTACTTATATTTTGAGTACTCACATTCCAAAATGGTATTGTTCAAATTTTTTTAATATTTTTAAACCAATTCAGTTTGTACCCAATATGTTTTTGAAAAATTCATATGATAAATTTTCAAAAAAGTTTCATAAAAAAAAAGAAGAAATTTATAAAAAAAATTATATTTCTAACCGATTTCAAAAAGGGAGAGATTATAATTCCCTTTTTGTTATGAATCGATTATAAAAATCCTTTTTACGTTGGTTTCTGTATAGCTTCAAAGTTCGTCCATATTAATTTGAAGAACAAGTTTTCAGCCCTAACGTTAGATAGACAGCGTATTACAAATTTTTATTAATTCAATTTCACCAACTAAATAAATTGCAATGAAATTTTAAGTAAAAAATAATTTTTATAAATAATTTTCCTGTGACCAACTACCTATCGAAGTCGGCGCGGCGCCAACGAATCGATTTTTTATCTAAGTATATGATTGCGATTTTGAAAGGAAATTGGTCACAAGAAAATTAATTAAAAAGGTTTTTGATTTAATATTATTTTTTACTTTTAAGTCTGTTTAGAATATATTTACATACAAATTTGGTTCAACGGCCTTGTCAGAGACAATATTTTATTAATTTAACTGTATATCCGTTTTATAACTCTAATTTTTTTTCAGCTTTCCAATGATTTCTTTACAGTCTCTTTAAGTCTGTTTGTTTAAAATTTATTATATTTTGGATACAAAAAATTTTTGAAATTTAGGTTTTACAGCCATAGAGCATTTTTAAAAGTAGAGGCATGATTTACCAAGTTTTTTTGTCATATGAAAATATCTCTGGAAATTGCAATATTAAAATGAAAATCACGAAAATTAATTTATATAAATAAATTTCAAAATATTTTATATAAACACTTTCTTTTACAAATAATTTGGCCAAATCCAATAATGATTTGTTTTAAATTTTCAAAATAGATTATGAAATTTATACAATTTATAATGCCTGTTCTACATTTATATACAATAATTTATGAAAATCACACATCAAAAAACGTATTTTTTATTAAATTGAAAACATATGAACAATATCACATATGTTTTTCCTGAACTAATTTATTTGAAACAATTTTTCCCCGTGCCTACGTATCTGTGTAATCGAATCCGATATGTGATAATACATATTTTTTTTTGCTGTTTGCTTCTTAAAAAGATTATTTAAAATTCTCGTCATAGCGTATAATGTATTAAGTTATGCTGTTTGAAGCATTTTTAGGTCAAGTATATATTATTATTATTATTATTTATTAAATGTGTGTATATATGTTGCTGTTGCGGTGTTCGCGCTATGTTAAAAACTACTCATGTCTGTCTGAAAAATTTACGATTTTTTAATTGATTTTTTTTTTATTTTCAGATTATTAAGATGTTTTTAATTAAGTTAGTTATTTTTGTTAAAAGCCATTTTATTTAAATACATAAATTAACACATTTTTTAAATTTTAAGAATGATTATTTATGAAGTGACACCAATTTGAATGGAACTTGTTAAAAAAGATGGTTCTATTTTAAACAGTTTTATAAGCTTGGATCATTTGAAGAGTCTTGAAAAAAATTCAATAATTTATTATTATAAAGATGTAGAGCTTATTTTATGAGACGAAAAATGAAAAAAAATTTTTCTCGCATATGAGGAGCTAAATTAAATAAATTCTCACATATATCAAGTCTATATATGCAAGTTAAAAGAAAAAACAATGGTTTTTCCAGGAAAAAAGTTTAAACATTACAAGTTGAAAAACAATGTAAGTACTTGAGCATGAAAACTTGTGTACAGAAAAATGGATCGAATTTCGTTTTCGGCTTATTTAATTTCGAAAAATTTTATAGTTTCTTTTCGCTATATTTTTGTGTGTTTTATTTTATAAAGTTTAATTTAGCCGCACAAGAACTTTCAAGTGCAAAAACAATGAAATTGAAAGTTAAAAAGTGTTTAAAAAAAAAACGGACTTTAAAGAAAAAAAAATATAAAAACATTTATTTAAAGTGTTGTGGCTTAGCGGATAGCTAGGTGAATCACATTTGGGTCAAGGGAACTTTCCCTTCCGGCTGTACCTACTACTACACATATAATAAGCATATATAGCTGTTTCATAAAAAACAAAATGTTTTAAACAATTTAAAATAAATAATCAACAATTCAACTCACTAGTTTTTTTAGTTAAATTCAGAGTAGGAACATATTTTACAACCGTGTTCAATTATTTTATTCATTTCCCTTCCACCCACAATAATTACCTTCAATTTATCTTTTATTTATGCAAAACACAATACCTGTTGTTTTAAATTGTGTATTATGTAATATTAAAAAAAATTGTGACAAATTATGAATAACATGTGATGAATATTTTGTTTGGTGATTATTAAATAATTTTTAAAGGTTTTTGTTTTTATGTCATCCTTTGCTGAAAAATTTGTATCATTTTTTTTTTCGATAAACAATTTTGCCTTACAGTAAGTAAGGGCTTTATAGAAAGTTGATTTTGTGTTTTCGGAATATTAAGCAAATATTATTCAGTGTAAAAATAAATAATTAATAGAATTTAAAATGGCAATCAATATTAAAATGATTAAATTTCATTAATTAAAATGAAAGGAAATATTAATTTCACAAAATTCTATGAAATAAAATAAAATATGCAAATTTGTATTTGAAGTATGAACACAAAATTGTGTGTACATATAATGTAATCAAAACGTATAGAAACAAGCAACCAATTTTTTTTAAACGTAGAATCGGTTGAAATTAATAATCGCTTAAAATTTTTATTTGTTATTATTTTTAAAAAAAGCATTATCTCTTTTTGATACATCTTCCATCCTTGTTTAAGTAATTTTAGCATGATGTGTTATTGTATGGAATTATAAAAGTAGCTTGCGCATGTTTTTAAAACTAGAAAACATTTTTCAATCTTAGAATAAAATTATTAACATACTCCTTGGAACCAATAAAATTTGATATTTTTACTTTATAAACTATCGTATGTATATATAGTTTTATAGATTATTTTTGATTGAGGCAACTAGTTTATAGTAAGAAAGTCGAATCGACGTCGTCATGATTTCGTAATTTTTAGGTAAAAGTATGCAATAAAAATTACAATAAATTTGAAAACAATCGGAACTTAATTACAAAATTTCCAAAGAATCTTAACAAATTAATAAATAAATTATAGTGTTAAAAACTATTGCATAGTTAGCAATAATTTGATCCATATATGTAAAAGTTAGTAATTTATGAAATTTTAAAAATATAAACAATAAAATTAAGACAATTTTCAAAATTATTTTATTTATTCAAAGTATTTTCGTGCTGTTTCTATTATTTGACAAATTTTGAATATAATTCTATTGAAGATTAAATTATATTAAAATTAGTTAAACTTATGAACGATCGATCGATCTTGATATTGTAATTTAATATTAAAATAAATTGTAAAATAATTATGAATTTTTGAATTAAAATATTATTTTTCAAAAATAAAACCCGGAAATAACAAATTAATAAAAATAAAATAATATTTGTGTAAATGTAATAATAAATATTTGAAGATATCGATAACAAACATTTTTAAACTATATAAAAAACATATTGACGGTAAATGAAATGATAAGGATTAATACAATATTTATTAAAAAAATAATTTTTATATTACGATCTGTTTTACATATTGTTAGAGTGGTTTTTACTATTATTATTAAAATTATAATAAGTTTTATTGAGTTTATAAATATAAGCATTTTATGTAATCAATACAAACATTTGCACAGTGGATTTATGTTTTTTTTTTTTTTTTTGTAAAATTTGTAATTTTTTATTTCTAAAGTCAATTGTATTTTTACTGCTGCTAAAAATTTGAAGATCGATTTTCGAATTTCTAGTTGACAATATCAAATATACTGTGTATATTTGAAAGTAATCAGATTTCTGATTTTATTTACATTTCAGTATAAAAAAACTTAAAAATAATTGGAGAATAGTTAAAACATATTGAAAATTAAATAAGTCAGTCCAATTCAATTTATTAACTTTTTTTTTATAAATAAAGACACTTTTTAAATATATATAAGAATTTCCAGTTAAAATTATTTCATTTAGATAAAACACAATATTTTATGATTATAAATCTATATTTAATATAGCTAGTAATAAGTTATAATTAATTGTTATTAATTGTTTATTAATTTATCAATTTTATCTGTTTATTTAAATATATTGAAATTATTTGGAACATAAAATATCCTTGTTCTACAAAATTAAATTATTTGTATAATATTATGTGAAAAAAGGTCTGACTTGTTGTCTATCTATTTCAAATGCGATTGCAAATGATTTTTATAAAATAATTTTCATTTACGTATTAAAATTAATATTAAAGATTAAATCATATCTTACTTCCATAAATTAATATTGACATCGTGACATCGTACCTTTGGTAGAAACTATGGTCATTTTGCTATATATTATGTATTATTAAATAACAACCACAATGAAGGAATGATAACAAAATTTTATTTAATACAAGTTTTTGTTTACCAAGTTATGAAAATAACTTGAATAAATTGTAAAGTATATGTCGGACACTGTGTTTCTCATCTAGACTACATTCGTCAAACGCGCGATAAGAAACTTATTTCTAATGCACCTTTTATGAATGTACACTGTTTTATGTACCATAAATCTTCCAAAACTTATTAAAATGGAAGTCAGAATAATAGAAAAAAATTCAATTGAAATCATTTTTATTTCATTTTCTTAACTACGCCATTTTTCGATTTATAATTTCCTGTTCAATGTAAAAATAAAAAAATAAATATAAACGCAATTTCCTTAAATGTACATATAAATAATTTTATATTTCATTCCAGACGCGGCTTAATAAAATATTCAGGTATGTGGTGTATGTATGTCTATATACACTTAGTATTATTATACATCAAACGGGATGAATCAGAAAAATATTTTTTCTGCTTGGGTGCGGTTAAAACGTATTTCACAATTTCACAATTTCTAAATGCAAATATCAACTTGTTATTATATCTGTCTCTTTTCTACTTGCTAGAGAATATGAGATATTTGCATATTCATCGATTAAAAAAAGCGATGACCCGATATTGAGTTGTTTTGTCTGGAAATAGACACAGACTAGGATAAATTCTCCCCCTAAATTTAACACCCGTATATGTAGATATTAAAAAGATACTTTTATTTTCATTTTCATGGTAGTAGAATCATTTTAGAAGAAAATAGATATATTACTAAAAGCATGGGCGGTATGTAAGTTCCGCTCTAAAAATTGAATAAACTTGATCTAAAATTTTGTAGTAAGCGCGTTGCTTTTGGATTCGAAAATTTTTATTTTTGATATCGATTTCAACACAAAGTGGTAGTATTATTAGATTCTACGTTGATTATAATTTTTTCTTGTGTGTTTCTGCGCAGGAATAACACTCAATTGACCAATTATGCTCATTCACGAACTTGAACCCACTTTTTATGTTTAGATTAAGTCAACATAATTTCCGATCGTTATGTTTTTTTGTTTTTGAGATATCGTGATGACGGACGGACGGACAAATTTTGTTTGTACGGTCCATATTAGGTATCTTTAGAATAAAATTAATATACTCAGACATTTTATGTATGTCGAGTATAAAAACAGTATTTCAAATATATTTACTGGAGTATAAGTGTGGCATTTTACGGTACTTTTGTATAACACAGACTTTATTTGGTACTAGAGAGGTCATGTTGCCAGTCTGTACACAGGGAATATAATATAGTCACAGGGATCGATATGGCGAGACACCCGTAGGATGAAGCATAACATTAAAACACCCCAATCTTTACAAACACACACACACACATATACATACATGTATAATTCCAACACAATTTATGACAAGTATTAAAAGCTCACTATATACTGGATATAATACAGTTACTTCCGCACCGACGCAGTAAATAAGTTTGGTGTCTCGACAGAGCTTTCATATGTATCTATATATAAGGGTGTATACGTATAATCAAACGAGGTATGGATTACCAACAAGGGAACATAAAAAAGCTTACATTGTATTTTTGTCAACTATTTTAATTTATTGCTCAGTGTTTTTCTTTCTTTTTTTGATTTTATTTCTGTAACAAAAGGATCGTAACATTTCGTTTATAGAAAATTTTACTGTAATAAATTGTGGAATACTTATATGATATTAACCATTCGGACCAGAAATCAAATAATCAGAAATTACTCATAGTTTGATAAAATTATCGTAGGTAGAATTAATAGCGTATAACAATGCAGCCTCCGTAAATTTTTCCAAACTATTTTCTTTGTTTTTCAATGAAAATTATCTGTATTTTACAAAAACAATCGCGTTTATATAGAAACATATATTTAATAAATATTAATATAAAAAGTATTAATATAATTAAAAAAAATAAATAACAATTTATTTTTAAAATAAAAAATAACAATTTTTTTATATGCAATTATTTTTCAAAAATATAATTTTACAGACTAAATATTTCTGGCACAACATAAATATTTTTAAAGTCATTGATTTCTGTAAAAAAATATTTATAAAAATGTCTTATTCACAAAAATTATGGGAAAAAATATATGTGGGTAAATCGTTTGGAAAATTTCTATACTAAATTGCTGTTTACAGTTGGAAAGTTTTTTTTTTCTTCCATAAAACAATGATTGATCAGAAGTGAATGCAAAATCGAAACAAATGCTTTATGTGCGACCCGAAAGACCACACGACAAGGAGATTAATAATTTGTATATGATTGCAAATATGGGGTGGACCGATTTTGTTAAAACTATTCAATGAGAGTGTTTTTAAAACAAAATGAACGGAAAAACACACAGATATAATCAATATTTTAAGTAAGATTTTTAATTTTGTTGAAGAAAAAATTACTAAATTTAAAAATTGCATTCATTATATAATACCAATATATAAAAATAACATTGTACATTAAAATACATTGTGAATATTTTATTATTTAAGTAAAACGGAAATTCAAGAAATTTGCATTAATTGGATGACACCAATTTAATTTAAAAATAATAAATTTTGGAATAACTCCAAATGAAATTTTTTTAACAACAATAATTTCAAACTGTTTGTTTCATAAACATGATATCCATATTTATTTATAATTTTTGAACCCATGTGTAAAGTAAATCGTCAATCAAATGAGATAAAAAATTATATCGTCTTGTTTTTTTTACAAATAAATTATGAAGATATTTATCCTCATTCTATCATACCCAATCAATTATCAACTGAAAATCGTTGAAAATTCTAAGAAATGTTTGTTTGTGTGTTTTTTCATTTTATGTGAATCAATTTTTATGACCTAAATTTTATAATAAAATTATTTTTTTTATTAGTTATACTCAAAAACACATAAAATGCAACACTAGAATTTTTATACGAATTTCACTACATTAGTGACGTTGTTTTGTCAGTTATTCATCAGAATTCATATTTTTAATGTATCTAAAACATTCAATGTAAACTGAAAAAAAATTGATAATACATCAGAAAATTAATTTATTTTATAATTTTAAATAAGCGTGGAAGTTTCAGGTCGTCGCGTTTGCCTTTTATTTGAGTATACAAATATTTTTTTAATTTTTTAATCTACATATTTTATATTATGTTGAAAGGTGCACCTAAATTTATTATTCAAAATTTTGCAACGCAAATCATTAAATATTACTTATTAAGCAAAATTTTGGGTCAAGGTCTGTATACGACTATATTCAAATTGAAATTTAAAAGCTAAAAATTCAAAAAAACAAAATTTTAAGAGTGAATTAACACAATTTTCAGCACTATAATAGTTTTTTTAATGAAAAATTCGAATACAAAATACAAATTAATTATTTTGAAAAGGTAATACGTTTTTAAAGTAAATCTCCAAATACGAATACAATCACAAAAATTAACTTATTTCCTAAGTATTGGTCTTTTAAGATTCTTGCCTAAAGGGTGTATTAACTACAAATATAATTAATTATATACTAAGTATTACATCCTGGAATATTTCCAATAAATTAATTGTTTAATGAAATATTATATGTATATATTATATTCATAGAATTTAATGAGCTTCCACTCAAAAATACACAATCAAATTCAGGAAATTTCTAATGTAAAATATTTAATATTTTAGTGTATTTCCTGCGTTCATAAAAATATTATTATATTGAATTAATTTTAAATAAAAATGAAATAATTTTTAATAATATACAAAATTGATTATTTACATTATTTAATAAAAATAAAAGTATATATAGCATGACATGATAAGAAACACTGGTTGTTCGTCGTATGAAACCGATATTCTATAAAAAAAAATTGTGTAGTTAAAAAAGAAAATGTTTTATTAATGGGACTATTCATAAAATAAGTCACACTGAGTCGAGTTGATTTTGAGGGGACTGCTCGCCTTCTTTGTCAAGAAGATTACCACTTTAAGAACGAATGGCATATTCTATCGTCACAGAAAATGAATATATAAAGAAAAAATTAAAAGATTAATGAGATTTTTCACATTTTGTCTGAATTGAAAATAATCGGAAATATATATTTTGATTTATTTAAATTTTATCTGTTTTAAATTTTTGAATATGAATGAAAAACTATTTACAAATTTAAAACAAATAGAAATTCGATAAAAATATAATAATTTATTCGAATTGGTTAACAAATAATAAACAAATAATATGTAAAATATATTTTTTTTTTTTATTTGGTATTATTTAAAATATGATGAAACCTTCCATGATAATTTACATGTTCAATATACAAAAATTTATAGTATGAACTATATAAATAAAATACTAAATAATTTTTTTATTATTATTATTTAAAATTATTAAACTACAATCATAAATTATTTATTGCTGAAATCGCAACACACATATTTTATTTAGGTAATATCAATTCAATTAATATTAATTATTTTATAAATGTAATAATTGAATTTATTTTATTTCTATTATATTTTTTTTTTCGTTATTTGTTAATTATTTTGTAAACAATTGAATACAAATTTAAATTATTTATTAACACAGGTTATTTTATACATTTTCACTGAATGTTCAAAGGTATTTTTTCATATCAGGAAATGCAAAAATATTTAATTACTCAAGGTTTTTAGTCTAAATCGAATAAATCTTGAGAAACTTTTTGATTGCTATTCGGTAAGAACTATACGTTATGAAGGGAAATAACGATCATTTAGCACAAATATTCCAAAAATTCTGATAATATTGACACTAAATAAGTTTCAACAAAAATATATTTTAACTGAATATTCACGAGAAATTTGAAGAATAAAAATGGATCCAACATCAATATCGTGTTTTGTTCTCGAAACAATTGAGGCGAAAAATTTGGAGAGCACACGTTAAAACTGTGTAGCATTTAAGGGTTTTTGTAAATATAGAGAAATATCAAAATTTGTGACTCACAAAATAGACCGCATAACAAAACCTTTCTGTAGCTTCTGTGAAATCCCTACCTTTAAATCCTACGTAACGTAGTACTTAAAATTTTGACACACTTAGCAAAAATAAAGAGACATAAAATGTTTTTTGTTTTTTCTATAAAATTTCTGAACAGTATGGTAAAAAATTTAATTTCATAAACTAATTAAAATAATTATACTCTACTTACTTATAAATAATAAAATTTTGCAATAGTTAATTTTACAATTTCATTACAATTTTTTTGAATAATAATAATAGTAATAATTTGTTTACAATTGTAAGCAATTTATTTATAAATGTCGGTTATGAAAACAATCATCAGTTTTAATTTTTATACCTATATATTAATATTTACAACAAAAAAAAAAATTCATTTTTAATTTTTCAATATATAAAATTATTTTATTCAAATAAAGATAAAATTTCATTGTTTAAATACTAAAAACATATGATTGGATATCTTTGATTGAACTATTTTAATCATTTACATTCATAAAATATTCTAAATATTCAGTCAATACAGTAATGAATACATAAAAATATGTATTGTATTTATATATGTGATTTTAGACTAAATTTGAGTTGAAATCAAAACTGTTTATGACCAAATAATTCAAACAAAAGTTTAAAAAAAAGCTTCAAGAGTTGAGTCATGGATTCATTAGACCCAATAGCCGGATTTTACTTATTCACAAATTTAAACTCACTTTTAGGTCTAGAATATGTCATCAAATTTTTCAGTCTTCATTATTGAGGGTGGACGGACGAATATGTGATTGTCTATGCGTTCTATATTTACTACTATTACAAACTAATATACTATGAAATATTCTATACATGTCGTCTATTATAAAAATGACAATTGTGTTTAAACAAAGATTATTACATAATGGGTGGCCTATAGAGTGTTGAAAAATGTATTCTAAAAATTAAAACAAAAATAAAATACTAATATATAAAACAATTAAAAGACTTTACAACTACACCATTACAATAATGATATTATATTATTACAAAATCTTTTATCTTGTGAAACCGGAAAACACTACAAAAATTTATAAAATAAATGACAGCGAATCATACCGTTAAACATTAAAACATTACCAAATAATAAACAATAAAACTATTGTATAGTCTTAGTATTATCTATTTTATTTATTTTTATTACTCATGTAAGAAAATTATTTTAATCACTCATCAAATAAATACCTTCTTCTATTTTTAAATAGTTCCCAAATTACCGACTCTTTGTTTTGTCACTTTATCATAAATTTGTTGTTACTTTAATTGTTTAAAAGGAAGATAATATCGCCTATTCAATTTTTTTTAACGGCAATTTAGTGAGAGATATAAGATAAGATAATAAGCAAGGAACCGCAGATGTGGTTCCTTCTGTTGCCCTTCCTCTTCCTCTTGCATCTTGGGTCCTCTATACCCTTCTTTAGAACACTCCATCACCTACATGCTAGGATGTCATCAGGATTCTCCACTAATTCTCCACCAGAATTGTTCCCATAATGGATGGATCCAGCGTTTCAGATCCAAACATTCTATACACTTTGAAACTTTTTATAGGTGGTATACAGTGAGTGGTATACAAGGCAGGATATATAATTTTTTTTAATTATTTGCAAGTATGTCAAACATTTGTTTAGAAAGGTCTTTGGTAGTCCATTAAACAACACTTAGCAAGGACAATATTGTACTTCATGTACAGACATAGCGTCGAAAATGATTATTTGCTCCTTTAGATTAATCTTGGCTAATATGCGATTACCTACTGTTATTGGATTAAAAAGAGAAATCATATTGTCGAAATTCTAATAAAAGATTTTTACTATTGCTCAGTGTTGTTGAATGATACTAACATTTTTAATAATACTAAAGTACGGGACTTTAAGCCAGCGATCGAAATTCGACTATAATTACTGAAAGGTGAATCTCACTGCCTTTAAACATAACAGTATATATGCGTATCTTTAACCACACACATATATATATATATATATATATATATATATATATATATATATATATATATATATATATATATATATATATATATATATATATATATATATATATATATATATATATATATATATATATATATATATATATATATATATTTGTACTTTGAGTATCTAACAGTAAATTATTTTTAAACTAAACGTATAAAAATGAGTGTAATATGTGCATTCATATTCCACCAGTGATCGATTATAATGAAATTAAACGTAATCTGATTAGTTACAATAGTAATATATGGGCATAGCGTGAATGTCACACAGAAAAGATAAAAATATAGTAGCTGTGTTAACACTCCGTGATTTGTAAAATCAATGTTAGAACGATAAATCACTATAACATAGACTATTGTAAATCGTAAAGAAATATAAATTTTTTTTTGGGGTCAATTTATTATTAATTGCTATATTCATACATATGATATAATACAAACGTTGTTGTTGTTGTAGTATCTAGCCTATTACATCAACAAATTTGTAAAAATAAAATTTATATCCTCTAATACAGTGAAAAAAAAACACCTTCTCTCCGCAAGTGTTTATAAGTACATATATATAAAATACGATATCAGTTTATGTACATAAAATACTGAGTACAAAAAAAATTGGAATAACATAATAAATTAGTAAAAGAAACCTAGAATTGGCTTGGTTAAAAGCGCAATTTTTTGTCATCTTCTAGTAAGATAGATACCGTTACTAATCGTTTATTTATTTTGTGACAATAGGCCGACCGCACTTATTCTAAATTTGCACCAACAATTCACACCAAAATGTGAATTTAGATTCAATAGCATAAGAAAACTTGAAAAATAAATTAAAATTGATTCAAAATAATTAACAAAGAAGTTACAAGCTATTAACGATTATTTTATTTTCTATCGCTTTCTTGAAAACGATGTTTAACATGTAATTTATATGGAGATACAAACAGGTGACGTCATATGTTGCTATTACTCTCTTTGTTTAATAATATCTAACATATTTGTTAAAGATTTAAAAAAATACCTTCAGATTCATACGCCTGAAGTAAAAACGATTTATTTGTAATAAAAAATTTAACCGGTCCTCTTTTGCTTATTAGGAAATTTGAAGAAAATATATATTTTTACACTGGGAATACATACATAATATGCCAGAGTATATTAATTTTAGTCTAAACTTTGTATTGCTAGGAAATATTGACCGCACAAACAAAATTTTGCTAAAGGTATTAATAGAAAAACCTCATTCGTCCATTTCCGGTTGTTAAAAAGAGATAACGAGCTGAAATTTTGGTGATGTATTCTTAACATTAACAGTGAGTTTAAATTTGTGAATAAGAAAAATCGGTCCATTAGGTCCAATGGATCCTTGACCCAAATTTTAAACTATAAAAGATAGAATAACAATTCAAAATGTTTATTTCTTTGAAACAAACAACTTTTGTTTGAAAAATTTGTTTGTAAAATGTTCGGATTCGCCACATCTGACATATTCGTAATTACAATACAAGTTTATATAACTGTATAGTCTGGATTTTTATAGTATGTTATAAATGCTAATTAAAAACAGTCCAAACAATGATATTCAATCATATGTCGAATATCCAAACAATTAACTCTGTTAGTTGTTACTTTAACAACTTTTTTTTTTTTAAATATAAATCAATTTAATTGGAAGCGGAAAAAAAATGCTCGTGTCTTACATATTTTTGTCACATATTCTATATCAGACAGTGTACAAGAAATATTTATATTCACATTAGTAGTAATAGATATTATGAACAGATAATAGTAGAAATATTATGTACTACGTAAACATTAGAAATGAGGTATCTAGGTCATTCGGATCTCCCTACCACACACAACAACAACAACAACATTCATAAATACACACACACATACACACAATAATAATATCTAATAATACTACATAGACCAAGTTACTATTTTACTATTTTATGTATATACAATATATATATAATCCCACTTCTAAACACATATCTCTATAGTATAAAGTAATAGACCGTTTCGCTTACCGCTTACTACACTATGTTGTCTTAACGACTCCGTAACGTCAGCATCGCGACTATCATCGTTCAAGAAATATAATATTATGATAGTTTTTACTTATTTTAATGGTGGGGGGAGTTTTACTATTATAAGCTAAGCAACCATTCACTACTTGTAGTTACCATTAATGTTTTGTATTAGAAATAGAAAATATATATTTTATTTCATATTATTACTGTTACTATAATCATATGATTTATTCTGCTTAATACAGTTTATATTTTATGTATTTCATTGAAATGAAGTTTTAAGATGGCCTTAAGACAAAATCTAAAATGGACTTTTATGTTTAATAATAATTTTCTTAAAATCCTTATATTTTTATTTAAAAAATGCTGAGAAATCGTATTTCGTAATAAAACAATTTTGTAATTTGTACCGCTCGAACAAAATTTTGGTATAGGTGTTCATGGAAACACTTAATTAGTGCATTTCCGACTGTCCGTCGGTTCATCCGTATGCCATCACGATAACTAAAAAACAAAAAGAGATACCGAGATTTTGGTGACGTATTTTAAACATAAAAAGTGAGTTTAAGTTTGTGAATGAGCAAAATGGGTCCAATGGATCTTTGACCCATCTTTTAAACTATCAAACATAGAGAAAAAATACAAAAAATGTTCTTTAAAACAAACAACTTTTGTTTGAAACATTTTGTCGTAGAATGTTTGAATTCTCCACAACTTAGGCTCAAGTTTGGCTAATAAACACATATAGATAATAAAAATACATATTCTAATTATACATGCATTCAAATATAACTGTATAGACTGCATATTTATAGTATTTTATGAATGCTAATTAAAAATAGCCCGAACAATAAAATTGAACCATATTTCGAGTATCTTAACAATTAAATCTGTTAGTTGTTATCTTCATTTATTTCTAATAAATTGAAAATCTAAAGATAAGATGAATATTTTGAATAATGTAGAAAAATTTTAATCAAATTCCTATTTTCGTATGACAAAGCCATCTTCTTCATGGAGAAAATTAACTCCCGAAAATGAGCAAATTGTGCGGGGTTTCTTGTACCCATTTAATCTGTCTACAACTTTTCCCTATTCCATTATCAAAGGTAACGATTTTTAAATTCTAGTAACTTCGTTGAAAAAATTCATGCGAAATTTTTGATACAAATATTTCAAATTTTCTATGAACAAATTCATAAAATTGCACTGTTAGGATAACTTATGTAAATATACGAGAATGGGACCCATTAATGTGTCAATATTAAATTTACAATTTATTAAATAAACATTTTAAATTATTAACAAATAAAAATATGTTAAATAGACTTTGTATAATGTAATATAGAATTTTTATTAAAAACACTATAATTTTTTTTTTTTTTTTTTTTATATTTGTAAATAGCAAAGGTAAGCAGGTTACCTTGACTTAGATAGGAAACAATATTATTTTTTTATTTATTAACAAACTATTCATAGGTTTTTAATAATAGGTATAATAGTAATCATAGCGTAATTCTTTTTATATAACTTAATTTAAAAACTATAAATATTTTAATTTATCTATAAAATAATTCTTGATTTAGGTCCTTTCATTACAGAAATGCATTTTTGTTTTTATATATTCGAAGTAATTTATCAATCAGAAAGATTTTATTTTAAAGAGTAAGTAAATTGATATAGTTAATTTTCATATTACTAGAAGAGAAAAACTCTTAAGAAAATTTGAATTGTATCAGACAAATTTTTAGCATGAATAATTAAATTCCTCAGAAATTAAAAGAACATGCAATCTTAAAAACTAAACGTTTTTTTTTTTAAGCAAAAATTTTTATTATTAGAACAAATCAATTCTGAAATAAAGATTGTCATATTTTGTAGTTTCGGTCTGAATTATATTTTGATCTAACTTTTGATCCATATGACAGACAATATCACGATTCGAAAATTCTTGCTGTATAAACAAAAATTCCTTAATTTAAATGATGACGCAATCTGTGGTATATTTTAAATAGAACACTATGTATATTATTTATATAAATTATTTTATATTTACAATATTATTTAATACCAATTATATAAATTAAAATTAACCTAAATTTTAAGTGAATAACCAAAGTAAATTTTTTTAAATAGAGAGGGGGTGTGTTGTTCTTTTGTTATTATGTTTAGATATGAGTTGAAAGAAATGTATTTTATTTTTGTATTCTTTATTTAACACAAATATTGCTATGTTTTTATGCATTGAATTTTTAATAAGTTTTTTAAACCTTGAATTAAATAAAATGTTTATAATTTAAAAATTATAAAATTAAACAAAAAAAAATCCAAACCATCCCACATCATTTTTATTTCTTGTCAGTGGTGTGTTTTTTATTCTATTATCCTTGGTTTTGATGGACATAATAAAAAAATAGCTATAATCAAAACGATAAAGTACACGGACCCCGGTAATAATTTACATATATTCGATGTTTTTAACGTACAAAAATACATAGTATTAAATGTATATAATACCTATATATAGAAGAAAAATCGATGCTTTTCCGTTCTACCTCCCTTGTTTTTAATTTCCTGCTTTTCCAGTGTATATAATAAAACGTAATTCAAAAAATACAATGAACTCGAATGAAACTTAAGGCTGGTGATACATAAATTCGATACACAACTCAAACTTAATAAAATTAAAAAATCAAAAACTAAAAATTATTTCAAAAGAGAAATTTTTGTATTTTTAATCAAATTGTTGTTACTTTTGAAAGACAGGAGACAAAAAATTAATATCGTACTCGATGCTAAAATGATAGTTAATAAAGAAATTTCACATTTTTATGAAAATTTTGTATGGTCAGTCGTAAAACACTCACAAACATACAATGAAAAAAATAATTATTTTGTAATATTTTGAGCAATCGAAAAGAAAAATATTTCGAGACCTTTTTATCTACAGTATAAAAATTTATTCGTTTCTAGTGAATTACCTGAAGGAAGACTATACGTATTCAATGAACAACTTTATCGACATTCTAATATATCCGGGCATGTGTGAAAGGTATACGATATACTTTATAACTCGAATATTGTATAAAATAAACGATATACACATCATTATATATTTTTAGTATATATGCCCTTGAACTTGAGAAATCGAATAAATTTTTTTCTTTATTTAATAGCTGTTTAATTGAATTCATTTTGCTGTAATTTATTAAAATAAAATAAATTTATTATATATATTTATATTTTAATAATTAATTAAAGAAAAAAATTATTTTTTTTTATAATCATTTCCGCATTTTAATTGATCAAACAGTAAGGTTTAATTTTTGTTATTGTAAAATTTAAAGTTATTAATTATAGCCCATAACAATATTTTCTTATAAATGTAAAAAAATTTGAGATTTTTAGAGAAATCTATTATAATAGCAAGTTGACTTTTAAGTTGAAGTTAAAGCATGTTTGCCTAATACTTGCTTTCAAACGGTTATATAATTTTGTAGATTTTTACATTATCCCACCACGCACTTGAAATTGCACATAACATAATAAATAATTAATTGTTTCGTAAATAATCGAATGCAATCAATTTTTAAAAATAGAATAACTGAAATGGAATTGTTTTTATAAATAACAAATTTATGAGTAGCATTTATATTTTAATAACAGAAAACGCATGAGTGTGCAAGCAAGCTATTAATAATTATTAACTTATTTTAATTTTAAAGAAAATTGCAATCATTTACGCTTCCCAATATAAAACATGCATGCATAGGTAGTAATACAAAAACCATTCACAGTATACACAATTCCGATTAAGATGATCCGTGTAATTTATCCGTTATAATTACTATCAATGCTTCTAACATAGTAATAAAAACTAAAATTTTTGAAAAATTATAAATAAACCTTGCGTTTAATTTAATTCGTAAAATTTTTCATGAATGAAACGATGCAAATATTTTTAACTATTTAGTTAGTTGCAATCTTTTTAATTAGTTAGTTGCCAAAAAATCAGGACAATATAAGGTTAAAGTCATAGTAACAGAGATGTGAATGAATTAACCTAAAATTAGAAAATTAATTTCTTACCGAACTTTGAATGAATATTAGAATTTTTACTTAAAATGATCATCTTATTTGGTATTTACCTTAATATGTTTTAAGAAATTTAATATATAATTTATATTTTTTTAATTTAAAATGTGTGAGCAAATATTATTATCAAAATGTGTAAGGTATTTTAATACATATATATACAACGCAATGCAATAATTATTTATGGATATGCAATAGTATTTATCTCGCATGTATTTTAGTATTAGTAATTAATTTGCGTAAAATTAACATGCAGTATTGGGCATTAACTTCTGAGTTTAGATCAATAACTTTCTGATGAACTAAGATAATTATTTTAGTGATTATTTCTATTTTAATTACATTTTGCGAAAAATATTATTTATAAGAAAATTAAAAAAGGAAAATTACCGAATTTATTTATAGAAATTATAATCAGAGAAATGTTTATATTTAACAAATTTATTTATGATAAATTTTATTTATTTATGGGATCGAGGCCAGATTCACTATCCATTTGTAAGTTATTTACATGAATATCATGCATTTTTTTCTTGCAATTTTCGGGAATAAAAACTAACTCTCGATCTCGGAAATTAAAAAAAAAAAGTATTTCACAATTATAAAAACACGTGTATTCAGCATAATATTATGCTAAGAGTATTTAAATTATTATTTAATCAAAATTGACTCAACACGTGAGTGTAGCAACACATTTTTTTTTTTTTAATTTAATGATTTTTAGATTTTTAGTTAGTTTATAAATTGATTTTCACATTACACTTCCTTTATCCGTACTATTTTAAAAAAGCTATGAAAATACCCAATATGTAACAAAATTATATCATTAATGTGGGTTTATTAAAAAAAGACTGTAGTTACTTTACTGAAACGATACAAAACATATCATAATTGGTTTGTGATTGAAATGAATTAAATGATTCAAATTAATGTTTATTTTAATGTAAGCTAAAATGAATAAAGAGCTTAAAATAAATCGAAAACATAGAAATTTTCAATAAAATTCAAGGAATTTTCTAGAAATACCAGAAAATTAATTTACTAAACTATCAATGCCAGATCAAATTTGTGGAAATAATCGTCAATGATATAAACTAGTGAATATTGTCGAATTTAATAATACTAAATTCTATGAAGGATAATTTTCTACATGGAATTAATCAATTTTGATCATATTTAATAATCAAATTTTTCATATTACTAAAGCTATCTTCAAATTTTGAAATTAAATAATGTCATTATTCCATCAAAATAAAAATGTTTTTTTTTATCTCGAAATTTAATGTTTATTGTTTTAGTTTAAAAAGATTCTTATTGTTCAAAATAATAACTTGTGAACGGAAATAATTTATTCGAATTTATTATTGTTATTCAAAAGACAAACAAAATGTATTCACGGTTTTGAAAGAAGAATAAAAAAAATTAACTAGCGGACGGAATATATATCAGATAAGTATTGTTTTTTTTATCATTATTAATAAACAGAGCAAAAAGATATCCAAAATAGTTGAGTGGAATAAAGATACATGGTATGCATTTAATAAGACAGGGGTGGATATAGGATACATTTATAGGCTCAACGAAGTAGTTAATAACGATTATAAATGACTATATATATATGTGTATCTCTTATTTCTCACATATGAAGATGATGTTATTATGTAAAGGGGTCGGCCGATTATCATGATTATTATTATGCTTTGAAGTATGATATTATGACGTTTTACGATGACCAGCATAAAACATAAATATATATATATATATATATATATATATATATATATATTATTTAATTTATTTTATAGTTGACTTCACAATTTTTTTTTTCGTAATTTCATTTAGTAAAGAATGAATCGTGGCCACAAAGATTTAAACTACTGTTCATTGTTTTATTTTGGAGAAGTGAAATCAAAACAATTCTTCTAGAGTTAATAATAACGTATTTAGATTTTAAAATTATTATTATAAAAATGAAAATAATTTAATAATTGTCCAGCGTTTGTACTTTTTTATCATGAAATTATTCTATTGATTGGGAACAGAAATGATGCTAGTGAAAAAACCATATTGATATGGAATATCGCTTCAAGAATGATATGAAATTATGGTGATGAATTTAATTCCATTTGCCTATTAACATGACGGAACTCGAAAAATATGATTTAAATTAAACAAAATGGTAGATGAAGTGGGAACATATATACATTTCAAAAAAATATTGTCGGAAAAGGTAAAAGGTAGCTTTACAAAATTTTTATGTGGACAATAATATATGATAATTTTTTTAATAAATATAAATAGCTTGATTACAATAACGCATGTACAAAGCAACTAACGCATGTTATACTCGACTTACATAATTTGTTAGTATAATAGTTTTAGTCTATGATTTGTAACGCTAGAATACATTAACCTCATAAACAAAATGTTAGTATAGATGTTCATAGAATCACCTAATTAGTCCATTTTCGTATCTTCATCACAAAGAAAACTGAACAATGAAAATAGATATTGAGTTAAATCGATTTATTGAGTCCAGTGCGTTTAGAAATCAAGTTTTGAAAAGAAATTTTAAAGATCAGAAATGTTTGTTTTTTTTTTAATAATAAATCTTGTTTGACAGATCTTAGGTTTGCCAAAAAAGATACAACCAGAAAAAAAACGCAAATGAAAAAATTCCAAAAAAAAAAACGGATTTAAAAAATAACATTTAAATTATGTTTTTATATTTGGTTATTATGGTAGTTAGTTAGTCGTCAGTAAATATTATATAAAATCAGTGATGCAGACATAAAAGAATACCCGGAAATTGTCTACACAACAACAAACATCTATACACACGCACGCATTGATAATAATAACATTTATATTATGTTTATTTGAGATCCACAATGCTTGTTGTCTGGAATGATGTGGAGTGCGCAAACGTTGAACAACAACAGAAAAAAAAAATACAGAAAACTGATGATAATAGGATATATTATTTAAAATGTGATACTATAATGGAATATTTTAACCCAGACATACATTTTTATCTGTTCATATATTTATTACACAATAGTATGCTTATTTATAATTACGACATAGGGAAAAACACGTTGAAAATTCAATAAACATAATATATCATATTATTTATATTTTTTATTATTAATTATTATATGTACATCAACTTATTTTATAGACCAAAAGGGCACCGTAATAAAAGAAATCGGAAAAGAAAATATCTATATAGATAGTAGAAATGCATGATGTAAGCCATTTTACGAAATGTTTCAAACAAAAGTTGTTTGTTTCAAAAAAAATACAAATTTTTTTTGTATTTGAACTTTGCGAAGACAGTCGGAAATGAACTAATTAGGTGATTCTATGAACAACAAATACCATAATTTTGTTTGCGCGGTCAATATAAAGTTGCATTACAAACTTTAGAGTAAAATTAATTATACTCTACATATTATGTATGTAGAGTATCAATAAAAACATAACCAATCAGTTAACTTCTTTAAATTAAGCCAATCGATTACTAAACATTTTAATTTAAAACGTCATATTCTACAACGTTTGGGTGAAAGGCCAAAGAACATTCAAGAAAACTACAAACGAGTAAATACACATTTATTTATAATTACTAGAACTGTTTTAGAACTTTAGTTTGAAACTATAAGTTGTTTTAGATAAGAAAATCCGTAGTTATATTTAGATAAATCTAAAAATAAATGTGTTTGAAATTTATACAAGAAATATTGATTCAATTGTTACCATTAATAACGCCATACGGATGTATATTGTGGTCATGAAATTTTAGATAAATTTGAACTAAAACAAAATTGGCCTGTATTAATAAAATCAGTAATTACAGAGCTAGATAAATTCAAATTTTGCATCCATTTAAGGGGACATAGTTCATCACTGTTCAAATTCAACAAAAATCTTGTTTTCTGTTGAAGTTATACTTCTTTAAGCGCGGTATGAAAAAATAAGTTAATGTTTAAGATGCGCGCGCATCATCGTCACACAAAATTCACAGGTTAAAGCAGTTGTTATGATTTATGTTAAACTGAGCTTTATTGACTGTGTTGACTATCTGTATCCAGTTACTTTTATTATTTTATTGAAATTAATTATTTGCATGCAATTAAAAATTGTTTTTTAACTGTGCCAAAGAAGTATAACTTCAAACGCGAGTACATAAGTATACGTACCCATTTTTCTGTCCTTGTAATAGACATAAGGTAAATTTTTGGAAGAAAAATATCGAAAAGTATGGTAAGAATGAACCTTGATAAAAACTATTTAATTAATAAAATATTTTGGTTGATAAGAATTTGACAAGGTTGACATCATTGAATCAAAAAAGGTACAGTAAATAATTTTTAAAATTTTATTTTAATTTGTAAATCAGCTTTATACAAAAGAATCCTTTGGAAATTTTATTTTACTAAGAAATTAAACGAACGTGACTTTAACTCAATTCAATGGTCAGCTGATACGAACTTAAATAATTATTACTTAATATACAATTACATTTAAAAGTACAAAAAAAAAAAACATGAACATATTCATTTAAACGAAATAGCTATAAAATTTATTTATTTAACATTTTTTTTTTCAAACAATAATATTTTTTTAATGAAACGTGAATAAATTTTGTACATGTTTCAAATTAAATTATACAACATTCGACGACAAATATTAACCTTTTAGCCTTGAAAAAAAAATTAATACATGGAAAACATGTAAGAAGTCGTTTTTATTTTCATAACACGGAAGTTGAATTGTAGTATTTTTATTTGAAAAAAAAAAGTGTTAAATACGTTAATTATTTATTTAAATTTTTTTGAATTCTAAAAAATTTCGATTATAATCCAGAGATTATAATTCATTATATTTTGATATACACTTCTCTTGTATTAAGAGAAAGTATCGAAGAGAAAATATTTCAAGTGATATCAAATTTGATTAAGGAATTTAAAATGAGTTGATATATCCCTGCGCCGACACCAATAATAGACATTATATTTTCAACCCGGCTTTACAAATGAACTGAATACAAACGAAATCTAAATTTGTTTTCGAGAAAGGTAAAATATGTAGGAATTATTTTCACACCGATAAAATTAGAATATTTTCATTGAAATACGTTTAACCAACTTTTTGTAAAATAGCTACCATGAAGTTTAAATAAAACGAAACAATATCGAATTTTCTATAGTGTTACTTTTTCTAACAGTGCACAGAAATTGTTATATTTCGTGGAATAAATACATTTAGAAATATATTACACTGTTGGTTACATACCTAGAAAACAGAACATTATTTCATTTCCTAGAAAACTATAATAATCATTTATTATACATTCGAAAAGGGTTATACAGTTGTATAATGTAGGAGGTAATAATTGTTTTTCAGAAATGTTACCCAACTAAAGCGTCTAAATAGATTACATGCTATCAGCTTTTTCTCGGGAAAATCAGACAGTTTGTATCAGTGAAATAATGTATGGTATAATTATATAACCTTTTATCAAATAAATCATTTGGTATTATATTGAAATTTTATTTTTGAATTAGGTAATTGAAATTTGAGCATTTCATTTAAATTTGAAGCATTTTTAAAGCACTTATATTCTTTTTTTACTAAATTAACAGTTCAAAGATCAAAGTAAATCATGCAGTATGTTTAGGATTACACCAAGTTCAAAGCTATGTTCACATTGACCAAGTAATTTAGTCAAGAAGCAAGTAGTTTAGTTACTTGACGTGTGTGAACAGTAACATTTTAGTCAAGTGTTTAGTAAAGTTGTTTAGTCAAGTAGTTTAGTACAATTCTATTTTTTGTGCGCAAGTAGTACCCCCACCAGTCTTCAATCATCAACATACAATAATAAACAAATGAAGGAATCTGTTTGACATTTAATTGATGCTCCAGTCATAGTCATATAATATAAACAGATTTGTGATATGAAATTATATTACATGACTGCGACTGTTTATAAAGTTTTAATAAATTGCGTGTTATTTGACTAAATTATCAAATTATAAGTGTGAACGATTTTTGATCAAGTGTTAAGTGTTTAGAACTAAACTACTTACTACTTGACTAAATTACTTGATCAATATGAAGACTTTTTAATTTTTAACACACAAATCTTGACTAAAAAACTTTCTTTTAAGTATTGATAATGGGGTGATCGTAAACCTTTTTTGTTCTATCTAGTCCTAAAGTAGAAAATAACATATTCCAACAATAATAATTTTAATATATTCAAATAAACAGAAAGGGTTGATGAAAAAAAAAAGAAAGCCAAACAAAAAAACATAGGTATTTCAACACCACCCACAGTGAATTAGAAAAAAATATATATCTTACCCCTTACTTAGACACAATTTACCCAAGACAAAAACAACACATCAGTAAAAAGTCAAAATCAATGCAGAGGGCAAACGAAACATAAGAAATACTTAAAATGCATATCATAGAAGAATATGTATATAAAAAAACAAAACAATAACAAATGAAAAGAGATATTATAAAAATAGACAAAGATATAAATTCTAAACAACATTAGAATTAGAAATGCAATAGTTGTATCTGTCTATTTATGTGTGTGTGTATGTTTATCTATGTGTATTGCATTAGATGAGAGTAGGTCAGGGACATTTAATATATGCCTCTTTATTTAATATACATATACATTAATTGATGTTAAATAAAGATGGATGATTTTTATAAAATATATATATATTTAGTTTTTTATACATTTTGTGGTATTTCTTGTGAATAGTTTTTCTGATCTATGAGATAGTTAATTCATTTTATCTAATAGAAAAAATTATGTGTGTGTATTACTATGAATAGACAAAGATACAAATATAGATAGATATACATGGATAGGGTATTTATATGTGTGTAATGTAGACAACCTGTCTCATTCGTATTAAAGAATTAATTATTGTGAAATAATTTATTATTTTATTAATACAGTTTTTTTCTTCTTTTACTAATTTTAATTATTAACTTGTTGAGGTAGTTAGTTCAATATTAAAGGATAATTGGGGAAATTTGTTTAAAATTTAGTTTTCAGTAAAATTATCAACACAAAATTTTCTTTTGTGGTTTCGCAAATAATTTTTAAATAAATATTTCTTAATCACAAATTGATATCTATTTTTATGAAAGCCAACCATTAATAATACAATTGTATCATCAAAAATTCAATTGTGTCATTCAAAATAAATTAGAAAAAAAAATAAAAAATTAATAAATTTTACATAATTTTGAGCATCTACTGACAATTATCAGACTTAAAAATGTAATTATGTAAAAACATTCAAATGGAATGAAATGGGACATAAGCCATGGAATTAACATTTGATAGAATAAGGAACAATTAAAAAGAGAACATTAATGTTTAAATTATCCTCATGCAAAGACGTTTATAGTACACACTTATTCATAAAAAGTGCAACAAACAATCATATAGCTGCGCAAAAAACGTATGCACCATAGTTATTTTTTTTTTCAATCTTAACAGCTTCCCGATTTCAGACTCAAATACATAAAATATTCGATTTTTCTTATTCGAGTTGAATAAAAAATATTTATTAGAAGCAAAGTATGAACGAAATAAATCTTATACGAATATTTATCATAGTAAAGTATAAAGTATATAAATATTATATGAGCTTTTTATTTCATAAGGTATTCGTGTTTATAGCTTTGTACGAAAAATCAATGATTTTTAATGTACGGTTAGTTACAGAAAACAATAGGATTAATCCTTTTATAAGTTTAAATTTGTATATTATTGATTTTATAACGGGTATTTTTTGGTCATCAAGTACTGAAAACGATGCTAGTTCCGTTTGTTTCAATAAAAGACCATAGACGATGGATTTTAATGTGATATTATGATTAAAACAGACAGGTGTTACACAGATGAAACCCGCATGATCCATGATTATAATCAAAAGATTTTTTTTTTTTTTTAATTTTTTATTAAATTTTGAAATGTGTCTCTCTATTAGTTTATTTTTAAAACTCCAGCTGACGTTATTTTTGTTATTTATAGGTTAATATAATTAAATTAAAATCCTGGAAAAATGTTAAAGATGAAATGGATTCTAGTTTTTTATTTACTTTGTGAAAGTCTTTATAAAATCAATTTAAGCTTCTGATTTGTAAATGAAATTTAATATTTTTGAGCTTATTAAAAAAAAGAGCTCTTTTAAGGTGTATTTAATTTTACAAAAAAAAGTAAAACAATTTTTTGTGTCTAAATTCGTAGAACATCTTTCACCAAAACTTTTCTAACGCATGGTTCTTTAGATGGATCTTTAACGCAACCTAGAATGTCCATCGGATGCTAATAGTAGCCAATTTTCTTGTGAAAATATTACTAAACGAATTAAAGAATGCGTTGTTACAATTTCAAGGCTATGCGGATAAAAATTCCTCTGATCAAGCCATTATATATTATAAATATTGATTCTAAGAAATACTCAATATTTAAAATTTATTATTGAATAAAATTATATGAAAACAATAATATTTTGATTTAGTATAATTATGATTATACATTAAAATACGTATTTTAAAAATTTGAGGTATCATTCTGCATTTTATAAAGACGACAAAATTTTTTCTAAGATTGGAACATTTTTTTGTGAATCAATGTGTGTTGCACAATTTTATTATCATCGCATCAAAAATGACAATTTATGAATAAATTATAAATTCAATGTTAAATTATGTATGCTCTAAATATTTTAAAAATTTTGCTTTTTTTTATGGAACATTTATATTTTCATTGTTCATTGATTTGGTACGCATAATGTCTGTCGTTTTAAAGAGAAAAGATTATAGCAAAAAGAAAAAAATGCAACAATTTTTATAAAATTAGGGAAAAATAAATATTTTTTAAATACAATAAAAGAATAACAAATTTTATTGTGGTATTTAAATTGCGTTATTAAATTTCCCTGCGCCGACACCAATAAAACACATTTTTTTAAACTATGCTTCCCTGCGCCAACACCAATAAATGATATTTTTTTTAAACCAGACTTGTACCTTGAACACAATCGAAATCTAAACTTTGTAGAAGAAATATGACAACTTTATTTCAATAAATTGATCAAAAATACATTTTTTTCTAAAAAAAAACCCAATTTCCGTCTATAACTGTTTAAAGTAATAAAAAGACCCAAATATCTATAATTACATGAAACATACCGGCATATACAATAAAAAATGATCCATTTTTTATTTAAATTAAAGAAGATGAAAAAACGACGACCTAACAAAAAGATCTATCATCCCATCCGCATTGATGTAATAAAAAAAATTAAAATATTTAAAAAAAATCTCTCTAAAGGGGGTGGGTGTTTGAATTTTTGTTTTATAAAAAATGTTTTTTATAATCATTCGATCGATGTACAACTGACCTATTTTTTTTTTTCAAAAAAGGTATATTTAAGGCATAGATGGATGCACCGTTATTATATTATGAGGGTTGAATTAAAAAAATACAACGGTATACTCAGGTTATTTTTTTTTTCCAGAGGGTTTCTCGACCATAAAAAAAACACACATACACAAAAAATCTTCTTATATTGGTAAATCTTTACCCATCTGTCATATATAAACTTTTAACAAAGAAGGAAGAGACATGTATTAATTTATTATACTATTTATATATGCTATCCTTGTTTACAACGATTTGTATGGTTTCTAATCAATTATTTTAATTAGTTGTTCATAAAAAAAAAAAAATATTCAAAAAAATAAATTTTTGTTATCAATTTTAATAAGCTGTGTGTATTATCGAACAGGAAATTTAGAAATTTATTTTAGATATGGTTGGTTACATATGACCCGTTAAAGATCTGTCATCGGAAATCAATAGTGGAGATAACACATATTAGTTATTATATTAAAACGCTTATGATATTAAGATACAGAGCTATGAATAATATTAATATTTCGGTCTTTGACTTGATGTATTTTCAAATTAAACTGTTCCGAAAACGTATAATTTTTATGTATTATGTTTACTTTTTCCCTTCAGCTTAATAAGTGAAGTATATTCTTCGAAATCAATCAATTTGGAAGGCGTAAATTTTCAACGCTACAGCAAACTTCAAAAAGAAATTCAATAAATCGATATAGATGGGTTTTTGAAAGAGACTTCTATAATAAAAACAATGTAATTTTTTTTTTCAATTTTAGCGCGTAAATAATATCATCCAAATATTATGAAATTTTGTATACACAAACTTTGGACATGCCGAAAAGTATTCCCCGAAAATATTCTTCTTCTTAAAATGTAAATTCAAAATTATATTTTTTCCCATAAAACTCTTTGACACGCCCTTTGTTTTCATGTCAAGTTTGTGAACAACCAAATATCATAACATTTGAATAATTATTTTTTGAGTTATT
Source organism: Chrysopa pallens (assembly GCA_020423425.1). NCBI lineage: Eukaryota > Metazoa > Arthropoda > Insecta > Neuroptera > Chrysopidae > Chrysopa > Chrysopa pallens. The sequence continues at coordinate 31,787,675 of CM035592.1, read as the reverse complement.
TGTGCGTGACAATTGAAACAATTAGAATGGGTATAACTTTTCGTAGCTCATAATATCCAATTTATTCTTAGCCATTACTTTTAACTGACATTTGTTAAAAGAACAGTACTGTATAAGGATACAAATTTACATCCAAATTTTTTGAAACCTACTCGACAGGACACTCATAATTATTTTATCAACCAGTTCTCTAAATCAATAAAAATCTGTATCTATCATGATAAAATAGTTAAAGTACATTTTGATTTCTTATCTTATATCCAATTTTGAATAATTATTCAAAAATATTATCTACATTTCAGAACATTCTATTATATCCTTACGCCGAGTCTATAAGCATCGTGTATAAAATTATTTTCTTTTGTTGCTATGGTTACGAAAAAATGTGAAGTATCTATCACATGATATACTAAGTCTTTGAAAGGTTAATATAATAAATATTTATATTTGCAATTTAAATAATAAGATTGTTTTTTGTAATTATTAAATAATTTTTGTTTGACACTTACTATACAATTTATATGTAAACAATTGAATAATAATTATATTCTTTTTAAATATGTATGTTTTATTGCAAATTTTAGGTACTCGAGGCGCATCAATCGATTAAGAAGCCTCTTCACGGTACGAATACTGGTATATATTTGTTTAACGAATCAATGCGTTAAAAAGAAATTTTCACGATATTCAAGCAAATTTAACATGCTAAAATTTGCTTTTCATTTACCCACAGAATTATATCTCAACTCGGAGTTTAAGATGTCATAATAAAGCATAATAATATTCTTTTTCATCCGTTTGTTAAAGGCTAGTAAATTGTTTAATGTAAAAATAAATTAACTCAATCAAATTTTCTATGACGATAGGATAATTTAGAATAAGTAGGTAATCAAACTTGTCTGTATGAAACAGGCATTATAATGTTTAAATAAATCTACCGTAAAGTAATAAAAAATTATTTATTTATTGAAGGAGTATGTAACAGGTAGCTGTTATCGTGGTTAAAAACATGGGCGTATATAATCTACCCTTAAAAATATTATCATATGTCTACTATATATACAGTGCTTGCTGGGCTGTTATGTACACATACCAGAAGAAGATCTTTGTAAGGGATGTTTGAACTCTCTTAAAAATATATAATGTTATTTACAAAAGGTACAGTTAGATTTCACTCTAAAACTGTTATTTTATCTTCTCAAAAATTATATGACCTACATATTTTATGATAGGGTATATGTTTTCAAAAATTTTACACAAAAACCAAAACCGTATGTTTTATGGGCTATAAAATATACCGTACCTTTTTTATTTTCTAGAAATTTGAATATTTGTAACTGTAGACAGAATTTTTGTTGTATCAATTTGATTTTAAAGAGTTCCGGATGATAAGACATTAAAAAAATATTTATCTTTCATTTATCGTAAATTTAATTACAAAATTTATACAGTATGCTTATTGTGAATTTAATTATAATTGAGATAAAAATTTATTATGTAACCGATATTTACGTGTAATAAAAATCTTGAACTTAAATCAATTCAAGTTTTTTTTTTTTTAAACATTCGAAATAATTATGACGCACCGATTTCGGATTTAGCATAAAAATTACTATTGAAAATACTAATAAATTGATTAAATCCTGTCTTTTATTTGGGAAAAAAATAGAAACTCTGAAGGTGGGTTTTTACTAATAGAAAATTTTCTTCGAGGTTGTTACGCAAAAATTATTTTTTAAGGATTAATTGACAGAAAAAAGGGTCGTTATAGTAAAAAAAATCCACTAAACAAGACAATCGTGTTTCTTTGTCGTTTAATCTATCACCATAATATCTTAAGACCAGAAAGATTAAATAAGAAAGGTTAAATAACTTTGTTGGACATCTTCAAGAATTAAGAGAAAATTATAATTTCTCAAATGAGTAACATGGGTAGCATCATAAATTGCACAAAAATCAATCTTTAAATAGGAGATCAAGACAAAAATATTTGAAAATCAAAAAACTTATGCTTGAAACATTTTTTTTCTTGACTTAACAATAGAGTTGACATTTATGCTGAAAATTACCGGCCGGTAATTTTATGTTTAAGTTACCGGCATAATAATAATAATATTATTCTACACTATGCCATAACACAAATAAAAGTTTTCTAAAATTTAACAATTATAATATATTAATATTATAATGATGCATATACAAGGCATTTAAACAATTAGATTATTATATATTTTCTATATTATTGTATTTGGAAATTTAATGTGAAAATTAGACATATTATAATTTTAAATAAACACTCTGTATACAATTACACAAAAAAAAAAAAAAAAATAGGAAAAATCTTGACTTTGAAAATAAAAATTTTTTTTAATGTATTTTAAATTTGAAGGACACATAAATTTTAAAAATATAATCTCAATATAGAAACAAATTTAATTTATATATATATATATATATATTTTTTTTTTTTTTTCAAAATCAAAATTAAAGACAGTATAGCCAAAAAATCACTTACAATAACGTTTCATAATACGTTTCTTATACGCTTTACAATCCCCATTTTCCAATGGTGACAATCGTCCACCGGAAGAATCATCACTTTCCGTACCAGAATCTCCGGGTCGCCTCGTCGATGGATGATGATACCTAATGATCAACGGTGGTGACGAGGATGTTCGATGTACACTTAAATCTAATGGTAATTCATCATCCTCATTCTCCACACCATGATCGTCCTCATCAAAATCTTTTTCCGATTTCACTAAAATCATTTCTTGATCATTTTTCACAAGTTCAGTTTTAATCATTAACGGGGTAGTTATTGGTACCCCGGGTGATTGCGGTGGTACTTCATCTTCTTCAATTGTTGGCGAATTCACAAGACTACGCGGTGGTGACATTGTACCCAAATAACCACGTAATTTTGATTCCACTGATGAATGTTGTAAAATCATCATATTTTCAATCAAATTTAACACATTATTTCACAGTAAAAATTTTTTTTTTCAAAAATCACCACTACACAAAAAAAAATTTAATTTTCACTTAATTGTTTCAACAATGTCACTAAATTGTTTTAGATTTTTTTTTTTTTATTCAAAACTAAGCACACTTTAATAGTATTTTGAATTGATGGATGGTAAATGTAATGTTTGTTTATTTATTTTTGAATATTGAGAGTGAAATTAAAATACACGTCTTGAATCGTAGTGTTACAGTCACGGACTGAATTTACTACACTACTAATACTGAACACAACAGTGAGTGTTCTATGTTCATATAGCGGACTTGAATTATGTCCTACTGACTCATATAGACATCATACAACAGTACTTACATTATAATACGCGTTATGGTACGCACATGCACCACACGATTTTATATACATAACATATACTACTATGATACCGAATCACAACTTCGTATCATATCGTATACATTCGTATTTAAGCTCACTTTCATTTGAAAAACGAATGTTATAGTTATAATAATGTTATACTATGCATGTATGTATGTGTGTTAACAAGCGACCGACTCCGACGATCATCTCAACACAACCTAAACCAATACGATATAGGTATTAGGTATACTACACATATACACACAGATTGGTGATATGTCTCGATGTGTTAACAGCAGACTGGCAAACTTGGTGTATGTATGTATATTACCACTGATGTGGTGGTGTCTGGTTCACTCTTTGCTTGGAAAATCTAATACATATTGTGTATTTGTATATAAACACTTTTATTCACTGTCTCTTTTTCCTTTCTCTTGGTTGACGCGTCTCACATTTATCGTCCGTTGTTCGTTCTTCGATTGTGCTTCGTCGTGTGATGGTGCGTTGCTACATGATGAGAGGTTTTCATCATCTATCATTCTCAACACTATGTCTAATAGGCTATGTAATAGATGCTGGAGCTTTTTTTTTACACGTTTCTACGTGCGTTTTGTTTTTGTTTTCTTTTTAATATCATTTATGTTAGGTTAGGTTCAGATTATTTATACTCTTATTGTTTTGAATATATTGATTGTTGAAAACTTAGATTTTTTTAGGCTTTTATTATTTTTTTCGTAGTATGCTACTAAATATAATTTATATGGAATATGGATTACATTTGGATAGATAATACTCGTATATTTACAAAATGTTTTAAACAAGCGAAAAAAATTAGCATTTCAATTTAAAAATCAGAAAACTTCAAAGGCCTTTCTTTTCTACCTAAAATTTAATTTTCTAAAAACCATAAAAAGAGAGAGGTTTTCAAAAAAAGACTGAAAAAGGGGTCAAAAAAAAACATCGTATACGAGATACAGACAGAGAACTATTTAAGAATGTATATGTATTTTTTAATATTGCTTAAAATCGTATTTAGACGATATGTCGAACCGATTTTAAGCAATATTTCGGGAACTAACCATCAAATTATTGAATTGGCGTTATTATTTTATTTTCGTTCACCTATTATTTTTAAATTAGCCTTGAAATTTCAAAAATATAAAAACAAAATTTTTTATTGATGATTTTAACAATTTTTAAATGCAGTAAGGTAAGTTTTCTAATCTTCAGGGTAAGTATTTCCGAGGAAACGGGAAAAACAAACTTTGTGCCAAATTAATATGATTAGACGATAATTTATGATTATTTTTGTTATAAATAATATGCGGTCGTTGCAGAAACTGCAATTAAATTAACAGTGATTAAAGTTCATTTAGAGATTATGCCAAAATACTGGTGACAATTTTTTTAAATTTATAATATTTTTTACCAATTTCAATAAATGAGGAGGTTATCAATTCGTCTGTTTATATGTTTTTTTTTTTACATATTTGTTTACTTATAACTAATTTCTTCATAGACCGATTCAAAGTGATCCCATAGCTTCAAAGTGATCCCATACCAATTTGATAAATAAACTCTAGCCCAAAGAGGATAGAAGTGTCAAAAGAACTTTTTGGTGATTATTTTTTTTTTGTGATTACAACATTTAAAATTAAAACAGTAAACATTTTTCAGAAAATGAACTAATAAGTTAAAAATAATTTTAATGTAAAACTTCTATAAATCCTTTCCTTGTGATCAATTACCATTCGAAGTCGCCTATATCAGTTACTTAGCTACAAATGACTTCGAAATTGATGAAAAATGACTTGGAAAGGTAGTTGGCCAGAAGGTAACCATTTAAAATATTGTTAATTTTAAAATTTTTTTAATTTTTAATTCTTAGTTATTTAACCTCGATATTTAATCTCTTAAAATCATTAAAAACTGCGTAAGTCCATAAAAATTGCTTATAGCTGCAAGATAAACATTTATAGTAAAAAAAAAAAAACAAAAAATATCAATGAAATTTTGTAGACTCATTGATTTTATTTTCATAAATATGAATTAATGTTTGAGTATTTTGAAAATTTATAGATTCACATGAAAGGCCACGTGAATATTTTTAAATTTAATTATCCAAATCATCAGTTTTTGTTTGTTTGAGGTGTTTTTTTGTTGTTGTAGTATTCTAAGTAAGCATTTTATTATTTCAGTGTACTTCACCAGATAGGAAGTAAAAAATTTGTTAAATATCAGCATTAATCTGTGTGGATGAATCTACACGTTTTTTTTTCTATAATTTCATGTTGAATATATGTATAGTTAATATTTCAAAAATAAAAATTTTGTCTTACAAGTGCAGCATAACAAAACAAATTCTCTTTATAAAAAGATCAATTTTGTAATTGTAATTTATAAAGACTTTTTCCCCTCAATCAGCTTCATTCTTTATTTTAAAATGAAGCATAGAGATCAAGCTTTAATTTGATAGGATAAATTTGGAGTGAGATTTTCAACAACTAATAAACTTTTGTAAAAAATTGAAATGTATCTTTTGTTATAGTCAGTTCCGCTTGTCTTACGTTGTCCCCTATCCGTACCATGCAAAGTACGTAGAAGGAACTTCTTAATCGATTGAAGCGCTACGAGTGTCTGATATTTGTAATAAATAATTCACATTCTCTAAAATATAATTATTTGTTCAATTGTTTGTATTTAAATTTTATAGCAAATGTAAAACAAAAATTATTGAATAATTACAAAAAATGACATTTAATTGTAGTTATTGGACTGAAAATTGTAGAATAATTTAAGAAATTGCATTAGTAATTGTTTTTAATTGCAAAAATAATTATGCTTATAAGTTTGTTAATAAATTTTGAGAAATTAGTTAAATCATATACCATTCACAGGATTATATATCATTGATTGATTGATAAAGTAATATTCGTTACCATAGCAACGACAGTAAGTAATTTGGTAACTGTCCCGAACCAACTCTCTCCTAAAAATATTTTGCCACAACGAAGGATGCTTTATCATAATTTTTTTATTGCCACTTTATCTATTTTTCCACTTTCTGGTTCCAAATTTGTGTCAATTTTCATTTTTGTCTAAAATATTTAGTTTTGAATTTTTCTATTACCATTACGAGGGATTATTCACAGCTGTTATTGACATAAAGGAGTGTGCTTCAAACAAGCTGTTGACTAAAATTACATGTAATATACATTGAATTTCGTTAAATTTTTGCGCACAAATAACTCATAAATGTTCACATGAAAACGGTCGTTTACTCGGAAAAAAATTTAAAGGTTATATTCAAAGTTCGATATTATATTTAAAAATGTTATTGCGAGTTAATATTTCGGCAAGCCTTCCGTTTTCATGTCAATATTGTGTATACTAGATTTCAAATTATTTTTTGAATTATTTGGGTGCGAAAATTGAAAGATTTTATTTACATAATGGAGGGTGCTTCAGTATTATGTGTCAATCCCCCTTAATTTTAATTATAATTACAAAAGACATAATTGTAAATGCATACATATACAGATAAGTGTATCTGTGATACGAATTGATATAAAATTGCGTGTATAAAAAATTAAAAGTGAAAAATATTGAAAGCAAATTATCACGTTTTGAAAATAAAAAATAATTTTTACTCTTCCAGTAAAATCATATAGAAATATGTTTCTGCTATTTACACTTTTTAAAAAGTGAGATTGTAAACAATTTATTTTTCTCTTTCATTTTATGAATTTTTTTGTATCATGCGTTTGTTTTTTTATAATTTAAGGCTATATGCGTTTGTTAGCGTGTTATTTGAAATATTTTGATACGATTGAATTTAGAAAATGCTAATTTTTTCATCAAGAGATAAATGAGCAAGATTTAAAAAACCTGAACAGATTCGATTGTTAAATTAAATGTAGCGTCAACAATTTGTTGTCTTACTTTAAAGATTAAATAGTTGAGTAAAACTAATGACGCTGTTTAATTGAATTTTACATTGATTTTGGATTGTTTTTCATAGTAAAATAAGATGTTTAGGAGGCAGACCAACATTTTTAATTTGGTTTTGTACAAATGTTTTCATTTCACCTATTTTCTATATAAACAAGTGAAGAACTAACACACTTAATTGTTTGAATACTCAACATATGTTTGAGTATCAATGCTTTAACAATTTTTAATCAGTAATTTACGTAAAAAAATTTTGAAATAAAAGTTGTTTGTTTCAATTTACAAACATTTTTTAAATGATTCTGATTTGAAACTTGGATCATGGATCCATTGGACCAGTATTTCTGTTTGTTTACAACATTTATATGAAAATATTTTTCATGTCTTCCATTTTTGCTAGCGTTACAAATTTTAGACTAAAATTAATACTCTGACATATAAAAGTATAAAAATACAAAGAATATGTCAAAATATGGTGGAAGCGTAAGAGAGACGCACTCACACTGTGGAGATGCTATCATGTGTTATGTGGACCATTAGATTATATTGTCTTGTTTAGGTTACTTAAGATATAAATTTGAATATGAAGAAATGAATGAAAAAGAACTTTTTTGATTTGATAACAAATACTAGAGCAGAAAAAAACTAAATAAAAGCTTCAATAAACAAGTTCTGAGGCAAATTTATAATCCTCTTTATAGTATTCGCGTATAAACTAATTTGTGTATGTTACGAATAAACTTAAAAACTACAGGACCGATTTGAAAAATTCTTAAATTCTTAAAAAAAAACCGAAAGCTACACTATCTCCGGGTACCATTGGCTACTTTTTATCCCTGATAGGGGAACTACGCAAAAATGCGTGACGTAAACTAGTCATCATCATCATATGAATATATCACATGAAGGTCGGATATAATATAAAGGTATATCTTAATCTTTAATATAAAATAATAAATCTATGCTCGCAACTAAAACACGTGATAAATTGATTTTTGAGGTAGCTGAACAATAAATTGTGTATCATTTTAGGCACTTTTTCGCGTACATTTTAGATTTGAACAAACAGTAGCTCATATATAGTTGCATTTAACTACTAGTAATAATTGCTGAAGTAAAGTAAATAACTAAATATACATATTTAAGTTATAATGCAGAACTATAAAGAAAGTGGTTAAGATTATTAGGGCGTTACATATGATGTGGATGCATACATTAACAAAATAAATATAAATAAATAGATTTTCTTTTAACCTCAAAATGCGTTACTAACAATCATTATATGTTACACGCACAATTTCCCTATTTAAACTAGGCCTTGGTGGATTATGCCTTTCTATATAATATTTTTTGTTTGTTTTTAATTTTCTTTAATACTACTTTTATTTTATATTTAATATACGAAAATAATTTCATATTAATTAAACCATTAAATTGAAAATAATTCGAAAACTTACCATTTACGATGATTTTAAAACTTATACTTACAATGATATTGTTTAATTTATTGGAAAATGAAAACTGATAAGTAAACATACCTGTAAACAAAAAAGAAAATTAATTGTATAAATATTGTATTGTTGTATTTTGAATTTAGATTATTATTATACTCGACATATTTACAATATGCCAGAGTATATTAATTTGAGTCTAAAGATTGTAACGCTAGAAAATTGTGAAGCCACACACCAAATTTCGGTATATTTGTTCAAAGAATCACATAATTACCCCTTGAAATTTTGCTGGCATATTCTAGACTAAAAACATCAGTTTAAGTTTGCAAATGAGCAAAATCGGTCCATTGAATTGGATCCATGACCGAATCATAACAGGTAGAACAATAATTTTAGAACAAAAATGTTTGGTTTTTGTTGTAACGAATCAAATTAAAAACTACAGGACCGATTTAAAAAATTATTATAACTGTCCTTCTGTAAGGCAGTAATTTTTTTCATCATCATAGTATGCGAAGTATACCAGCGACGTTCTTCAAAGAAAAATTAAATTAAAAGTTTAAGAGAATTAAGTTTCACATAGGTTCTTTGCCTTTTTTGAATATTACTAAAGATGACGGAGCCAGAAAGTCTAAAGTTTTTCACTCATACACATATAAAATTTAGATGAACCTACATCAAATATATGTGAAATTATACATGCATCAAATATATATGAAACTTCATTCTGGCTTAGTTATTTTCAAAAAAAGCCAAAAACGCAAAGCACATTGTATATGTACAATTTTATGCTCTTAAAATTGCTTAATGTTTTTTTCTTACCGGTTTGACCTAACGTAATTTTCACCTGCATAAAAGCTGATGGCGTGTAGGGTTGATTCCTACCAGAAGGTCGGAAGAGCCATAAAGAAAAGGCGTTATTAAAATCTCCCACGTGCTCTTAGGCTAAAATAAACGATTACTTACGAACAACGGAAAAATTGTGTAATATATAAAACGGCACCGGTATTCTATTTTATAAAATTATCGATGTTTGAATAATATTTAAAAATAATAAATATTGCGTTGTATAAACTACTTTATTTGATTTAATTATAATTTTTATCAAGAACACGAAAATACGGAAATTAATCGTAAACAATTATTATTAGAACTATTAATAATTTAGAGATAATATATTTTATGAGATAATAAAAACTATTATAAATTTTCACGTGTTTTCTTTCATAAAATCAAATGTTAATATTTAGATATGAAATATTCCCACTATAGCTGTTATCAGATAATTCAGATACACATGTTTTCGCAATGGTCCGTCCACTCATCCACAATATATCTAATCATATAGTTCACGTGCTGCATAGGAAATTCAAGAATTCGTTTCGCTTAAATAGAATAATTGAATAAATTTGATGACTCACAAGCTTTCTGTGGCGCCACTTGTTACAGACGAAAGAAGAAAAATTTTATTTCAACTTGTTTGATATGAAATTAAAGAATTAGATTTACATGACATCATATTCATTATATTATACATAAATCAATAAAATAAAAGATAATAATAAAAATGAAAAAAAATTAGACTTTTAATAAATGCATGGTTATTAATCTGGGTACACTGAGTATAATTGGTCTTGGTCTTGCAGTCTTCATCTTGATCTTGTTTTTTTTTTGTTTTTTCAAGATTATCTATACACCCGCAAGATCAAGGCCAAGACCGAACAAGCAAGATCGAGACCAAAACCAAGACCGAGTATGCAAGATCAAGACTAAATGGAAGACTAACTTAAAAATAATATCTTCTAATAAATACATAAGTTACGATATGTATGTAGCAACTTTAAAATGTTCGTTTTATGGAACAAATTGTTTTTTGTATTTAAAAATTTTTGTTTGCTTTATTAGGTTTTAATATTAAATATATAATAAATAAAGACGTTAATTCCTTGTATACGTTATATTAAAATATATCAGTATGTATTTTATACGAGTATTATATAGCCTCATTCCAGTTATACAGAAACAAACTACTATAAACATAGCGCTCAAAATTATAACAAAGAAACGGATGGAGCAAGTGTAGAGTAAGGACTGTGCAAAGTTGCAGCCACGAATAATTGCAATGAAATAAAATGTTTTATGGTTGAATTATTAATTGTGACTTATTTATAATTAATACGTTTAATATTCTTCATAATAATCAAATATACAAGACAAAAAAATATACAAGGCTTCGGTCTTGCTTTGCTCATCACTTCACACGTTGAAGCATTTTGTGCAGGCATGTATTGTACAAGCAAGATTGACTGTCAGTATGGCATTTTGAGCAAACAATTCGTTTGCACCAACAGCTTTGCGCATAAAAAGCCTTGTACGTCTGTACCCGATATAACCGTAAGCTATATGATATAACTTATTATATATAATCAGCTAAATCTTACATTACGAATAGGATTTTATTTTGTAAATAATTTCTTTATCAGTAGGTGTGAAGGTTAGAATTGTTTACAAAATAATAAATTATTTAAACTTAATAAATAATTTATAAATCAAATATAAACAATTTTATATAACATTTTATTTATGAATAAATAAAATTTTCATTTATTTTAATTTTGAAAAAGAATCTTATCGATTTGTCTTACTTGAATGAATATACTCTTATCGATTTATCTTTTGGAATAATTTTTTTTTTTTTAAATTAGCCTTGGTTTAACTAACTATAACAATATGGTTTTATACCCGACATACATGAAATACGAGAGTGTATATTAAATTTAGCCTAAGGTGTGCTACATAATTCCTTTGTTTTTCAATTTTCTTCGTTCTCTTATGGTTTAAAAGTTCAGCCATGGATCCAATGAACCCAATGAACCGATTTTACCCATTCACGAATTTAAACTTACTTTTTACATCTAGATGACAAATGGACAGATGGACGGAAATGAACTAATTAGGTGTTTCTAGAAACACCTATACCAAAATTTGCATTCGATATTCAAACTTTACAAACTTTAAACTAAAAGTAATACAGGTAATCTGACATATTCTATCGGTTTTAAAAACTCTGTAAATTTTTAATGCATGCAAATACAGAATAAATGTAGATACTGAATAAAAGTTACAAAAACGATAAAATAATATTTTTCGTTCCTAATATAAAAAACTGAGGCAAATCACGTGTAAATTAAAATGCATATGTCAATTTTATCTAGCTAATTAATAGTAGCATAAAGTTTATACTTAAAATTAAGTATTACAAAAGAACATAAATAAATATTTAAATTTATTTATTTATTTGAATCTATATTTCAGTGATAATTGTTAATCAGCTATTAAAATACAAATTACATATATTGCATTTATTGAAATTCTATTGTTTTAATTAGAATATTGTTCAATTGTGATTAAAATTCATTTTTATTTCATAGACTTATTATGGAATCTATTAGAGTTGACTAACATAGATACTCAACGCAAATTGCAGAATCTATCCGGGTGTGAATGATTTTTGGACGTAGAACCCACAGTAAATTAAGGCATTTGACCGATAAATGAATAAAATATATTGGAAAACATAGTATTTGTATGAGTAGAAGCAAATGGATTAAGACTTTTTTCCGAAAACTGTTATGAAATGCAGCAGCCTGTAATTTAAAGACGATTTAAAGACTATGAGTGATAATAACAGATATTATTATTATAGATGTAAATAATAATATATAACTGTATAGACTGAATATTTATAGTTTTTTATGCATGCTAATTAAAAATAGTCCATATAATGAAATTCAATCATTTGTCGAGTATCTAAAAAATTAACTCTGTTAGTTATTATCTTCATTTGTTTATTTGAACTTTAATTATAGCCTGCTATATTTTTACATCTTCAGACAAATTTTATCTATATGTACATAGAAAATGTATTCACTTGTAAATTTTTGTCCAGTATATTATCAACTAAGTAATATTTAAGATACTCTTTGTGAAATGTAAATACTTGGCAAATGATGATGATGGCTTTAATGATTAAACAACTGAATTGCATATTTAATTTAGTAAACTACTAATAAATTTTTATAATGTCAATTTAGGTTATTTCCCTAAATTTCAAATATCAATTTCAATAAATAATAAAGTGAATAAACATAATAAAAATAACACCAATTTCGTTCTTGCCATTTCCTAATACTAATTTAAATAGGAAATTAATGAAATAATATCGGATATTTAAGTAATTAGACAATTTAATAAAATAATTAACATATATTTAACTTTCTACTGAATGGTAAACATTTGTTACTGCGCACTTTTTACCGACTTCAACAGACATGTAGAGGTAAAATTTTATTATTGCGCTTATGAATATTACCGAAGATAATTCGATTATGTCCTCAATTTTCTAGAATTGTTTTAAAAAATAAATATTTATTTCGACTGCAAATTACTCATTATCAGTATAAATTATCTAATCGTAATTATGTTTCGATTATTGCAATGTTACTTGTTACTAATTTAGGGAAGTGCAGACCGTCATCAAATTAGCAACGAGTAACATCTCCACGGAAGAATAATTACGATTAGGTAATTCATTTAGATGTTGACTACTTTGTAGTCGAAATACTTTTTTGGTGTAGAAAAATAAAATCATTTTTACTGCATGTTATTTATTCGAAAATTTTTAGTAGATCTTAGCTGTGCCTTGTTATTATTGTCTCATCAGTATAAAGCATTGATACGAGTAAGAATTATAATTATATGTTTTCAGGGCTTAATAAATTCTGAATTACGATAATTTTAGAAGTCAGAATCGCTCTATGAAAGTAGTATGAAATTTGGCACACTTATAAATTATATAGAGAAGGACTGGAGACTGTTATTTTTTTAAAAACAAATTGATTTACACACACTATCACACACACACACATATATATAGTATTTTGTTTAACATACTCTTTTATTTAAAGGTATGCATATATATTTGTATGCTGTGACGAGATTCACTTTTGAGTGATAATGGTCGCATTTCGACCGCTATAACGGGACTCGAATTTTAATTACGAATAAGCATTACGAAGCTGTAAAACAAAGTTGAAAAAAATTTACCAATTTCAAATATTTAATCTAAAAACTGTTCATTTGCTGTTAATTCTCAATACAAACATTTTTTAGAAAACAAACAATTTTGCAAGCCACGTAACTGAGTAGTACAAAATAAAATCTATGACGGAAAACATAAAAATAATAAAGATGTCAATGAATTATTTGAATGACAATTATTTTTTTTTTTTTTAATGAATTAAATGAAGTTAAAAATGATTCTTTTTGATCAAAACACAAATGATTGATTACAAAACATAAATCGACACAATTTTCAATTGTAATTAGTAGTTTTTATAAACGGTTGTAGTACGAACACGTGTTAGTCGTTTTTATGTTCCTGTTCTCAATATTTTAATTTCAATTGATTTGTTTTAATTCGATTAAATTGAAATCAAAATTGCATCATCATTGTCTAAGTTAATTCGTGACAATTTGCATAAACAAATCAAAGTTAAAAGAATTTTAAAATCATTTTAACAAGTTTTTTGTGATATGACCTCAATCGTTATACGACATAAATGTGGAAGATAGTGAGTGAAAGACGGATAACTGTCATAATATTAATCGAGAGGGGACAATTGACAGTTTAAAATACGTCAAGAGAAGCTTTAATTAGTGACTCGTACATAAAGAGCCATACAGAAAACTTTCATTTAGAAAAAATTAAAACGTTTGCGAGTTTTTATTGCAGAAATCGATCAACGGTTTATTCATTAAGAAAAAAACAAGTTGTGCTATTTAATTAGAGAGTAAAAATGAGTGACACGGCCAAACAAAACACGGCCTTTTTCTCTTTAATCAATACAAAATTTCAGCATTCACACGAGAAACAGTTGCATAAATAATTGAATTTCCCATCTAAAGTTTAAAAATATTTATGTGCAAAGTAGTTGAAACAAATGAAAAAAAATCCTTAATTTCTAAATTTTTTGTTATATATGTTTTTTTAAGTTTTCTATCTACAAATCTATAACTTTTTGCAGGCGACAGAAAGGTACAGGCATTGCTGCATATGACAAAAAAAGACAAAATTTCCTTTAAAATACTAGGTCAACATTATATTTGATTAAAAATTGTCCAAAATAAGGTCAGTCGTATATAGTAAATTTTTTTGTTGGTGACTGCTTTTCTAACTTAAATAGCGAATTTAAATCGAATTTTTGGTGTTTTTAATTACTCGCACAATTTTAACCATTTCTTCAAATATAAATATTATAATTTATTTCAAAATATCTGTGTTCGAGGTTAGTTAAATAATATTTAGATGAACATTAAAAATAATAGGTTTATAAACTACAAATAAATCAATCCATCTCTGTAATTTGGTGCATAATCTTTTAAAACAATAAAGTTTTTTAAATTGTTTAAAAAATCTAAGGTAATTGTTTTAAAAGACCCAAATTTCGTTAGAACGATTAATTGTTTTACTTGAAGAAGATTTAAAATAATTTCAAAAAATAAATTTTGTAATTTTTTTGTTAAAATATTCGTGTTGATTCAAATCGGGTCCACCCACTCATTGAAATATGATGAATATTCTTAAAAATATTATTTTATTCGAAAAAACATCAAATCAAATTTTCGAAGAATTAAAAACACGTAGGCTGCTGTTTATAAGCAACTTAAGAACTTTGTAATAAAAATGTGACCGATTTCAATAAATATTCTTATATAATTTGTCAGTTTTTCAACACTTAATAACTTCTTTAACTTCAGTCTTTTTAAAGAAGTACTGAAATATTTATAACTTTGATGTCATATTATGGTGAAATAAGAAAAATTTCTGGTTATTTAAATGATTTAATACCATTTTTTGGTCATGTATTAAGTCTTTGAATTGTTGAACATTTTGTTGAAGCATGTTGTACTTCATGTTTCTTATTCATGCACAAACATGAATTTGGAGTTATTTTGTAAAAATCATAAAAAATATCCAAAATATGGACATTCAAAATTCATAATTAAACAAAGAAGGAGCTTAATTTGCATAAATGACGTCATACATGATCATCTCCATAGTGATTATACATAAGGGCCATTCAACGATATGAGGTCCTATCGATTTCTATGGCACTTATATACACTTTTCTTCAAAATTTAAGATAAATAATGTTAATATTAATTCAATTAATATTGAAATATTTTGTTGTGTGGTTTTTCTATAAAAAATGAACGCCTATCGTAAAAGAAACCATTAAACCTTTTTGCAAGAAAGAGGTGGAAAATAATATTTAAGTACTTATTCGTTTTTTAATCAATTTTAATATAATTTTCGAATTTTGTTTGGTATTGACCCTAGTTTCACATTTTGATGGGTAAAATAGTAATTTATTTTATTGCATATTCCCTATTTTCATTTTTATAAACAACTTTCTCCCATATGTTTTGTTTGGTGTCGGTTTAAAAAGAAAATAATTATTTTATATTAACTAATCAATCTTGAGACACGCGTTTTCCAATTGTATAAATGTTATATTTTTAAATAAATACATTCAAATTTTTTTTTTAATATCCTTAACCTTGAGATAGTTCAATACACTTTTGCCAAAAAAATTTTTTGTACTATTTTAATAAAATGATAAATTTTTTTTTTTACATATTAAATAAAATTATTGTTTTTAAAATTTATCAACGCTCTTATTAGTTTAGTAAGTTAGATAGTGTTTTAGAAATACGTAATCTGTGTGTATCATTATTTCTGAAGTATGCTTAAAGTTTGAGAGATAAAATTACTATAGCAAGTAAATAAAGCACTTTTAATTTTACCTAAAACTATTTATAAGTAAACACATTTCAAAAAAATTTATTTTCAATTCCATATTAATAGTTTTTATTAAACAATTGAAAATAATAAGTAACAGTGTTAATTGTTTAGATACTCGATATATTGTTTATTGCAAGTGTTAATAAGCTAAATGAGAACAAAAATTGGGGTGAATCTAAGCAGTTTACGAAAAAATGTTCCAACCAAAAATTGTTTGTTTTGACAAAACAAACATTTTTTGTTTTTGAATTTGTATTTAAAAAATTTAGTTTTTGAATATATTTTATGGTTTAAGAGTTAGGCCATGGATTTGTTTATGCAATGAAACTATTTTGTTCATTCACGAACTTAACATCATTCTTTATGTTTAGAATACGTTACCGAAATTTCAGCTGGCCACCTTTGTGAAATCAATATTTTGTAGAGTTACAATCTTTAGCCTTAAACTAATATAGTCCGACATATTATTTATATATCGATAATAAAATTAGGAATATTAAAAGTTCCCTCAAGTAGGAATCTGGTAAAATATGAAAATTGTTTGAAGGGTCAGAAAAATTCTATTTTCAAGCGATTTCGTAATAATATTGAATTTTTAACATTTTAAAGATTTTGAAAATTTTTCAAAATCGATTTTATTTCAGCCACCAATTTGAAATGAATTAAATGCTTTTAAACGTTTTTAATGTAAATGATTTTTTATCCAGCAAACAAAAATGGACAGGTTTATGCATATCAGAATTTATCAATGATTTAAATAGATTTTATACCTCTAATAATGCAAAATTTACAAACGAACAAAATAAATCGTAATAAATAGTTCAGTAATGTTTATTATGTGTTTAAGGTTAGATTAGAATTTTACGTTTGTAGTACGATTTGAAAAGAAGAAGGGGTTATGTTTGTTTTTTATCAAATTTATTTTTCCATTATTATGTATTTATTTATTTATAAAACTATTTCAGATTATGTAATCAAATTTTTGCGATAAATTTCGTATAAACTGACCAAAAAGAGAAATAAAATAATACAAATGATTGTCTAATAAAAAAAAAATTGATTCAATGTGAAGTCATTTTTATATATGGGGTAACCCCGTATCGATTTACCCAAAAAAATTATTATCAGTATAAACTGTGATAAGTTATCAATGCCAGCCGATATGATCTCAGATATGAAATAGAAACAATTCCTTGATAGCCAGAGAAATAAAATGTTTAATTTCCTGTTACAGAAGTTTCTCTTTTTGAATGAGAAAAATGAGCAATTTGCACATAACTATTATAGACATAGAGGACTTGAAAGATATTGTTGGTTTCTTCTCCGCTCAAACTTCTTCAGACATTTTAGCGTTGTTATTGGCAATACTATTGGCAATGCGTGATTAGACATTAGTTTATCTTTATATAAATCTGTGAAGCAAAAATTTTGTATTGTACGAAAATTTGACCGACCGAGTTGTGTGAAATTTGGCACACTTAAAATTAGGCATACAATATGCATTAAATCAATAAAAAAACATTACACACAGTATGAAAATAAGAGGTGTGGCTTATATTACACACACAATCATACACATAGTGTTTTGTTTAAAGGCACACGTTGAAAGGCAGTAAGATTTACTTTTAGGTGACTTTAGTAACAAATAGTAGAGTACAGGATGGTATGTACTGAATGTTCAAATTAATCGAAATATATCATAGTTTTACTCAAGAATATAGATAAAGTTTATGAAAACAGTTTATAATTGAAAACAAGTCCTTAACAGGTCAGTCAGCTTACACGAATTTAATTATGGCATCATTTATATCAAAGATCAAATATATAAAATTGCTAAAATATTATTTATCAAAATCTTACAGATTATCTTGTTAATAATAATAATATTGTTTATTATACCATTTTAAAAAATATTTAAAATGATTACTTTTTTTTTCAATAATCCATTTCCTGTATTTTCATGAAAGATTCCAAAAAAGAAACTTTTATACTGTAAACCTAAAATGGGACTTCAAGAAAGGTAACATTCTGTTTAACTTTATTACTTATTGTTTGTATGATTGCTTTTCTAAAATTTGATCTAATCATTTCCAGTAATCAATTCAAAGAGATCGATCAATGCGAAACAAAATAACTAATTTTATTCTATTAGTAGACAATAGGGGACCGGACTAAATTTTTTGGAATGGATCTAAAGTTATTTTTTTTTTTTACTTTTCAATAAAAGTTTTGCACGCTAAAATAGAAACCCATGTTATCATCGTATTTAGACAATTTTTTAAAATATGACGAAGGATAAAAAATTAATTTCCTGAATGATAAATAATTTTGAATGCGATAAAATTTTTTCTAAGAAATGTTAATTTAAAATTAAATTCTTTCCAAGAAATTATTAATTTTTTCTTTTTTAAAAATAAAATGATTTTCTTCTTTTTTGTTCCGTATATAACGTTCCGTAATTTTCTTTTAAGAACAATTAACATAATAATTTTTCTGGATACATAAGCATTGGTAAACGTATTTAATAAAGGGTGACATTCTTGTGTAAATATTAGGACCGTTATCAAAGAAATTGTTTAACTCAAACTTTTTGATCTAAAGTATTTCAAAACAAATTAGAAATCGAGTGAACAATTTGAAGTAGTAGAGAATTATTATAATGTATCAGAACTGTTTTATCGATAAATTTGTTGCATCCATATTTCGTAAATGCAAACAAAGGCACTAGCTCAAAAAGTATGGATATTTGAAAAAAAAAAGTATTAAACAAAAGTTGTAGAGAATAAATTGATCTTTAAAAATGAATCGGTCGAGATTAAAAAAACAAAAAAGACAGAAAAACCGGTTCATTAAATAGGCCATAAATTGTAAACAGTAAGTTTCACAAAATAAGTTTACAGCAAACAACAGATACAAACTTTTATTCTCTACAATAATGGTTTCCATGATTTCAGTTAAGTTAAGAGTTAACGAAATATCGGCCAAAAACATTTTTTCAAGATGGTGTCTGAAGCTTCAACGGAATGTGTCTGCATTTTGTGATCTTAAACAATGTTTAAAAAAAAACTGGATCGGAAATTTAGTACGAGGTTAAATTCTATTTTTACTGTAGTATAATTAATAAAAAAATTTTCACTAGTTTTTTTTTAATAATATTTTTAAAAATTGACAGCTAATAAATAAAGACATTATGTTATAAGAAGCACGATGTGTTAAAGAGAGCGCATTATACCAATAAAACAATTAGTACTAACATTAAACGAATATCAATATAGTACAATGTTGTAACGATTTCCTTCAGCAATGTTATTTGAGATTTTATTAAATTACAGGGCTCGATTACGTTATCCGTGGCGCCTCGAATTTTTGATGGATTTTGGGTAAACAAACCAAAATAATACGAAAATGAAGAATACCAATTTTACCAGGTTGAACGTAGGGGCCAAGAACAAATCCGGCCCGTGCAAACTAGACCCCAGAGATTCATCCGGTTAATAACAGTCGAAAATCTCGTACATGTATTTTTAATAGTTGTATTACAAATACAAATGTTGATTTTTTTAAACGAATTTATTGTTGGTTATTTGTATTTTAAATTATAGGCATTTAACAAAAAATAAAAATTAAATCTTGTAAAATGTTTTAAATTGTGGTATTTATGTGACTCGATAATTTCTAAAAAAAGTTTCGATAACTCTAAAACTCGAAAATTGGTATTCTTCATTTTCATCTTATTTTGGCTTGTTTTATCAAAAGTGTCAAATTTAAAAAGTGCCACAGACATTTTAATCTTCCCAATTAACGCATGAAAAACAATTTAATATGTAAAACATAAATTAAATCATCACTTCCAACTATTCCTGTATTTTAAAATAATTGAAATCAAAACCGATAGCTTAAATTTCATTCATTACAAAAATTTTAAATGTTAATTATTTCACTGAAAAACCTTTTGAAAATAAAATATATCATAATTAATTAAAAGTAATTTAAGAGTATGAGATGTAATAAAATTCAATTGATAGATTTTCTTTTCAAATTCCCGTCACATTGAAATATCATACAGTTTTTCCTCAGTTTGTATCTCATATACATCCTTAAATAAACTAAATATAAAAAAGAAAAGAAAACGCGAAACATCATCTTAACTACCTTGACATTCTAAATAAAAAACAATTTATAGAAATAGCAAAATCTATTAAAAAATATATTGTGAGTGATTTTATTTTTGAACTTGAAATAATATTCTTACCTCAAAATTTTGTGTTGTGTGTGGTCTTCGTTTATTTGTGTGTTTAAGTAGGAAGCGAATATTATAATATTAAATAACATTTACTTAAATAACTATATACAACGTTTCTGTATGTCTTACTTACTCACACTCTAGATTTGACAAGGAAAAAAATTGTCTAATACGTTTTTTGAAGTCAACAATTTCTATTTATAAAACAGTCCGCTTGATCATGAAATATTTTCATGTCTAATTTTATCAGTGTACAAGTAATGTTTTAAGTGCGGAAGTTCTATTCTAGAAATTTAGAAATGTCAATTGTAATTACTGTGACTGCGCGACAACATTGAGAATACATTTTCATCGTTATGACGTCGTTAAAATTATTTTTTATATCTGTCAAATTAAATGTGATTTTAACGATATAAAAAATGACGATGGTAAGGCCGTCCTCAAGAAAATCAGTTTTGTTAGAATTCATTAGAAAATACACGTACTTAGAAGAGTCCTCTAAACGTAGTTTTTTTTTCAAACCCTGAGGTGCAAATTCATTAATTGAAGATATAAAAATTATATATCTATTATATAAAAAAATGATGAGAAGTGGTATTCGTTAAATTATAAAGATGAAAAAAGTTAGCCACTTTTGATTGTTCTCAATCATTTTCTAGGAGTTTTCTGACAAGTAAAAGGTAACGAATCCGAAAAATGGTGCAATGAAATTACTTAATTATTTCGGGACTTGGAAAAGTAATGGAAGAAGCTCAGTGAATCTCATCGTTTTTTAATTGTAGGTAGCATAATTTACATTGGGATAGTGAGTCGAGCAGAAATCACCATTGGGAACGTCCTTAACTCTGTGTATAGTCTTATAAGATAATATATCTTTAAACAAAATATGCTAAACTCTAAGGAAATCGTTTTTCTATCTTTGGCGATCTATCGTTTAACGTATATAAGTAGCAATTATTATCATTATAAAAAAAAATTTTCAATCAAAACATAATCTGTAATAGAAATTTCATAAGCAAAATCCATTTTAAACATCCAGTTTGGGAACGTTGGGAACTTACTTAACTATTTTAAAATACAGTAATTTAATGGTATATTTTATATAATATGTCTCTTCTCCAAGTGAATTATTTTTAAAGTTTTTAATGTCGAAATTTTGTGTCCATTAATATTTTAATTAGGTTAAAGTATAATTTTTCGGTAGTCCATTATTTGTGATCATAAAATTTATGAATAAACAAATGTATAATGATGTTAAAAGCTTATGTGGAATAGGCTTTAGAATAACAAATAGGTAGCAGGAAATACCTGGAAAATATTTTTATTAACTATTTATATGCATGCTGTACGTGCATTATTTAAGACGTTATTCAAATAACGTTTCAGATTACATTTATTTTTATAAAGAATAACGAATTAAATTATGTTTAAACGTAATATTTGCAAGCGTTTAAAAATAGCCTTCTTCACAGTTTATAAAATACATTCCATACAATGTTTCTACTACATTCAACGTCAATAAAGTTAGCAACATTAGAAAGAAAATATGAACTTAATTGAACAAGTGAAGATAGCAACTAACATTGTTAATTGTTTAAATACAGGCTTGAGTACCAATGTTTGAACTTTTTTTTAATTATTAACAATTATAAAATACTAGGATGTTCAGAAAATAAGTAACCAATGTCTAGGAGTTATTTTTATATTCCAAATACAATTTTAAAAAACTATGTCGAATTTTTTCATAAGATCGACCGAGTACCTAGACCTCTTGTTTTTTATTGTTTTTATGATGCGTTTAGACAAATATAAAGTCGAGGATTTAAAGTAATACACAATGGATTTTTTGCATGGATTTTAATGCGGTTTGGTGCCTTGGATTTGTGAGAATTCCTAGTAACATTGTATACTAATATAATTATGACGAAACCGTAAATGGTATGCGTGTATAAGAAACATGCATTTCAGAAGTGCATTTTGATTTACACAATTATTAAAAATGTGAAATTCGCTTAGAACACTCGCTGCATGTACCAGGTACACCGCAGACTTTCGGTCAAAATTGTACTAATTCTCAGCATTATTTACCGAGTTCCACATTTATATACCCAACCGCATCAAAATCCGTATTACTGTGCTTTGTGATAACTTTTCTGGAATATTTCTAGCGAAAGTATATTGACTTCAACGTTCTATTTGCGAATCTTTCTCATCAAAACCATCTCACAGTAAAATTTAACTTTTAAATAGTAGAGTTTTATTGGCCTATACAACCCTTATTGGTTTTCTGTTTTAGAAAATAGATAAAAAAATAAACGAGATACAAATAAAAAGTGTATAAACGCAGTTCCAATTTTTAGACTCTATTATAATTATGTTATCAGACGCTCGCTCATGTAATGTATTATGTGTAAAGTTAACATGCGTAAGTATGTATATATATATGTGTATTTACTCGTTTGTATAACACATAGTTTTAAGTAAAATTATAATATTTTGTCCTTGAATTTAGTAATTTTTAGAAAACTTTTTATAAACAAGAATAAAATTATTATATTCAAATGAGTTTAACGACCTCATGTCCTTTCATTTACGTACCGTATTATAAGTGTATATTATTTGTATCTGTGTGTGTATTTTAAAATTAAATTTAATTGAAATATTTATATTTTTTTGTAGCAAATAGTAGTTTTTTTGTAAATTATTATCAGTTTTTTTTTTTTTGGCTCGTGATTAAAAGACTTTTGTTATGAAATTTAAAAAATTGGTTATGTAACTTTTTTATAAATGATATTTAATTCTTTAGCGTCTTGATTTTGAAATTTTACCAATTATGAAAACAGGATATAAGGTGTTTCTTTTATAGTAAGACTCTTCTTCTTTTTAATTGCATGTCCAACTAAATTTATAGAAGCATTTAGGAAATTTGTGATATAAACTTAAAGGTATTTGTAAGGTACTCTAGATTCAAAATTTTTCTTATTTAAACAATATTTTTTTAGTTCGTTTAAAATATTATAGGATTAGAATCAGTGCAATAATTAGAACTTTTATGTTATAATATTTTGAAATTAAAGAAAAATATTTAAGATAAAATTTTAAAAAAATCCGCAAGTATTTTTTTTATATTACTCAAATTACTAGTTGAAATTTTGTAATGCATCTTAAAAATCATATTTGTCAAATAAAATAACATGCGGACATAACAACTAACAGTGTTAATTGTTTGGATACACCACATATGGTTGAGCATTAATCTTATATATTTAAATGAGCATTTGAGCAATTCTTGTATATATATATATATATATATATATATATATATATATATATATATATATATATATATATATATATATATATATATATATATATATATATATATATATATATATATATATATATATATATATATATATATATATATATATATATATATTTATATATATATATATATATATATATATATATATATATATATATATATATATATATATATAATGGAAATCTAGGAATCAGCTCCAACGATTTTCATGAAATTCAGTATATAGGGGGTTTCGGGGGCGATAAATCGATCTAGCTAGGAATCATTTTTAGAAAATGGCATTTTATTTGTGTTTTATCGATAATTTTTTATAATGTAATGATATATTTGTGTAATATTTAAAGTCATTGGAGTAGTTAAGAGTTAGCGTGTTGGACTCGTCTTCCGCCTCGACGTAATATAATTTCCAAAAAACACAATTTATAAAAAAAAAAAAAAAATACCGAGCAAAGCTCGGTCATCCAGATATTGGTTTATAGTATAAATAAAATACACTCAAGAAAATTGTTTCAAACAAAAGTTTATTGTTTGCAAAAGAAAAACGCCACTACAATTTTATCTTGTTACCTATTAGCGACTGTGAATTATCTTGATGACGGAAAAACAGGGCAAGGAGCAGAACAATGGACAAATCGAAATGGACTAATCAGATAATTCTATGAACACCTATAGACACTGTGCATCAAAATCTTTTCATTCATTTCTATGGTTTACGAAATACTAGTTTATCAATCAAATGATATATATAAGTCTTTAAATGAGTAATTAATATATTTGAAATAAAAAATAATTACTAATGCAATTTCTTCAATCATTGTTATAATTTTCAACCCAATATCTTCAATTAAATGTCTTTTTTTGTAATTATTCAATAATTTTTGTTAGACATTTGCTATACAATTTGCATACTTTCAAGAATGTGAATGCTATAAACCTTAGTAACTAAAACTAAACTTTTTATTAAAAGGAAGTATCATAAATGAAATTTGCATTGAATAATTGAGCGAATAGTTTTATTGGTGAACAGAAATAATAATAAGATTCTATGTTATCAGATTTAGTGTTTATTTAATATATATTATAAAGTATCAAATCATTAGCATTTTGTTGAATAATATTTATATACAAAATCCATGTGTCTATGTATATATAATACATATTATGTTATATGCAGTCATGAAGGTAATTATTTATTTTTGTTTGCTATACAGTTTTCTAAGAAATTGCATTTATTTTAATAAATATGTTGTTTGTTTTTTTTTTTTTCGAGTTGATACATCTAAGTAAGTTATTTTAAACGATTTATTTAGTTGAGAAAATTTAATAAAACTTCTAGGTTTTATTAAATCAGTGTTATACATTTGTCCGAAATAATGTACCAGGTACTACGTTGAACAGTAGCCACTGTCAAATCCTATTATCATAAGAAAGAAAATAAAGGCAACAAATTTTTGTCTAAATTGGTTTATTAATTTGTACTTACTATTCATCATATTGATAGTGACAATATGAATAATTTTTAAAAATTTATTTTTTGAAGCTTCTGATGAATCAATTCACAGCTGAAAGTTTATAGAAAATTTCATGAAAATCCAAACACGCGTTCGAAAGTTAAAGCGCATCAAACTTAATTAAATTATCAGTTTAATTTGGACAATAGAAATATTTATTGATCAACATCTTAAAAGTATAATGTTTTTCAAGTAAAATTATTTGTTAGTATAAATACACAAAAGCAGATTTCTTTGGAAGTAAATGAATACAGAAATTAAAAAGAATGATGCAAGGAAATATATTAAAGTAGATAAATAATAGCGGATTTTTAATTTCATAGTTGGCAAATTTAAAGTAGAAAAATAAAGAAATAGAACCTTAATAAAATGCATAAAAATAGAAAAATCAGTAGATATTGAACTGCAATTCTGATGAAATTCGCTCGCAAATTGTTTGTTACTCAATCTATTTTGAACATTAGAAATTTCCATAATCTATCAAATAATATACAATCTTGAAATATTCCAGACATTAACTGATTAATAATATGTTTTGAAATTACAAATATTGGAAATAAAATGTACTCAATTATATCATTCATTTACACCATTAGACCAAATCAGAACTATAAAAACAGTTCAAAGAGAACTTAAAATAGCTTCTTTTTGGCCTGGTACAACAAAATTTGGTCTTAACGTGTACAACGTGTGATCTAAATGGCTTTAATTACAATCATCAAATTTCCCAACCCCTCCACCAACAATCACTTAAAAAATATCCTTTCAGTTCCTTAATTTGTTGGTGTATCGAATTTTGGAGTAAATTTCACTAAATATTGTCTTAAGCTAAACAAGAAAAGGTAAAAAAAAAATGTAGCCGATAAAACGAATTGAAAATCTATTAAGTTAAGAGTGACATTTGTGGCTTAGAAATTTTTCTACAATTTATTTCTATTTAAAAAGTATATGATTTATTTCATTTTCAATTTTATAACTGTAATCTTTTTTAAATATATAGTTGACAAAGAAATTTAAAGTAATATTTCATATTCTTACTTTAATTTACACTTTGAGAAATGATAAAATATAGGACCGTCAAAATTTGGTCTTAACATGTAGAATATGGTCCAAAGTACCCGTATATAAGATAAATACCTTTCTATGTATACACTAAAAGACATTTAAAAACAATTTTCTACTCTTGTATTCCAAAATATGATATAAGATATAAAAATTCATTGGCCATTTTTCTTGAATATTCTACACAAAGTAACGATTGAAACAAAAAAAAAAAAAAAAACAATAAAGAAACATCAGCAATGAGTGAGAGTGCCTCATAAAATAATATTTGCAAATAAAGTTAAACAAAGAACAAACAATTTTAAAATAATGAGTAAAATAAAAAAAGATAAAATATATATATATTTATTAGCGATGTATTTTTATTGTATATATATATAGTAGTTATAAGTATGTATGTGTTATAGTGAGTGAATATGTATTAGTAGTTAGTTAGAATGACGCGACAAGGGAAGTGCAAGTGCAGCGAACGCATTCAAGGCTATATGTTGCATACCATCGAGCAAAACTAGTAACCAGTCTTTTAATATACAACAAATATAAACTGTGTTGAGTATTTTATATGGCGAGCAGTGAGCGCGATCAGCGAGATACGATACACTCACTATACATTAATATATACTATATACAACTACAATCTACTATTAAAAAAAAAACTAAGCAACATTGAAATAGTTAATAATTATATTTAGTGACCAATAAAAATATATTTTATACAACTTTACTAATTACTAATATTTTGATAACTGTTTTTATACTGGAAACACATTTATGTAAATTTTTCATCTCTATGAAGCAAGCGTAACGTAACCGTAATCATGCGATGGCGAGCGTTTTCCAACTATATTGCATTGTTTTTCGCAGGTCATTCGAAGAATATAGTATAAAGTACATGTATAGCTTGGTTTATATGTATATTATTGCTTCAACATACCGTTAGTGAGAGAATAAATAAAAAAGATACAAATAAAATTACTTAAACAAGTGGTCTAGATGCAAGTCGCAGTTCAACTCGACGACCTGCTCAACGAGGAGAAAAAACAATCAATAATTTGTATATTACTACGAAAACGGGTGTTTTTGTCTTTTTTTGTTTTTGTTTTTTATAACCAACAAAAAATGGATGGACTAATTTTGATAAATATTCAATTTTAAGCTAAGCATTAAATGAAAGCCACGGCGATATATTTGACCTCGAGATAATCGAGACGAAAAAGTTCGAAAACTCATACATACACACAAAACAGACATTTCTCTAAAAACGATGGATTTCGTGATCTTAAACCATAATTATATGCAAAAATTTTGGATTCATAAAATTGGCTCCATTACAAGAACTTCCCGCTGGAATAAAATGACATTATAAAATAGAGTGAACTGCCAGTCATGTAACGAAAATTATGATGAATTTTCTGTACGATAAATTGTCAATTGTCAATTGCATATACATAATTTGTTTCTTCCGAAGTACTATTTGCGTATGAAAAATAATTAAGAGTATTCATTGGATAATAGACAAGTTGCGATCCAAAAAATTGTATAAAAACAATATACGTAAGATAACTTATAAAATAAAATATGGACATTTATTAATTAAATTAATTTATTATTATTGAAGTTCAAAAATTTATACTGATTTTTAGAATACGTCAGCTATTTCTATAAATCATTGAAGTATGCATTGAAATATGATGATTAGTACAAACATTGCTACAAACATAGAAAATATATGTCAAAGAAAGATAATTTGACTTGATATTTCTCTATTTCTATGTTTCTATGATTATTTTTTTTAATTGTTAAAAATATTAAAAGTGTAACGTAATTTTGATTTTGTACAAATTAGAAAATGGTAAACCCATTTTTCAAGTGTTCATGAAAATATCGAATGTTTAAAAGCATATTTATGTTTCCACGATTTTATATTTAAAAAAATTTCTATAGTAACAAAATTTTGCGTAACCAGCCCATTGATAATTTGTTGTGGTGAAAAGTCGTTCAGAAAAATAATCCAGCATTCGAGACTTTACGAGAATTTTAACCATTTCGTACAGTATTAAAAGTATTCATTTTGTAAAAGATTAAAGATTCTTCTTGTTGCATAACATTCTATTTACAACTTCATTACAATCACCAAATAACCCAGTTCTTCCACCAATTTTTATGATATTTATAAAATTGGATAAATACGTAAATAATTGGAATAATATAATTGGCAAGACAATCACTGAAAAACATTTTTTTTTCAATTTGTTGGAGTATCGAATTACGGAATAATTTCCACTTAATTTTATCTAAAGCTATACAAGAAAAGGTAAAATAAATGTAACCGGTAAAACGAATTGAAAATCGATCAGGTTAACATCACTTCTATTTAAAAAATGTATGACTTACGTCATTTTAAATTTCATAATTATAATAATTTTAAAATATAAAATTGATAAAAATATGCAGTTCTTACTTTAATTCACTCTTTGAGAAAAAAGTAAAATTATAATATCAACATAAAGAATTCATTGAAAACTTACAAAAAAAAATTGGTTTTTCCGATTTCTTAACATTTATAAGTAATAGACCACATACTTAGAAAAATAGAAAAAAATATCAGTTTTTATATTCAAACATAAATAACTTTATTGATAAATTTCATATTTTTATATTCCAATTCATAAGAATAATTCATAAGACAATCAGACAACGTCAGCTTCGGAGTACATTGGACAATTCCCAAAGTTAGTGTAACTTTGTCATTGCTGTGTGTATTAATTGAAATATGTATAAATATTCTGAAAGAAATAAGTAAAAATTGACAATTTTAGACCACAAACATTATGATTCATAAAAAGTAGAATGATTGAGTCTCATTATGTCACACACATTTTCTCTCAAAAAATTTTTGGGTTATAATCAAATTTCAAAAATAATTTGTGTTATATTTAATAAATATAAAGAATAATTTTAAATGAATTTTTAAAGGTTTTTATTTTTGTCATACGTAATATGTCAGAGTATATTAATTTTAGTATAAGGTTTGTAACGCTAGGAAATATTAACAGCACAAAAAAAAATTTGGTATATGTGTTCATAGAAACACCTAATTAGCCCATTTCCGAATGTGCGTCCGTCTGTCCGTCATCAAGATAACTCAAAACCGTAAAGACATAGCGAGCTGAAATTTTGGTGGCATATTCTAAAAATAAAAATTGACCTTGATCCAACATTGAAACTATAAAAGATAGAAGAAAATTTATTTTTTTCAAACAAACAACTTTTGTTTGAAACATATTTTCGTAAAATGAGAGTTCTACACACTTTTAGCTAATAAACACATATAGGTAATAACAATACATATTGTTATACAAGTATATATAACTGTATACACTAGATATTTATAGTATTTTATGAATGCTAATTAAAATATTCCAAACGATGAAATTCAATCATATGTCGAGTATCTAAACAATTAACTCTTTTAATTGATTTCTTCACTTGTATCTTGAGTTTTTTTTTCAATAGAATGATGGAAGCGCTAGGAAGAATATATTTTACATTGTTACTCAATTTCAGCTCAATCTAACACTCAAGAACGGATTACAATTTGAAAGATTTCATTACATACAAGCAGATACCAGAGGACAGGTGAAACTAATTTAACTGATTTTTTTTCTACTTCAGGAGAAAAATCTTAAAATAATTATCAAATAATTTATTTAATTTATACTTTTTAATCCATTTTTTTAAATATCTTTTAAACTACTTTATAACAGTTTTAGTAATCTTAAGGTTACACCTAGTCTTTTCCGAAAAAAATTCAATGAACTTGATTTTTTATCGTAGCTATGTGTATATGCAGAATTGTGACTATTACATTTTGGGCTATTACAATCAGTTGATATGTTCTCATGGACCAGTGGCCCATAAATTAAAATATGAAAGAGAAGAACATCTTTTCAATGAAACATTTTTTCAAAAATTGCAAGCACTCACCACAATACCAGTTCAAGCAGCAAATTAACCTATTAATTATAATACATATTATAAAATATGTATAGTGATTAATGTAATAATAGTTATAATACATTTTATTTTCTATCCAAGTTTCTTACAAGCAAAATCTGCTACCTATCACCACAATTCCAGTTTAAAGGCAGCAAATCTATTAATTATCATACATATCATTATATAATATGTATAGTAATTAATGTAATAATAGTTATAATACATTTTATTTTCTATACAAGTTTCTTATAGGCAATTTTCTTATAAGGAAATTTTTGGTGTAGAGTCGTGTCTTTAACGGCTTTTAATTTAATGCTTTTCTACTTGTTCGTTATATTTGCATTCTCCTGCAATTTAAAATTTGTATGAGAAACCAGAATCTATAAAAGTTTCAGAATTTGTTATCGATAAAAAAATCTCTCAAATCGAGTCTCTCAGAATTGATTCTAGATAATCAAAGTATACGAATTAATAAAAGATGTGTAAAGAAGAAAATTGATATATTGCTATCTATGTATATTTACAATACAAAACTATTACTCAACATAGTAACTATATATATAAACATTGTAGTTAAATATTAATAACTATTTAAAGTAATATCAAACAAAGACTGTCAATTTAATAAATGGCTTCAGAATTGAATTGTTTTTATTTCTAAGACACTATATATAAATTATTTTGTCAGTTTTATAAATATAATACATACATACATATATTCATGTATATATAATATACAAAATACATATGTTTGTATATAAAACTCTTCATGTTTAATAAAACTACACACAGATCGATTCAAGAGTAACCCTTTAATATTACTAAATTAAAATACATGGCATATATATCATATATTATGTATCGCTTATATATAAATATATAATATAATATGTATATAATGGCATTATAACTTTATGCATTTAAAAAAAGATTTGTTCGTATGTGAAAACATTTAGACATATTATTTGCTGATTTATGCAACTTCGTATATAAGGTAAGGTGTCCGAGGGAGAGGGCCATAGTTCTAAGGAGACGCTATAAAAATCACACTTGTGTATTTTTATTTTCAAAAATATTTATTTTAAACCAATCTTTAATCATTTAACTCTTAAAGTAATTTAAGATGAAAACAATTATAAAAAAATTTTTTCTATTCATCTCGACTGGCCACCTCTCTTGAGGTGTTTGGGGAAGATGACCATATTAGATTTATCACCCTTAATTTTTTATTTTTATTTATTTTTTCTAGTTATCCTTATAGGTGTTTTATGCTTTTCTTTAGTTATATGTTAAGGATTACCTTAACTTCGCACCTAAATACTCTTTGATCATAGGGTATTAGATCAATAACAGTCGTTGTATCCGATTAAAATCTAACTGTTACTAAACTTTTAAATACAGTTGGATTATGTGTTATTTCATTCTGGTTGCATAGAAAAGCCTTCGCATTTGTGCTGACCAAATGTGGCTATCTCTCCTTAATCTACCGGGAGTCGGCGTTTATCGATATAAATATGGAATTGATAACAATTTTGAGGTTAGAATTCAACAAATGAGGGTAAAACAAAAAAGTACGAGAGTTTCTATTCAAAATTGATCACTATGAAACTAGATGTGTACACTTAAAATACTTTTTCCTTTGGAAAACCCGTTAACTGGTGTTAACTGATTTTTTTATTTAATTTTAATATAAAATGTTCCTTGTGCTGCTAGTAGCCTATATTCATATAGAAGTGAACTAAGCATAAAATATTACAATCTACCTATTGGTTTCAAAAACAATTAGCCAGGTCAGATCTCTAGGACAACCATCTGGCTCGAACTTACCTATTCGAATATTCAATTTTATACTACATTCATCGCGATATCGTCTGGTCGAAGTATTCTTATAGAAATTCGCCAAGATAATATGATTCAAGCAAGAAGTTAAAATTGACTCAAAATCTTTATGAAAGATAGACCTTGATATTAGCCTGAAAAAATTATCAAGTACCTTCTCATAAAAATAGTGAATTTTATAATTTCAAATAATATTGAAAGATTCAGATCGGTGCGTTTTTTGTTGTTTTTGATTATATCGGATTAAAATAAAATTGTCATTAACGATAATATTCGAAACGAACAAATATTCAAGTTATTAATTAATACAACTTATTCATAACACTAATCAAAATTTTTAATCAAAGGGTTCACCCCAAGATGGACCTCGACACATTTGAACTTTGAAAAATAGATTCCAAATTCAAATTTTGGTGGAAATTAGTGCTGTTTGACATAGAACTGGACTACGTACTTTCGCTTACATTTTAATATTGCCTATTTATTTAATATGCTAATGTTTCTATATGAGGAGCAGCCGCAGCTGAACGACGTGCTAATATTTTGGTATATTTTTCTTCATATAATAAAATCGTCAAATAGATTTATTCAAAAAAGGTTTTAAATGTTTATCCATTCAATTTATATTTCCTGTTTGTAATAAGTATTGTAATAAAACTAAAAAATAATAATATAAAACTAGAATTGCATTATGCATATTTATAATAATTATATTAATATAATTTAGGCCTATTTGCATGATACTGCGTTTTAAGGAAAATTACAACGAAGACGTAATGCAAAATTGGAGAATTCTTTGTTAAATAAATCTGTTATGACGCTTCACATGACTTATTTTACTGTATACTTAGAATATATTAATATTATGTGTGTAGCTAAATAAGATTAGAAAAATTTTTTTACCCTCATTTGAATTTTTCTATAGACATGTTTCAAATAAAAGTTGTATAGCTTAAAATGTTCTGTAAACACACAAATTTGAAAACATTGTTGGACCCGTTTTCGTAAAAAAACCAAAAAATCACTAGGATAAAGTAGTTTTGATTTTAACATATAGCGTCGCGGTGCAATTAGAAGAATGAAGACAGAATACCAAATTTGGTGAGTTCTTTGTTAAAAAAATCTGTTACGACACGTCACATGACTTATTTTACTGTATACTTAGTATATATTAATATTATGTGTGTAGCTAAATAAGATTAGTAAATTTTTTTCCCCTCTTTTGAATTTTTCTATAGAAATTTTCAAATAAAAGTTGTAGCACTTTAATATATTATAAAATTTTCCGACTCCGTTCATTCCTTTTAGACGAAAAGTTCGTGGGAGATTTGTGTAAGGGTCGTTCGGTAAAGTAATATGTTTTTTCAGTGTTAAATAATACTATGGAAAATACAGAAACCACGTTTTGGCAGGCATCATACCTGAACGTCAACAACTTTTATGCGTTTAAAAAGGGTAAGAATTGAGTTGGAGCAAAACGGTAAGAGTTTGGAAAATAATTTTGAATAAAAATTTTAAATCATAAAATTTGTTTTTATGACTATTCATAAAAATAATTTTTACTTATACACATAGAATTTACATGTGAAATGTATTCATGTCTATGAAAAAACTTTTAGGCTCTGTTATTTTTAATACTATTCAAAAAAGACAAAGAACTTGTTTCTTAAATTATTTCTACAACTTTTAATTGAAACTTTTTTCTAACATTTTGCCTCAACGAAATTCTCACAGCTTTCAAATGCGAAAAAACTGGTGACGTACAGGGCTGATATCTGCAAGAATCTATAATAGTTTCTGAACTTCTCATACTATATTTTATCATAGAAAAAAACGTTATTCAAATCTTCAACGAGTTGTGAGACTATTTTAAAAATATTTTTACGATTTTACAATATAACAAGTCGTTCTAAAATATGCAATTTCGGTATTGTTTATAGTATTAAATCACCATTTCTAAATAAAATTTTTAGTGTGAATTTTGAATAGAGCACATCGCATTTTTCCTTCTTGCCCATCGTTACCACTAACAATGTAAAGGAAATACCCAGTCGTGCTTTGGGTAATTTATGAATACTTCGAAATTATTATTTGTTTCTGAAAAAAAGAAAAGAAGATGCAACACTAATAACTAAAATGCTATTACAGTTGTATTTTTAGAAAAATTGGCGTGAGACAATTTTGAATAATTATCGCGTTACCCTGTGATTGGACACTTATTATTCTATTATTTTAAGTTGTAATACTAATATTATAATACAACTATATTATATTGCTTTTTAATTTATTGCTGTTATTTTAAGCCCGATCCGCGGTTTGCAGTCGATGATAAACTTAATAAAATCTTATTGTTTTAGTTTCAAGTTGGCCTTACAAAAGAATATCGATATCGATAAACAATATGATCTATACAGACACCCTGAAGTAATAAAATTAAGCATAAATCAAAAGGAATCTGCGAGTATTTAGAATATAATTGTTCCCGAGAAATAATAAATTATTGTATTGTAACCAATACAGTGGGGGCAATTCAATTATATTTTATTTATTTATATCTGACTGTATCAGTGATTACAGTTTTTACAATATAACAGGTTTGTTTTTCATATAATTACTGTTTTTTTTTTACAATATGGGTAAAATCATCGATTGTATAGATGATTCAAGTCAAATTATACCTTTGGATATTTCATTCTTCTAATTGTAGAAGAGCCCAAACGGGGAGTTTTTGATTTACTCGAGTGCGTCAGATTAAGATACCTTACCCCTTGTTCAGTACCCCCACCAAATCTTTGCTCACTATATGCTGCGACGCTGACTAAAAAACCGATACGAGGATTTAATCGAGCGCGTTAGATTGACATATGGTAGGTTGATAACGTGCTGAAAAGTGTATATTTTACAAATCTGACGATTTGAGCGATTAAGAAACTAAAATTAAAATGGATTCAAAAACAACAATATATTTTTTGAAAACGATATTTAACATGTAATGAATATACTATCAAGTGACGTCATGATCGAGTATTTCCCTCTTTGTTTAATAATATGATTAAAAAAATTATAAGCTATACTATCATTGATTATTTTATTTTCTTCTTTAGGTATTTCCTTCTTTATTTTGTTAGGAATTTTGAATGTTAACATTTAAAGATATTAAAAAATTCTGATTCATGTTTGTGAAGTAAAGACGCTTCAATTACAGTATGAAAAACAGTATTTATTCAAGTCTCCATTTAAGTAAGCAAATACTTCAAGTAATATCTAATACTAAATACAGCTCTCCTTCTAAAACTTTCGAAATACTGAGTCGCAGCTACATTTAAAATGAGGTTTATCTGTACTGGTATCTGCTCTAGATATAAATAAACTACAATTATTTGATATAAGAATAATTCGATCTATAAATAGAATTTTATTATTTATACGTAGCATATATTTTATACAAATCTGGAATTCAATCTTGATTTGAGCCACTGAATGCATTTAATAGTTTATTTATAGACAACTTACGTGGAAACTTTTTTATTGAAAATTTTTTCGCAAAAAAACAGAATCAACTTTAAAAAGCAGGATATTAAAAAAAAAAAAATATAACTTTATATTAAAAATTTCTATAAATCATTTCTTTGTGACCAATATTACCTTTCAAATTTGGCGCCAATGAATCAATTTTTTAAACGAGAATATGATTGGCAACAACTATGAAAATAAATTGAACACAAGGAAATTTTTATAGAATATTTTACCATTTTATGCTATATATATATGTATTATGTTTATTTTAAACCGAATAAAATTCACAGCTTTCATAAAACTTCGAGGCATGAGGACCCTCGGATCGCAAGACAGTAGAATATCGCCCACCTCGCCCAGACTTGACGCTGTCACCGGTTTTAGTTGGCATAAAACTTCAAAATAGTTCAAATTCGTATAATACATATGTATATATTTTTTAATTTTAAATATCATTTATATGTACCAAAATAATATTTTACCTTGAATTTAAATAAAAAAAACTGTATTGATTAAAATTAAGATCATTAAAATAGGCGGAAGACATACAACTCAATTTATATTCTATTATTAATCTATGAAAAAAAAATTTGTGTGCCAATAAAAAATTTATTAGTTGATTTTGTGATTATTTTATTATTAGAAGTTTTTAGTAAAATTTTCAGTGCTGTATTGATAAGCATATTTTTATAGCCGTCTTGGTAACTAAGGCGAATGCATTACGATGACAAATATTAATTTTGAATTTTCAAAAAAAAGATTTTATACCCATGACTTTTTTGAGCGTTTCAATCTCTTTATATTGGAAAAAATTATGTCGAATGTAATGATTTTTTATCGTCATATGACAGATGAATCGAAAACTAGCAACAATTATTTCTATAACTCTCTAAATTTGAATAAGTGATATAAGATTTTCTTTGCATTATAAAAAAAATACATTTTACTGGAGCCTAGAACAGGAAATTGTATCGGCAATTTCTGAGACATGTCATCATTATCACCTGTTATTTGTTGTTTGATTAAAATTCCTGCTGGATTAAATGAACAATAATTTTGAGAATTTTTCCAAAAGGAGTGGGGAAAAACTAAATATAAAGTAATTTGAATCAAGCATTGACATACACATAATTTTACTAAAAATATTTTTGTATATTATTGTATGAAATATTAGAGATGTTTGTAAAAGATATGTCGTCTGTTGGTTTTATTATCAAGGCCATTGTCTTATATCCAAAAACCAAAAACACCTCTGGGTTCATTAAAACTATAAACTTGATTGTATAAAAAAAAAATAAATTAGAAAGACACAAGCGA
The DNA here is from genome assembly GCA_020423425.1 of Chrysopa pallens. Lineage (NCBI taxonomy): Eukaryota > Metazoa > Arthropoda > Insecta > Neuroptera > Chrysopidae > Chrysopa > Chrysopa pallens. The sequence continues at coordinate 31,750,251 of CM035592.1, read as the reverse complement.
AATGCTACAGCTGCATGCATTTCATAAAAATAAAATACAAACACAAATAATATTACCAGGATTGAAAAAAAAATAACAACCTTTAATGTTTCAAAATGTGTTCTGATTAGTTCCAATATTGTTTCTATTAGAGCTATAATTTTCTTTACTCTAAAATAAACATGTCAGACAATAAAATTTTACTATATAATTTAAAATTGTTCGTCCGCCCGCCCGCCACCAAGATAAAGCAACGAAGAGAGATAATGAGCTGAAATTTTGTTAGTGTATTCAAGACCTAAAAACTAACATAAAGTGCGTGAATGAGCAAAATTGGTCCATTGGGTCTCATGGGTCCAATTTTTTAAACAATAATAGAAAAATTTAACATGAAAAATGTTTGTTTTTTAACAAACATCTTTTATTTGAAACAATTTTTTCGTCAAATACTTGTGGATTCACCACAATATTTAATTAAATTTTGCTAAGAAACCAACATGTTGAAAATTACAATGCATATTATTATTGTACATGTATTTATAACTATATAGAATGGATATTTATAGTATTTTGTGAATGTTAATTTAAAATAGTCCAAACAATGATATTCAATCATATATCAAGTATCAAAATAATTAACTCTGTTGAAACTTATCTTCTAGTAATTTAAAAATCTTTTACTATTTAAAGATTGGCTGTTTTTGAGATATCACCAAAAATCTGTTCCTAAAGCCGATTTAGAGGATGTATTTCATACAATATCTTAAAAAACTAGTTAACGTTCGTAAAATAAATGTTATTTTATAGATGTTTATTATCCTAGAAAACCCATAAACGGCGAAAAATAATTTAGAACTTTTTGACACTTTTTTAAGTCATATCACATAAAACACTTCAAGTTAAAACAATCACAATATATATGTTTTTCAATCAAATTTCTCAAACGGTGAATTTTAGTTAAGATTTGAGACGCACTTAATCTTATAAATTGCCAGGAAGCATAAGGGGAGAAGTACGAATTGAGTGTAGTTTACCATCCCGGAAACCCTAACAAATCAGACTGATTGACAGCCGACTATTTCTCTATACTATATGGCATAATATAAAAAAATCAGCTTTTAGAAATTGTTTGCATTTTATTGTCGCTGACATTTCGGCTTATGATATACTTATTTGCACCGGGACTATATTTAATATCTTAAAATTTTTTACAAACAAATTTATTCAAACTAAAATTTTTAATATGCATTTTTTAAAAACACGAAAAAAAAAACTGAATATAATTTATGACAAACTTGATAATAAATAACAAAATAAAAAAAGGGATGGGCACTTTATTCTATCATAGTAACACAAAAATCATTTTACTATAGAATTTATATGCAGTTTTTTGGGTTTTTGTTTTTAAATTCTTTGTTTTACTATAAAAAACAAAAACGAATTAACACTAAATTCATTTGGGAAGTGTTTTAAAATACGATACACCTTTTTATTATCAAAAACTAGAACTCTTTTTTTTGTTTCTTTTATAAATTATTATTAAATTGCAAAGAAATTTTACTTGTTCTAGGATTTCTCGAATTCGGTGATTTATTTCATGTAACAAATAATATTTCAAGTTCATCTATTCCAAATAAGCCAATGTCACTTAATTCTTTGTACCCAGCAGAATAATTTTTTTTGGTGACAATGGTCTTTTAGAAGATTGTCACCATAAAAATTTACATTTTATTAACGACTAAATTTGTATGCAATGTCTTCCGATTTAATAATTGAGACACAAACGAATTTTGACATATCTATACGTTTTAAGATCACTAGAATCCAGACCTCACGCTTCTAGAGAGATATCTGCGTATGTGTATGTGCGTTAGAAATTATTTTCCATCTTGATTATCTCAAGAGCAAATAATGATATCGACGTGGAGTAATTTTTAAAGTAAAACTTCTTTAGGCACGCTTAACCTGAGGAATAAGCAGGTGAATGTGTGATAAGAGCATTAGGAAAAGTGTGATCGGGCAAGGCAAACAGAAGTTAAGGGGGATATAGAAATTAGTGAAGATTGAAAGACAAAGAGAAATATAAGTTATGCGTTGAGCTGATATAACTTAGTGAACATAGAAAGAGAGAGAGTATATATTAGATGGAGCGAAAGTAGTTTTACTTCAGTTGTATGGTCTAAAGCACACTCATTTTATTCGACGTGTAGCTATGTAGCGTAAAACTGAATGAAATTTTAGTAAAATCGGTCCTTCTGTATTTTATTGAGAAAAAATAGCTAAAAATATTAAAAATACTCATATTCGTAATAATAAAGAAATTATTATTTTTTATTGTCCTCACTGCAAAGTTAGTCGTGTGGATCTTGCGAATAACACTTGACCATGTGTTTTTGGAATATTTGATATAATAATTTTATTTTGTCATTCGTGTTCGTTCATGGTTGACAAGAAAATCAAATACAATGATTATATTTGAAATGATCCTTTAACTAGTGAACCAAAGCTATGCACATATTATTATTATTACATTATCATATATTTGTGTTGATGATTAAGTTGCAAACAATCTTCCGGCGTGCATGTTGTTTTTAAATAATAATAATAATAATAATAATAATGATGAACAACGTTATTCGCGCGCATCAGATCGGCGACCTCCTACACGATTGCATCCAACAAACTCCCGTTTGACCTTGAGTCATCATTATATTATACAAACAACAATGTATATTTTATTTATATGCCGAGTATGAATTTAAAATGCTAAAATATTTTATATTCAGTCAGAAAAGTATTATACTCTCAGTCACTTAACTTTACGAAGTGAATAAATAATAGTATTTATTAGTTAAGTCTTTTTAAACTAACAATAAATTATAATTAATACAATTGTTTTTAATGTTCGATGTCTGATGGTATGGTATAACTGGAAAAAATTAAGTCGATATTAACTCGCGTTTAAGGGCGGTTGAAACAGTATACTGAAGCACTCTCCATTATGTAAAGATTTTTCAATTTGTGCGTCCTTATAAATAAAAAAATAAAACTATCCGAATATTTTAAAATTTTCTATGCACAACAATACTGACTTGAAAATGGTGGACTTATCGAGGAGTTTTCTCGAAAATACATTTTTTAATATAAAATCAAATTTTGATGTTTACTTTAGAAATCTTATTTCGAGAAAAACTCTTAGACAAGCCCTCCGTTTTCATGTAAATATTGTGATACCCAATTTCAAAACATAAGTAAGTTTTTTGAGTTATTTGCGTGCGAAAATTGAAAAAAAAAATGCAAATTAGATGTAATTTAAGTCAACAGATTGTTAGAAGTACACTTCTTTTCAAGAACTGCTGTGGATAATCGCTCTTATGGTTGTTCCAGCGTGTACCCACTTGGTTGTATAGTCAGACCATTAAGTATTATCAGCATTTACTAATGTTATGAATATAGATGAGTTTTGAGGTTGGAAAAAAATAGAAAAAGAATAACTTATAGGTGTCAATTCGAAATTATAAGTAAGATATGAACACTGCACTTTAGTCACTCAAGTTATGACAGGAAAAGAGTATGACGGGGATAAAAATTAATATTTTAAATTTGAATTTCTCCAGAACAAAACATGGTGTTATTTTTTTGTTTTACTTATTCTTAATCCATTTCTACGTATTCTCTTTTTTTTTCAATTCTGTCAAAAGTTTTTTGTGATATAATAGAAAATAGTAGTGTGGACAACAAGTTTTACATGCTTTGAATGGGAAGTGAAATTACGAACTTTGATTTGACTATAAAAATGATTATCTCGCGATCTTAACCGACAAACATTTTGTAACTTCGACGTTCATTTTTTCTTTCACTACTTAATTATAATTTTCACTTCATTATTCACTAACGGTCCAGATTCAAAGTTATACTGATGCGCTATAATTTTAAAAATTTTGCGTCATTTAATATCATTTTTTTTATGAAAGCTTGGCAAAAATCCAAAAAAAATAAATTTTAGGATGTCAAAAAATTGTTGAAATAGACATTTCAACGCTAAACATAATTTCCCTTGTTTACATGGACTACGTTGTCAAGTGTTTACAGAAGTATTCACCCTGGAAAGTATACTAAAAAAAAAAATTAACTTCAAACATAGGTACAGGGGCTCCCTTCCTCACTTGCGCACTTTTAAATACGAGTTAACATTTTTTTTACTACAGATATCGACAAAGGTTCAATTTTTCTGAGAAAGACGGAATCTGCCAAATTTGGTAAAATTTTGTTAAAACTAATAAATTTATACATTTTGTATAGTTTTACTACGTGAAAAAGAATCGATTAATACGCCATGAGTAGCTAAAATTTGTAATAACATTCGCATTCTAGAAAATATAAATATTTGTTCAATTGTTGAATCACTTAACTGTCACTAATCGTCTTTTAGAAGCAAAAAGACTTGTATTTCTATTCTATAAAAACTATCTTTTCTAATAAAGTTTATCCTTTAATCGATCAGGTGCCTTTTTTTACGGTGGACTCTTATTTCAATTCCACTTAATACATTTGATTCGATGCGAAACATCGTTTGTATTAATTTATTCTAATATTTTCGAACATTTCTTAGTACTCATTGATGGCAAATATTAATTATTAATAACTTCTGTTAAATTGAATTTCATAAACATTTATTCCTTCCGTTTTGAGAATTTATTAAAAAAAAAATCTGTGCAATCATTATCCAAATAAATACATTCAATTGCTACGAGTTTACTTAAGAATGGTTGTGTATCGATGACATGCTGATCTATTGATTGATTATTGTCTATCAATCACACAATACATCATGTAAAACCATTTTTATGTAAATTAATATTATATTATTAACATCAGTTTCTAAGTATTGAAAAAAATATATGAAAAATAAAATTAAACTAACTCATATGAAAAGTATAATTTTTCTAACCGATTACAAATTAAAATTTCTTCTTCGAAAAGACGATCTATTTTCATAACTTGTTTTTTTTATTTGCTTTAAAGTAATGGACGAAATTAAATTCAATTTCTACCCATAAATATCGTATCAAATTTTTGAAGCTTTAATGAGAAATTAGGCCGGCCAGGCCACTACTCAGATTTGCTAAAATATGCGATTTTGAAAAAATATATGGTTCAGTTGAGTTCAATATTTTATTACCTTACTTTTACCTTGGGGAATGTTGAAGGTAATTTCAACATCAATTCATATAATATGGAATAAGGGAATTAAGAGGTAGTTGCTTATAGATTTAAGTTTATAAATTTGGGATAAATGGGTTCGAAACTAGGGCTGGAAAATCAAATTTGACCTTGATGATGTACACTCGCACACTACAAATTCCTACAAATTTGTCTAAATCGCATATTTTAAGTGGATATGGGAAATCAAGGAGACCGGTATTTTTTTGAAAACTATGTATATTTATAAATGTTGGTACTTTCGTTTTTAACTTCCTTGTTGGGAGTTTTGGAGAGATGCCTGTGTGTGTTTATGTGCTTATATGGAAGCGCTCTCATTCGACTCGTAACGAAGTAACACAAAACTGAGTAAGTGTCTAGCCAAATCGGTTATGGGGTTTTTTGTTACAAACTTTCAGAAAAGGCAAAAAATATTGACCCACGAGACTGAAATAAAATGTTTAACACAAAATCATTGTATACAAATATATTGATAAAAATGACAATAAGAAAATTGTGTTCAAAATGCCACCTCAATAAGATGTGCTTATGATACGGCATCCCAATTTGCTTGTCTACATAACAACTATAAATGAAACAAAAATAAAATTGGTTGTACTGAATGACGTTCTAGTACAGTAATTATTTATCCACTTCACAAACAAACAAAAAAAAAAAACTATCATTTTGATGTTTGTGAGTAAGTAAGTAAGAGTGTACTTGCTAAATACTCAACCGGAAATGCAAAATAATTATATACATGCATACGAACATACATTCAGACAAAACATACAACATAGTGGCTTTATTTTCCGGTATGTGATTTTTTTTATTATTCTTTAACTTCTTGCATATAACAACAATAACTATAATATCATTTATTATTAAATAGCTTAATACAATAACAATTACTTTGGCAAATCTTTATTTTAGACGTTATGCCCCCCATTGTATGACTCTTCAAAAATTTTCCCAATATTAGGCAATAATCGTTCGAATCGGGCAAATGAGTTTGTACTGTTTCTTCCATTCTTTCAATTAAAATAAAAACAACTGGTCTAGCCGCGACCTGCAAGGTCTACCCTACGAAATCCCAGTGAAGAGAATAAAAAAACAATGATTTGTTTTTACGAATAAGCATATTTTACGATTTTTTCTGTTCAACAAAAAATGGGTTGATTGGTTCTGCGGAAAGTTAGTTTTAGGTAACGTAATGTGTCCACTGGTTCAGTGGCCACGTGAGTAAATGTACTTTCATCCATTTGACTACTTAGACTTGATGTTGTGGGTTCGAACATAGGCAGCGGCGGCGTGATTAATTATAATCAGCAAAGAAGGAGCGGTTGATTGATCACGCTGTCCTTGCTAAATGAAAAAGAAGAAACCGACTTCACCAATAACATAAACAATGTAATTACCACCTTGCTAGAAGGCATCTTTGCCTTCAGGTAATGGAGTGTTCTAAATCGAGAGTATGGAGATCTAAAAAGTTGCGGTTTCTCTCTTAATATGCGTAATGCTTCGAATATAAGCAGTTACACGTCGATATCAATATTCGATCTCGAAATAATCGAGACGGGATTCACAAAAGCAATTTACAATTATAATCCAATACAAGATCTAAATTTAATAAAAACAGTTTGCTAAATTAATTCCGTGCAATTTCTCAGTCTGGATATTTTATCGATATAATTACGGTAAAAAAATTTGTTAAATATTATAGCATTGAACTCTTACTTTAACCTTATTGATAAATTAATATCTCAAATATTTCCAGACTGAATTAATGTGTCAAAAAAGTAAAAAAAACCTTATCATTTTTTTTTTTTTAGAAAACCAATTTCATCTGGTAAGAATATCTAGTTCAGTTTTACATAGCAAACTATAATTTAACAGTACCAAATATAATTTGTATCAAAATCGGTTGACAATTGTGAAATTCGATTGTGAGTTACGAAATAGAGTAATAGTGGCAACGGTGTTTATGAAAAATTATTTCCTGAATGGCCAATATGAGTACATAAATAAATACGAGTCGTTAAATACACTTTAAAACGCATAAAACAAATTTCAGCCTTTATATTCTATGTCGCCCTCTGGCTTTTAGTCCATTTTGTGTTATTTTCCAAATTTGTTTTTCAAAAATAATTGGTATAATCAATTTGTCTTGGTAGAATCTTCATTTAATTGAGATGAGCTTTCAGAATAATGAAAAATTTCCAGACTCCAAAAAGAATATCATTTACATATTTCTAATACTCTTTTGTTATAAAAAAATATTCCATCCGTGTCCGCCCGCCCAGTTAGTGGTTTGTATATACGATTATGAATCATCCGTATATGCATATTGTTGTTACTACAATAATGTTTTGTGGGTGATCAATGTTCGTTGTTCGCACATCAACAATTTGTTTGCATGTCTAGACATAATGGAAGAGGTACCTTCTACACAATATTTGAGTATCTTCAACTCCATGATGTTTTGATAATAATGATATTATTGTATTGTACAATAGTGACTAAATATCATCGAACTGTATGTAGGAGGGACCAACAAACTAAATGTAAAAAATGTTTATTGACCGAACAAAGTGAGGTCTATGTTTTTAACTACATGATTTTAGATTTCGTTTGCATGCATTAGGAATGTGCAGGATCGTTAAAAATGGAAACAAATACGAATACAGATAGTTAGTATCAAGATCCGCGGATACGGGAATTAGTACTTTATGATAAGGTATTAAGCCATGAGCTACCACTTAGCTCACTACAATAAATGTTGAAATATTAAATTTTTACCAAATATGTAATTTTTAAGAAATAAAAACTATTTTAATAGGACTAAAGCGTATTTTATTGCTACCTTCACTTATAAATTCATATACGTAATGGGACTTTATAATTCAAAAGATTCGTTTGAGATCCGCCAAAGAAGAAACGTATATGGACACGGCTACAATGCTTTTTATCTCTCGGCACAACTCTAGTATATAATCTAAGTGCATACGTTTGTTTTATTCTAACTAATAGTTCTATAGACCTTACTCAGAAAAAAGCAAAAACTGCAAACCTATTTCTTGATTGAACAAAAAGGAGTGGAGGTGGTTAAAGTTGTTCCTATTTTCCCATGAAAGTTCATTTCTCATCGCATGGAAATATCCATCATACTAGGTTGCATTGGCAAAAAAAATTGGTATTTGTAAAGATTTTCCTAAAGGAAACATATTTTTAAGCTTGCATTACAAAAAAATTTTATAAAAATGTTATTTTTAGAAATTAGAATAAAACAATTAGAATCTTTCTAATTTTCCTGAGATTTTCCCCAAAGAGATAATATGACATTTTTTTAAACCTAAAGTAAATTCTGAAAATGATAAACATATCCCGCCAGTAAATTTCATCAAAATTAAAAAATTTGGTATTTTTTGAAATTTTCCCCAAAAGGTCCTAATGTGACAAATGTCTACCAAATTTGATCAAAATCAGACAACGCATTCGACAACAATAGCGGAATAAATATACAGTTTGAATGTTCCTCTCAGTTTTAACAAAATTTCCAAAAATACCAATTTTTTGGCCATGCAAATTAAGAAGATTTTGTTTTTTATAATCAATGTTAAATTATCAGGGAAAATACGAAAACATCATTTTTGTATTAAGATTCCCTCTCTTTATAGCAAAAATCACTAACTTTCTTCTAATTTAGGAAGGAAATAGGGGAAATAAGGGAAATTCGGAAAATGTTAGTTTTCCTTATAAACCACCTCTCTTTATTTTCTGTTAATGCAAGGAAGATGCACGTAAATTTTTTTTATCATCTGAGTGAGGTCTGCAGGACACATAGCTAGGTACTAGTTTATTTCTGGTACAAAACTCGACATTGTTTTATGTACTTTGATAATAGGTATATGTTGGGATATTTTAAATAGTTGGGATATTTTAAATGAACCTGGTTCAATCATAGAAACTACTGAAAACATAGGAAGTCATTCATTATGACCATGTGATATCTTATTTTAAAAGGTTTTAAATCGGGACGATGGTCTTGTGCAACAGCAATCGTTGATTGATAAAATGCTTTAAATTAATACTTAATTTACTATAAAACAATAAATCGATATGCTTCTAACCATAACGTCTAGGACATAGTTCTAAAACATTATATAATGACGTCTCGTATTGTAAATTCATTAGAGGTCAGTCATTGAGAACAGAATAATTTTTGTAATAACACGTTATAGAATCTAAAAATTTTTGGCAGGCGCGGGGTAATTGCAAATTAAAACAAGTAAAACAGGCTTGTATCAGGTAGTTAAAACTGAGAAAATTCAGTGACTATATTTTTATCATAATTAATCTACCTGAAATATATCCAAAATATTGCAGTAATAGTAAAACTTGTCTTCTTGATTTAAATGACAATTGCACTGTTTACGATGTGTGTTTAAGTACATTTAAGCATTTTGAATATCTTAACAGACCAACAAACTTAAAGGGACCACATTAATTTTATGTTTGTTCATAATATGATGATGTTTAATTTTTTTTATTTTATTTGGTGATGTGCTATACTGGTATTCATATTGTTATGGTCGCGTGATAATAAATATATGATGGATCAAGTTCCCAAATTATTATATTTATTTGTGTAGTACAATCAAAATACTAAAAAAAAAAAATAATCCTTTTCAACCATGATATATATTTTTCTTTCATAAAATAAAATCAAACGGTAAAAGGTATGGAGTTCCACATTCGAATGTCAATAAAAAGGCAAAATAATAATGATGAAAAAAACATCATCAATTTGAAAATTTCCGGAAATATAAATTTTACCAAATTAAATTAACTTGACTATGGTAATGAAAAATATCTAAAATACTTTTCAGATATAATTAATTGTAAAAGAATTATCATTTGGAGAAAAATTATCATTTGGAGAGATAACGTAAAGTCCATTTTTAACTTCGTTTAAGTTCTTGTAATGGGACCGATTTTGTGAATTCCGATTTTTGTATACTTTTTAGTACGGAACCTGTGTTCGTATACGCATGAATGCTTGATCGTAATCCTTTTATGTCACGATTATCTCGAGAAATAATAATGATATTAACGGGGAACCGTTTTCATTTGACATGTAATTACGTATCTTAAGAATGAAATTCTTTTCAGCAAATTGGACCCAGCTATATTTGTTGAGAATAAAAAAATTAAAATATGACATTCGTAATATTAAACAAATTTTTGATTTTTTTAAATTCCCTTCATAGAAAGCAAGGAGCTTGGACCTTATAGGGCGAACTTTGACCATATGTTTAAATTTTGTATATGGTTTGTAAAATTGACATGGGACACTGACTAAGAAAGTTTGAATTCAGAAAAAAACCACTAGCTGAAGAGTTTGGCCTGAAAAACTACTATGTACTCGGACTCTTAACATCCAAAGAAGTATTTTATTATGCATATTTTATGAAACTCATGTTTGTAAGCTTTTATGACTGAATGGAGAAATTTTTAGAATTATTTTATGGTTTCGGCAGGCAGTGGTTGCTCGTTCTGGTAATTTGTTGTTTCAGAAAATAAATGGTGACAATTTTAGGAATCTATGATGGCCAACAAAATTATAGTAGAAATGATGGATCAAAACATAATATTAGTTATAATTACTTTTAAATATCTTGATTGGTCTATATTCACTGGAGTATTGGATAAATGCATGTTAATTTAAACATCAAAAACATATTATTCGGCGTAGATAATTAAGGTTTTTATTTTTGTGTATTTCTATTGTTTAAATTGTAAAGGACTGTATGCATGCATATAAGTTGAATGCCCATTTCATTTCATAAAAAAATATAATAAAACAAATATTGTTTTTTACTAAGGGAAAAAATATTTCATGGTGATAATTTATTTTCGGCATAAAATAATAATTTCACGATTTTTAAAAACATGGTTCCATATCATAAATAGGTCTGATTAAGGTACTTCAGGCTTGCTCCAGTCTCAGCATTTACTATGTTATAAATGTTATAGTCAGATCATTTACTATGGTATAAATATTATTAAAGACAAGTTTTGAGCTTGGAAAATAAAGAAAATGAAAAACATCTGTCTTGTATCATTCAAGTTAGAAAAAGTACATGACGGAGATAAAAATTAATATTTTTCATTTTAATACATCGTGATGATGTTTGTTTTTTCGTTACCAACGTAAATAGAGGAATAATTTCTACAACAATGTCTCAATAACAATATACATCTTTCGTTAGAGAGTAAATCTCAGTTAAATGTTTTAACAAAGACTGAATGAATAATTCAACTAAAATTTCAACAGTACCACGTATTTCGTGGTTTAATTTCCCCACTTAATAATAAATGACGAAATAATTTTTGTTGCATTTAATTATGATTTTTATGACAATAAATAGAGATTATCAAATTTTGAATACAAATTATAGTTTGCATTACATGATGTCAATGCTATGGTTTTATGAAAGCGTATAAAAATATATTTCTATCAACATTTTGAGCAGTTATAAGTATATTATGCATATTCTTATGGGAAAATTTTATTGCACACACTAAGACACAGGGCCGTCTTTAAATTGGTTAATTCAAGTTTGGCGTATCACGCTTCGCTTCGTTTGCTAATTAACTTTCGAGAAGTTTATCGTAACTCTTGATGGAAGGCACAAAAGTACATGAAAAAATAGTTCAGTGAATATTTGTCTTTAAAACAGTGTAGATACTGAATATACTATTAAATTCGATTTTTATATTTTTAATCTTATCTAGACATTTTGACCTCGGAAAGCCTGATTTTCGAGCAAGAGTTGAGTACTTTTCCATATGTAAAAGTAAATAGGCAAGTAAGTATTGATATGTCATTAATCTTTTGATTTTTTCGATATAACTACGTTTTTGGTTAATAAATATCGATTATCGTTAGCAGGAACTGGGAGGCTCCTAACAATCGTGGGGCCCAGGGTACGTACCTATAGAGTGCTCAATGGAAAACAACGTCCTGCTAAGACATGTTTAAATAATCATATAAATAAATCAAAATAATGAACTTCTCAGTGGGCAGTTCTAGTAATGTGGGCGATTTTGGGAATCCCGAATTTTGACAAATATTTACGTTTTAACATAACTAGAACTGAAATTCAACATGTTTAAAGAAATTTCTGTGTGTGTGTGTGTGTGTGTGTGTGTGTGTGTGTGTGTGTGTGTGTGTGTGTGTGTGTGTGTGTGTGTGTGTGTGTGTGTTCGATCGTTTGTTTATTCGTTCTTAAAACTGTATAGAGTTTACTAAAAAATGTTTCAAACACGAATTGTCCTAAGATCACCTTTGATCAAGTCACTTATCAATCAAAAAGAACGCATCCAATAGGAACAAATGCCATCTATATACATACACATGTATAAATTTGTGTAAACCGTCACCAAATTAGCAACAAGTAACATCTCCTCAGAGAATCATTACAACTAGGTAATTAATACTGATGATGACTACTTTGTAGTCAAAATACGTATTTATAAAATACAAAATAATTTGATCTAGGAAATTGAGGCAAAAAATCGAAATTTATTCGAAAAATCCTAGAGTTCTCATTAATAATTATTAAAAAAAAAAAAAAAAATGTATAAATACGTTTAAATTATACCCATTTTTACGTTGGGGTTAAACATGTTCCCTCGTCTTTTATCGTCCGGATAAAAACTTAGTCCAGGAAAGTAAATGATATTTTGCGGATGTATCGAATTTTTTAAAATAATTAATAATTAAGCCAATAGAAACATATTTTTATCACATGTAAATGAAATTTATAATATTTTCTAAATTTTTTCTTTAAAATTCGGTAAGTGAATGCTAAAATTTAAGTATTAAGTATTATTTTAAGTCAATAACCTTGATAATAATCACATTCATATTTCATATAATTTTACAACTTCAGTTTAAAATTTTTATTATTTCTTTATTACTAATCATTAGAAGAATATATTGCAACAGAATTGTGGTTTTTAAATAATAAATTATATGAAATTATATAAATTTGATATTAAAACGAACAAAAAAAAATTTATTAATATGCCAAACAAACAATGCAGTTTTTCGTTATTTTTGACAATAAAACTGAGTTATACAGATTATTGAGATACAAGCGCTGAAGCGTAGACAAAACTTTGTCTTGTTTGTAAATCATAAACGAAGCAAAGATCTGTCCCACATGTCGAATGTAGTAAGTACACTACGTTATTCTTACAGAATGTATAAAAATCACAGAGAACAAATTGAAGACATCTTTGCAATATTTTTGTCCTGCGCAACGTAATACCACGTTTTCTTTTAGATAAGTAATAAGACGGAATAATCTGTACACTAATTGCTATTAGTGGCAAATTATAAAATTATTCATATTATTTTACGTGGCACAATTTAGTAGCGTTAATAGCTAATACCGGAGCCGAGATATACATAGAGTTCCCATTACGCGAAAGTATAAATTCAGATAATTCAACTAGTCCAAGTCTGAAATATTCTATAATCGAAATATTAGACACACTCAGATGATTATTTTTAATCAAAATGTCTTTAGTTATTATAATATGTTAAACACTATTTGACATTCATGCTTACGAAGATTCTAACTACCGGTATAATTAAGAACTATTTAGAGCTACCAATATTTAAACACCATTGACATAAAACTTGTAATAGATGGAATGTTTCATAATAATGTATAGTGTTTAATATATTATAATAACTAATCACATTTTGTTAGTCAATGGAAAATAATCAGCTGCATGTGTTATGAGTAAGTTATAATTTTTGTAACTCTGTCGCTTAGATCTTACCGTCAATGTCAAATACATTAATAGGAAACACTCTACCTATAAAAGTTTATATATGTCTATGGTGATTGGTAGTTCTAAATAGTTCTAAATTATACCGGTAGTTAGATTTTCTAATCTAATTAGTAAAATTGAAATGAAACTTAAGGTAAAGTTTTTATGATAGAATACATTGATATAAATTACTTGATTTTTATATGAAAGGAAAAGAAATTTATTCAAAATATTTACAATATTTATTAATAATAAAAAGAAAATTATTAATAATTGTTTGTTTTATATGTCACAGAAAGTCAAATCAAATAACAAAACGTCTCAAAAAATATAGATAGAGAATGTTTACAATCCACTTTAAATTTTTATATGACTGCAAACTAAACTGGCATGCAAAAAATCGGAGCTTTTGGAATGTAGACTAAAAATAATTCTTTATGCTTGGTTTAAATACTTTGAAAAATAGCGGATTATTTCTGAAAAAATTTTAATAAACGAATAAGCTGCGGTAAATTCGCAAAATTTTTTTATGACTGTTTCCGTAAAATATCTCGGTTCCTTAAGCTGTTTTAATTATATATTTACATTAGAGTTTTTAAAATCAACGGGAAATATAGCGTGATTTATCTAAGGGCCACTCAAATATCCAAAAATTTTATCGATTTTAAATTTTATGCTATTTAAAGACTTGAAAGTATATAACAGAGAGTTTACCTACCATAGCAGAAAACAAGCATTAGAAATGATCGGTTATTGGTGACATCTTAACTGAGTAACTCCGAAACGATTATTTAGCGGAATTGATTTTAATAATTATCTTAATTTTATGTACGGCAGTGTAATAAAATTAGTGAGTACATTAGTTGTAGGCTGGGTATATTAGAAAAATAATTGAGGTTTGGTGGTAAGTTTTGCTATAGTTTTTATTTTATCACCCTACATATTTTTTTGGCACTCCAAACACAAATTTAAAGTTCGTGGGCAAAAGTATTGCCCGGTTTAAAGTAGACAAAATTTCTTAAATTTTTCATTGGATTTTTCTTCTTGGTAGGCTTAACCTTACGGCGCTGGATACATGACATATTAGAAAATAAATTGGGGTTCATATTTAATGTTTTTTTGGAAGACTAACCGTAATTATAGCAAAACTTTCTACTGTACCTCAATTTTTATTTCTAATTTATCTATCCAAGTATCTCGCGGCGTAACGGCATGTTGAAAAACTGTGATATAGGCAAAAATCTAATACAAAAGTGTCAAAATATTGCTTAAAAAGTGACCAGAAAATAAAGTTCCGGGGATATCTTTTTCCCGCAAATTTCAAATTCGTATACAGTATCCAAAAAATCGGAAAGGCGAAAAAATCAAAACTATATTAAAACTTTCCTCTGAGAATCTGAGTATATCTAGCTTATTAAAATTTGTACTTTGACAGTACCACATACACATAACTATTTGTTACAGTTAATAGTAATCACTTGTTCTTGACTTCATGAGAACTTGTGCATTATTTATTTATTTATTTATTTATTGAATACAGTTTGTTATATAGAAGATGAAACAAACACTTACTTCAATATGTTTGTTTATTATACGTGTAATTGAAAGTGGATGGACTTGAACTAATAAAGAATATAAAAGCGTTGTTGCAAAAAAAAAAAAAAATAATAATAATAATATTATCACTTGTTGTCTCTATTTGTGTGAGATATTCAAGAGATAGAAAGCAAAATATTAGAAATTTTCCTTATAGACAAACAGACATATCAACAAAGTATATTAATTTAATAATAAAAAAAAAAAAACTTGTTATATGTGTTCTGACATTTTCAATTGTAAAATATTATAATCTTTTATTCTACAATTTTATTGCGGCAAATTATAAATAGATTGAAAATATTGATATTTTATAAAGATATTTAAAGTGAAAATACTATTTTCGTAAAATATTCAATTGTACATGGAGACTGGGTTACACCATTCGCACTAACATAAAGTTAGTTCAATAAAATTGTCAATTGAACCAACTGTGGGTTAGCGCTAGCATTAGGTTAGAGCGAATAGTGCAACACAGCCAAATATTTCTGCATTATGGGAAATGGATAAATTATAGAAAATTTTCGACATCCAATTATATTTAAGTTTAAGTCATTTTTAATATTTCTGGAAGTATAGTTAGTAACTAACTTTGACCCAAAATGACATCAATTCATCATATTTTGATTACCAATAAAACTTGATTTTTTTATATTTACCGTGCATATAAATCTTAATTTGACGTGTATTAAGAATGTCACGTTTTATATGTGGCATTTGAGTTTTTTTTAAACTTAACTTGATTATTTGAGGTGAAAATATCGAACACAATTTTTTAATAATAAGTGAAAGTATGAATTAACAGAATTCCATGTTTAGATACTCGACATACGGTTGAGTAACAAAGTTTGAAATAACAAACAATTTACGAAAAAATGTTTCAAATAAAAGTTGTCAATTTTTTTTCTCTTTCATGGTATAAAGTTGTGTGATGAATCATTCATTGGATCCAATGGATCGATTTTTCTCACTCACGAAATTGATTTTACCTTTTATGTGAATACACGCTACCTAAAATTTCGGTATCTCTTGTTGTTTTACGGATGGACGAAAATGGAGTATTTAGATGATTCTATGAACTCCTATTTTGTTTGTGTGGTCAATATTTGCTAGCGTTTACAAAACTAAAACACGTTTACAAACATTACACTAAAACTAATATACTTTGACATATTCTATATATGTCGAGTATAAAAGTATAGTGGTCGTTTTATAGTGAAAGGAAATAAATAAGTTATAGGCATTTTATACTTCCGATAATTTAAAGTTAATATTTGCCCATATAATATAGCAGACATATAATATAGCCTTGACTTTTTTTTTTTGAAGAATTAATATTATAGTTTAGTAGTATTTAAATTGTAAAAAAAAAAAACTTACAACAATGGATTGGGTTCGAAATCTAAGTGAAATCGTGAAGCTAACAGCACTTACCTAGAAAAAATAAAATAAAATTTTGTTAGTTTAAATATTCAAATCAAATAACGCATGCTGAAAGTAAAGTATTATTAATTAAAGTGTTTTCAACTTTGGTGTATGGTATATATCTTTTTATCAATCAATCTTTTTTAGATAATAAAATAATATCGTTTGATTTTTAAGCTTCCTTCAACCAATTCAATTCAAAGTTAACTAAAAATAATCCACATAAACTCTTTATTAATTAATACAAATGACTTTATAAACAGCGATAAAGCCCTTAGTGTTGGTTCTGAAAACAAATTATCAGATAATTTGGTATGTCACAAATTGATGTATAGTGAAAATACAAACTTGGCGTTTTAGATAACCAATTCAACGCGATTAAGTAATAAATTTGGCGAATAAGCTTTGTGTTTATATATATCTGTGAGAGAGACGAGAAAATGTATTATGCACAGATGTGTCGGATTATCACCGATAAAAAACTCCTCTCAGAAATTTCCAGTGTTGCTTTTGAGCATAAAAATTCAAGCAGCTGATGTCAGGGGTGAGGATTATGCCTATCTTACGAGAAACATTCATCAGATTTTGATGAAATTAACCATATAAATGCGTGATTCGTCTACATTAGAAAAATAGAGTTTTACAAAATTTAAACCACACATGTACAATCAACTTCTAAAAAAACGCACCGACCTGAAAGTTTCTTGTTTATTTAATATTAAAAGTACATTATTTTTGTGGTGTATTTTATAAATTTTTGTATTTAAAATTAACGTTTTACTTAGATAAACAAAATTATAACGGACTTAAAACTCAATCAAAATCATGTATTTTGTAATTTTAAATAAATATGAAGATGTATGTCGGTGGGATTTTTTTGTCAATTTAACTATACATATAATTGATTTCATCAAAATCGGATGAATGGTTCACGAGTAATCGAGATTTAAGTGAGAAAAAGTTTCGAGCGTTATATCTCGGGAACGATAATTGATGGATAAGATGTTTTTAAAATGGGACCACCCTGAAGGTCTCCACTATTGATTACCATATATTTATAAATATTGGTTCATTAGTTGTGGAGTTATGCGCGTTCGTCTAACCGTGTTTCATTGACCGACAGATCGACGGACACAAAACAGAAACTGCTCTGAAAGTTCCAAAACGTCGATATATGTATAAAAAAATTTTAATTACAAAAACAATACTTCCGCACTCAGAAGTACAATGATAAAATTAAAATCTGTATACGAAAGTATTGCAAAATCGTTGATCTAATATTATTAAAAATAATAAGTATCCATATTGTTTATTGATGAATACAAATACCAATATATCATATATGTTTATATGTAAAATACTTTGCGGTTTTAATAAAAAAATTCTTTATATAAAATATGCACGCAAAAATATTATAAATATTATTTATTTTATTAGATAATAATATTTTTATGAAGAATTATAAAGTGTATCGTGCTATATTTTTAGAAATGGTATTCTAATAATATTATGACATTTTTTTTTTTTTTTTTTTGTCTTGAAATATGTCACAATTTTTGTGTTTCTTATTACTTTTATTTTATTTTTAGTAAAAGAAAGTATTGTAATCCTGTAAAAATTCCGATGAGGAGTTACACCGGAAAGATATGATTTGATTTTTGAGGTCTCCCGGATCCAAAAAAGTGTATTCAAAAAATTGATCTGTATGTGTGACAGCGATATCATATCGAACGCTTTATAATAATCAAACTTGGTATTCTATTTTAGAGAAAGCTTGAGGAGAGGGACTCTATCAAATTGTATAAATGCATTTGATTATGATTAATAAGAATTTTTCATTTCTTTCCACAAATAACAGTGACCATTTGATAAATTTCTGTCTTTCGTCTGACTTCCTCAAAAACACGAAAATCATCTTACAGATCTGATCATTTTAAAGTGTAATAGATCTGGACAATGCAAAAATAGTTCATTAAATAAGTATTTATACCTCTGCTCAATATTTTGGCAAAATATGCACCAGGTGAAAATAGTAAACATCAAAGTATTAATCGTTAGTAAATAAATTAAAGTATGCCTATAATCTAAACATTAATTAGTCAGTAGACATTAAGTCTACTAGCAAAATATTGAATATTTCGATCAATTATCATGAATTAAAATTGACCCAGGGAGAGTTCATGTTCTACGAAATACACTCAGCGAACATAATTACGGATGTCATAATCAAAAAGGATTACAGCAAGTGGGAAAAAAATCATTTTTGCAACGTTTTGTAATTAGTTTTAAATCAAATGTAAATCCCGTTTAGGATTAATATCCCAGTTATCAAGATCGTTAACACAATTTTTATTGTGAATATTTGGAGACAAAATTTATTGTGAATAAATATTTGCTATGAGAATAGAATTGAGTCTTTATTATTAGGACAAGAAAATGCAAAATAATAAAATTTCAACTCATATCCATATAAGATATATAAAATAAGAAACAGTGATTGAAAGTTTTTAATTGAAAGTAGATTTGTATTTTCATTGACTGGTTCGTTACCTAGTTGTCTGTCATAAACTTTTTATTTTACATAAAAATACTTCATAATTAATTAAATGGAAAATTATATTTAAAAAAAAAAAATAAATAAATAAATGCACACAGATGCATGCATTTAAATAAAAATAGAAATACGTAAATGTAATTATTATTAATAATATAAAAAATCCAATTAAACAGTTAGAATTGTAATAATCAACAAATAAAAGATAAATTATTAAGTTAAATTATGCATAGAAAAGATATTTTTTACACTCAAGATATAGTATATTCATTTTAGTGTAAAGTTTGTAAGGCTAGCAAATATTAACCGCACAAACAAAATTTTGGTATTGGTGTTCATAGAATCACGTAATTAGACCATTACCGTTTGTCCGTCCATGAGTTCGGCTCTTTCGCCAGCAAATGAAAAAGATAACAACTTGAAATTTAAGTAGCTTATTTCGAATTTAAAAAGTCAGTTTAAGTTTGTGAATGAGCAAAATCAGTTTGTTTTTTAAACCAAACAACTTTTATTTGAAACATTTCTTAGTAAAATGTTTGGATATGACAAATTTTGTTAATAGACACTTGTTTGTCCCTGGAATAGGATACATACACTGCTGATAATCAATCAGAAAGAGTTAAAAATTTAATCTTTTAGAGCTACCCTAGGTTATAATAGAATCCTGTGTTCAAAACTTCAAACATTCTGAGTTTGGGTTGCACCTTGATAGATATATCAAAATTTCAACCCCCTCTTCCTTTTCACGGTTTACGCAAAAATAAATCTTAGTCTTCAACGTAGGCTTAAAGGAACTTTGGAAAAAGATAAATATTTTGATGAAAAAACTCTGTGGAATAAGATATTTTGATGGGGAGCACCTAGACTATAAGATATGTAATAAATGTATTGGATTTTACTACAGGAAAATTTTTTTAAAGATTTACAAAAAAAAAAAAAATAATAATAGACTCTCGGAAATTTTTTGGTTTATGGTATAACACGGAAACATTCAACAAAATAACGTAAAGTTGCTCTAAATAAAACGTTTCAATGATGAAGAATAAAATCTTTTTAAGTTAATTTCTCTATTAAAAGAATTGAAATTAAAATGAATATTTTTTGTAAGTATATGTATTCATAAAATATGGATTATAAGAAAAGAATTAAATATGAAATGGTAATGAAATTTTATGAAATAAAATGACACATTAATTAGAAAAGAGATATTAATTTCAATCAATAAATTAATTAATAACAACTATTTGATTGTCTTTTTAATATATAAATCTGGTTTAAAAATGTTCTTATTAAAACAGATACATTCAATCGTATAGACTTTATATGAAATCAATTCCGAAACACATCTCTCTTCTATCTTTTTTTTTTCAAAAATTTAGAAAATTTGTTAAGGCACCTTTATCTCTAATTACTTGAAAACTTAGACTGTAGGTTGCGGGTTCGAATTCAGGCAGCCGGATTGTGATTGTGATTGTAATTCGGCTGTAGTTAAATATATAAGGATTAAAAATGATGGTCTGATATAGCCTATGCGTGTTTCTTTAGAACGAAGGTTAAACCCCGTTATTTTATTATTATTATTAAATTAGAATATTCATGTCTGTAAAGGTAGGTTTATCCGCTCCTGCAATTAGCACCCATCGATTTTTGTATATTAATTTGTACAAACTTGCGCAAGCCATTTTCATGTTCAAGTTATTTATGTTGTTAACATTAATTTAAAAACTGGAAGAAAATTTTCTGTAGGAAAAGTTTGGAGTAGACTAAAGATTGTCTACCATATTATTAGATTGTCCCAGACTATATTATATTTTTTAATATAATTTTTTTTTTATTTATGTTAAGAATTAGGATAAATCATATTTTATTTTATTTTATTTTTTCTTAATTACCAAGTTCCTATTTTTGCTTTTCAGATTCAACGGGATTTTTCAATTTCGAAATATTTTTATTTCATTGGTTTATTTTACTAAATTTATTTCTTATCAAGAGTGTATATATTTTGGTATTTATTAATATATTAAGTTATGTTTAAGGCATTCTGAGGATGATCGAAACCGGTCTATCAAAATATTAATTTATATTATTTTATGCAATTTTTTATTGTGAATCCTTAAGGGGATATATAATTCAAAAATTGCTGTAAAGTTTTGAAATGGTTATATATCTATGTATATAGACGAAATTATGATGTTATTCAGAAGATATAGCAAATGCAGTACAATGATTTATTGAATCACAATATAAAATAAAATATCCATATTCATTTTTGTAGGTCAACACAGAGAAAAGTGATTTTCATTTTCATCATTGTTTGTATAGAAAAATATGTAAGTTACAATTTATACAAAATTACATTCTTTACATAGTCATTTCTTACAATAACCTTTTTCCATTTCACTTTAATAAGTCTGTTCTATTTCAAGAAAATAATTTAAATAAAATGAATTCAAAAAATATTCAATTAAATTATTGCGTGTAAGAAAATGTATTTGTTAAATATTGATATTGTCATTTGAATTTTAATCGATTATCAATAATAGTGTAAAGTTTGATAGTATTAATTGTTATGGTAGGTCGTAAAACGTAACACATTCATGGATAATAAAAATTAAATCGAATTTTTTTTTTTTTTGTTCATCGATATAGTCCAACACTTTTATACGTGATTGAATCGAGTGAGTGGGTGCGTATCAATTATCAATTGGAGTAGAAAGAACAATTTCAGTAATTTAAATAACCAAATGAACTACTCGAATAGCTCTATCAAATTTAATAATAATTGTGTCTGACCTATCCATTAGACAATGTTATGATAAATTGAGGGCTCTAAATTCATTTTCTCATGGTTAGAATACCTGAATACGAAGTTGCATAAAAATTATCATATAGGATGAATCAAAATTATTTTCTTACTAAAAACGTAAAAATAACCTCATTTGATGATAGAATTTGTACTTAAATTGTCCACTAGGACACTAAAATGACTGTTAATATAATAACCAAGAATATCAAGACGAATTTCCTAAAACAAACTTAGATTTTTGTCCTTGGTCGAAATAGAATATATTGACATTCATCAGAATAAAAAACTGAGGATAAAGTATCTATTTTAGATTCACCTGTGTGCGAGACTATATTTTGGCTTCCAAAAAAGACTGCCTCATCTTGAACACCTGTCGAATATCTTGATTTAATATGGCCTGAAAAATTATGTATTGTGGATATATAACTAATCATTCCTGCAATTGGATGATTTTCTAAAGAGTCAAAGGTAATACTTTTTGAGAACCACCTAGGATTATTCACTGACGTTTGATAGAGGACTTCAGTCTTTGCTTCAATGGCAATGACATTAGGGAGATTGAGAAGTGTCCCCATTGCCATGGTTTATATCGTGAACCCGAAATTTCCAGGTACATAATTTCGTGAATGATAAAAATTAAGTTCCATATATCTGCATCTTAAATCGTAAAAGACAGAGGAAATTTAGATTCGCCAAAATTCAGGGTAATCATATAACCATACATCGACTACGATTACGAATTGTCATAAAGTCATGTTAATGATTATAGCCGGTAGCTACATTGATACTTAAATATTTAAAAAAATAACACTGTTAGTTGTTATAATTTCTTCTTGATTCGAGGGTACATTAATTTGAAGGCTTATTTAAACGATTCTTGGCGATTCTCTGTTTGCTGATTAAATCAAAATGTTGGCTTTGATTAGAAAATTTGTACGCTCGAGTGAATGTAAAATTTATCAGTAAGCTAATTCAATATACCATAAATATTTATAATATGGTTTCAATAATCGTAGAAGATAGTCGGTCAATACACTTTTAAGTCTAACATATTGTCAAAAACAGTTTTTTTTCGACATCCATTAATATTTTACGACCTACCATAACAGTTAATACAATAAACCGTAAAATAATATCGTTTATGAACATAATTACAATATCAGTATGAAAAAAAAATGCTCAAAGTGAATGAACTGATTGTTATGCTACATGAAAATATCAAAAATTACGACCTTACATAACAAATTGTTGAAAGTCGTAACAAAACACAATATTTTGAAAATTTTATATGTCTAGACCATAAAAACTAATTCTTATCAAATTTATTATTCTGCGTGAGCACATTCGTGCCTGTGATAAGCCAATGAATTTCACTATTCCATTTGACGTCAATCGAACGATAAAACTGGTCCAAATGTATACAAAATCCAAAGAGCACATTATATAAATGTATAAATCCCTCTTTATCTAACAATTTAAAAATGTTTTTCATATCTCTCTCATTGAAGAACCCACCTCAACAGTAAAACGCATCCCTAGGCCGTGTTGTAATATTACGATCGAGGACATTGCCATGATATTCAGGGGTGAAGGACAAATACGAAAATACACCACCACCACTGCCACCCTGAGTGTCGGCGCGCTCATTCTACCGTGCAGTAAAGAGTAGTCAGCTCCATGTATAGACGATGTGTATATAGCTCCTAATACAGACTGTTTTCCCAGCCAACATCAAGGTTATCAGGACTTTCACACTAACAATGTATACAATACAAAATATTAAGAATAAAAGAATTAAACACAGATCTGAATTTAGACAGTTCAATTTTTCGAAAAAAAGTTTGTTTTATCTTGGATCATAAATTATATTTTTTGAAGAGTTTTTTTTAAATAAAAGCGGTGGAATTAGTCTCTCGTGATAGGGTCTATATATATTAATACGTGAAGCAAAAAATTTGTATCTCTTTTTACGAAACTTCGTCGTAGATTATGAAATTTGGCACACTTATAGTTTCTACAGAGAAGGACTAGAGAATGCTAATATTTTTTTAAAAATATTTATTATTATATATATATATATATATACATTTATATGAGTGTAAATATCAAGCAATTTTTATTTTAAAAGGGTTTTCATGAAAAATATTTCCTAAACTGCCTATCAAAATTGTTATCTTGATTTACCAGTTAATAAAGTGGTATATTATAGGTAAAGCTTAGGCTAGCAGCTACAGTTTGTTTTTTATATGATTGAAACATTTAATCCTTCAAGTTTATCGTATAGACATCCTGTAATACTCAGTGACAACAATTAGTAAGTACATTGTGGCATTATGACCAACAAAACACAAAACAATTGTAACATCGAGTACCTATAGTATGGTGATTACCTCATGTAAGAAGTCATTTTTTATTTTACTTATCAACAAACAAATTGTATGCCTGTCCAGTTGCCGAGGCAATACACAAAAATGCGTTAAATAACAATAAGTTTTTTTAGTTTTAAAAAGGAAGTTAAAAAGTTGAAATATGTTGGAGGATACAAAACACTCGAATTTAAAATGATACCATAAAATCTGTATTAATTAAATGGCCGTCTACACTAATATTACAAAGAGTCAACATTTGTCTTTTTGTATGTAACGAATAAACTTAAAAACTACTGGACCGATTTGAAAAATTCTTCCACCGCTACAATTGGAAAAATTCTATCACCGTTATACTATCCCCAGATGACACAGAATACTTTTTATCCCTGTATTGTCAAGGAAACGGGAACTATGCGGGTGTAACCGCGTGATGTTGTCCGCTGGTCCAATATATATACGAAATTTGAACAGAAATGAAAATGGGTCAAATTTAAGGCGATAATGACAGATACACCGGGAGAAATGAAACTATATAAAAGCTTGTAAATTATATGTTAAATTGTTTCATCGGATAAATTCACTAATAATGAAGTTAAATAGACAGCAAATAATAATTGTTCCTTAATTGACCCACAAACGTCTGAAATGTTTTTCAGTATAATGAAATGTTTTGTCCATTGAAGATTCGGTTCGTCAGTGTATATACCAAGCCTAAAAAATTCCTAAAAATTATCTCCAAATGTAGTTTCCATAATAAATTTGAGTAAAAATTTTTAATTCTCATAAAATAATAAGTCCATTATTTTACATTATGTCTATGAGTATTATTATATCAGAAGTACTGACCTTAGTCAAGTATATAATAATTGCGTAAAAATTTTACATTAAACTTGTGAGGCTTTGAAAATTTTCTTCACTTCGATAAACACAAAAACATTAAAAGAAAACTGTATAAGAGTTATAAAATAATCAGGGTGGTAATAGGAAGGGGGGTTCAGTTTTTTTTACTAGAGTATATATATTTAGTTCAATGTCATGACCTTTACATTGAAAATAAAAAGGCGGCATGGGAAAAGAGAAAATGTTTTGTGGGGTTTGTTGGATTATAATTTTTATTATATGTGTACAATAGGAGCCAAGAGCATTTGTTGAACATTTAGTTAGAATATATTTAATCTTGGCCTGCTTAAAATAGTGGATTGAAGACAAATATCTTTTATGTGATACTATTGTTATTCGTGAAATTCGAAAGTTCCATCAAACACAAATTAAGGTTTTTGCAAATTTATTTCAAAACCATTGAACTTGCTGAGCTGGTTAAATGGCCCTAGTGAAAAACCAAAAAATTGTTGGGTGAAATTATAACCCAAACCTGTCAGAACGTTCACTAATTGCACGTTTTTTACACAATGTATGTATAATATGGAATTTCTGCAGAGATTTTTTTATCTTTCGAATGATTCCATTAGAGAACCCCAGAAAGCTTTGTCAGAGCAACAGTTAATAATTTTATTAATTATAATTTCCGACCATCGAAAAGTGCAGTTTAAAGTTATTATTATATATTCAAGTTAAAAGTATTTATTTCGCAGTTATGTTCCGCAACACTGTTCGGAGGTACAATAATACCTTCATTAATAGATGATACCTAATGTAAAATTTTCAAGTTTTCCTCTTTCTTAATAAGCAAATGGCGCTGTTTAATTATTAAGTTTATACACAGTCATCATTTTGGATTTAGCTTATTCCAACAAATCTATATCTGAATCCTTCAGACTGCCGACTAGAGGTATATTCACACATGTCAATGACGTCACAGTTCAGTCAATCCGTTTCAGTCAGAAATAATATTTTCTATAGAATTTAATGGAGAGTATATAAATTTGTTCGTCATACTTCAGTCTCAGTGATTCAGATTCAATGCGGTTTCAGTTACAGTTCCGTCATTTTTACATTCGACGGTATTTTTAAATTTAATAGACAGCCATTTTCTGTTGTGTGTTAGTGCGGGCATGGAAAAATAATTGTAGAAACTAGGATAGCACAAATACTGAACTGGCACGCGACAGACCAAGTGTAGGCAGACTGATTATTTCTGACAAAGACTGGCCGGTGGCGAAATTGCGACACGACTTATCTGTGTGAATGGATCTTAATAGTTTATTTAACAGGACTGAAATAAAATTTTTGACTACTCATAATGCTTACTACAGTCTACCACGTAAAAATCTTGTCTCTTATGAATATTATCAGAGTGAACTCTAAGGTTTTTCGAAGTAATTTCGATTTTGTACCCCAAATTCCTACATCAAAAATTTTTTTCTATTTTATAAATACCTATTTCGACTACAAAGTAGTCATCGTCAGCATGAATTAGCTGGTCGTAATGATTCTCCGAGGAGGTGTTACCCGTTGCTAATCTGGTGTTAGGATAGGTATATGTCAAAGATAAGTTTTGAGTTCAGTATTTTCTGTGTCGATACTCATAGCTTTCATTTAACGATAACCTAAATAGAATTATTCGAACTATCTGAATCATTTTGTATTATTTATACTATTTTCCAAAAGTTTCCACCTAATGCGTCTGTCTGGTATGAACACGCATACATATAAGCAAAATGTTATATATCCACAACCACCACCCTCAAAGACCGCGCTCCCAACTCCGATGGGTGTGGTGTGTTGTTATACGCACATTTTATATATGTGTGTGTGTGTCTATTGCGTAGGGGTAGTTTCGTCTCGTGAAATTGTCCATGACCTTAGTTACTATACCAAGGCTTGAGTACGTACAAAATATTATTCTAGAATAACATTATTGGTGTTTATTTTGTTTTTGTCTAGTTATGAAATGTTTTCGTCTCTGTATCAAATTGATTTTTTTCTTTTTTGGGTTATTTTTGTGCGCTAGTGACCTAGAATAGAAATAAATTTATTTGGATGTGTTTCACTGGATTTCTTCACGAGAATAAAAATCACCAAAGTAACTTATTTGGTGATGCTTATTTTAAAATTCTAGTGAGTCTCGGTTTTCTCTGAAAATCGATCCACCAAATCCACTTAAGTTTATGTTTGGGTTCACGTTTCAATATCCATTATTTATGGGACAGATCAATTTGAAATACTATTTATTTTCAATATTTGTAATGCATGTAATAGAAAAATTGAGGGTGTAAATTAACAGAGTAAATTGTTTATTTACTCTGATTATTCATAAATATCAATATTTAAGTAACGTATTACCTGTAAATAACTATGAAAATGGATCGAAGACAAATGAAAATTTAATTTACATCTTAATTCGTCTTCGATCTAGTTATTTATAGATAATAAGTAATTCAATATTGATATTAAAGTATAGAGTGACTAAAAAATGTATTCTTTAAATTAAAGCTTTATTTAAATTCTATTTTTAACCAATTATTTCATTTTGTGATATAATTTATTTTTCATTAATGAATAAAATGTTATTTTTAAAATCATGTATTATTACAAAATTTTATGCGTGATATTTCGTATAAAACTGATAATATAAAAAAAAATTGTCTTAAATGTTGATGGAACACTATTTATACCACTTTGTTCTTATATTGTCAATATTACACGATATTTTATACTGTCCATTTCATAAGAAACACAAATAATTTTATAAATTGAATACTACAAGTAGATGATAAAACCCTCTATTCACCACTGCGAAATTTTTAAAGTTTAAAATAGTTTTAATAATATTCTGTTTTGTTAGACCACCTATTCGAAATTTACTACTCTTCTAATAATCGGTCTTTCCAAAATTCGTTGGAAAAATTTTGATTGACTAGCCAATTATCAGATTAAATTCCATTTTATATAAATAATATCAAATCAAATATTTGGCAATTGTATATGATTTTATTATGAGTGAAAATGTTAACGACGTTATTTATTGTGTGCTTTGACGTAGAGAATGCGGAAATAATAATTAAAAGTATCTACATTTTTATATGGTGATAAATGATTCTTTTCACACTTTTCATACAAATGTTTTTCACATAATCGTCAATGTAAAATGTAAATATTTTCGTAATTATTAAAACTGTTTGTTGATATGAGCGTCAATGATTTTATGAATAAAAAATATGAATTTAAGAAAAGGAAATTTTTGAAATCAATCTAAATCACACAAAAAAAAGCAGTAATAATAAATTAATTTTTAATAATGTTCAAATTAATTTGTATTATTTTAAAAACTTATGTTTTATGTTTGATTAATTACAGCTATGCAAATTCCAAAAAAAAATCTATAAATAAAATTTTAAATTTAATTTATTTAAAAGCTTCTTCATATAGTAAAATTTGCAAAGTGCATTTATTTATTTTATAAAAATAATCTTTAAGTTTTCAAAAAAACATTCTAAATATATCGATGAACATGCAAAATAAAATTAAAAAAAAAAATGTATATATTTTTTTTTTTTATAGACTCACATAACTTGCATGCATAAACACTACTCTTGTTTTTAATCAGTAGTCCTTATGCATATTATTAAGTTTACAAATATTGTACGGAGTTAAATAAAAAGCAAATAATAGTATAAATTTCGATTTTTTCCCCAATTTCCTAGATCAAATTATTTTGTATTTTATAAATATGTATTTCGACTACAAAGTAGTCATCATCAGTATGAATTAGCTAGATATAATGATTCTCAGAGGAGATGTTACTCGTTGCTAATTTGGTGACGGTGCAAAAATTGGGAAAAAATAGAAATTTATTCGAAAAATCCTAGAGTTCTCATTAATAATTATAAAAACAAATAATAGTAATACAACGCTTTGTGATATGAATCTTTATTTGAGCTTCGGCCTTATCTAAAGTTTTGTATCAATAGCCCATTTTTAATTGAATTTCAAAGCTTATAAGCTATTTATACCCTCAAAATTCTACATCCTTTTTTTGGTTAAAAAAATTTATCAGATGATACAATTGCATAGATACAATTGGTTTAAATATTATTTTCTGATTCGGGGAAGCTTAAAACTATACTACTGGACCTATGTGCGGCTCCGCAGCATTAATAATTGTTAATAAATAATTTAATGCCTTAAACTTGTATCTTAAATTCTAAACAAATGTACCACCTTCCAAACAGACCCGATATTATTAATTATTCAAATCATACAAATAAAGGTGGTGAGTGTGTGTTATGCTCTCAACAATCTCCAACTCATCCAATTTGAGTATTTAATAGCTCGTCGAATGATAGATATTGGGTCACTAAGTGTTCTTAGGCCAAATTATGCAATATGCATTTCTTATGAGCCGTTTCTTTCTCCGAGTGCTTTGATAGTTTCGTATCCAAATATCTCTTTCTAAGGAAGATTGATATGTTTTGGTCTAATAATACTCAGTAATTCAAAACCTTTCATTTGAGCTATAAAACACTCAATGTGGATGAGACGGAGGGGAGCAAGTTGAACTATTTATGAGATTTTCTCCACTCAAAGTTAGATATCTCCTGTTCTAGTAAACATAGAAAGTTCGTTTTGGTTGAATGGATGAGATGGAAAAAAGAGTTCAATCAATTTTTTTAATATATAGATTATTGATAATCGATTGCCATGGCAACATTACCTCAACAGTACTCTAAATATATAGAGGTATGAACAAAAAGTCATAAAATAATGGTTACTGGTAAATAGCACAATATTCTACATAAGATCTCAAATACATCTTATTTCTTTTTTTATTTTATTTATTCCAATTTTTATTTTTAATACCAACATCAGCATCGAAAACCGATTGCACTCATAAAACATTTCAGTGTAAATAATAATATATGTATGCAATTTTTAGATACATAACAAAGGGGCTGTAAAGATGGCCATGCGGTAACAGAACAAAAATTCATTTAAAAAAACAAAAAACAACACATTATTTTATCTTAGTAGAAATTTAATAAAAATAAAAATCGGGAGGCGCCCAAATTTTAGCACAAAAATAGACAAGTGAAACTGTAAGAAACGGCAAATCAATTTTAATTGAAAATTGTTATATTTTTTCATTTCTTAAAACTCATTAGATTAAAAACGTTTCGTGGGGTTACATATACAGATAAGGATGATATTTTTATACTCGACATATATACAATATGTTAGAGTATACTGTTTTTAGGAAAAAGTTTGTAACGTTAGAAAATAATGACCGTATAAACAAAATTCTGGTATTGGTATTCATATAATCACCTAATTAGTCAATTTCCATTTTTTTTATTTCAAAAAGTGCAGAATTTTTCCAATAAATTTCGATATTTTGTCTTAACCACTGGTCTACGGGGTCTCATTAGTAGAAATGGTTTTCGAGTCATATAATAACATCAACACAAACGTATTTTGGTATGTGCGCAACTTATACTTTCCAAGTATCTATCAAAAATTGCTATGTAGCTGATTGATAAGTTTCGATCACATGTTTAGTGTTCGGTCAATAATAAATAATACTTCAATAATTGAACCATGTAATAAGATAATAAAAATTTTAAAAACTAAAAATGAAAAATTAAATAATTTCTATTTGAAATTTTGTTTCAACTCAAATAATTCACCCTTAATTTTGAAATCTTTATTAAATCGAATATTGGAATGGGTCCTTTATTTAAGTTAATCGTATCCTAACTATATTTTTGATTGTAGATGCTTTCATATGTGTCAAGTTCGGTACCAATTTTTAAAGTTTTAGATTTTTAGATGATTTTTAATGACGTGAGCGCGGCAACACATAATTTATCAATTCTTCAAAATTTGATGTGTGCCATGGACTTTTTGAATCTTGTATCAATTCTCCACACTGGAAAGTAACAAATTTTTTATGTATTTAGTCCTTACGTAAGCCATCTTAGGTGACACCCTTTATATATGTTATATCCAAGATGCATACAAGACAGATATTTATAAATCTCATATACATTTAAACATTGAAAATGTTAAACACATATAACCTCATTTCGTAGCTATATGAAGAATTTTATCTTCCTGCCTGTTGTGTAAAAAATAAAAACAACATTGACGCATCATTTTTTTATTTATTTTTATTTTAAA
Source organism: Chrysopa pallens (assembly GCA_020423425.1). Lineage (NCBI taxonomy): Eukaryota > Metazoa > Arthropoda > Insecta > Neuroptera > Chrysopidae > Chrysopa > Chrysopa pallens. The sequence continues at coordinate 31,718,393 of CM035592.1, read as the reverse complement.
TGCACTTCTTCTATATATATCAAACTATTTATTTTTATTGCAATCTGTGCGCAATATTTTTAGAATATTATGCACTTCCTTGCAATTGTAAATTCTGTAGATGATGTTGCGTCTTTTTAAATTGGATATTTTTTTTACTTCGATTATTGACATTTCTCTTTTTATTTCAAGACGAATTGAATTGATTACAAGATTCTCATCTTCTAGATTTACCAATTTGAACAACCACTAAAGGTGTTAAGGTAATAGCAATAATAAGGGACCGAACTTAATTTTGTTTATGAAGAAATATATTTTTTTTTTTAAACTTAAAAATAAGTAAGATAATGACATTCAAAATTCGTAAACAAAGATGGAAATACCTACGTATCTTGTTAGCAGTTAGTATGTCCATTTAAATTACATGTTATACATCGTTTTTAAGAAACAGAGAGATAAGAAAAGAAATAATATTTGATAGCAAATAACTTCTTTGTTTTTGAATCAATTTTTATTTAATTATGATAAAAAAGTATTGTTTTGAGATCAACCCATGTCATAATGCATAACGAATTGATGTTTTAGGACACTCTGTAGATAAGAAATGATTTCGAAGTTTTCGAAAAATTTAATATAAACTTTAATATAATGATTTTATCAAAAAATTTCTTTTAAAAAAAGACCCGTTTTAAAAAATGCACTAAAAATTAGAAAATAATTTCAAATTAATAACTTCTAGAAGTAATTTCCTTGTGACTAATTTATCTTACTCAGTCGATGATAACGAATCGTTTTTTAAGCGGAAGATATAATTGGCTCGAAAGGTAATACATCACCAGGAAATTAAGACATTTAATCATAGAAAATTGTATCAAGCCCCCTTCTCCTTATGACAGGAAATTTTCCATCAAATTCATATGGGACCGCTTTGAACTTAAACAAAGAATATATAAACGAATTGATAATCGCTTCCTTTTTTTGAAGTCGGTTAAAAAAGGCGGAAAAGAAGTTAATTAATCTCTTTAATGTTAAACTGAATATTCTAAAATAATTGATATCTCAGACCATGAGTTGTGATTTTTTTTAATAATAATTACACAAGTGATAAAAAGAGACACAAAAAATATTACCCTTTGAGCGTCTCCTTTCAATGCAAAATATTAATAAAAACTCAATAAAACAAAAAACGTTTACAAAAAATTTAATTCATTAATTTTATTTTGTATTTCCTGTTTACAATATTAAATATTAATACAAAAAAAAAAAACAAACAAACGATTACGAAATGCAGCTACCAAAACGATAAGCTAGTATATAAGAATTAAAAAATTTTCCAAAAAAATAAAAATTTGCATACCTTGAATAATCAAACAGGTTCAACATTAACTCAAAAATTTACAAAAAAAAATCCACTTCATGTAATAAATAAAATTAAACATTTAAAAAAAAAATACATTTAAAGTGTAGACTACCTTGACATCGTTCTAAATTGAGTCGAATGGCGGCGCTAATGTTGGTTAAATACATAATAATCTGTAATAGATTATTATTTATTGAATTACAAAAAAAAAAGTAGTTGTGATGGGTATAACACGTAGGCACTAGACCTATTATGTTCCTTAAGTTACATTATAATATACATTCATGAATAGCAAAAACCAGGGGTCTAATTGCGATACACATTAAGCCCTATCACAAATTACGTTGTATCTCTCTAAAATAAACCGCTTTACAATTATTACAATTAGAGTCCCGTTACAGTGGTTGAAATTCGACCATAATCACTCAAATGTGAATCTCACTGCCTTTAAACAAAACAGTATACATGCTCGCCTTTAAGCAAACCAGTATATTAAACAAAAGACTATATATGCGTGTGTATGGTAGTGTGTGTAATAAAATCTACATCTTTTATGTATGACATAATGTGTGTAATGTTTGTTTTAATTGATTTAATATATTTTTGATACATAATTTTAAAAAAATATTAGCATTCTCCAATCCTTCTCTATGTAAATGATAAGTTTACCAAATTCCATACTGGTCCGTCAATTCAATTTTCGTAAAAAGAGGCACACAGTTTTGCATCATTTATATATAGGTTTCAGAAAATATTCTAATCACAATAAAAATCACAACAGAACAAAATCAAATTAAATTTAAAATTGATTCAACAACGAAGAAGTTATAAGTTCTTAAAGATTATTTATAGTTGAATTAAAGAATTAATTTTAGATTTTCGAGTTGAATTAAAACCTTTCCTATCAGGAAATTAATAAAAATTACTTTGGTATATGTATTACCTAAGTATGACGACGATGGTGGTAAATTCAGGTAAAACGGAACTGCTTTAAGAAAAATCATTTAATTATTAAGTAAGACTGGTTTGATAGTAAATGTTATTACACGACCCATTTTATTTACATATGATCTCATGTTACTTTTTTTTTCAGAAGATTAACCTTGATGTAAATTTTCAAATGTAACAATTGAATAACACAATTTTTTTTGTTTTTGTTTATTAATTGTATTTGTAAGTTTATGAATTTTCTGATGTGGTCTGATTTAGGTTGATATTTACGGACAATTTCAATATTTTAAATGATCAACCGTCAAAATTGGGAGGACTTATCCATTTAGTTAAAAGGGTAAGGAAAAAAATACAAATTTGTCATTTCCTTGAAACATATCACATCAGATGCCAATAAAAACCGATTCTCTCTATCAGATATTACATCATCATTTATTTAATATTAAAATTTTTCCACATATAAAATTGAGAGAAAGATTTTTCCATTTCTTTTCAATTCATGAAAAAAAAAATCGAGGTAAAAACTACACAAACTCTTAAGTTGACCCATTTTCAGTAAAAATTGAGTACCCTCTATTGGAAACCTCTTTGATACTGTTAGAATGCTATGAGACTACACGACAATTAAGTACGAAAATAATTTGGCAATAAAAAAAGATATAAGCTGAAACAAATCACACATTAAAAATAAAAAAAACAAAAACAAAAAATCGTTACAATCGGATAAATAATTTTGGATTTCATAGTGGGAATACATAAACTACTGGAGGTTGCTAAGAAAGTTAATATCAGTACATCATCAATTTTATATAAAGCAATCACACATAAGTTTTCCATAATGTCGAATCGAAATAGAAACAGATGAGAACGTCCTTTTACTCGTCTATATATTTAGAAATAAAATGCTAATGAACGATATCAAGCTATTAAAACAACTACGAGAGTAAATACAACTTTGCAATATATACACAGAATTGGGTGGATAATCGAAATTTTATTTCGTATCAATAGACTATAATCAAAGTGGTAAAACCATTAAAACATAAAAAAGTATCGTTAATTTAATTATTATGTGCTTGAAACTTGTACTATATAAATCGAAACAATACAAATCATGAGTATTAAATACATCCACCTCTGGATATGATTAAATCAAATTCATTCTACTCTAAACTAATAATAATAGAACAGGAATATTCTGGAGTATAATGTCAATATTATAGAAATTCATGATTGTATAATATACTGCAGATGAGAATATAATACCCATATATATATGAAAATTCTAGTAAACAAATAATGTGACGTACTGTTTTGAAAACAATACAGTGGAAATTATAAAGAGCTTGAATAAATTGTGGTTATAAACATCATTGTATCACCAGGATTTCCGTTTGATTCGATGCATAATTAAATAACTTAAAACTGAATAAACATTCCAGAAATTTGTTGAGGATAAAAATAAATTATAATAGACAAATTATTGTTTTTTCTATTCTCGTGTTTGGGCACCGGCTGAGTGGCCAAGTGAGTAAGGGCACTAAAACATTAATCAATTTGATTACTTAGACTGGAGGTTACAGGTTCGAATCCAGGCAGCGGAAGTTGGTTGATCACACAGTCTTCACTTGTATCAGAACGAAGTAACCGAATCCAGCAACAATGTAATTACAATATAAATTTTACCTTGTGCTAGAAGGTTAAATATCTACTTTCAGGTTATGAACTGTTTTAAACGAGGGTACAGGGGTACAAAAGATCTAGGTACAAGGAAACGGGATTCCCCCTTATATAATCTTCTCCTCTTTGGGAATTATGTCGTGTGAATCTCAGGAAATATAATATTTTTAGTTAGGAAGGTATTGAAGTTTAAAGCTTCTATGTATTTATCTGTAGAATACTGCCTACGAAACACTTAAATGAAACAAATAGTTTCATGGTTTTGATTTCTATAGAAACCTGATTTATTCGGGATATTTCTTACTACTTATCTGTCAAAATTATTCCTAGTTGCATAGGAATTTGAAGAATGAAAAAATTGGAACACGATGACAAAATGAACAGATTTGATTTTCTATTATAAAATATTAGTAGATAATAAGTTTGGTCCAAATTTAGCTCATGTTTTAATTTCGCCTTTTAAGCAAAATATGGTTTACTTGTTCAAAACTCATTTATGCCTACAGACGAGCCTTTTGGCACTAATAACTCGGCTGTGGTCATCGAAGAAGAAATCCATAGTAATTAGAACTAGTAAAAATTTGAGTAAAATAATTAACGAAAGAAACGTAAACCTTAATGACAATCTTACTATCGACTTAACTGATAAAAATCGATCAACTTTATATTAAATCTTTGGAAAACTGTTTGTTTGGTTCTTAGATTATAGTAACCTTAAAGAAAATTCTTTCGGAATCATAAAAAAAGCCATAAAAATCAAAGAACATATATATATCTACATCAATAAAAGTAAAAATCCACCACTGACAAATTTACTTTTACAACTCATTCCTATCAGTGTATATGTTTTCCAAGAAAAATAAAAAGTGAAATAGAATGAGTTTGGTAGATAAATTCGGTGTCACAGACGGTCACTTTCACAACATGTACACATACACTCAAACGTATCTGTTTAGAGGATGGAGAAAGTGAATTGGTTTGGAAGTTATAAAGAGAAAACATTGTAGACATGCGCAATCATAAAAATATTGTGTCCTACCTCAACCTTACAGAGCTTGGTGGCGTCGCAGCCATCATAAGCACAATGTGTATAAACAGAAAACTGTGTAGAGGTACTTTCCCTTTCCGGGCTTGTTTTGTTGTATGTATATATGTATATATGAGGCGTCTACTATCGATCGACATGAAAACAACCTCTGTCAAGGGTATATGATAAAATGATAACTATATGTTGTACGTAAATATCAAATATACATGATGTTGTTCAAATCAATTAGTTTGACATATTTCTTTACGTTAGGTCTCTAAGTACATTATTTAATAGTTGCATTAATAATAATCATGGGACTTAACGGAGGTTAAACCCCATGATACAATTATTTTTATTTATTAAATATTACCCATTGCATTTAATTCGGGATGTAGGTGGATTTGAGGAAAGAAAAAAATACGATATAGGTATTGAGTTGTCAGAGCCAAACTCCAGAAACGTTTCACAAACATAGCCAGTTACTTAGTTTCTTATTTATGCACCGACAGTCTTATCCAATAACTGGTCCGTTAATCATAAATGACAAACTTTACGGGCCAGTATTCGAACCTATAACCTATCAGTCAAAATAACCAAACGCTACACCGCAAGGCTACTTGCCTGGTGCAATATTTAATAGTTTCCAAGGTTTTAAGTTAAAATTTTAACTCTCGTTTAGAAAATTTATAAAAAATTTACCTTCGAATAGCATCATACTTATCAAATTGTAGAGGAAAGTATTCAAAAATGAATTTAAATATGCTCAAGATAAGATGTTACTTAGGTACTCGAAAATTTAATTAGGTGCTCAAATTTTTAATTAAGAAAATTGAGTCATTTTGTTGCACTGCTATTGTAAAATCATGCTGGCAAAAAATACCATTTTTAATATAATGTAAGTACTAAAATTAGTGCGAATTTTTTTGTTTTACGAGAATCTTCTAAATTAATTTTTTATAATTAAAAAAAAAAAAAACAACAATAAAGACCAGGAAACAAAAACAAGTAAATTGCAGATTATTTTTCGAAAACAGAAGATATAATTTGAGAAAAAATGCACATCAGAAAAATTAAATCTAATCGAGTTCTAAATGATACCTCACATCTCTGACTTCTCATAAAATTCGCTAAAAACACTTCATAAAGTGCTCATATTTCCTACTTCTCACGGAACTAAGGAAAAGACTTATTACAGAGCTCATATTTCCCAGTTCTTGTGGAACTCATAAAAATGACTTCTTACAGTTCGCATTAACACTGAACTTGTTTTCTAACTCACCTCGAAAATTAAAAAAGATTTCTAAAAGAATTCACAATTCTGACTACTTACTAAAAACGACTAATTACTAATTAGTCTTTATATGACTAATTTAATGACTATACAAATAAAAGAAATAGCGACGTCATAATTAAGACGTCTCAAAGACTTCTATTTGGGGTCTTTATCATTTAGATTTGTGCTGGGTTAAAGATTGTTTTCATTATAGACGTCTCAGTAATTTTTCCGCCAAATTTATGAGAAACATTCTATATATTATTATACGATGTAACTACATTTTGTAGGATGAGTACAAAATATAGGAGGAATTTTATATTCATTTGTTTCAAGTTTTTCTCCATATAGAAACAAAGATACGAATCTTTGAGTGACATTATTATAAATGAAAGCAGATATATAAATATGTTCATATATAATTTATCGAAATGTTAGCAATGTACAAATTTTTATCAAGATGTCAGAAAATTATATATTTGGAAAATTTTTCTTTACGGTTTATAGAAACAGACAGGTTGGTTTCATTCAAACAAGCAGTGTTAATTGTTAAGATACCTGTGAACTATTGAACTATTTTTAATTCGTAGCAATTCATGAAATAAATGTTATATATGCAGCCCATACAGTTATAAATTAATATATAATAATAAATGTATTTATTAGATAAATTTGAGCTGGAATTGTGGTGAATCTACTAAGTTTATTAAAAAATATTTCTTTCAAACAAAAGTCATGAAAAAACAAACATTTCTTGCCTTTGATTTTTTCATCTATTTGTTATGGTTCATTAGTTGGATCTGGGGACCCAATAGACCAATTTTGGTTGTTTACGAACTTAAACTAGGTCATTTTTTAGGGGTAGATAGAATACTTCACCAAAATTTCAGATCGCTTTCTATTTTCGTTTTTGAATTTTTATGATGACGGGCGGTCATACGGAAATGGACTACTAATAAGATAATTCAATGAACACGTATACCAAAATTTTGTTCCTGTCTTCAATTGTTACAAACTTTAGACTAAAATTAGTATACCTCTTTTGCATCTATACTAATATTATAAAGAGGAAACATTTTTATGTATGTATTTCTGTTTGTAACGAATAAACTTAAAAACTACTGGACAGATTTGAAAAATTCTTGCATCCCTGTGTTGTTACACTATCCCCAGGAGATACTGGTTACATTTTATTCATGTATTCTCAAGGAAACGGGAACTACGCTAGCCGTAAGTATTTCATATATGTCGAGTATAATGTTATTCCTACATGAAAATTAAACTTTGCGAAACATACTGTAGGAGCTCGTTACACTAATGTTCAAATTTTTTAAATCGATATAACGAGTTAACGAACAAAATAAGCTCCGTTTGATAGTACGTATCCTGATACAGGAATATTTTTATGAATTTCATTTGAATTGTCATATTATGTTTTTGTCTTGCTTTGGTGGGTAGTCCTTTCAAAGCGGATGTAAAAACGAACAAATTACTAAAAATAATAATTTAGTGGAATGAGAAAGTTACTTTTGTATGTATGTTATTTAAATAGAACTGGCTGTTTTGCTATGATTCAATCTATCATATCATATTTTTCAAGTCCATAGAATTTACATAAAAATCATGTACATACATGGATAAAACTTGCCTTACTAAGATTGCGTTATTTCTATGACAATCTGTTATAACGATTTATATGAAAAATTTACAAATCCATGCCCAGCCTATGTGACATTGTTGCAATTGTATAAAAATTGTGAAATTTGTATTTCAATCCTTTAATTTCAAGAAATTGCACTTTTTATGGAATTTTCCCATTGTTTAAGAAATTAGAAAATGAATTATTGTGAAATCATTCAAATTTTCAAATGGGATTTGCAACAACATCTAATAAATTTCATAATAATATTTGAAAGCCATATTTGTTTTTTTTGATTATATAAGTAATAAATCATTTATAAACAGCTTATATTATAAATGAAACATTAAAGTTTCAATGTAAAACATCTGCGTCGAATAATATTGACTATAAAAATTTTCCAGTATTATAATATCATAAATAAACATTTTCATTTTCTTTGTTTTGGTTTCAAATAAACTTTGTGTTGATTTATTTATAAATAGACATTTTTTAATTCGACGTATATAGAACTGACAAACCCAAATCTAAAAAGTTTTCACCCTTGGTACATATTAATATTAATTAGTTGAATTTGAACTAAAATCGTTGCGAATCATAACAGTTTATGAAAGAATGTTTCACAAAAAAGTTGTTGCTTTTTAATAAGAAAACCTGTTTTGTTTAAACTGTATTTCATGGTTTAAGAGATGGATACTTGGGACTCAATTGACCGATTTTCTCCACTCTCGAATTTATCTCTTATCGTTTTTTAGTCCAAATATTTAATAATATTTGGACTAAAATTAATATACCTCTATATAGTTCATAATGTCAAGTTTTGGTTAACATAACCAACTAAGAGTTATAATACTTAGTTTATATTTTTCCTACTGTGGCGCTTAAATCTTATCATAAATTTCCCATACCCCTATAAAGTAAACTTTATTTCATCATGCATACAGCGCTAAGAATTATATCGAAACATTAAACAGTGTTACCAAAAATTTAATTTTCCCTCGTGTTTTAACACGCAATTACCAATATAGCGTGTTCAATATCCATTATCCGACTCATACATACCAGGAAAAACATCGAAATTCTTCTAACGTGTGAAAATAGTTTTATCACGTTTAATAGTGTTAATAATTGTATTGTATTTTGTAATGATGGCACCTTCAGGTGATAATGAAATGCGTATCCGAAATCAATTTATACTCAAGTATAACTACATATTTAACTCAAGTTTTTATTCGTTTGAGGAAAATTATTGACAAGTTATATTATTTATAAAGAAATGTATTTTCAATAGATATAAAGCTATTTTTATACATAGTGCTTCAATCTTGTGTGTAATAATATTAATCTATTTGTAAACTTCCACTGTTTTAGCTATTTTAAAAGTCTTGTTGGTTATTGATAGAGAATATTAGTTTTAGTCTAAAGATAGTAACACTACCATCGATCGCACACAAAAATTTGGTTCAAAGAATCACCAATTGGTTCATTTTTGCTTGTACGTCATCAAGATTAATCAAAAAAAGGCATAGCGATCAATAATTTTGGAGGCGTATTCTGGACTTTAAAAGTTAGTTTAAGTTCGAAAATGAGCAAAATCGGTCCATCAGGTCAAATGAATCCTTGAGAGAGAGGTCAACTTCAGAGGTCTAAAGAATGCAAGACTAAGCTAGAAATAACACCTTCCGATAAATACTTATATTAAAATGTATATAGCAACTTTAAAATGTTCTTTTCGTAAAACAAAATGATTTTTTGTATTAAAATTTTTTTTTGTTTTGCTTTATTAAATTGTAATAATAAATATAAAAAACTACTCAAGTCGAACTACATTGTATGCGTTATATTAAAATACATTAGTATATATTGTATACGAGTATTATATAGCCACATTCGAGTTACATAGATACAAACAACCATAAACATAACTCTCAGTCAGAATCATAACAAACAAACAGGCGGAACGAGAGACGAGCACGGCTGTAACATGTAACAAGGCTTAAATAAATCTGTAGTATATTGAGTAAAATGTGTTAGTTGTCTCTTTACTCAGGACGTTATTGTAATAGTTTTTGAACTTATTACAGATTTCAGACTATGTAGAGTTGTATTTTATGAGTTAATTATTAATTATGAGTTATTTATAATTTATATATTTAATATTCTTTATAATGATAATGCTTAAAAAAATTAATAGAAAAACTATCAAATATGCAAGACCAAGACCAAGACTGCATAAGCAAGACTAAGACTTGAAATATTTGAGCAAAACTAAGACCAAGACATTCCGGGTTTATTTAAAAAAAAAAAAAAATTATGTGCTACTTATTCCTTAGACATTCGGTATTTAGATATGAAATATATATTCATACACCGGACTAATCAATGCATATATACGTTTGACAAGGATCTGTCTAATGTTATTATATGATTGAAGAGAGATAGATATGTCTGGATTTTGACGTCAATGTTTCGTAAAAGAGTTTTATATACTTCACGATTATATATCTCTATTTTAATATACTCAGGACGAAATTTTCTAGAATATCATGAAATGAGCTAAAGTTATTCACAAATTTACGTTTTTGTCGTATTAAATGACAATTCTAGACATACATTAAATTTTCGAAATTTCAAACACTTTCTCGGTGGAATCGTAGGAATCATATTCCAACTGTATTGTAACAATCATAATAATGATAATGTTATTTATTATTACTATTCTTTGAAAATATATACCAGTTTTCGCTAGTATTTTATTTCTGTTTGACAGACTTCTGTAATTTAAACTCAACCACCTATATTTTATTATCTAATCATCAATTTTAATTAAACTACTTAGTAAATTTAGAACTTTCAAATACCCTCTTCTACTTTGACAAAAGATTTAAATTCCTTTCAATTAAGTTCTTTTAGGAAACGTATATTAAATTAACTTTTGTATAGTAAGCGAGTTAATATTTTCGGAAAAATATATGAATTTATTATGTAAAAACAAACATTTGCTGTAAACATATTTTTATAAACATTATCAAATAGTATATTATTTATCTCTTCGCATACAGAAAACAAAGTTAAAATTAATTAAGCGGAATATTACAATTTGTTTACATAATATAAAAATAGATATATAGTACTAATCCATACAAATATATGCCTCTTTTAAAACTTAATAATAGGGATATCCTACTAAAATATTGCTTAACATATAAATGTATTTACTCACATAATTATAGCATATATTTGTATGTGTTAGTGTAATATATTCATATGCGTGTATGTATATAAATTGCTATGTTCTATATGAAGAAATTCTTAAGTGTTAAGTAATAGGTCATTTAATTTTGAAATTTCATTATAAAATACGCCTACACGGATAATCACATAATTTCTAATTTTAGTTATGTTTTTCAATTAGAAATTTTTTGTGTATTTCCCGATTTTATTCTGTTTTAACACCAAATGAGTACAAATAAATGTAAAGTTTATTCGTAACATATAAAAATACATACAAATATTTCCTCATAATAATATTAGTGTAGATCAGCTCATTTGCTAACAAATATCATTCAAAATGCTAGCCTATTCAAAATTTCAAAAACTCGAATCGAGAACGAATATTCAACAAAAAAGTACACAGATTTCGCGAAATATATTTTATCAAATTGAACTAAAAATTATAAAGTAATAATCAACAAAACGTTCAAATACCAAGGCCAACATGATATGAAACAATAAGGATTTCAAAGAAGCTCTAAGAAAAAAAACATTGAATGTCCAGAAAATAATTTGTAAAATAGTATCTACACAAATGAAAAGAAAAAATATGTTTACCTACACACAAAAAAACTTCATGACAAAAAGATAAAAGAGTGGGTGAGGAGAACAAGGGAGACTGATATGGTGTAACACTGTTTCGAGTTCGTTCGTTAAAAAGTGAAAACGACAGGAAAATCGATTCGCCTGTCTGGCGTCGTTATACACAAATACAGTATATAGGTGTAGTATGTATGTAACATGCCCAGTCAGTGAGTTTTCAGTATATGGTATTTTCTCTATCCTACATTTTGTTTGGTGCTTTCAAACATTTACTGCTGCTATCATTTCTCCTCTTTAGAGGTCTGTTCGTCGTTTTCAGCATGCTATCTATCTATATACCTAAAACGGTTCAAATTTTCTATGTGTGTATACATGTATGTATATATTGTGATTATTTTAGCAGACAGTTTTGGGATGAGTTGAATACTAACATAAATATATTACATATTATGTATATAAAGAGTTCAAGGAAACTCTTATATGTACTGGGTGATTCGATTGATTCAATTTTTTCCAAATGTATATATATTTATTTAATTATTTATCGTGTCCAGAAATATAATTATTCAAATAATATTTGAAGGAAAACAGGTTTGGAGTGAAAAATAACCACTTTAAATCATTTGTTGGACGTTTCGTCCCTTTTATTGGGACTTATTCACCTACTAAAATATTTATAAAAGCATTTTTACATTAAAACTTATAATTGTCAAATGATAAAATTATTGATAATCAATATCCCGAATTTACATCAGATTATAATCGATAAAGCGCAGATTTTGTCTATGAACTTTGCCAATTTCAACGATAGAAAAGCTTTATCATAAACGAATACCGCTTGCTATAAATTGTATATATATATATATATATATATATATATTAACTTTTTAAGTTTTAATCGTAAGAAAATTGTATAATAAAACATTCGCTTCAAAATCGACCAGAATAGAAACTATGGAACTATGTGCGAACATCTTTAACAGGTAATTTTTTTTAAATTGAGTGCCGCAAGGTATGAATAAGCTTGTCTACCTTTAAAGGGTATTTCTAAGTATGTGTATTTAAATTTTCTAAAAGATTCTAAGAAAACTGATTTTTATTTATCAGGTGGAAAATTTCTGATATAAAAACGAAATAGATTGTATTATATTTGTTCAGAAAATCAATTTCTTATTTTTTAATAATTTTTTTTTCTTTTTTTTGACGATGACTAAAAATGGTAAAAAGTGAAAAAAATACTTATAGTAGGATGAAACCCATTAGAAACGGAAGAAAATATAACAAAAATAGAAGGAAAAATGATTTGGGCCGATCTGAGGTCGGCAAGTGGAAGGGGGTGAGTTTTTAATGGGTAAAAAACGGTTTATCTTGATTTTCGGAAAAAGTTCAATAGAAAAAAGTTAAATGGCAAAGTGGTAATAAAAAGATCTATAACTTTTTGTATTTACATTTTTTTTCACATAACCTCAAAATTTTTCGATTGAAAATCAGGGCTTTTTCGATATTTATTCAAAATAGGGTGAACAAACAAATATTTTAAATTAAAAATATTGTGTATTTAGGAAAGTTTTCACCAAATTTTTTTTTTGTATTAGATATAAATAAAAACATTAAGTTTTTTGTAGTTTTAATTATCTACAACTTTTGCTGGAAATCGAGATAAACCGTGTTTTATCCTTAAAAAGCCCTTTCCACTTTCCGATATCACATCGCTCATAAATTATTTTCTTTTCATTTGAATTATATTTTCTGCTGTTTCCAATGGGTTTCTGCCTACTATAATTTTTTTTTAGTTTCAAAAATTATCGACCCTGATCTAAAATGTATTAACTTTTTGAAACAAATTTATGGGATATCTTTGGCGTAAAATTAAAATTGTTATCGATTTCTGTGTTAATTTATTTTTATATTTAAATTTTCACTGCTCGCATTGAGTTTAGGCTTTATCCTCGATTTCAAAATCGTAAATAGCGATGCATTACATTCTATTAGAATTTCTGTACTTGATAAAACATTATAAAATATAACTTTTCCTTTCAAATGGGTGTTATACATACTTTGGCTTTAGTTTAGTAGAAGGTAAATGTACCCATTCTTTTTGTTATAATGCTATCAAATAAACTTTATTATTTACCAGAATGTAGAAAATTTTATTTTTGGTTAATCAAATCGTTAGAAAATTGTTAAATAATTAATTTTGGGTTCAAGGTATCAATTCAAGTAATATTTCTATTAGGTGCAAAAGAAAAAGGAATTTCTTCATTGATATCGAATAAATATCCAGAAATTTAAATATATTATATTGAAAATATAAATTAATATAAAAATTTTTCAAAAAACAAAACCTTATTTTCTTATGTCCAATTACCTTTAGAATTTTGCACCAACTTATCCATTTTTTATATTCGACATACATAATTTGTCAGAGTATATTAATTGATTAGTCTAAATTTTGTAACGCTAGGAAATATTCACTCCACAAACAAAATTTGGATATAGGTGTTCATAGAAACATCTAACTAGATCATTTCGGATTGTCCGTCCTCCATCACGATAACTCATAAACAAAAAGAGATAACAAGCGGAAACATTGGTGACGTATTCTTAACATAAAAAGTGAGTTTCAGTTAGCGAATGTACAAAATTGGTCCATTGGGTCCTTCACACAACTTTTAAACTATAAAAGATAGAAGAAGAGTTAAAATACAAAAATTGTTAATATTTTGGATACAAAAAATTTATGTTGGAAATATTTTTTCGAAAATGTTTGAGTTATCCACAATTTTAGCTTAAATTTGGCTAATAAACACATATAGGTATTAATAAATAACACATATATCCGTATATAACTGTACAGGCTGGATATTATAATATTTTAAGAATGATAATTAAAAACAGTCCAGACAATGAAATTCAATCATATGTCGAGTATCTAAACAATTAACAGTGTAAGTTGTTATCTATACTTGTTTAGTATATGATAGGGTGAAATGTTATCAGTTTTTTTGCCCCTCTCTCCCTTATAGACAGGAATTTTTCTTCAAATAAATATAGGACCGCGATGAAGCTATACTGATTTCAACGGAATCAATGTTAAAATTGATCAAAAAACTAAAAATTTCTGCGCGAATATATAACCGTGTTGCTATTTCAATAGATTTTTCTATGTATGGCTACATTTCTGCCAGAATATAGGCATATTTACAAAAACTAATATCAGTATTGGATTTCGATGGATTACGGTATAATTCTATACACGAATACAGCTTTGGATCCATTCGTTTTCGAAAATATATCTTATAGATCAAAGGAAGCCCTAGAATACTCCCAAAATTATCTGGTTTTCAGCGGCCTGCGAGTAGATTTCATAATCATTCGAGTTCGACATATAATCGAAATTTTTTCCCAAAATAGAGCCACTTTGATTCTACTTGAAAATTGTTTTGAGTCAACTTAAAAGTCTTCTTGGATAGGAATATTTCCCTCTCACTCTCACCGCATCATCAATTGATATAAAAAGCGGATTTTAGTGAAAAAACCTGCCTCCAGGTTTGCGACTGCGACATCAGTAATTATGATAAATATTGTAATAAAATATTTGTGTTTAATTAACTCTGTATAAACTTTTTAGTACCAACTAAAATTTGACACAACAAACATTTGGTAAAATTTTGTATAAAACTAATAAATAATAAATTACAAACTAAATTAATATAAATAAAGAAGAATTTTTGGAATCAACTAATGAAAATTTTCATATACAGAAAGGCTTTTACAGAAACAGGAGCTCTTTTAACACTATATTAATTATTTATACAAAATTTTATGATCGTTTGTTTGTAACAATACGATTTGAGAACGATTGAACCGATTTGGGTCATTTTTGTTTCAAATATTCGTAACTGAGAACAATATTATTAAGAGAAAATTGATAAATTTGCCCAGGAAATATATAATTTATATAATAATTTATGATAATTTATTTTTTACCGGAAAAACTAACTTTGTGCTTTACTTAATTGGATTTTTTAAAGTGCTTAAAGTGATGAAAACTCTCCATTGAACGATGAATATTCGTAATTATTTTTTTGTTTTATGCTAGGGAGGTAGAAAACATTGTGACAATTGCATGGAAACGCCGGAAAGTTCAAATATTTTTACTTTATTCAATTTCATTTCGGGGTGAAAAAAAATTCATCTTATTTTACCTTATTATTCATTTTTAAATTATTTAATACCAATTGTTTATACAATTATTTGCCGTGGACAGTTGAATAAGTATACATTATGCATTATCCACGTGCTTTACTAATTTTTTACTTGAAGTTTTTGGGGAAAGCTTAAACTACCCTACACAGTGAGCGAGCAGCTAGTAAATTATAAATTGCCAAAACGAATTTTATACTCGACATACATAATAGATCAGAGTATATTAATTTAAATCATAAGTTTGTAACGCTGGAAAATATTGAATGCACAAGAAAATTTTGCTATATGTGTTCATAGGAACATGTAATTAGTCAATTTCTGTATGTCCGTTCGTCCGTCCATCTATAAGTGATCATGATAACTCAAAGCCAAAAAAAGCCACCCACCTCCCAATTAAAATCATGAAGCACATATATAATTGCAATACATATTTTTATTATACACGTGTTTATAACTGTATGGACTGTATATTTAGATATACTGAACTATATGTTGAGTATCTAAACAATTAACTCTGTTAATCGCAACCTTCACTTGTTTTAACTTATATATTTCCATCTTAAATGTCCGTGTATAATAATTGATATTGTTATTTCTACAGATAAGTGTAAACATTTTATTTCATCTGGAATAAGCAACTGGCTTAAAACTATAATCAAATCATATTAATTTAGAATTACCCAGTGAATTGAATATTAAATAGTAAACAAGTAAAATTTCGAGGAATACTTCGATTTTTACCTCTATTAAGGATTAAGGATAACATTATTTGAGTACCAAATATGTACAATTTCAATAATTAAATTTATAGTTATTGTTCTATTTTGTTGTTACCAACAAAAAATCTCATGGAAAAACAATTAAAGTGTCTTCTATACAAGAAAAACTGTATTTCCTTCATTGACGGTATATCAAAAACTTTATTATATTATAATATTTGGGAAAACTATACCAAATGGGAAATGTAAATGTTTACATCAGAAGGGAAAATTTTTAATATTTTCAACAAGGGTGTGATCAAACAGCCAGTTTCTCGAGTTTTCAAGATAAAAACTTTTATTCTTTATTACAAATATATTATTATATTATATACCAAAAATTCATTTAAGGTAGTCTAACCCAAAACGGATGAAGAAATTATACTGGTATTTTTTTTACCATTTTTTTTGATAATTTCTGGCTTTCACAAATTGGTAATGACAATTATTTTCTATAAAAAACCACTTAAATGGATGTCATTCTGTATAAATGACATATCATCTTATATAAATAAAATATCTGTTATCTGTATATAGCAAAAATTTCACCTAGAAACCTAGAAACAGATGATGATATATTTATTAATATTAAAATCAACATAGCTATGAAAAGTTTGCGATGGTTTAAGATAGCACACCAGAAAGAAAAGAAAAAAAAATTTTTTTTACATATTTTTGAATTTCCTTTCAAACAAAATTATCTAATGGTTTTGTACTGAAAATTTCTGGCAAAAATGTCCGTTCATCCAGCTTTAATGCACCAATTTCGATGAAAAATTCATATTTCCCTCGATCTCTTCAATCCTTGATTCATAGCCCTTGAATTCCCTAAGGCCCATAATTTTATTAAAACTGAATGCTTCAACTCATGTATTTTCCCCAGACATAAATTATCCATTCTTTAATTTCTCAAGAATGAAACCTCATAGCTCAAAGTAAAGACAGTTCCATTGCCGTACAATATGTAATATACAGTGGATCCAATAAATGGTACTATTTATACATTTACATATAAGCCCGTCTATATTTGAATGCAATATTTAGTCTTAATTTTTAAAGCAATGTGTAGAGCGCTTTTGAAATTTTAAGATTTTTAACAAACGAATAATTACATTTGTATTTAAATAATTTGTTCCAAAGGTATTTACATTTCAGGAGCAGAGCAAACGAAGCAGAGACAGGAATAATACCAAAAAAATGTATTAGTTTTGTTTCTTTGTAACTGCTACGGACATCAAAATCAATTATTATTGAATTAATTTATCTCAATAGTTCTTTATTACATATTTCTATTAATTTAGTTTTTCAGAAAAATTTTGATAGTTAGGCTTCAAAATTATAGTTATAATTTTAAAAACTTCTCAAACAGCAACGAATAGTTTATTTTAATTTATTCATAACATAAGTGTAAATTTGCTTATTTTATGCAGCTTCCTGCGTTAGAATTTTTTTTTTTAATACTTGAATATCATTTGAAGGTGACACTTATAAGGTAAATCCTGTTATTTTTTCGTTTCAATGTTGCTTAGTGACTGAATATAATTTGTTATTTTTGGTATTATATTGGTTTTATTAAGAAATATGTATTATAATAATTCGAATACTATACGTAATATGGAAAGTTTATTTATAGTCTTAAAGTTTCAACTTTTAGATGCAGACAATTTAGTGAAAATTTAAGAGATAATTAGGATTCTTTATAAAAGAAATTAAATGACATGAAATGAATCATTCAGATAACGGCCCGTTAATTTTACAATACTAAAAAAAAAAAAAAACAATAAAAATTTTCATAAATAGAACCACCTTCAAAAAAATTAACTAAAAAGTAAAAAATAATTTTAAATTAAAAACTTCAATAAATAACTTTGGAAGTCGGCACCAACCATAATATTAGCTAAAATATTGAAAACTTCGAAAGAAAATTATTAAAAGACGTTGCTAATTAAAAATTATTTTTTCTTTTTAGTTGATCTTTTTGCAATCGTTTTCTTTATCTGAAAAATGTTTATACCTACAAATGTTTTAACCTATTTGTTGTTATAAATTAAACATATAAATCATATTGACAATAATCAAATTATAATTAAACTTACGTTGCATTCGGCTGCTTCAAAATTAGAGAAAAAATTATCTGAAGAAACTTACCTAGAAAAAAATAAACAATTGTTAGTATTACTACAAAAGATAATCTAGTTGTATATTATTGTTCATTAATATAATTTTCATTTATTAGAATATAATGGGTTTTGGAATGAATTGATCGTGATTTGATTATTCATCGTTCAAAACTATTCCAGGGCAAGCTTAATTTTCAAATTTTAAAAATTTAATTGTTTAAAAGAAGTTAAACAACCTTTTAGTAATATATTTATTAAATAAAATGTAGAGGTGGTCTCTCAATTCAGATTTTTTTTTCCAAATTAAGTTTTCTCAAGTGCTTCGTATCTTATAAATGGCGGTATCACTTGCATACGATTTAAATTTATATTAAAAATTTTAAGTTAGTTTCTAGTCTAAATTAACTTCTAAAGAAAGAGGCTTATATCAAAAATGTCCAAGATACTCAATGTACTTGTATTTTAATCGAAACCTAATGAGGAAGGAATTCCAAAATGACATAATGCATCATTTTTCCCTATTTAATGACTTTCTATAACTCGTCCATCGGCTAACTTATAAGAATTCGGATCATTTAAAACAGGTTAAAGATCTAGAATAATATAAGGTAATTTATGAAAACAAGATTAAAATATAAAAGTTGAAATTGAAAATAAATAAGTTTTAAAGTAAAAAAATATTTTTTTTTTAAACACAAGCTTTAATGGTATTGGTAGAAGTTGCACCAAATGATTTTGAACTTTTTTAACATTAAATAAAAGTTGTATTTATAAAAAAATGGTGGAAGCGCAAGTAATATTCAGCATAGATTTAAGTGTTTTGTTAAAATTATGTATCTTTAAATTATTCTATACTTTGACTGAAAAAAGGGTCTTATGTAGTGTATGAAATTATCGATTTAATTTTGAAGAGTTTGAATATTTGAAATTATATACAGAGTATTTAAACAATACCCTGTGGGATTTTTTATGTTTACATGTAAAAATTACCGTCATATTTGTCACATAATTATATAATTTAAAAAAAATCATTGTAATTAAAAAGACATAAAAATATTATGTTATTCCTTAGGAAGACAATGACGTAAGTAAGATTATGTAGAACAGCTCCGTGTAGAAATAGAGGGATGTTGAAAATTTATCAATATAACAATTTATCGAGAATTTTGTATTAATAGTTTTTTTATATTGTTCTTAACAGCAATTTATCGATATGTCCATATGGAATGAGTTATTTTGTGGATTGTATTTTTTTCAAATCAAATTATTTTATTTTAAAATTTAAGAATCTATAATGAGAACCTTTATTTTTATCATTTTATATTTTGTTACAATACTATTGTATGCATATTATTTAAAAAGTTTTGTCAAAAAATATCAATAAATTATTGTTAATTTATGAAATAAATAATTAAATAAAATAAGCAATAAATAAAGCAAATAAACACATCACGATTTTAACTAGATAGCATTGATAAATTTTATAATGGTAGCACCCATAGTAATAATCTATACATATAAAGTACTTTGCCCTGAATGAAAAGCTGACAGATCAACACACAACCTCAACCTCTCATCTAAGATGCTTGAAACTTGAAAGGCGTGTTCTTTGTATGACGATTTGCTGAAATTCTACCCATAAAGGGTGAAAAACGGGATCGAAGTTTGTATTTGTCTCGTGACTACTTGATCCACTCTACTTCAAATTCTTTTTAGACATTCTTCATGAGAAGTTATTGAAGACGTGTTTTGTATTTAATTAAAACACCTCAAACGTCTAACGGAGTTTAAAAGAGATAGAATCTAGTGGTTTTGATTTAAATTACATTCCAGTTTGACTCATGTTTGAAAACTCAATGCGATTTTATTCAAAAAACGTAGAGGCCACATAAAAGATTGGTGCAATACAATAAGCATTAAAATTGGAATATAAACTATATAAAAGAATATTCAACTTAGTTTGGGAATTCCGTCAAAATTGCTGACATTTATCCCTTCTTTAATGATATTGTTCTGCCGCATGTTTATTTAACCTTAAAATCCCGTCACTATAATCCCAAAGAAGAGAATACAGATTGTTCTTGGCGGTTTCTATTCAAATTACAACGATTTTTTTAGATACAGTTTCCTTAAATATCGATATTCAACATATCGATTAATTTTTTAAATATCAACATTCCTAAGAAGAGAACACAGACTGTTCTAGACATTTTCAATATCATGCGTAAATGGAGACATTGAATGGTATGAGAGCATAGCAGGAGACGTTACCGTAGTCACAACCGACATAAAATATACCATACACACACACTTGTATTCACATCTATAAACAAATATGTAGGCAGTATAGCTGAAATGTTTTGCCCGGATTGAGGTAGGTCGGGCCGGGAAACACGACACTCCTATACATGTACTACAGGCACTGTCGGCAGGGGCTCTACGATACCAAGGTCGAATTTATAGCTTCGTATATTATTCAGATATACACAGAATATTATATCTACATATATATTGCGTCGTCGAATCATATCGAATATTCGAAAAATGCCTGCTTTATAATAAAAAATATAATAAAATAAAAATTTATGAGTAAAAATACGTTTATTTGTGAAATTTTATCATTCAGGAAACTTATTTTTAGTGAACAAACAAATTATAATTTTGATCAATACCAGAAAATTTCAAAAATCACAAGTAATCATTTATTGTAACAGAAATAAGATTAAGTTTCAAAATTTTTAAACTTACAATCCAACTAATAATTTTGTGTGCATAATCTCAAAACTTGTATCCTAGTCTAGAAGAGTCGTTTTTGGAAGATGAAATCAATATTTAACAAGTTATTTAGACGCAACCCATAAGATCCACTAGGCGATGTTCCCAGTGAGCAGAATAAAAAAAAAAGGATAATTTATTTATTACTAGCTGGCCCGGCAAACGTCGTTTTGCCATGTATTTCTAATCAATATCAACATTTTGTAGGAATAATAACATATTCTTAACAACTTACCTCTATTTCTTAATACTGAAAACTAAGGCAAATCGGAGTAAATAATGATATTAATTTATATTTTAAAGCATATCCGGTCACGTTGCGGTGACATTTGATATTAAATCGATTGCATGCAATATTTGAAGGAGATGGAACAAAAGAGTCCCGTTGTCCCATCCAAACTTTGCTTCCGCTTTTCATCCCTTAGGGTAGAATTTCAGAAAATCTTTTCTGATAGAAGGCCCGGTATTTGGTGTGTCATCCACAATTTGGTGTGGGATACCCATGACATGAAATATTTATATAAACACTCGTGTTTGATGTGGGACACCCGGCACTTCGTGTACCCGTACTTCGTGCAGATCGTGCAGCGGTTATAATACACTTGATGAAAAATAGTGTATGAAACTCCAGAACCACGAATGGCTCCGGTTATACTTGAACGATGCAATTTGCACACTTCATATAGAAAAGAAGAGATAAATAAATTTTATTTTGAATTTCAAATTTAAATTTTGGTTTCCATTGAAATGATACAAATAGGATTTGTAATATACTTTAAGTGAGTATTTACAATAAAAGAAATTTTTGGGGTGTGCCGCCCTTCTCACTTAAGAGCATAAAAAATAGCTTATAGCCTATTCCCGGACCTACCGAATATACACAAAAAATTTCATAAAAATCGGTCCAGCCGTTCTTTAGTTATAAGTGGTGTAACTAACACGACTTTGTTTTATATATATATATAGATTACGAATATGGATTTTTTTTTACACTCAAGAAAAGAAAGCTGGATCGATGTTGCTAAACACTCACTCAATTCGAAGTTTCGTAATAGCCCGTGGAGCAAATTAAAAGTGAAATTTAGTAAGTTTATCGTTTTAATCGTAGAAGTGTTAAAACTTCTTTAATAATCTAAGCAAGCAAGCACTACTTCATTTAGACTAATTAATGTGGTTGAGTGGCTGACGTCATAGTGTGCCAAAAATTCTTAATTGCTTTATAGTCATTAAGATCATTAAGATACAATTACCATTACAATTTTCGAGTTATTTATAATCAAATTCAATCAATTCGAGTTATTTATAATCAAAGTTCGGATAATTGACATTGCAAGCATTGAGAAGTACGCATTTTAAGTAACATTCTAGATTATAATTTAAAAAAAATAACAGTCGATAATTTTTGAGATAAGTAATATTTTAATTATTTCTAAATTAAAAAATATTTACGGTTTTGTTATTAAAATACAATACGTGAAAAAATATACTATTTTAACAGTATGTGTGTATACGCATATATGAGTGTAGTAGTGTGTAGATTACCTTTACAAACACACACAAACCGAACCCATACTATGGCTCATTTTTACCACAAATAGAACAACTAACTTTACATAGATATTAAATTTAAAACAACAAATCCTTCCACATAAACGAAATAATTTTAAAATGTATTTAGCAAGTATGTGTATAACATTAATTATTTCATATTTTGTTTAATTATTCATCAAAGGCAGCAAACAAAAATGATATCTCAAGAGAAAATTTTGTAATTTAACGCGTAGATATTAAGTTACAGCAGACAAAGTAGTTATTTGAAAAGTCTATATAATATTAAATAAATAAAAAATTGTGCGAAAAATAGAACAGACTTCAAACAAAAGAACTCCAAAAGAATTAAATTAATTTTAAATTCCATGTTTCAAAATATTTTTATTAAAAAATTGTTTAATGCCCCTCTACCCCTTAAGGCTGGATTGGTTTTTCAAAATTTATATGGAACAAACATATCCTACTCAATAAAAACAAGAATGATTAAAAGAAAACATACTTTTAAATTCTGGTCTACTTGAACACACTTTTCTTTTTTGTTCTGTTAAAACGAAAACCTACTTCAAACAAATTAATTAAATATAAAAAATAATATTTTCATCAATAATTTGTTTGAGATATAATATTAACTTTCTAACTCTAACAAAATCAATAAAATGTTAATATAATTTATACATGTGCTAAATTTTTTTTATTATATAGTTAATCTATATTAAATTTTAAATAGATTTAAAATTTGAAAATGAATAATCAGATTAAAATGTCAATAAAAACTATCATTTATCAATAAATGAATACCTATAACTTTAAATATAAAATTGATTCAACTGAATTTATTTTTAAACATACGTATTACAAAATATTTATATTAATCCATTTCGATGTCGAGCTCACCGGAAGTACATGCTTTGAGGTACCTTGAATTCACAAGTGTGGTTTTCAGAAATTGACCTATCGAATCAAACGCTAAATCCCAAATTCACCAAACTTGTTATTCTTTCTTACTTAAGTTAAACCGCTACCGTGTGCCACTGTTTATGTAATTTTCAGGTGTTTACGTTTCTCTCGAAAACGGCCCCAACGTTTTTATTCAAACTTAGTATGTATACAGAGTATTTCAACTCTACAATTTTTATTTGAAACATTTTTCTGGGGAAATTCAAACTAGGGAAAAAAAATTCAACTAATAATGTTTAGCTATACATATATACTGTACATACTAAGTACATTCAACTGAAAAAAACCACAGACCCGAATGTTTGTTGTTTATTTAAAATAAAAAGTACAATTTTATGTTGTATTTTTGGGTCCAAAATGACCAAATAACAAAATTATATCCGATGAAGACCTTAATCATTAAAATCATGTATTTTAAATAAAAATGAAAATTCAAGTCGGTGCGTTATTTGTATTTCACTATAATAGTAAACGAAAGATAATTTTATATTATTTGTTGTGAGACAAAAATTTTAGCGCAGTCCTTACGTAGTCCACACAGAGTGTAAGTGGTATTAAAAAAGTTGTTATGTAAATTTTCAATCTAACTGCAACCTTTAAATTGATTAATGTCTGCAAAGTTTAATTATTTAATAAATATTCGTAAATATTTGTTAAAAAGTCTTTAGTGTTGTTATTTTGTCTAAAAATTAGCCATTTTTTTCCAAATCATATGTTCAAATGTTATTTTATATTAACGAATATTGTCAAATTTTATTAAATTCCTACTAAATAATTTCTTAGAATAGCTAAAAACATTAAATGATTTTTCGAATAAAAGCTTATCAAATAATTACAGAATGAGAGTTTGGGCCGGTAGTCATTGTAATGACCTTGGAACTATATTATTATAGAAGCAAAGAACGGTGGTAGAACGCCACCGTTACAGTAAAAGTGTTCATTGTACCACACACCACCACAGAATTCGTAGCTTATAATGTCTGATGTTCAACAAACAGTTGCTACGTCTGCCTACCTAAAGTGGATATACTTTAACGGGGTGTCAAATATTTTTACCATCTAAAACCTATTTTTGGCCTTTATATAAAAATATAAATTTATTGAATTGTGAGTTTTGAATATAGGAGTCCACAAAGCCATGTTCAAAGATTTGAACCGTTTAATTCGTAGGCTAAATTTGCTTTAATAATTGTATAGATTTTCCTCAAAAACTCAAAATAAAAAATCCAGTAGCAATATGATTTATTTGTTCACTGCTGCTTATTATTACTTATATTTTGAAAATTATGTTTCGATTGTTAAATTTCACTAATGTGGTGGATTTGTTCACTGGCCATCAGGAATGTGCCGGATCGTTAAAAATGAATATCCGCGGATACGTACACGGATACGAATAATCAATGTCCAGAACCTCGGATACAGATATGGATCTAAATTTTCAACTCAAACAATCGATATAATTTTTTTGAATTTCCTTAAAATGTAATTGTTGATTGATTGAAATGTGATTGTGATTTGTGATAGCATTATTTGATTTGAATACTAATGAATTTGAAAAATAAATTTGAATTTTAATCGTGTAATTATTAATTAGTATCTTATGATAAGGTAGTGAGCTATAAAAATTACCCCTTAACTCACTACAATAAGGGTTGAAATATTGAAATTTTGCGACATATCTAATTTTTAAGAAATACAAAAATTTCAATGGGATTGTACAGTATTTGATTGCTATCTTTACTTCTAAATTCTTAAACGTAATGAAATAATTAATAATGCAAAATATCTGCCCAAGATTCGTCACATCTCTGCTATCTCTCTATCTTTTTATCAATGCTAGACACGTTGATCACATTCAAATTTACTTTATATATTTTGCGCCCCCGCTCCATTGGGTAATCAGAGTTTGTAATAATAAATTTTCATAAATTATTCTTCTCAACGGTATTCTGAAATGTTTTCAGGTATTCAGGTCTCAACTGCTCAATAACGGTAGTACTAACTTTCCCATAATAATGACTAACATTTAAAAACATATGTTTTTCTTGTTTACAAATTGCGTGATCAAGTTTTTTTAATTGTTCGTAAACAGAAATTAAATAGGGACTACAAAATCTAGAAAGAAAAACCAGGAAAATATTCAATACTTTATTCTATATGAAATTAATTTCCCGACAAAAGCCAAAATTGGTGTTTGATTGTATAACCATATATATAACATAATAATACGCAATGTAGTCTTGAACTTGAAAATTCGTTGGAAAATGTGTGTGTATTATGTGTGTGTATATTCGGGTGATGAAGAAAAACGAACGAAAGTCAAGGTCGTATATTTGCCTCCGACATACCGACTCTTCAGACACACACATATACATACACATATATAATAATATACACGCATATAGACTAAATTTTATCGAATAAAACACTGACCCGCCCTAATCACGCACTTATTGTATTAGGGATAGAAACCTTTAGAAATAATGTTATATCATACCACATGAAAAACATGTTCTGAATAATTTGTGGTTTTAACTATTGTTTTAAGTTTTCCATTATTATTTTCATACCAATTCTTACAAAAATCAATATTTTCCTATGTTTTGCACGATGAAAATTCTTAAAAATATTCATTCGCTGCAAAATTATCTAATAGCTTTTAGCTCTAATCTAACTTGAAATAAAATGTAGTTTAATAGCATACCGAAGTAAAAAATAGAAAATTATTTTTAAGTATGTAGATTTTGGTTTTCAAAATAATTTGTTTAAAACAAGTGATACATTTATTGTCAGAAAAAAATTGGTTAATCTTATTAAAATCTATCGAATTTTCCATACTAGTCAACAGCTAGCAGGGCATAATATTCAAAATTGTATGTAAATATGCTCGAAATTAATGGTATTTAGGTACTGCAAAATTGAATTCGGTGCCGAAATTTTTTGAATTAAAAATTTGACCTCCTCCTACTTTTAATTTTGCAGCATCTAAAAAGTACCTAATTTTGATCATATTGAAATTCATTTTTGAATAATTATTTCTGTTATTTCTATATGTCACTAAAGCTTGACACTTTTTTTAGCAGTGATTCATTTACTTTGAATTTTATTTTAATAATTCCAACATGGGATGATGGCGATAAGTAGATAGTACTGAACTAGTCTATTTTCATCGGATCTTTGTCTAAATTCAGACGTTTGATTGGGAGTGAAAATGAATCTGATAGATGCAGGTGAAGCGAGCAAAATGATAAATGAATTTAACAGTTAAATTTCAAAATTGATAATTTGTTTACAATTAAAACAAATAAAATTCTTTAACTTTCATTAACGCGCATATTAGAAAAATTCAATGATGTTGAAAATTTATTGTCATGCAAAATTTATCATTGCATGTCTAAAATTACAGAAATCTTTCAATTTCAATTTTTTATTTGCTTACAAAAAAAAAAAAAAAAATAAATAAATAAATAAAATTTTAAAAATATTGTTTCCCACGATTCTTATTAAAAACAATTTTATAATTCCCAATAGTGCAAAATTGTAATAAAAATAGAATCAAATGAATACTATTACACGCATTTTTTTAGGAAAAAAATTACAGCATCTTTAAGGATGAGTGAACAAAAATACGCAAATTATCTATATAAGCTGCTTATTAGTGATACAAAGAAAATAAATAATTAATAATTAATATCATTGAATTATTCATATTCAGCTCAAAGTAAACTTTGGCTCAACAAAAAATATTTAAAATATTCGAATGAAAATGTTGTGGGGGATTTTGTTACAGAACGGTAAGAATGAATTTATATAAATCAGTGGAGCCACTAGTAGCTTTGTAAATGGTAAATCTCATTCACGGAAAAATCCTCTTCTCAGATAAAAAGGAATTAGCCACAGCTAAATATGCCAATTTTAAAGATGCCAATAATTATACTGCAACGTAAAGTAAGAGAAAGGAACAATATTTTTGGGAATTTAAGTTCTTGATGGCCAAATGACGTCCAAAAATACAGTATATTTCTTAGATGTGATAATTACGTTTCTCAAATTTCTTTAAAATCGGTCGATGTGTTCAAAAATTACAGCTGAATAGAAATACATAATTAAGAATGTGATGCAAAATAGTCTAGAAACACAGATCGCAGTTCAAAGTTGTTCGTTCTTCTGTCATGGATGCATGAGACCGTTTTTAGGTCTATACCAAATTATTCAAATTTTTGTATAATTTTCTTTTTAGCTGATTCTGAAGGATCTTGTACATATTTTGAGCAGGTGCGGTACTTGACAGTATTGCTCATATTAATAAATATAATTTAATGGATATACCCCAAGAAAAAAATCTAAATTTATAAAAAATAATAACAAAACATCTCGTAATTATGCTATTTGTTGGCTAACTATTTAAAGAATGTTTTTAATGGCGCTAATGCGTGTTTAAGTGGAATGTTTTGCATCATATTTTAAACATATATACAATCATATGCCGATAATGATGGTACAAACTGTAGGGTGCATCAAAAAATGAAATATTTTATAAAAAAAAAAACGTTTGTATGTAAACTGAAAAAATTCTATGGGCATTATTTGAAAAAAATACTGTTTTGAATACTTTTTGTTTTATTATTTGTTTATTTATTTAATTTTTCCCATTTTTTTACTTTTTTATTTTTGTATAATTTGATTCAAAGATTACTTGCATGACTGAAAAAAGTATTCAAAACATTTTCTGCATTCTATATTCTGAGTACACATATTTGAATACAATTTAGCTAATTAGAAAGTTCTAATTGTCAAAAACTTTGAAAGTTGTTTGATTGTCATTATTTGAGAGTAGAATCGAAAACTCAAAAAACATTGAAAATTATGACCATAGCTTTTAATTTTAATGTGAAGTTTTTAAAGTTTAACAAAAGTAAAATTCCACACATTCTCAAAATAGGTTGAATTATTATCGATATTTTTTTTAAAATAAAATATTAAAATCATAAAATAAGCGACCAGCTCCAATCTATCAGGAGAAATTAGAAATATAATTTTAATTAGATAATGACTACTTTTTTAGTCAAAACACTCATTTATAATACTAAAAATTAATCTGGCCCCCTTATAAGTTTGTCTTTTAGTTCAATAAAATCAATTAGCCTTCCATATTTTTGTGGGAAAAACAAGAGAAAAATGTTCAAGATAATGATGATGATCATACAGCAATTTCTAAAATGTTCCGACAATAATGACAGACACAAGTGAATGAAGTCTGTCAGCATGTTTCTTCGTAACGGATTTTGGTTAATATAACAAACATATGACGCGCTACATAAGGGCATTAAAATGTTTTTATTTTTTTATTTTTTGTGTGTGTAAATAAGGGCTTATATAAATGATAATGACCTTATTCTTAACTTAAGTATGTGGTTTGTGTCAAATTACGTCTATACATATGTTTAGATAGCATAAAATAGTTTGTAAACAAATTGAAATATTTTACTTGATTTTTTACTTAAAATATTATGAATGTAATAAAAACATTATTAACTTAAGTAATCAACTGCATACTTAAGTGGGGTGTTAAAAAATCGTTTATGTGTAAACTTCTTTTATGTTATTATTTTTTTTGGAATTTTTCAATAATTTTAAGGATGAGTTATTTAAATTTATTATTCTTTTTATTATTACTTTGTGTTA
This sequence comes from Chrysopa pallens, assembly GCA_020423425.1. Classification (NCBI taxonomy): domain Eukaryota; kingdom Metazoa; phylum Arthropoda; class Insecta; order Neuroptera; family Chrysopidae; genus Chrysopa; species Chrysopa pallens. Next base: position 31,688,610 of record CM035592.1, on the reverse strand, counting down.
TCTTTTGCATGTGTGAATTACGAAATTAATTTTACTTATTTGATTTATTCAAAAAGGCAGTAGTAACTAAACAGCTGATTAGCAGAAATTTCATGAGAATGATTTTGTTATATAATACACTGAGAAAAACTGAGAAATTCACTAATAATTACTATATTAGTAAAGTCTTAAATCGATCCTTCTTTAATTGAGTTATTTTGAAGTTATACTTCTTAAGGCACGTTATGAAAAAATGATGAGAGTGAAATTTTAAGATGCGTGCGCATCACCACCACAAAAAATTTACAGGTTGAAATTGAAATATGATTATTGAATATAATTAATACTAAATATTATTAAATTGTTAATGTTGAATATTTATTATTGATTATTTTATATTTACGAAATAAAGAAATAAATTTATTTTAAAATTTATGATAACAATGAAAAGTGAATATTAAATTAAGAAAATAATAAATATTTAAAAAATGAATAAACTGAAATTCAATTTTTGAATTTATTATTAAATCCATTTATTTACTTTTAATATATTAAATAATCAATAATAGCTATTTAAAATTAGGAATCTGATAATATTTATTACAAATTATATATTTATTATTCTCTAAATTTTATTTAATGGTGCCAAAGAAGTATAACTTATGATGCATCCATTTTTTTTAACTTTATAAACAATAATTCAATTTTTGATTCAAAGTACTTCGAAATTAACAAGTCCTTGTTTCTTCTAGAATATTTGTTGCTTTTTCAAATTTTCCTTTTTTTAGAAAGGAAGGAGTATTTAAATAATTTTATTATGAAATATATATTATTAATAAATTAGAAGCGATATTAAGAAATCCTTTGAAATTTATTTAAAAACAAACGGAAGCCTTTTCATTATTACTTTCACTCGAACAAGTAACAAAAATTATTATTACATTATATTGATAATATTCGATAAAAAAAAAAAACATACACACACAAATAACAATTTCCTGTATTTATGTGTTAAAATAATTACTTTTAAAGTAATATTAATTTTAATTAGAAATTTGTTTCACTTATTTAAATATTAAGATTATGGTAAGCTAAGGAATATAGTTGTAAATTACCAAACTGCAATTTACTTGGTATTATTGGTAGGTAGCATACAGCAACTGCAAAATTTTTTCATGATTAAAACAATCTTAAACTACACGAGCTTCGTTATGATTCGTACAACAACGTTTTTCTTTACGAAAATTTTGAACCGATTTCTATTTCCGAGCTCGTAAAAAGTTCCATAATTTGAAAAATTGACAGTGTACTGTAAAGTAGCTTAGCTATAGTTGAATCGTTTTCGTTAGCCTATTGTTTGTAAAGTTTCACGTGAATATTTGTATTCTACAATTTTATTGGTTGTTTGAAGGTTATTCATTTGTAAATAACGATTATGTATAATATGCAATATGGGACAGTACTTATTATATATAGTTATAATATAAAATAGAATCGATAAAACATAATGTGATCATGCAGTGAATACGTGATCAGTTGACTAACGAAAACGATTCAACTTTAGACATATTAAAAATGTAATTATTAAATTTGTATTGTACGAGCTTAAGAATATTTCGATATATTTTATTGGTTTATTCATTTATTATCTTCAATGGTCCCTTTTTCGCCATATTCGATATAAATTTAAAAAATTATTTTAACTATGTCAAAAACATAATTTTTTATTCTTTCTGAAAACGATCATTACATGTTTGCTCGTTCATGACTTCATCATTAGTAAGTAATATTCAGTAAATTATTAACATAAAGATATCATGAAACTTTTAATATACGTATTTTAACCGACTTCATAAAAAGGATGATGTTCTCAATTCGACTGCTTTTTTTTTAAAAATGTTTGTTACCTCAGAACTTTCGACTGGATAAACCGATTCTGATGATTGTTTTTTACTTGAAAGCTAGTGCTTTCCTTGTGGTTCCATTTCAATTTAGTCCAGATCTAATGTCCTTAAGGGGAGGAAAGAGGCAAAAATAATGTTTCGAGATATGTGTGTTCGCGGATAACTGCGTCGTTTTTGAACCGATTTTAATGATTCGTTTTTTGTTGGAAAGAACATATCTCAAGGATAGTATAAGGAAAACCGGATCTAAGGGGAGAAGAGAGGCAAAATTTTCATCCATATGACAAATTTTTCGTGGTTGTATACAATACTCAAAAGTAAAAAATAAACACATTTTTAAACAAAAAACAACCGCCTTCAAAAAAGTGAACTACAAAGTAAAAAACAATTTTAATTTTTCCCTTGTGACCAACAACCTTTTGTAGTCGGTGCTAATCTTATCCTTACCTAAAAAATTAATTAGCGTCGACTGAGAAAGGCAACTGGTCATTAGGAAAAACTTAAGATTATTTTTAACTTTTAAGTTCATTTTTTTGAAGGTCGATTCTTTATCTTTTTTAAACTTTGTTATTAAATTCACATTAACATAGTTTAAATACTATAAAAAAACAATAGTTTAGTATTTACTCATAAGTACTATTTATGAATCAAATGATATATAACTCTGTGAATGGTATATGATTTAATATAGGAAATCTCTCAAAATTGCTAGAAAATCTCTCTTTCATTACCATTCTTAGCTTTACTAAAAACTCTATCATCTAACCCTGGATTGTTTAAATCAAGATTCAGATGTAATAATTATTTAGTATTGTCCAATAGGTACGATACACAGTATATAGACAAACATTAACTCTTTATAAGTAAAACAAATATAAGTTTCAAATATGTGAATTATTTGGGTTTCAATACAATAACAAAATATTACTTTCACTATCAATAATATACAAAATATATGTAGTTATTGAATTTATTTACCTGTAACAATTTGATTTTTATTTATAGTCAATCACAAACATAATTTTAAATATTGTATAATAATTATCATTTATTTACATATCTAAAAATACATATCCGTTTTTCTATTAAGTGTATACCGGGATCAATAAAGAATCTTATTCTCAACAGACATTATGACGTTTTGTGGTCAACAATATCTTCTCTATTGGTTTACAAATGGAAAGTTAAACCATCAGAATTTAAAGTTTATTGAAAGGTTACTCAAGTTTTTTGGCGATTTGAATATTTTTAAGTACTCTTTTAAATACCAACCGCACATCCACATAAACAACTTATTTTTAACTGAGAAAAATCGTATTAAACAATAGGAAAGATGTCCAAATTTGTTTTATCACTTCAATTAAAGCTCTTCTTTACTTGATAAAAAAAATAACCCAAATTTGGTCGTGCAAGATTCTACAAACAAAGAAAGAGATTTGCATAAATGACGTCATATATGTTCATCTCTATAATTATTATACATAAGAATTATTCTACCGTAAGAGGTCCTATCGTACTCCATGACACTTACACTTATGTGCACTTCCCTTCAAAATTTAAGATGAATAATGTCAGTATGCACAAATGAGTTGATTATGAATTAAAATGTTATATAAATTAGATTAATATTCCAAAAATTTTGTGGTTTGATTTTTCTATAGAAAATGACCGCTTATCGTAGACCCATAAAACTTTTCTTGCAAGAAGAAGATGGACAACAGTCTTTAAGTACTTATAACTTATTCGTTTTTGACACAATTTTAATTTAACTGTTTTGATGGGTAAAATAACAAATTTTTTTTTAAATGATCATTTTCCCTATTATTGAAAGAAAATCTACATATATTTATCCTCTTTGACGTCTTTCCAGTAGCATCAAATGACAAGGTAAAAATGGGATATTTTTAAAAATCGTATCAATTAACCATCTGAAATTTCCCGATAACCTCCGAAAATTCCCCAATAAAGAAGTGATTTAATTTATTCACAACATTAAAAATATTAATGATTTATTAATATCCGATTCTTGTAAATGTGTATAAAAAAAAATAAAATATTATTATATGAATAAATAATAATAATAATACATTGAACACATAATATATGTATTTAATTAATTATAATTCTGTTTCATTTAATTAATAATTAATTATTTTTAGTCATGGACATCAACTATTTTATATAGGCTAATTTTATTATTATTCATCAATTTTATCTATTCGCACATTCGTGATCAATTTTTTTTTATATCTAATACCAAGTGTGTTTCTTCTATTTTTTCATAGATTTGATTGTTGATCTTTTTATCATAGATTATAGACGTTGATAATTATCACTTAGAAAAACACCCGTAGAAAAAGTATTAATAGATTTAATGTACGATTTCTTAACTGTATCTATAGGTTTATTAAATAACCCAATTCATTATTTTTCACGTTTTAAATTTTATAAATATTTTTGACAGCGGTCAAAATTCGACCATAATCACTCAAAAGTGAATCTCACTATGTTTAAACAAAACAGTATATATATATATATATATATATATATATATATATATATATATATATATATATATATATATATATATATATATATATATATATATATATATATAATGTGTGTGTCATTGTGTGTGTAATGTTTTTTTTTTTATTAATTTGATGTATTTTTTATACATAATTAAAAAGATATTAGCATTTCCCAGCCCTTCTATATATAAACAATAAGTGTGCCAAATTTCCTACTCCTCCGTCCGCCCAAATTTCGTAAAAAGGGTACAAAGATGCTAGGAATCTGTATCAGTCGATTAAAGATTATTTAAACAGTTTTCATAATTTTGTTATTACATAAAATACACACTTTTTCACATAACATTTACAAAGTGGGTGCCATCAAGCATTACAAATCGGACATTTAACACTATTGCATTTAATTTTATTGTATATATATATATTATTGCATATTATTATGTATAATAGCAAACAAACATTGAGACATTATATAATAATATAAACATACGTTGTTATTTTTTTATTTTTTTTTTTTTTAAATAAAGGTCAAATTAATTGTGTCAATTGATACGAGGAAGAAATAATACGATTCCACTCACTGATTGATCATTGTTGATGAGCTAAAAATTATAAATATTATTTTTGCATTTGTGCATTGTTTATATTGTAGCTACCTACACTCGTGTTGAAATATGAAATATGAATAGTCAATCTTTTTGCACAGGTAATTTTGGTAACTTATTCTAGCTTACACGAATTACTTTTCAAAAAAATTAATTTTTAGTTTGCTGTATGACAAAAGTTTTTCTAAATATACTGAATATTAAATATACCGAAAATAGTTATTTACGGTAGCCACAAAATTTTTTTAAAACAATACATAATTGTACAGTAAAAGTCAAAAAATTGGATGGGACATATGAAGGGAAGGGGAAGGTATGCAGCTATGGTTGACTTTATGAGGATTTATCCCAGTATTCAATTTATGCAAGCCAAATGGAAAACCATAGAAAACCATTGGTAAGGATAGTCGGCACCTGATACTAATGATCAAGTGCGGAATATTACCGAGGAAGTGATTCAATTCAGGATGTGGAATACACTTAATACTTTGGTAAAGTACATTTAACATATTTAAATAAAAGCTTTAAAATATCAGGAGTCCAAAAATTCAGTTTCCAAGTTGAAAAACAAACAAAAAAATAAATTTATGAAGTAAAAAATGTTTCATAAAATTATGTTTTATAAGTCTGTAAATTAAAATGTTTAATGAGGATAAATATTGATGACGCAATTTCTCATATATGCATTTTCTCAATGTGATTGATGTCAACGTATTTTAAAAGGTAAGAAAAATCGTATCAAGGATACCATGACTTGAAAGGAGTTTTAGCAAAATATCTGTTTAATTTTTTTTTTTGAACTATAGTTTGTAGAAATGAATTGAGTTTAAGAATTTTTAAAGAAATACAATTATAAAATGACTATTTTAAATAATTACCTTTTTCCTAACAATTTTTTTTTTTACATTCTTAATTGTTCTATAATAATGAATGATAGTAATTTAGGTTAGACGTGATAACAACTTTTTAACGCTTAACAATATTACTAAAACTACTGTAATTTTTGTCATTTTAAAGCAAATAATTTTGTCATTCTTAATATCATTATAATGAAAAATTATTCTTTGGAAATATTTGAACCCTAAACCATAATGGACTAGTTTTTTGAACTTTTTATATTCAGAATTTTAGTCTGAAGTTGGTAAGGCTAGAATATATTGACCGCAAATACAAAATTTTGGTAAAGAGGATCATAGAATCCGCGGCGTAAACAAAATAGCTCGAAATCAAAAAGACATAGGGATATGAAATTTTTGCTACGTACTTTAGGCAGTTCGTGAAGGAGAAAATTGTTATATTCACTTGTATCATTTTAAAATGTTTAAATGGTCATGATAATTAAAGATTTTTTTAAGCAAAATCGCGGATAAGAATAAAATTCTTTTTAAAATTCAATTTTTTTAAACCATATGAACATGTCTGTAGTTTTAAAATTTACACCACATCAAAATTTCGATACTCTGATGTTTTTAATTAGTTTTAGAAACAAAATAACAAATTGTATAATCACTTATTGCATACTTATTTCCCATTACATTTCATTGTATAAATTTATAAAAATGGCTAGCGTGTTTTGAAAATTTTTGAAACTTATATATATTTTAACAAACAATTATTAGAAAAATGCATAATTCAAACAAAATAGAATCTAAAATTTTTACTTGGGTGATTTTCCGAGATAAGACATAACATAAATATTGTAAAATTGATGAATTTAACATAAAATAAGAATATATTTTAATTTCTTTCCTTATTTCAAAAAGAAAAGTAGAAGCAAAGTTTTTTGGAAAATACGCCAAAAATAAACTGTTCCAAATGAAGTTTTCATAATGGATATAAACGTACACAATTTATACTACTGAATACGCACTCATTAATATATATACAAGATCTGTATATGATGTCATAATTTTAAGTACATAAGATAAATAAATTGCATATGCATAAATTAATTAAGGCCATTGCAATCTTGAACTTTAGATTCTCTAAGACATGTAGTGTAAAAAATAGTAAATCGTTTTGTTTTTTATTTTCTATTTCATTACTAATAAGTTATATCATTTTAGAGCCAAACAAATTTAAGTACACTTTACTTATGTGTCAGGTGAATTAATTTGATAATAATAATGTAAGTAAGACACAATTACAACATCTTGTAGTATACGACATTTTTATAAATTTGTATCCAACAAAAATTAGGTTAGGATGTTATTATGAAAACTATTTTCAATATATGTTTTTCCGGTTGGTATTTTATTTACAACTTAATTAGTTTACGCATTCAATAAATTTATTGGAACGAATTATTATAAATAGTTTTATTTTATTTTTTATTTTTTTATTTCAACACATTAGGGGCTATTAATCAAAATTTTTATATAAAATTTAATGATGAGTTTTTAAACCATTTTTTTTTTTAAATTTTCAAATGATGGCAAATAATGACGAAGAAAGTTTTTATCTTTTTTTTTTGTCTTAATTTACTATACCTAATAGATATTTATTTGATAAATATTATAATTCTTTATTTATAAAATAAAAGTATGAGATCGCCAAAATTTTCTGGCCTGGGTGTCATAAGCATATCATATCTTTTAGAAATACTCTGCTAAACATTTGTATGGGTATAAGTTATGATATTTTCATTCCGAACCAGTAAAATTATCGACTGTCCTCAGAAGTTTCGATGATTCATTTTTTTGTTCTTAAAATTTAAAATTCCATTATAAGCACCTTATAGAATTTACGGGTTAAGAACCGACCACTGTAATAGAATTTATTATAAAATGGGAAATAGTGTTGAACACGACATACAATTTTTTAGTATGTCTGAAAGGAAAAGCTACAAGCTATAGACAGTAGTTAACATGAAATTATTTCATATAAACTAGATGAATGCGGATGGCTCTAATTTAAATATCGAAAAAAATGTGAATGCATCTTCATATCTTTACATAAGGATTTTTGTAACTCTTATTTCAAAATTTCTGAATTTTAATTCATTCATAAAATACAAAAACTAAATGCACCATCAGTTGTATACAAACAAGGCATAATTACTATTGGCAAAAATTTGGTTTAAGGGTAAACAAAAAACCATATGGTAAGATATCCAAAAATGCAATATTTTCAGTAGCAAATACAAATCCAGCTTCTGTTTTTAAGACAAATGTCTGTTTAACTAAATTATGTAAATTGGTTACATATTCAGAAAAACATTTTTGAATAACTTCTGTTTAAACTTAATTGTTTAAAAAAATGTATAAACGCCATTATTTACAGATTATTTAAGAAATATTATCACAGTCACCTGATTAACATTTTATTCGTGGAATTCGTGGAATGGTTAAAAATCAAGATATTGAAACATGATGGAAAATTTATCAAATAAATGAATGGAATGTTCGAATCTAAGTGTAAACAAAAATTTAATTTATTTTGAATAAATGATCTGTGATCTATGACTGAAAATATAAATGTAAACACAAAATGTATTTTAAAGCAATAATTTTCATGAAAGATTTAAAATTAATACAAACTATTTACACAAAATTAATTTTCACATATAAGATATGAAGTTGATTACACTGATTGAAAGTATCATAATTCATGGATTCACATGTTTTTACACTTTCGAGCAATTTTATATTCAAGACCCTATGCAGTTGAAACAAACTTAGGAAAGACGCTAAAAAGCTACAAGCTTACAAAATTGCGGATATTTCAGCTTAAAACGCATCTTATTTGTGGCAATAAAAAACTGACAGCTTATTTTGATGCCTATAAAACGTATTTTTATTGAATTTATATGGATAAACATTTAGAAAAGTCACATTCTTTGTATATTCAAAATTTTGGGCACGATCGCAGTTTATAAAATGTTTATAAAGATCAAAAATATTAATTATTGCCAAAGTAAACGCTAATCAATCGGGTATTAAATCTAAATTTGCTATATTTCACATTAAAATGTAAAATTAGACCCAAAATCATCGAAAATTAAATTTAAATTGATTAATAAACAAAAAAGTTGTAAGCTATCAAAAATTATATATACATCTCATTCTTCAAAACGATGTTTATAACATAAATCATATATTTCGTACCTTGTTTAATTAGGAATTTTGAATTTCCATCCATATCTTGTGTCTAAAGAGTCTTTTACGGATTCAAAAAAATGACTTCAGAAATAATCGTTAAGTCAAGACGCTTTAGTTGAATTCCGGCACAGCGGCCGAAATTGCACCATAATCACTCAAAAATGAATCTCACTGCCTTTAAACAAAACACCCACATGGTGTGTAATATAAACCACACTTCTTATATATGTGTGTGTGTCATAGTTTGTGTAATATTTTTTATTATAATTGATTTAATGTATTTTTTATTTATAATTTTAAAAAAATTTTACCATTTTTTAGTCCTTTCCTATACAAACTATAAGTGTGCCAAATTTCAAACTCCTTCGTCCACCCAATTTTCGTAAAAAAGGTTACAAAGGTTTTGCTCTATATACATAGATATATATACATATCATAGATATATATACATATATATATAGTCCAATTTTTTTTTATCTTTAAAGGTAAAAAATTCTCAATTATGTAGAATAAAATATTTTATGAATTTATAAATAGCTTTCATAGTATAATAAATAAATAGTAAATATAAATTTGAAGAAAAACCATTATGGATAAACAATTTTCTAATTTCCCTTAACCTATACCATATTCTAAATTTCCAGTAATCACATTGTATATTTCAAACAATGTATATATAACATTAATATAATATACATGTAGTATTTCTATATTCAGATTATGCGGTCAAGGACCACTGACTGACTGTGTATATATTTATAAATAATTTATTTATTTATTATATCTATCCCATTCTATTACATTTACACTATATATAAGTAGAACAAAGATATACATAACATTATATTTATTTATTTATATTGCATAAAATAAATACATATATAAACACTATCATATAATTTATATTGCTGGTGTGTGTTTATGAAGTGGAGTCTTATGAGTCTTCAAGCACTCACTCACATATCTACACACATTTACTGATGCAATATCAGTAGTATGCATATGAACGGACGGACGGAAGCACCTTTGCAAGTCATATATACAGATCTATGTGTGTTTGTGTATGTATTTATTAGAAGTAAATACAAATGAGTATAATATGTCGCGTTTATTACATATTATAATAATATAGTTCATGAAAATAAATCGAGTGCAATTTTAATTATAGTCCTAAATAACTCATTATAATGCAGGTCGCATGACGATACAGCCCCCCTGCATATACGTCTCTTCAGAATGATTTTTATTGAAATGATCTTAGTATAAAAATATAAATGTTATTTTAATGGTTTTAATTTGGGATCATGAGGAATTATATTTTTGTGACACTTGGTTTTCTTCAAATTATTTCGTTTTCTATGACTTTTTATTGAGTAGTAACTTTAGAAGAAAGTTCTTTAAAGTGTTTTTATACTCGATATACATAATATATCAGAGTATATTAATTTTAGTCTAAAGTTTGTAAAGCTATCGAATATTGACAGCAAAAATTTTCGTTTATAGAAACACATAATTAGTTCATTTCCAACTGTTCGTCCGTCCGTTATCACGATAACTTAAATAACAAAAACAGATAGCGGGATGAAATTTTGGTGACTTATTCATAAAATTAAAAGTGAGTTTAAGTTCATGAATGAGCAAAATCGGTACATTGGATCAAATGGATCCTTGGCCCAAATTGTTTAGACTGGATACTTATAGTATTTTATGAATGCTAATTAAAAGTGGTCCAAAAAATGTAATTCAATCATATGTCGAGTATCTAAACAATTAACTCTGTTATTATCTTCACTTGTTTTTTTTTATTATTATACTTTGAATGTTAGATTAATTATTTAATATTTTAGCAGATAAAGGGACAAATATTGTCAAATTTGAGGATCTTCAAAAATGAAGCTGAAACTCATTAACTTTGAAATGCACAAGTATTTTTTAAAGATGAGTTAAAATATTCATTAATTTTTATTGCTATATGAATGATAAAAATGTAATAATAATATATTAGAGCCTCGTACACGGAAAGAATAATTTTTACAGAAAAATTTGCTTTGAGGGTTTAATAAACACCGATATTGTACTACACGCATACAATAATGTTCTTCGGGGAAATACTTCAGTAGCATAGATCAATCAAACTTCTGTTTGTTATACAAATTCGTTTAAAGAATTTTTTAAAAACGTTATACCGTTTTGAATGTTTAAATATTGATTAAAAATATAGGTTTTAGATATCAGCTATTCGTAATTCTTTTCGGAGGAGATGTAACTCTTTGCTAATTTCTTGACGATCTAGTGTGCAGACCAAATTAGCATCTCTTCAGCGAGAGTAATTGCGATTAGCTTACTCATTTTGATAACAGTCTTTTAGTCGGCATATAAAATACAAAAATAACCATACGCATTTATAAAATACAAAAATTTTGATGTTATGAAATTGGGACAAAAATCGCAATTTATGAGAAAAAGTGTATACAAGATTAAAATGACAAATTCGTGAGTCATATATTGTAATTAAGACCAAATAACACCTCAGGGTACAGGACCATATGTTCAAAAAAACATTAATATTGTTTTGAATTTTTGACCGAACGATGGGAGGTCTATGGTTTAACATGGGATTTTGCATTACGTTTGACTCTATGTTCCACTCTAACTTTCGTAGATTTTGACGAAATTTTGAAGGCATATTGATCACACTCAGAATATTCATTATTTAGTTTTTGAAAATTTTATTTTCCCCTTAAGAAAAAACCACTGTTCTAAAAAAAAAACTTGTTTCTAGAAAATAAAAAAAAAAAACTAAATAAATAACCGATTTGGTACACGGGACTTTATTAAGCAGCTTCCCTCACCCCAAAGCTATTGTATTATGTATTTAAATACTATTTTCTTTTTATTAAATAAATATTATATTTAATTTTTTTACACAATTTTGTTAATTTGTAGTAAATCATGTTTTGGATTGTGTCAGAAATCTTCTAAATTTTGTGTACGTATTATTTATATAATTTTTTATTTACTTCTGAGTGAGGTCTACAATTCACAGAACTACTAGTTTAGGAAATGATATATACGCACGCCTACTTACTATACAAGTTAAATGTCTTAACAAAAATATATATATATATATATATATATATTTTTACTCTCGTTTGAACATACTTTGTGTGAGTATAGTTTTTATATTCATAAAAAATCACGAAAGAACTTTAAAAAGTACCTGTGAAATATTTGCATTCACAGACAAAAATTACATATTTATGAGTGCCCTTGATATATTATGATGTTGTTATTACTGCAAGCGATTGTAAGTGATTACATGAATAGTGTAACTGAAAATATTTTTATTTTAAATCTTTAACATTGTATGCGGTATTAAAAATTGAATCAACTATACACTCACGTTCTTATTTAATACATATATAGTGAGTTAATCATAAGTATATTTATAATGCTGCGTTCAAACTTACAACATTCAAACGTAAGACAACTTTAACGCGTAACGGCCACGTTTGTGTAGACATGAACGCGTAATCCCGTCGTGTAACAAAAGTTGATACGCGACGATGTAACATCGCGTCCCCGTCAATTGTCGTTAAATTTGAATCGCATCAAAAGATGTTGCTAGGTGAAGTTACGAATAGTATGAACTGAATAACGCAACATTTGCATAGACAAGACGTAAACATTATTCATTTTTATTTTAATTGAATATAATACAAAACAATTTATTGAAATTTATCAACAAATCCTTAAAACGAAGGTATTCTGCTTGGTAAACGAATGCTTAGCAACATCGAAACATCGCAACACCAACAAACGATTGGTTTCGTAATACGTAACATGTGACACATATCAGTACAGATTTATGATACGCTGTTTGACGTTATGAACGAAGCTTGCACGTGTGTACGCTACTTTAAATGCAACTATAGTACATGTTGTAAGGGGGATTGAAAAAACATAATACAGAAGCAGCCTCCATTATGTAAAAATCGTATAATTTTCGCGCCCAAATAACGCACAAAATACTTATTCAAGTTTGAACATGAAAACAAAGGGCTTATAGAAGAGTTTTCCGTTAAAATATACATGTAATACAGTTAAATTCTATATGTGTTTATGTAAAACTTTAAGACGTTCTAGCTCCATTATTTTTAATAATAACCAAAAATGACAAAACACCTTTTTGATATAAAATTGTATACTTTATAATTTTTGAAACTTTTTCAAACTCTTCCCTTTTAACCGAACTCAACTATCATCCTTTTCAAATGTATAAAAAATAATTACGTGCAAGGTTGATTCCTGCAGTTGTACAGAAAGACTGTAGTCCAAATCTCTTACTAGCTTTTAGACTATACCGAACTCAGCATATGCAGGATATTTAAGCCATAAATAAGTTGTTATTTGGATAATGATTTTCAATTATCATTCTGTATACACTAATTAACTATATAATAAAATAAAACAACACACACCTTTCTCACTTTTACTATGTAACACATTACTTGTAGTAAATAAAGTATATGATAATATTATGACTTTAAATATACACAAACATATTCATACATACATACTGACTTGCATGACTTAAGTACATATACTAAGTTAGAGTCAATTTTAGTTGGTATGTCCGGTTACAACATACACTAACATACTAATTTTTTTATTATCTTTAAAAAAAATTGTCTAGGAGAATTATTACTAATTACCACTTTTATCATAAATTAAATCATAAATCGTTTGGTTTTATGAAGTTTACAAAAGCACTTCTATATACAAATTCATGATATCCAATAAAACGAAATCATTTAACGCAAGAGTCTTTGTTTTGGACCCTACTTTAAAGTACAATCTCCAGTATGAATAAACCTATTTGGTTTGTATATAGGTGTTATTTTTACAGGAGAATAATGAAGTTGTTATTTTGTAAATAGTATTTTTTTAAATGGAGGAAAGTATTTTCAAAATTCGAGGAAAAATTGGAAATTGTTTTTTTATTTTTTAGTAAATTTTGAAAAGTAACCGAGATATAATATCCTAGTACTGAACCTTTTTTTTGTAGCAAATAAAATTGTCTACAAAACATAATCAATGTAAAATCGCTTTGTCTCGCTGACTTTTATAGATATTTTCAAAAAAGGAGAAATGATTTTATTTTTTAATACATATCGAAAATTAAGCGAGATAAAATATTTTAGTACAGGACAATTTTTTTAGCAAAATTGTCTAAAAAACATAATTAATGTAAAAGTCTCGCTTACTTTTTAAGATATTTTCATAAATCTATCATGCTGTTATTTTTTTTAGTACTTTGAACTGTCCTAGGGGTGAAAGGTTGCGTTTTAGTGGAAAGTCTAAAGTATTTTCCTTTACAACTTTTACTTAAAACGTATTTCGGTGTTGTTTTTAATGTTTTTCACCCCCCTAATCGTGAGTTGAGAACTTATAACTTTACCGACAGTTTTGTACACATTTTGATTATCTTTTTTGGAAAGGTGAAATTAGAATGACCTGTACATGGAAGTGATGTATCTTTATGACCATATGCCTGGTTATTTCAGTTATGAAATTTTCAAGTATACAGATATAAAAATTTATTCCTAATTTCATAACCATAAATTATTTTCACGGAATATCCGGATTTTGATTCATTTTTAAAATTTACTCAACAACAACAAAAATACATTGATAAATACTGAACCTTAACATCGTAATCGGATAATACCGTTTTTAATTTCGAAAATTTGTCGAATTTGCATTTCTTAATTATTAACTCATATCTTTATTTATTAATTGAAAGTTCTTTAATGAGAGTTCAAATTTTAAGGTATAATGTGAAAATAGCTACAATGCGCTTGCATAGGACTATCCAACAAATATCCGACTATGAAAAACGGGACTTTGCTTATTATAAAGGTGAAATTGTAAAAATACAAAATACCATATTAAATCTAAGAAGTTTACTTACATATTATTTCAAAATGTTCGTCGCAAAGAAATTGGGTTCATGACTTACCTAGAAAAAAAAAAATATAAAAATTTAATTCAATTTTAAAATTTGCATAATAAAAATATTCGATTAATTTAAGATTTCCAATGCGGTTTTAGTTACGCTTGATTTTAAAATTGTATCTTATAATTTACTAGTCAAAAAAATTGTATCCTATAATTTACTAGTCAAAAAAATTGTATCTTATAATTCACTAGATAGAATTCCTACTTTAAAGAAAATAAATATTAATTTGTTATAAAATATTTAATCACAAAGAAATTTCGAGTAGAAAAAAATGTTTATATAATCTTTGTCAGATGGTTTTATGAATTTCAGTGTACTTTTTCGGTAAAAGTATCATCAAAATCGTATTTACTGTTTCCATAAGTATAAATGAAAAAACACACATAAACAGATAGACACCATTGAGGCGAAGAGGCCGTCATCTTTAAAGTAGGCTGCTGAAGTTTCTAACAGTTTAATACTATTTTTCTCAATAAACCAATTCCTTTAACGGATCAGGTACCATTTATTACGGCGGCATCTTAATATTGATAAATCGCCTTAAAATTTAATTTGCGAAATTTTAATAAGACTATATGTGAAAAGCGAAAAATTCATATAAATTATGCAAATTTATAGAGAACACTCAAACTTTAATAACCGACTTACAAAAGTCTTACCATAAAAGGGATAATTTTTTTTTTTTATTTCTTATTATTTATTAAATGTAATTAATAATTTAAATGCAAAACAACGACAATAATATTTCGGTCACAATAGAAGATTTACGTAATAAATTTTGTTTAAACTCAATACATAATAAATTATTAATAGGAAATTTTAATATATAAAAGTTAATAATAATAATAATAATACTATGATATTATTTATTAATGGTAATATGGGCTTATTATTATTGATTTTTTATTATACATATTTATTGCATTTAAATGTATTTAATCCCACACGCCCATGTGATAATCACTGTAATTTATGGTAAAAATTCCACGAAAAATATTGTGCAAAATTTATTCATTCATGTTTATTTTTTCATAAACATTTATCTTGAATATTCCAATCTATTTTTCTATGGACAATATGAATTTCATGCGAAGACATATGCAATAAATTATTAGCTTTTCTATAAGTATTCGTAGAAGAATCAAGTATTATAAATTGATGGCAAAAAGGCAAAAATACGATACGATTTTTTCTTTCTACTTTAATATATCTAAACTTTAGGATTTTTCTACAATTATTATTTAGGTATTTACTTTTTAAATACTTCTCAATAAGTTTAAGTAAAAATCAAATACTTTTCGAATATTAAGCTTAGAAAGCAATACAGTTAATCTTTAAAAATGAATTTTTAGTAGAATTATTAGAAATTAATATTATAAAATATTTGAAACCTTGTTTATTTTTTGTAATACTAAAATTGACAGAAGTAGAATTCTTTGAAACTAGAAATATTTAAAAATAAAAATTTTAAATATAGAATGCTTCTAAAATAAAATTTGTTTAAAGTAGAAATATATAAAGTAAAATGCTTTTTTTTATTTTAAATATATTTCTTTTGTAATATAAGACTTCAGAAATAGAAATATTAAGAAGAAAATAAATAAAGGTTAAAAAAAACTCATTATCTGTCAAATGATGTTCGTGTGATGATTCTCTAGACCAAGGGATCTGAATAGAATGAACATTCGAAAACAATACATACATTGGTAATTTTTGTGGAAATCGATAAATATTATTGTTTTATACACATGGCGTGTTTCAAATCACTACATGTCATTCGATTATTGGATAACAGAGCCAAGAAACCATGCATAATCTTAGAAATTTGAAAACTATTTTCTATCAATATTTCACAACAAGCATTTCAACAAATTACACGTAAAATGAATTAAACAAATTTGTTTAGCATTTAAATAAACCTTTAATTATACATACAATTTTTATCATAACAAATCGCATGTATAAAGATTTTAATCGCATGTGATCGTTTGTTATGAAGAAATCGTATATATTTTACAGGTGTAATAAACTGATATTTGTTGAAAGGACAAATATTTTAACAAAATTATGTAGATTTACTTCCGAGGTCACAATATATATTCAATTATTTTTATAATAAAAATACTATGTACTTCCTTATTGAATAATGCAAACCGGAACAATGGACGGTGTATTATTATACAATTAATTATATTGATTATATGTTAATGAACTCCGATAAGTAAATTATTTGATGTGCTTGTGTTTGGATTCAGGCTCTTAAAATTTCTATGTGGCTTTTTACATAATGCTTCGAAACTATTTCGATTGAGGTTATACTTGGTAGCTTTCAATCATTTAAAATTTAAGTTCATCAATATTTTTTTATATTACGCATTACTACATCAAAAATGAAAATCAATGATTAGTTTGAAATTTATAGAATTTCAGATTATTTTTTAAGTTTATCAAGACTGGCGCTTAAAATCTGAGGAAGATAAGGGTAGTGGGATGTGATAGCCTCGTGATAGACAGAACGAAGATTGTCCAAAAAGTAACAATTCCAAGAATAGCTTTAGCACCAGCTTGCACCGGAAGTAATAAACAATATTCGAAACTATAGATTAAGTAAGATATGAGTGTCAAACTATCACTGGACATAGGTGTAAAATGTAAAGAAATTTAACTGTCACCGTCGACGACCTCCGTTTAATTAGCTATGGTGCTCATTGAAAAGTATGCAGAATGTATACACCTACTACCTGTAAGACTACCTCGAATGAGATATACATAAAACATTGAATACATGCGCTTTCAGGCTGTAAAATACAAGACGGTCTGAAATAATCAGAGGGTCGTTATAGGGGTCGGGAAAAAAGACCACGAAAAGTATACATATATCTCTCCTCCACTCTCAAATATCATCGGTGGTTTTAGGGAAGTGTCTTTAGAATACCTTAAGGGGTCGGTAGGTTTTTAAACTATCAAGAATATAATGTGAAAATTTCAAGTCGATCGAAGCAAAATTTATGAAATTTTTTCTGGGACGCTTCTGAATATACACTGGTTGTTATTGCCGTATTTTTTAATATTTTCTGCATGAAAATTTTACATAATATTCTTCGAATGTTACAGTTTATTGTACCATTCGTACTAATAAATAGATTTCAACTGTGTTATCAAAAAAACAATTCGAACCCTACCCTATTCTTAAGAGGGCATGAATATTGTGTTTGATTGTCAAGAAAACGGAACGTCTAATGAAAATCAGCAAAGTTGATAGAATCCATACGAGAAAAATTTGTATCAAAGTCAATAAATAGAACATTTATAATTGTCAATTAAATAAATGAAAAATTATTGCAAAAATTAATGATATAAATATAGTTATAGCTATTATGAACCCAGCTATAGGCTACATTATACGTATATACTCATAGTATCAAAAAAACGCAACGACCTGAATCTTCCACACTTATTTAAAATTCTAATATACACTAATTATATAATTTTTTTAATATTAAAATGAATGTTTTAGATAGATAAACAAAATTAATTTTGATAAACAACTCAACACTACATTACAATCGAGAATTTAATGTTATTTAAATCGGTACCAAAATAAAAATAGATAAAAGTGTTGCATTTTTTTGATTCCACAAGTATACATAAAATCAAACTATAAATAAGGACCATGAACTACATGCATATCAAAAACACATCTTAGCCTACCTACTACAGTGAAACATACCATTTACGTATATATATATTATTAAATAAAATGTTAAGACATACCAAACCATATGTGTAACAATCTTAAATACAATAAACATTTACTTTATTTTATTAGCACATATTTATTAAATCAGCGGCTCTTAAATAAATAAGTATCTATTCAGGTCATACACGTATATTACAATACAATGTTTTCATCTATACTGCAAGTCATAATTTCAAACATTTTCATTCAAAACTAATGGATCTGAATGCTTAATTGTTGATAATAATTAAATTGCTTAAATTTGAATCTTAAATTCTAAATCACTGTGGTATTTTCCAAATAGACCTGATACTATTCATTCAAACCACCCAAAAAAATTGTGATAAGTGTGTATTATGCTCTCAACAATCTTCAACTTTATGTGTTTAATAGCTCAAATGATATAGATATTGAGTCACTGAGTGTTCTTAGATCAAATTATACAATATGCATTTCTTATGGGGCGTTTCTTTGTCCACGTGTTGTGATAGATTTGCATCTAATAATCTCCAGTTCAAGGGAAGATAGAGGGTTTATTTTGATGTAAGAACACTCAGTGATCAAGATCTTACATTGGAGCTATTTAACACTTGGATGAGATGAAGAAGAGCAAGGCGAGGATATTCAATTTTTCATCCAATTTATTTAATAATTGATAGTGTGGAAGCTGGGGATATTGTAGCCATGCTTTAAGTATGGAACCTTTATACATCTTATTGAATCCGACTGCCAAAATGACGATACATCAAAAATAACCACAGTAAAATCAGAGATGTGCCGGTATCCGAGGATATCCGCAAGATAATAAACGATCCGTATCTTTTTCAGTGGATCTTTTACATTATTCATTTACATTACGTATATGAATTTATAAGTAGAAATAGCAATAAAATACTGTTAAATCCCATCGATTTTATTTTTTTTTTTTTTTAGTTACATATTTAGTAAAAATATAATATTTCTAAGAGCTAAGTAGTAATTCTTACAGCTGACTAACTTATCATAAGATACTAATTAGAAATTACACTGTCTAAATTCAAATTTATTATTCAAATTCATTATTAATCAAATCAAATAATACTGCTAAGTGATATTATTATTCACAATCACATGTCAATTAATAAACAACCACATTTTAATGAAATCTAAAATACCTTATACCCATTGATTGAGCTGAAAATTTAAGATAATTTTAGATAAAAGTCGGTACAACGATCAATATTGCTTACATCTTATTTTTCCAAACAAATGTCGCAACAGAAAGATTAAAAACGTCAGAAATCTAGCTTCCAATTGTTAATCGGATGAGCTATCAGAAACACCACAGATGTTTCGTAGTAAATTATAGATTTGATCTTTTTATGTAAAATGCCTTAGGACCCTTTAATTTGCTAGACAGATGTGCTATCAAATTCACCACAGATGCTTAGTAGCCAACTATGGATTTGAACTAGGTAAAACGTCTTCGGCCTGTGATTTATATCCAAACATTTTTGATACATATAAAATTTCTACTTCTGTAGAATCTGACAATCGCACAAAATCTGACGGAGTAGAATTTGACAATCGCACACAAACAGTTTTCATGTGATCATAATACTAATAAAAGTCGCAATGTTTAGTGTATAAACAATTTGTTTTGTGATTTATATACTTTACAGAGTGCAAATTACAAAAATTTTTAGAATGAATGTAATAAATACATAATATAAATGAACAGGTAAAAGCCACACCGTTTTAAACCTGTTTATTTATATATTTTTAATACAAAAATATAACATTCGTTTAATCATAAGTAGGTATTGGGCCAAATTAAATACAAATAAAAACATTAAATAATAAATAATAATGAAATATTTATTATAAATTATGTATTAAATAATTCTATATACAGATTTAGAACATAATTTCATTGAACTTTTAAGAATAGATTCAATTGAATGAACCGAGCTTAGGGATGTAACACAAAAATTGTATTTCTAAAAGCATATTTTATTTTTATTATTTATTTAAAGCAGAAAACAAATGGTCGAAGCGCAACCCGTCGGCATTAGTAACTTCCCAGGGAGTAAAATTTAAAATAAAACAGCAATTTGTTTATTATTACGCGTCGAATGAAAGTGATTCCACGTCGATATAATTATTTTATATCGAGATAATTGAGACGAAAAATAATTACGAACACGTAGTAAGCGTGTATATGCTTACATTTCTCTAAAAACGTTGGATTTGGATTATAAAGTTGAATCGATTTCGTTAGCCCACTACCTCATTCACTGCGTGGTCACAAGAAGGCTTTTATGGATTCTATTTTTTGGGTTAGTAAATATATACTATGTTCGGTGCCGAATGCTATAAAAAATAGTTAGTATTATTTATAAATGAATATAATAACCTTCAAACAACCAATGAAATCGAAGAATACAAATGTTCACCTGAAACTTTTGTTTACAAACAATAAACTAATGCAAACGATTCAAGTATAGTGGCATTGAAATGTATAGATATATCAAAATTCACAAAATTAGCTCTATGGCAAGAATTTCCCGCTGGGAATATTGTATGAAATAGGATTCTTAATTCTTAATTATCGTCGGCAGCTAATAAATTCTCCAATACGGTAAATTTGTTCATGAGTTGTCATCAAAATATTTTATGACGTGAGAACAATAAAATAAGTGAGTTAAACCAATAGTATATCTGTCAATCAAGCTGCGGTATTGATTGAAAGATTAATGAATTCTTTCACAGGACCTTAATGTGGGTAAAAGTAATAGCTAATTTCGTGGTAATTTACACAGCTTTCAGTGATATATTATAAATATAATGCTTATTTGCAGTTCAAAGTAGTTATAAAATTTTTGATCTATTATCATTAGTCTTATCAATGACGATGATTCATCTAACGAAAATTCAGTGGTACATTATATTTTCACAATCAATACTATCTGCAATCTCTCTGTACTGTTGTGTCACCTGTACAGGATGGTCAAATACACAGTACGTTCACTGGCCGGCATTAGTCAACCAAGAAGATTTTTTCAGTTCAACAAAAAAAATTGTAATTTACACAGGTTTTACCTTTATCAGATTTTTGTATTCGAATTTAGCAATGTAGTTAATTAATATATGAACTATTTAATTAAATAAAATTAAATCTTAGTCAAATAAGTCTATGATCTGAAAATAAAAATAATATTACTTTTGCTTTTTTTTTATGATAATTGTGAGAATTTTTGTTCTCATCGCTTATGAGCGTTTGTATAATCATTTTTTGATTGGCCAAAGATATAAAATTAAAAATTATTCTTTTATTTCCAATTCACCAAATTGTTGAATATTCACTAACTTAATTTTGCAATTTAATTATTTTTAACATAATTTTGGTAAGACTATTTTAAAAGGATTAAATAATTTTATTTGGGTTTATATTTTCAAAAGCATCCGGTGTTTAATACAAAAAACATCAGGATGTTTTGTGTTTTTTAGATATACTTTTTTTTTGGAAATGCAAATATTTTGTTACATTATTTAAATTAGTGTCTAGAATGTCTGTAACAATGATGTAATTTCCGAAAAAATTAATTACAAAAAAATCTAAAAACTCTTTTTGCAAATAAATATCTGAGGAGGATAAAACATTATTTTTTTGTTTGCATTCCAAAGAAGATCTTTTTCTGCGAACTTAGCTTCGATATGATCGATAATGTTATATTAAACTTAAAACCAGAATCTCGAAGTCGGTAATATGAGTACACAAACAGTTGTTAAAATATCTTTTTAAAATCGATTAATCAATGATGGCTAAATATCATGCATAATTAAACAAAAAAATCATCACCCTAAAAACTCAATTTACTGTGTTTGTATAACTGATTACATTTTCGTGAGATTTTTATTTAATTTTTTTGTTAAATCTGTTTCATAAAACACGTGCTATTCTCCACAAGTATTAACACAAAGATTAATTATAATTTTAACACCAAAAATACCATAAGACACAACTGCACCCTCAATAAATAAATTAGAAAAAAAAAACCCTAAGTTTTAAAAATATTTAACATTCTCATCCCATTAGTTAAGGGCGTCCTCTGGTTTGACGGTCGGATTTTTGAGCATTTATTGCAATTTTTTCGTGAGAACGTGTGAAGAGAAGTACTTCCAGAGTATGTATATAAATGCAAATTTAGCTAATAATATTCATTAGAACCAAAGTTATAGAGCTTTGAAGACACCTCCATCGATAAAATGGACGCTCACTTCCTCCACGAAATCAGATAATTGGCTTATCGAATCTAAAAAAATTAGCGGTGTTTTAATCAGTAAGTTATCCACGGAATGGACAGTTATGAAAAGAAAAATTTGAAAATTGGATTATTAACAGCCTTGGAAACAAAAAAGTTCGAATTTCATGTATTTTTTGTCAACTTTTCCGCACATCCAAATATGCTGAGTCGACCCTATAAATTTGAAGTGGATTGGCCAAGCCCGTCCCGAGATATGATGGAGGATTATTGAAAAACACAGTATTGAGAAAAACACTTACTTTCACAACGTAAATAACCACACTAATTATTTGCTAAACTTGTTTAAAATTTTCTATATTTGTATAACTATAAACAAGGGTCTCAGATATCCAGTCGACAGAAAAAATAGAACCTCTAGCGGTCTGAATACCTGCGTCTTCTAACTGTATCTTTATAATGGCTTCGAATTTTATAAATTCTCTTTATCTCCATATTCTATATATATTAAATAAATAATTTTTGCAAAAAAAATCGATTTTTTTGTACCCATGAAACCAAAGAACACTCTTAAAAAAAACTACTGTTGATTGAATTTAAAAAACATAGTTTCCAGATTTATAGTTTTTAAATGTCGACTTTTTCATGAAAGTGATAAAATTTGATATTGCACAATTTAAAGCAATCTATAAATTTCTGTAAACAAATTATTATTTTTAACAGAAATTTCCATTTAGATTGACAATGGCATTGATATAAATGATAACGATGATTCAAAAAACAAAATATTTCCAAATATCAGACAAAAAGAAAATTGTTATTTAAACTCCTTATGGCAATGAAGTTCAAAAACATATACATGTTTTTCGGCATCAAACGTTTTATTTCTGTATTAAAACTTTTCGACAATTGAAAATTATTAAAAGTACATTTTTCTCGAAGTTAATTCGAAAAAGTGTACCAACCCATCAGTTTCAGATATGATAAAAAAAATCAAATATTAAACAATTTTTTTTCCATTTTCTACATAAAAATGTTGTTAACTATATTTGATAAATAAAACATCACAAACTATCGTTTAAAATGAAACCATTCAAGCAAAATTATTAGGAGTCCTCACACTTTTCTTCATTTCTATATATTTATACGTGAAGCAAACACTTTGCATCCCTTTATACGAAAATTGAACGGGCGGAGCAGTATGAAATTCGGCACAATGATATTTTATAGAGTAGGGATGTAGAATGGTATTATTTTTTTAAATTATGCATAAAAATACATAAAATCAATTTAAAAAATATTACACACACTATGACACACACGTATATAAGAGGTGTGGCTTATATTACATACATTACCATACACATGTCTTTTGATTTTTATTATATTTTGTTTAAAGCCACGCACATATAATGTTTTGTTTAAAGACAGTCAGATTCACTTTTGGGTGATTATGGTCGAATTTCGACCACTGTAACGGGACTCGTCGTTATTAATAAGCAAAAAAATAATGATTTCAATATGTGCTGCATATTATGGATAAAACATATACTTGCTGAAGGCTTTTCAAATATTATTATGGTTTGTAAACGAAAAATTTTTGTCTCGGTGTATTCTTCTGTTTTGTGAAAATATCACGATATTTTACATAAATTATAAAACAAGTTATTTTACGATTTCGATTTAAATATTTCTACGGAAATGTTTATAATATTAGCCAATAATTCAATTGAAATGAATGATAAATTTTATTTAAATTCTGGAAAATTTTTAAAATAATAATTATTTATTTTTAATTTTGCTAGAATTGACAATGACATAATTATAAAAGATTTAACTTTCAAACCACATATTACGACCTACTTTTGTCTATTTGACGAGGACCTGGACGGACTTGAGTATACAAAACTTAAACATCATATTCTGTAAATGGAATTATGTTCACAATAGCTTGTTCATGAAAGATCAAAATGTTGCCTGAGCAACTTTTTTAACGCACCCCTATCCTATTAAAATAGAGATTAGAACTATTTTGATAATTATTTTATGTAAATTGCACAAAAATAGTTATTTTTGAACGTTTATCATTTTTTTTTTTAAATTCTTCGTTTTTGTGTTATAAGCCATTTAAGTTCCAAAAACAGTCTATTCAGATCCTGAATAAACAAGTTATTCTTAATCTGATTCCATTGACAGAATGCGGTGCTCTATTTTTGTACACTTAAGTCCATCCAGGACCTGATATGCATGTATATTTTATATGTATAACAATCTATTTTAAATTCTGGTTTTTATTCGAGTCAAATCCTCTCTGCTAAAGGAGCATTTGTTTCAAGTGCAAAAAATCTAAATAATATTTTAAATGCGAAAGTGAGTTTATTTGTTTGTTATACGCTTATAACATACATATCGTATCTTAACTACTCAATCGATCAGCATGAAATTTTAGATATACGTTGTCAGGGAAGCAGAACAGGGCGCAGGATACCTTTCTTAATTGGAAGATAAGAGTTAATCTTTCTTTTGTTTATCGTACGAAATAGCTAAGCCGATTGCAACGAAACTTTGCAAACATTATTGGACGTGGTTATGAATAATTCCAACCCCTCTACATGTCATTCCCAAAAGTTGAAGGATGTTAAACTATGAATGATAACAGCTGAGCCGATTTCAACAAAATTTCACAAGCATGAACAGAAGACTGTTGAAAGTAACAGAATACTTGCTTTTGCTCCTTGCCTCCCACTAGGGAAAATGGAGTAAAAAGAGGGAATCATACTTTGTTCTGAAATTTTTCAACGAATAATGTCAGTTAAATATTTAGGAAATTTTATAGTATGGTTTTATACATATTACTACTATGTTATTTATTGATAACGTGTTATGGTACAGTTTTTTTCATTGAATGCTCAAGAAACCTTTCGGCTTTCGAGAAAATTTTCGTGCATTTTTTTAATTATTAATATCTTTCAATAACAAATGAATAAAAATAACAGTTTTCTGGATATGTGATAAAACTCGTTGCTCGTTACAATCTTAATATATCAATTTTTAAGTTTTCGAACAACGGGCAACTGCTTTTGTGAGGTATCAGACAAAATCGTTTTTATATTTGTTATTAAATGCACGGTTTTTATTTGTGTTATTAAATGATCTTTCCATTTCAATAAAAAAAAAACCAAATTACCGTCAAAATAAAGCTTGTGTTAAATTCAACTGGCTCCGAAAAATAAAATGGGCAATTTTTCAGAATTTTTGTATAGGACAAAGTTATGATTCATTTAAAAAAAACACGCGATGTACTCAAAGAAAAATGTCTTGAAAAATAAATGAGATTTTTTATTTTGTTAATTTTATTTGGTACACACATTATATAATTCATACCATAAATATATATACACTAAATAATAATATTGTAAAGAGTAAAAATCATTTCCTAAAAAATTGTATTGATTCCAAGGTAAAAATCTCATACAACATGAAAACAAAAACAACACTTTATTAATTAAAGAAACAAATAAAACTTGTTTATTATATTCTCAAAAATTTATTTGTATAGGTAGAGGTATACATAATGAAATTTCGTAACACAATTTGTAAAAATTGTGTGTGAATATATTGTGTGTATTTTGAAATTTTGAATGTAAGAAGTAATATATATATATATATATATATATATATATATATATATATATATATATATATATATATATATATATATATATATATATATATATATATATATATATATATATATATATATATATATATATATATATATATATATATATATAAATATAAATCTACTAACTGTTCTTTTTTTTTTTATTTTGTGCAAATTCCACTATTGTGCAAAATGTGGTTTTTCTTCGTACAAATCCATATATGGCATGCTTTTTAACATGGCATTAATTTATTTATATAAATATTCAATTACCTGTTATTTATATAGAATGGAGTTTTGGTTTTTATTTTATAAAACTACAAAAAGATTTTTAGAAATTTGTCCATCTTCAGCTATCCAGATTCCGTATAACAGAATTTACTATTATATATTTGGAAAATGTATACCAATGAAAATTCGATTGTTTTGTTATTAATCCAGATTGATACGAATGATATCATATGGCTAGATATTACTTAATCAAAGTTTCGAGGTAATGTATTCAGGTAAGAACCAAATTAAAACTAAACTTTTTCTAATAAGATTAGACAGCAGTTTTTAATATTTTTTTGATAAATAATGCTGTTTTGAAACTGTCAAAATAAAAATTCAATTTTTTTATTCTTTCCTCAACAGGACTTAGGACTTATAATTTTCATACAGTTAAACTGATTTGCAATATCAAAAATCGCAGCAAACGTCAAATCAGAACGAATTCTTATTGAACTTGTGGATTTCTTAATAATTCTTTAAAAGCTTTAACTTTTTTGAAAAAGCTAGCTGTATAATCGCATTCAGTGTATTGCATGGAAACCGGGCAAAGTAAATGTGCATGAGTCTTTCCCTCTTTACTTCTAAATAGTCAAAGCTTGGCTAGCCTTGCTATATTTTTAGCTAGCTTTTTCAGAAACGTGAAGCCTTTGAAAGAATTATTAAGAAATCCACAAGTTCAACAAGAATTCGCTAGTTTAAATAATATTTAATAAGTATAGAAATATTACAAGAATATACTTGTAAAATCCAATATATATATATAAAAAACTAACCTTAAAAGTTGCTATAATTGTTGTTCATCAGATGTTTATTCATTTATTTCTCAATGTTTCTGTTATTGGTTGTATGAGCAATAGTATAGGGCTTGAAAGAATATAAAGTTTCGTGCCATGGATTTAGCACCAGATTTCACGAGGCACTTGTTCATAATTATTTTCTACTCACTCGAAAGTTAATTTTAAAATCAGTTTCATGCGGTTACTCGATTGGTACAGTTTATGTCCAAAAAATATACCGTAGAAAAAATATAGCAATGTTATGCACCATATTTGCCCTGGCACTAAATGATTTTTTCATTAGTTACAGTGAGTAGTATCATTTAAAAAATACTTCATCCGGTTACTCGATAGCCCAGGTTTTTTGCAGCCAGCTATATCATTTGTTGAGATTTCTTCAAAAAATAATTTGTAAAAGTCATCAATGTAATCGCTAATTGAATCCAACCAAAAAACGACCTCCATTATACTACAATTTTTATTCGTACTGAAGATTTTCTAAATCAATATAAATTTCCTAAATATTTTCTAAAAATATTAAATAAAATTTACCCCTGTTTGGACAAGAAAAAGATATATATTCAAAATTATCTCTTCAAAAAATCTTCAAAAATTTTCACTCAAAAAAAAAACTCAAAAAAAAACAAAAAAAACTGTATAAAGTTTGTCCGTTTTGTTAACAAAATAAAATATGTATTTGGTAAATAAATAAAAAAACGGTAATGTACTTAAAATATAATAAAATAAAAACTTTATAATAATTGTATAAACGATTACCACATAGGGGTTAGCCTCGTGCCCAATACCACTTTCTCTGTTTTTGGATTAAATATATACAACACAGTCAACAAACAGATAATACATAAGAGTCGTCATACTCACTAAAATCATTTGTAAGGTATACATCAATGGACAAAAATTTCATCAATCTAATATAATAAATTTATTACTATACGTATCGTGCGTGCATAGTACATATGGGGACTTCTTAAATAAAATTTGTAATAAAACATTCATATTCTAGAAAATATAATTATTATTTGTTCAATTGTTTACATGACATTTAATTGAAGTTGTTGGGTTGAAAATTGTTTTGAATCATCGAATATATTGGCATTAGTAATTATTTTTAATTGAAAAAATAAATAATTATTCATTTAAATTAGTTAATAAATTTTGAGAAATTTCCTATGTTAAATTATACACCATTCACAGACTTATATATTATTTCATTGATAAAGGAGTATTTTGTAACTATAGAAACGAATGAAAACATTTTGATACACGGTGCCCATAAGCGATTCAAATTTTTTATCTCTATATTCCTATACAATTGAACCGAAACTCGAATGAGGTAGTACATGTGAGAAAGTCTTCGTCAAAATAGGCAAAATGTTTTTGGCTATTGATCTTTATGAGTGCTGGCTGAGTGGTCTTGTTGTGACCCTCAAGGTCTATACGACAAACTTCTAAATGAAAATAATAAAAATACGAAAATTTCTTTATTACGAAAAGGGAAATTTTTTAGTTTCTTTATCCTCAGCTAACAATGGCTGGACTGATTTCGATGAAAATTTTAAAGTGACGTAAATTATCATCGTATGAAAGTGGTTCAACGTCGATAGTATTATTACTGCTCGAGATAATCCAGACGTAGAAAAAAACGAACACACAAACATACACACACACAGACATAAAACGTTGGATTTAAGTTCTAGTGACTTTGAATCCCATGAATCCCATTACAAGAAATTACCACTGGCTAGTTAATAATATAGTCAAAATATAATAATATAATTTTTTGTAAAACCTGATTTCTTCTATATAATATTGCATTTATTTTTCCAACTTTTCTCAATTCTATGTATCAAATTAGCTATTATGGTTCTATACGCCAGAATTTATATTATTTAATTTATAATTTAGGTAATAATTCATTCTATTATTTGAATTAATTCATTTTTTTCTGATTAGTATTGTAAAATTACCCATACTTAAAAACTATAGGTACACACAAAATAAATGTTAAAACATTGTTTAAACAGCAACTAGGAAATACCTGCTTTAAGAACAATCAACAACAGGCACACAGATCAACCTACACAATTAATAAAATTACATTCTGTAAATATTTTATATAATCAAATAGCAAAAAAACATTCTGTCCTATAATACAGATGAATCAAAAATACGGATTCGGAATGGAAAGCTTTAATAATCTATAGGAGAGGCGGCGAAAGTCAGACTTAAGTCTTAGTTTTACTAGCACCTTATAGATATAACAATATTATCCCTAATTTCTAAGGAAAACTGGAAGGAAAGTAAATTAGTCCGGCCTTAAGCCTTGTTCACATTGATCAAGTAACTTAGTCAAGGAACAAGTAATTTAGTACTAAACACTTAACACTTGATCAAAAATCGTTCACATTTATAATTTGATAATTTAGTCAAATGGCAAGTAATTTATTAACAGTATGTTAACAGCTACAGTCATTTAATATAATTTCATATCATAAAATAGTTTATAGTATAACATTGTGACCTGAACTAAGCTTATTGACCAAACAACTTTACTAAATATTTGACTAAACTACTAACTTTAACCAACTTTAGTCAAGCTGGCAGTAGACTAAATTACTTGATCAATGTGAACAAAGCTTTACTGAAATCCTACCCTGATATAACCATAACGTAATAGAAAGAAAATTAATTTTGGAATAGTTCCGAAAATAACTGAACGGCTATTTGGAATAAAATGTATGATAATTTTTGAATCTACTTGTAATATTTATAATAATTTCCTAAACATTGGTTGGTAACAAACCTTGCGCATTAAATAATTGTTTTACTATGAAATGGATTTTAAAAGTCTCTCACAGCAAATATTAATGTCAGGAAAATAATTATTGTGTTCGTAGAAAATCAGGATACATTTGATTTTAATTTAAATTTAAATCCTTGAATTTCTTATTCGTTCTTATTATTTGTCATCCAAAATACAAAATTCCTAGAAGTATGTAGATATGTAGAGTGATTCCGAAAATGATGTTTATTTTTCAATTGTCTACTTATTTGAATATCACCCGTAGCAGATAGCCGTAATTTTAATATAAATAAAAATTATTCGAGCTTGCTTGAATCACTTCTCCCACCGGGTTGCTCTTAAAATACATTCGCACACCAAAGGGTATGGGTTTGGCTTACTTGGACAAGATGTGACAAGGGTGGGTGGGGGTTTGACTAAGAAAAAGTGACGTTTCCACTTCATCAAAATGTTTTTTTTTTTTTAATTTTTATTATTTTGATTAAAAAATTTATGAAAATAATTTCAAACAGGGCACCATTTTCTAATGTGCTTGGAAACCACCTAATCCAAATCCAGCCTTGGGCAAAAGCAAAGTATACAGAATGTTTCAGGAGTAAAGTAATTATTTATAGAGGTGGCAGCTGTTAGAATGTAGATCAAACAAATTTAAAGAAATGCAAATGATGTTGTTTAAAGTTCAATGGATTTTAGTTTCGTGATTTGGTACACCGATTACTATGGGTTGCTAAGGACTTATTAATCGATTATTAAAAAAAAAAGTACTAAATAAAATTGGACTCTGTAGTTAAATGAAATTTTTTATTGCAATTCATCTCTTATATCACCTGCTAATATAATTACTATTCCTGTTGAAATAATCTGTATATAAGATGAACCATAGACCATAGATGAAGTAAATCTCCCAATTTATCTCCTAGTACCAACTTATAATCTATTATCTATG
This sequence comes from Chrysopa pallens, assembly GCA_020423425.1. Lineage (NCBI taxonomy): Eukaryota > Metazoa > Arthropoda > Insecta > Neuroptera > Chrysopidae > Chrysopa > Chrysopa pallens. The sequence continues at coordinate 31,657,003 of CM035592.1, read as the reverse complement.
ACTAGTATATACATAAAGACAAAAACAAAGCTCATTTATTTTCAACATCAATTTTCAAAACTATTTAAACAATTTTAACATACAAAACATTATACAAACCTAAACTACATGATAATAATTAATGCTAAGAATTATTACACACATAAAATATTTGTTTTTGAACACTAAAAAAAAGCATACTGAAATCAGTTTACAATTACAAAAAAAAAGAAGATATTTTTTAACATCCTTCTAAATTTGTTTATTCAAAACATTTAGAGATATATGACTTCCCCTATCGACACATCCTTAAAACACACTTGAAATCATCATAATATCTTGTAATAAATACCGCGTTTCAAACGAAAAAAAAAACACAAATATAATGTGTACATAACCTAAATTGCATATGTCATGTACTAAATAAGGTTAAAAATGCTATTAGTTTTTTCTAATAAATGTTCATTTTTTTAAATGGCTTTAGTTGTTTTTTTTTTGTTCAAACCCCTTTTTGCAATCGACATAATATGTTGACAATATCTTCACGAGTTTGTTTTTATTTGGCAGGAAATATAAATAAAAACAAAATGAAGATGTCTTAAAAAAATATTTTTAATGTGGCGTAAATGTTAACAAGCTTAGATTATGTTTGGTTCATAGTTTAAGTCGATTATTTATTTAAATCACTGATTAGTTTTTTCAATGATTTAGAAAACAGATTTTTTAAATGTGTTTTCAAGTTTTATAATTATTTTTATAATTATTAATGAGAACTCTAGGATTTTTCGAATAAATTTCGATTTTTTGCCCCAATTTCCTAGATCAAATTATTTTGTAATTTTATAAATACGTAATTCGACTACAAAGTAGTCATCACCAGTAATGATTCCCTGGAGAGATGCTACGCGTTGCTAATTTGGTGACGGTTTACACCAAATTGACAACGAGTAACATCTCTCCAGAGAATCATTACAACTAGCTAATTCATACTGATGATGACTACTTTGTAGTCGAAGTGTTTTTCGGATTATAATGGAACTGTAACTTTAAATATAAGAATGAATTTTTATTGAAACTCAGCTTGAGATAATCATAGAAATATATCTATATTTGAAAAAATTTATGATTTAATAATTGTAACTAATAATTTGTAATTTTTATTTTAGAAATTCCTAAACACCCTACTAATGGAACAGTAGAGTTGTGCCTTTCGAAATTTTTAAGGCTATATAGCTAAAAAGCAATACAGTATATGTTGTGCGCCACCCCGTACCTCATGATGTGGGACACCTAGAACATCGATTTGTTAAAAATTCGTGAACATTCAAAATTAACAGAAAATTTGAAATTATAACTTTGAAAAAATTTCGGAATGAATAAAAATGCAAAACAGTTTTATTCTGAAGCAATATTTCTCTTCATTCAAATCGTAGCAAAATAAAAACAGGAAGATGAATTAGAGAACGTGATATCCGAATCGTGGCAAACAAAATATCAACTATTAATCATAGAATGTTCTAGTAAAACAACAGAACAACAATATCTATTTCTATAATATCCAATGGTAACAATTGCAATCGGAAGGAAGAATAAACTTAATGGTTTTGTGTTAAATAAAACAAGCATTAAACATTTGTTGTGAATCATTTGTATGTTATGTACAATAATTATTTTAATAAAAACCTGTTAAAAAATCGCCAGTGCTACTAAATAATTTTAAGTATTTGATTTGTTTTTGAGTTATCTTGATGACAGATGTTAGTTAATAACGTTAAAAACTTTAGATTAAAAATAAATATACTCGGACATATTCTATATACTTCGAGTATAAAAGTAATAATTAACCAAATAATATTAAACAACTGCAGCTACTTAATCGCTTCTGGTTTGTGCGTGATTACATTCGATTCGTACTGCAAACTCAACACTTCAGTACTGCAAACACAACAGTCTGAATAATACTATACGTCCTAATTAGACAATATACCAATTTGGTATAATGAATTGCTCTGATTTTTGCCAAAATAACTAAATTCCAATACGTGGAAATGGCATCTTAATCTATTCATGCGTCACGAATAGCTACAATTTGTAATAAAACATTCTATAAAATATATTTATTTGTTCAATTGTTTGCATGTAAATTGATATCAAACAACAATTAATGAATAATTACAAAAAATTACATTTAATTGTAGTTTGAAAGATTGCTTGACGAAATTACATCAGTAATTATTTTTAATTGCAAATATAAATAATTATTGATTTTAATTTGTTATTAAATTTTTAGAAATATCCTATATTAAATCATATACCATTCACAGACTTATATATCATTTAATTGATAAAGTAGTATTTCGTAACCGTCGCACTGAAAGAAAATCATTTTGATGCACAGTGCCCATATTGAGAACAACAAATACGCATTGAGTGAAAAAGTGCTCATGTATGGTCACCGTGCATCTAAATGTTTTCATTCGTTTCTATGGTTACGAAATACTAGTTAATCAAACAAACGATATATAACTCTGTGAATGGTGTATGATTTAACATAAAAAATTTCTCAAAATTTATTAACTAATTTAAAAGAATAATTTTTTATTTATTTTGAAATTAAAAATAATGCAATTTCTTCAATTATTTATACAATTTTGAACCCAATAACTTCAATTAAATGTCTTTTTCTGTAATTATTTAATAATTTTTGTTTGGCATTTGCTAAACAATTTACATACCAGCAATGAATTATATTTTTTTGGAGAATTTGAATGGTTTATTGCAAATTTTAAGATATCAATCGGTTAAACAGTTCCTTCTATGCACTGTACGGATAATGTTAAATCTAGCTTCCTTGATATTATGATTGAAATATTCTGACATCGGATAATCAGACAAACAATAAATTATTATTGTATACCATTCGACAATATAATCAAAGTACAACATATAAAAACAGTTGTGTTTTACAAACGACGCATACAATCTTAATAATCCTACTACTTTTCACTTTTTTACATGTGCAGTAAACGATGTATGTATTGTAAATAGTAGTTAAGAACAAAATTAGTTTATTGTTAACCAGGTCATGGCTACAACAATAATATTATTATTATTATTATTATTAATAATAATATTATTAAGTAAAAATTGTAAAATGTGATGACATAATTACGTTTGATTGTTGTAAAAGTGAGATGGTTTGAAAAGATTGAAAAAAAAAACAAGAGAGAAGTCAAGATTCGTGTGTACTCAGTCCGAGAGTAATGGTTGATTACTTTATTTGTGTATTCAATCCAAAACTTTGATTGGATGTATGCCATAGCGGTCTGTTTTGTCTGTTTGTATGCAACAAACAAGCAAGCAAGTCATTTTAACGTACCAACAATAATCATTATACGAGGAAGTGCATAAATAAGTGCACCGTCAAATATTAATATTTTGTGTAATTCGTTAATAATTAAGAAATAAAATTTCAATATGAATTGTACAAATGCGCATTTTCTACATTTCAATCAAATACAAATTTCTGTAGCAGTAAGCTAGTTAAGCGCCGTTCTACAATATCACTAGTCGATTGTCGAGTGGCAAGCGCATTGCAAGCTATTTTCAGTAGATGCACATGGCAAGATTTACTGATCAGAACATCTCTTATCGTGTGTCCATGCATACGATGCTAGCTTAAGTGGCATCAGAATTTCTTATGAGAATTTCTTACGATGTTGTCTGAAGTAACATCAGATTTTTTGCAGTAGACCATCTGTTAACCAAAAATGAATTTCTTAAACGATTATTTTAACATGTGCGGTGTACATAAGACACTGCCTGAAGTTTGATCAGATTTTCTTATACGAATTGCTTATAGAAGTGATTTTGCAATCAGAATCCCTTAATTATCCATTTACTTTTCTTTGTCCGCCACAAAAATAACTCAAAAAAGAAAAAAGAAAAGAGATAACAAACCAAAATTTAGTGGTGCATTATAGACCTAAAAAGTATGATAAAATTCGAGCCAAATCGGTTAATTGGATCCCATGGATCCATGACACAACACATTATTGATTATTGATTTGTATGATACTGGGATTTACTATATTTCTAAATCTGAAACCAAACTGAATACCATAAACAAAGCTTGAAAATTTAACTGATTGATTCAAAAACAAAGAAGTTGTAAGCTATCAAAGATTATTTTCTCTTTCACTCTTGAAAACGATGCTTTACATATAATTTATATGGAGATATACAATATGACGTCATTATACATATATTTGCATCCTTGTTTAATAGGAATTTTGAATGGCTTACTTATTTTTAAAGATTTAAAAAAAAAAACTTCAGATACATGTTCGCGAAGTAAAAACGTTTCAATTGAAATAATAAAAATAGCAATTACAGTATTATGTAAATACCCAATAACAATACATAATATTATTATTATACATGTATACATTTATAACTGTATAGAGTGAATATTTATAGTATTTTATGAATGCTAATTTAAAATAGTCCAAACAATCATATGTAATAATATCTAAAGTAGTATCAAAACAATTAACTCCGTTAGTTAGTTATCTTCCTTATGTTTTTTCTAGTTTTATACAAGACAATTGGAATAATCTATTTTTTAAATAATAAATTCATACTAGTTAAGCTACGCTTGCTTAACTTAAGTGAGTAAGTATAGTAAAATAGACTCACTGTCTTTAATCTTATGCGGACAGAAGCAACAAATGAATAATAGTAACAACAACAATAATAATCATAATAATAATAAGAATCATAATTTTATGACTATTATAGTGGAGAGAGAGTTGTTCAATTGTATGCATCAGTTTCACTTCTGCTTAAGGAAGTCACTTAAAGGAAATCCTATTTAGTTTTTACAACAATCTCTGTTTATATATTTGCAAATAAAATAATAATAATCATCATAATAATAAAAAATAAAAAACAAGTATTTTAGATTATAGAACTTGTCCAACAACATTATTAATAAAATACTTACTTTATAAGCATATGTTCCACACTACTTTATAGTTCGACATTGGTCGAGTTTTCAAATAGCATATATTTTTTTTTTCACGATTTGTTATTAATTTATAACAAATATTCATTTATTACTAGATCAGTGTCGGAATATTAGTGATGAATCTTTTTTTAAATTTTAAACTTTGAGCACCATTCTGTTGACAGTTAAAAGATTATTCAATGAAAACTGAATTGAATATAGAGAAGAGCTTGCTGATGAGATGTTTCAACAAATTATAGTTATTTAGTTATAATGATTATAGCGACCGTATTAATCCATTTCTGACGTCTATTATACCACAACAAGCCCAGTTTGGCGCAGACCGCCGCAGATCTTAAAGTAGATATTTTGATTTTGCCTGATGAAGTTGTGACATACAATGAAACGTTGCAGCAGTTATATTTTTCTGTCCAAGGTTCTGATAGTTTTTTATGCTAAAATGTTTCTGACAGATGTCACTACGTGATACAATAAATTTTTTGAATTTTTTATTCAAGCTTTAAACCAGTGGATACTACATTTATTTAAATACAGAAGATCAATTCAAACATATCCTTCACGTAAAAATGGAGAAAGATAATTTCCATCACGTTTTTTATGAAACAAGCCATCATTCAAAATGGGGAATAGTATTGAACAATGAAATTTAAAGAGTTGAAAGTAGAAATTTAAAGACAAAAATAGTCATTACCAAAGTTATACGTTTCGACCTGGGAAACCCCATAAAGTATTTTTTATTTTATTTTAAATCATAATAGCTATTTTAAATGGGAAATTTAAATAAATTTATAACGATATCATGAAATTCGTTCTAGATCTAATCAAACGGAGGTTACACTGCTTATTTGAGGTCTAAAAACAGCTTCTACAGTATTGTTCACCTAAAATCTGAGCCCTGTGTATCGACTCTAGGATAATACGAAGTAGAAACCTGGACTCATAGAAATCGCCACTGTTTTAAAATTTAAAGAAATAATAACATATTAACAGGACTTCTCGTTTACAGATGTTTATTGTAAGAAATTTATAAAATGCAACAAGAAAAGTGATTAAGTTTTATTTTCTGTTCCAATAAAAATATCATTGAAGAAGAAAGTCATAGTCATTCTCCTACCAACTGGATACATCATTTCTGTTTTATTTAAAAAAAAATAATTTATAAAAAGTAAAATAGTTACTAGAAAAACTTTTCTTTTTTATATGAAGAATATCCATCAATAAATTGATGTGATTTTCTAAAATAAAAGTGTAAATATACATAATTAATACAATTTTATATTGTATAAATAAAAATAATCATATAAAGGGCATATTTCTATAACGCGTGATAAAATTGTCATGAACTCGTTGTTTTTTTTGTTTAGTTGTACGGAATACCTGTTTTTCATCGAAAAATTCACTGCGAGTGTTTATCAGATTCCAAAAACATTCTTTTCAGCTTTATGTTACAATTTTCATTATCCTTATAAGATGTGTCATTTTATTCCGAAAATTTGTGGGTTCTTAAATTTCAAATCAATGTAAATTATGGTCGTATAATTTTTTTACCCGCAATTGTTTTACAGGAGGTCACAATTTAATTACGAATATAAATTTGTATGCTTTTATATTGTATTAACAAACAAATGCTCATTCAATTATTGCAACACTTACAAAACTGAGAAAAGAGTTTATGTATTAGATTTTCATAAAACAGCAATTTGTGAAGAAAATCTGTGTAGACCTTTTTACGAAAATTGGCCGGATGGAGGAATATGATAATTTCGCACACTTATTGTTTATATAGAAAAGGACTGGAGAATGCTCATATATATTAAAAAATTATGCATAAAAATACATTAAATCAATAAAAACAATATGTAACACAGACTATTACATACACACATATAAGAGAGGTATGGCTTATATTACACACACTACCATACACACGCATGTATACATTATATATTTTGTTTAATATACCGTTTTGTTTAAAGGCAGTGAGATTCACTTTTGAATGATTATTTAAATTTCGACCGCTGTTACGGGACTCTGTTAAACATAAATCTTCGAAACGCTTAAATAACATTATAATAAAGCCAAAAATTCATAAATAATTTTGAGCTCTCTAACAACGTGAAATCTTTTAGCCTTTACAATTACATTATCGAAAAAGTATTTTGTACTTTTTAATCTACACTTTTTAGTACTGAATAAAGCGGCTTTTTATTATTTTTTTGTTTGTATTTTATTAAATTTAGAAGAAAAATTACCACTAAAAGATATACAGATCATTTTCAGCATCTTTTGATATAGGAAAACAATATTAACATATTCCTATAACTCACACACATATCGCATGTATTTGTATGCATTTGTGTAATATATTTTTATGTATGTATATAAATTGTAATCTTCTATAATGACTCGTGTTAAAATTTCTAAATATAATTAATTTATGCTTACAAGAAATTTCTTATTCAGGAGTAAAATTGTCAAATTATGAGAAGGATAAAAACTTCGCCTACAGACAAAATGCATTCACGGAAATATAAATGCAATGTATTAATTAGATTTCTTCAATATAATATTTGATAAATAGAGAACTGCCATAGAACACCTCGCGTTAAACGCGACATATCTATACACTTGCATTTAAAAACAATTATATGATTAATCTATATAATTTAATTCTATCACTAAATCAATTAAAAATTTTTTCTACAATTTAATATATTATAAACGAGATTAATACCTATTTATTATTATTATTTGTTGTTTTGCAGTAAAACTAAAATAAGAAAAGTTGTTTTTCACATTCTTATTAAAAACAATCATAATTATAATTAAATTAATTGTTTTTATCCATTATAAAAAACTATTGAATTGTTTGTGATTTATGAAATTAAAACAAATATCCATTCAAGGTATGATATTTATTTATTCTTAATTTATTTGTATTTATTTTCATTTTTTTAGATTGATCTATATATTCATTATCAAGCAAATGAAGATAACAACCAACTAAGTATTAATTGTTTAGATATTCGACTTATGATTGAGTATCAATATTTGAACTATTTTTAATCATTAGTATAATTAAAATACAATCAATATATATATATATATATATATATATATATATATATATATATATATATATATATATATATATATATATATATATATATATATATATGAATTATTAAAAATAGTTCAAATATTGATTATATATTTGTCATATATTTTTCATTATAATATTTTTCATTTTCCGAAACATTTCATCTTTTTGTGTAGTTAAGAGTACTGACTCGTTGATATTGGTTTCGTAAGAAGGGAGAATTGTCGTCGGTATTTTGGATAAAGCAAGATTTATTATTTTTTACTAACCTTAAAATTTATTTAATCTTTTAATGCAACATATTATATTGCATGTATGGTAAATATTATATACCACTACACTAGGCGCATACATATGGATAATACTTATTGGATGACAGTGGGGACGGTAAGAAGCATCGAAGCATCGCACAAAGAGGAGAATATAATACTAGACATGCGCACTTTATGACAATGTATAAAGCTTTCTATCTCGTTTTGCCGCCGACTTAATCCTATACGTTTATGTGTTTGTTTCTTTATCGAAACGCATTTTCATTTCATCGGGTATCAAATCACAATGATTCTAAAGAAGTTTCACTTCAAAATTCCAATCGTTTTTTCACTTCCAGTGAGAAGTTTTTGTAATGAGGCCGTTTTTTTTTTTAAGATCGTTAAACTTAAAACAGACAAAAAATTCCCATTTTTTTAATAATAAATAAGTTATGGTTTATTGATTCTTCTCATTGGGAAGACCGTCGAGTGGAATCTGAAAGATCGCACCAATACCAATTGTTCTTTTGAAATTTCTACTATTGAAACTATTATGCAACTGTCACTTCGATACTGAGTATATCGACAGATACGAATTTAAATAACCATTTTTATAGCGAAAAGCTGTTATCATATTTACAAGCAGGTATAAAATTTCAATTTAAAAAGAATTTAAATAGAATTCCAGTATTAAAAATTTTTATGATTTAAAGGAACTATTTATTATATTGTGTTATAAATAATAATAATAATAACAATAGTCTCTACGATGCGATGTTTATTTTACTAAAACTATATAACGCAATCTATTTTTTTTTTAAATTTATTTTAGTGTTAATTATTACACAATCACACCTTAAACACTTAACAGAACAATAAAATAATACACAATTAAATGATAATAATAAAATTAACAATAATAGTTGCTTCATTTTGAAATAACTTAACAAAAAAACAGAACACTGAGCATAATATGTTATTATATAAAAATTACTTAAGTGTCTACATTCAAAATTTGGGAGTATATATATGGTTCTGTTGTAAGTACATAATATTCCAAATACTCAACTTAATTGGAATATTTCAACGATCGATTATTAAATAATTTGAGATGAATATTCCACACAATCTCGTACAAATCTGGTATTTATTAAATCTTTAAATTTAATAAATACAATCGACACGTAGCAATTTAACAAATGTTTTGCAGGATAATATCATACTACCGAATTTTTTGGATTATAAACGTACAGACTCCTATTTTCAGGTATCTTTTATGAATTTCTTTTAATTCAACAACTAACCAATTCTTGGTTCCGCATAACAATTTTTTAATTGCATAAATATTGACGCAGCTTTTTTGTACTTAAAACTACAAAAAACTCGCATGGAGAATTGCAAGAGGTGTCGGATTAGACAGACGCCGAATTACCACGGCCTATCAAAAACAGTTTATTAAAAATCTGGGAAATTGTTAGATCTGAAGAATTTATTTTTCCCGACAGTTAAAAAATTCGTAACTTACACGCATAAAATAAACTATGTTGTGTAGTTTAATGTTGCGCGGCCATAAATGCGCCATATTCTCACATAAACATTTAATTGCAGAATATCTTAAAATATACTTTTCGTAAAAAACAGAAGAAACTGCATCCTGCATCGTGCAAAACAATCGGCACGTGTACCGTTTTCGGCATCTCAGTGTGTGCTAGGGCTTTAACCTATAACGGTACACAGCAGTTTATGTGGCTCATTTTGTATCCCTCTTCATATGCATCACTTGTATTGGTTAAATAGAATTTGTAAAAATAATTATTGTAATTTAAAATATGCCGTGAAATTAGGTAAAAACTTTTTGAATAAAAAATTTCTGTAACGTACTCTTCTGTGAGTGGCTATTGTGTCAAAATAGTGTCCTTTAAACAGTAAACCTTAACGACAGTGCTTTAACGATAAAATCGATTTGCATACACAACAGATTAAGAGCGATTATTCAAAGCTGTTATTGACATAAACGAGTGTGTTTCCAACACGCTTTTGACTTAAATTACAATATGCATTAAATTTCTTTCAATTTTCGGTCCCCAAATAACTAAAAAAAATACATATTCAAATGTTTTGAAATTTGATATGCACAATATCATACATATATATATATATATATATATATATATATATATATATATATATATATATATATATATATATATATATATATATATATATATATAAGGGGGGGGTAGGTTTGAGAAGCTATTCTCGGAATAAATTTCTCAAATCAAAATCAAAATTTGATTACATATTAAAAATGTTTTTTTCGAAAAAAACTCTTCAGTTTTCATGTGAATATTTTGTATACCAAATTTGATTTTGGACAAACATGGATAATTATTTTCCATATAATTATTTAAATAGTTACTTTTACTTTGAAAATTAACAGATTTTTACATAAGGGAGGATGCTTCAGAATTAGATTAAATTCCCCTTAAATTATATAATTAATTACGCTTCTAGTAAAAGAATCTGCCAACTGAATAATGAGAGTAATGATCGATAATCACACTCAGTTTTTGCTATAAGACCCTTAATAGTTAAATTACAGCAAGTAACTTCAGTCAGTTTATATTATTTACTACTGACATAAATAGTTAAATACTTTACTTTGTGTAGATTCTAAATGGAAATTAATTACATGGTTTGTATAAAAACTCATCTACAATTGTTATACCATTCTTCAAAATAAATTTGTGTAATCGTTTTTATACTTAATGTTTTCATTAATATTATTATTATTATTACCGTAATATAGATCAGAATCTACAGAGAAAAAATACTTTTGAAATTGTTTGCATTCAATTGTAGTTTGATATTGAGTCACACCTGTTATTTCCACCATTTAAAAATCAATACATAAAAAATAAAAAAATATTGATTACCACGATATAGTGATTTACCCAATTTTTTTAACCGCGTATAAACGTAATCTCTATTTATAGTAATTTCGTCCAAATTTAATTTGATAATTAAAATTTTGTTTGCCTGATGATTTAAAGTATTTTAAAGAGATACGCGGTGTACCTCCTAAAATTTCCTACATTCTCCGAACAGTAAAAAATTTACCTTGTAGTACTGCAATTTTTTCTTCTACTACAATGTCATGCGATGAATAAATTTTGTGGGAAAATACCAACCTAAATAATGAATTTTGTCAGAATGGTAAACTAAATGTGATTTTTTTGAAGCTTGCGTGGTCTTCGTGATTCTATAAGCTTTAAAAATTCAAGTAATATTTTCCTATAATTGATTAAAAATCCAAACTTGTAATACTGGGATCAAATCAAAAATAGATTTTGCATAACCAAGACCAAATGCAGGACAAAGTAAAAATAACAGCTTCAGATAAATAAGATAAATACATGAGCCAAAAAGTGTTAGTCAAACACCTTCAAAATATTCTTTTCGAGGAACAAAATATTTTTGAAATTTTTAGTTTGCTTTATTAGATTTTAATACTAAATATATTAAAAAAAAAAAAAAAAAAACTACAAACACATTATACAGAATCAAACAACTATAAACATAGCGCTCAGTCCAAAATCATAACAAACAAATGGACAGAGAGAGAGAGAAGTGCACGGATGCAACATGCAATAAGGTATAAGATTCAGTAGCACATTGAGTAAAACGAGTTAGTTGTCTTTTAAATCAGGAAGTATAGCGGTTGTACTTATTACAAATTTACGACTATGCAGAGTTGCAGCTATGTAACTTATGATTGCAATGAAATAAAGTGTTTAATGAGTTAATTATTAATTTTGAGCTATTTATAATTTATATCATGAATAATTATAATGTATAGAAAAATTAATAAAAAAAACCGTATTATATTATATATGGCAAGACCAAGATTCGAAGTATTTGAGCAATACCAGATCAAGATTGTCCCAGTCGTTCTTTGCTCATCACTAAATCGTATTCTGATCTCTTGGATTCATTACAAGCGTCTTTTCTGCTAAAACCAGTAATGATGTAAACGACTGTGTATTAAAAGACACATTGTGCTAGTCAGGATATTTTTAGCTATGTGAAACATTTTATATAATTATTATTATGGAGGATATCACTTTTCAAGGACTTTTTTTTAGCCAAACAATTGGCATAAACTTTAAACATAACCTAAATTATACAAACAAAATTAATATTTAAAAAAAGAACAAATAATAAATGAATATGTTAAAAATTCATCATCGTTGACAATTTAGTTATGGAAACCACAAGTAATAAATATTTTTGTTTATTTTATTACAATGTTATTGAAAGTAAAAGTTCCTCTCCATTTAAATCGGACGCATAGTATAATATGTGATGTACATAATATGAATGCTAATAATAAAAAAAAAAATATTATAGATGCAGTCAGATTCAGTGATGTTCATCAGCACTTGATTATTTTAAAAAGTGGTCCCCGCTTCTATAGTCAGTTCCACATAATATAATGTAAGAATAATTATTATTCACAAAACCACATCGCAAAGTGATGTACAGTTCAAGACATTCAAAACGATTATTTTTAAATTTGTATATAGATAAAAGTTCCGTATAGTAATTTTCACTTGTTTTAAACTATCTAAACTGAATCGCCTTTTTTCCAGACTATTTTCTCAGTGTGACTAAGCAAAACAGGTAATCTAGATGTCATCCAATAGATCCACATGACAAATATCTAGAAGAATAATAAATATTTCTTAAATATGGGTATTTTTTTGTTTTTTTTTTTAGGTTTTTTATCCTCGACAAAAATTGGATAAATTTTGTTGAAAGTTTAAAAGTGGTTCCACGTCAATATCGCACTTAGACAACTCTCTAAAAACGATGAACTTGGGTTCACGTAACTTTAAAGATATGTCAAAAAGTCTGTTTCATAGAATCGGTCCTTTTTAGAGTATATTGAGATGGGTATCGCAACCGCGACTCTTGTACCAAGACCGTTTGGTCCTTTATATACTCTTTTAGAAAACCGCACCACCTGAAGATAAATATGGCTTCTAGCACAATGTGTCAATTATGTTGTTGGTGGACCCAGTAACTTCGTTTTTATCCAGGCGACGACAGTGTGATCAACCAACCGCCACTTTTTTTATTATTATAATTGATCAAACTGCTGCCTGAAATCGAACCCGCAACTTCCAGTCTAAGTAGTCAAATGGGTGAAGTTATTAGTGCCTTTACTCACTTTGCCACTGAGCCGGTCAATCGGTTTCTTTATAACTTACAAAATTAAAATAACATAATGGTACTGTTGTTTTTTACACAAAAACGATTGGACCGATTTTGCTAGAACCTTATGTTTTAAATAACTTAATTATGTGACGAAAGATGCATCATACATCAATACATGTGTACATATGTAAATACAAATCGAATCGAAATCGAATTAAAAAAATTAAAAGCAATCGTTTAAATGCAATTCTTAAAAATAAATGCAATATATTCTAAAATAGCACTTACTAATAATGTTTTTCCAAAATCTTTATGAATAATTTTAATAGTTTGGGGCACTAAAACTTTTCGCATATTGGTAATCATATAAACGAAAATGTTTGTTTTTTATTGGTACATTATTAAAAACGAGTATCAATTTAGTTGTAAACGTCGTTCACAATATTTATATTGTTTTTTTCTGTCATATTATTGTATCTTTGGGTACTTTCAACCCTTTATATCAATAATTAATAGGAAAATAATTCAATAACAAAATGCAAAAATAGTTTTATCTCATACTCGATAAAAACGTTAATTTGTTTTCCAAAAATCGGAAAATCTGTTGTCGAGTAACAAAATTAGAAAAATACATATTCATTAATTCTGAGCTTATCAGTGCAATAAGTGACAATTTCAGCTACATATATTTGATAAGTATTACATGGACTGAGAAGTCCCAGGCCTAACACATAGATGGTGCTAGTTTTATTGCAGTCACCTTTTTTCAGTTAATACTAACCTTCAAAAGACAGCTGTTAAAATTTCATGATATTCTATTCATTGGTTTGTGAGTTATTGTGCTAAGAGTGACCCTACTTTTGTTATTTTCAAAACAATGGATCAAAAACAATTTCGTGTTTTAATTTTACGCTGCTTCTTGATGGGGAAAAATACCGTTCAAGCGAAGCAATGGCATGAAAAGTGTTATGGGGACTCTGCTCCATCAGAAACAACAATAAAACGTTGGTGTGTTGACTTCAAACGTGGTCATAGAGACACCGATGATGTAGAACGCAGTGGACGTCCAAATGAGGCGGTAACACCAGATAACATAAAAAAAATCCACAAAATCGTTTTGAATGATCGAAAAGTGAAGTTGCGTGAGTTAGCTGACATCGTAAAGATATCAAAAGAACGTATTGGCTTTATATTGCATGGGCATTTGACTATGAGAAAGCTCTGTTTAGGTGCCGCGTTTGCTCACTGTTGACCAAAAACGAGAACGTGTTGAGCAGTGTTTGGCCATCTTTAAACGTAACAAACCGGAATTTTTGCGTCGATATGTGACAATGGATGAAACATGGATCTATCACTTCACTCCGGAATCAAAACGATCGTCATCTGAGTGGACAGCAACTGGTTGAGGCCTATTTTGAGGCAAAAGATAAATCGTTCTACAAAAGTGGTATTGAAATGTTAGAGCAGCGCTGGAATGATTGCGTTGCTCAATATATATTGCGTTGCTAATGGAGATTACGTTGATGAATAAAGCTAATTTTGAACCAAAAAAACTGTGTTTTCTTTGTTAGGCCCGAGACTTTTCAGTCCATGTGTTATCTACCTCTACATTACATCCGTAGGTAAATTATAAGGTTTCAGTACTTGGGCCAAACTTACCTACAGTGTTTTTTAAACATTTTAAACAGAGTAAATTGTATAAAATATTATTATATCGTATATTTCAAATATAAATTTGTAGAAGTAAAAACACCATGTACATGAAAATAATTTGTTAAATTGAAAATCTTTGACATAATTTGACTAATAATAAAGTAGAAAAATTTAATATTTATTCATCATTTGAAGCCAATTTATTGAGGTCATAAATGTGGGTCATACAAACCACAAGAGCTAAACATATATATTTGAAGTAACAACATAAGAGCCTATAAGCAGAGTCAGCCGCATGTTTATTCTGCCACTAATAGCAAGAAGTAATCGCATCTTCTTAGTAAAGTAAAAAAAAAAAAGGTAATAAATAATTGTATATTCACATACAGTCGAGTAGAAAACGGCGCATGATTACCAGAAACTATTCCATATTTTAATAAATGCCATTTTGTTTAAGCCGTTTAAAAAATTAAACAAAGTTTAATTGTTTAAAAAATTGCAAGGAATTATTTTTCCAAACAGACTTTTTACGACAAGTTTTTACGACAATAAAATATATTTTTTATTATTTTTTTGTATATTTTTATATAATCCTTCGGGATAGAACTTTAATTTTTTTTAAAATTATTTACTTCACAGTATTTGCCATTTACCTTGAAGTATGACTATCTCTCACTGACTTGCGTGTTTCAGACAAGTAACAAAAATTAAAAACCATGTCCAAAAAATGAATTTTTTTTAAATCTCGCTAGAAGCTATCGTTATATAAGGAAAAGAAAGAAAAAATATTTCATATTTTATTCTTTTTCTTTATTCATAAATCATCAAAGAATTAATAAAATGAATAAAATTTGTTTCACTTTTGAAAATAAAAAGAATTGTTTCAGAAAAGCAATATGACACGGAGATTCCCGTTGACAACGTGCATTTAATTCATCAGTAAGACAATTTGAGGAGAATCGCGTTAAGTTATTAATTGCGTTGGAATAGTTTTTGGTACTCATACGCCAATTGTTGCTAGATTAATTATAATTTTAATGTATTACTACACAGCTTTAATGATGAATTAATTCATTAGAATTTTTAAATGAATTTATTTTAATACATGATTTATTTATTTATTCAAAAATTTGGTTTTCATTATAAACAAAAAGCCACAGTCATCTACACAGAACACTGTCGAAGAATAAAATTCGTGCATGGGTATAAACAAAATCACCTAATTCGTCTGTCAGTTTTCCCGTCCGTCATTATGGCAACTTGAAAACGTAAAGACTTAGCGATCTTAAATTCTAGACCAAAAAAATGACCCAGATTTTAAATTATAGGAGCAAAAATGGTTCAAATACAATAAATTGTGAAAATCTTTTGTTTGAAACATTTGTTCATAAACTGTTTAGATTCGCTGCAATTCGAACTCAAATTTAATTAAATAACATATAACGTAATTATAATACCTAGATATTGTATAAACTATGGATTTAATGTATTTTATAAATGTTAATAATTATAATTATTAAAAACAAATAAAAAATCGATAGTCAATTATATGTCGTGTATACAAATAATTAACTCTGTTAGTTGTTATTTGCAAATTATTAAACTAAATTTTAGGTACGAAAACAATGTAATAAGTATTTTAAAAAATATACATTATCAGTAATAACTCAATCATATGAGTTTAATAAATATAAAAACGTTATCAAGGGTGGGGCACTACCAATCTTTCTCACAACTCTAAGAAATGAATATAAAAAAATACATAAAAGACCTATTAACCTGTGCTTTTCCTGTTATTAAATACATTTTTATATATTTGGTATATAATAATAATATATTTATATAGAATAATTTATTTTTATTTAAAAAATATTGATTTGATTTTTTTTTTTTTTTTATTATAATAAATTGATATTAAATTCTTTTAATATAAAACATTATTATTTCTATGTGATAATTAGTTACTAAGTAAAAAAAAAAAATTATTGATTACATATTGGAAATATTTTTTTTTTTATGAATTATAAAAGACATTAAAAATGTTCCAAATGACTTTGGATTTTTATAAATATTTACATAATAATGTTTTTAAATTAAAAATTTTAATCTAATTGCAAAGGAGCACTGTTGTATAACCACGTCATGCTAAAATTATGGAATAGAGACTAGAGATCTTGTTATGTAGCTCCGTTTTCGTATCCGAAACTATCGGATATTCTAAATAAAAATATATCCGTAATCATAACAGAATCCAAAATAAAAGTTTCAGATAATTTCGGAAAAAAGATAATTTATATTCAGATAATTTAGGATTAAGAACGGAATCTATAGTGTGATCAAGCAAACTAAAGATTTTCATGACTGTTGCCAAAGCATGACAAAACTCTGGCTTGATTTTCGGAAATAGCAAAATGGAGTTTGGTTAAAGTTATGAAAAACACTTTTTTTTCGATTTTTTAAAAAAAAAAGCTTCAAAACTAAGAAATATTTAAAAAAGCCTATAAAATAACGTGCGCAAAATTAAAATCGATTCATGTTATCCTTAACAGTAAAAAAACTTTCAAATTATGGCGATTTTTTAAATTGCAATAACTTTTGCAAGAATTTATTGATTGTCTCAAAAATTTCTTTTATTAAAAAAAAAATTCTGAGAAATAAATTGTTTCTGAGAAATTCGCATGAAAGAGTCGAAAAAAAAAATCTTTTTCATAACTTTAACCGGGCGCCATTTGTTTCTTTCCGAAACTCAATTTTTATTTTATTACATGTGTTTGACTTTATTATACCAAATTTTGGTGTCCATTTGTAGTTAGAATCTGAGTCATGAAAATCTTTAATTTGCTTGGTGTTATACATTTTATTAGATAAAACTTATGAATTAATGCCTACAATAAATACTTATATGTTATATATTTTATTTTCACACAATTCCTTAAAAAACTTATATCCGTAAAAGATAATGGATAGTCCGAAATTTCATATCCATAACCGTAACCGAAATTGGTATAATATTAATAAACCATGATCCACATTCATATCCGTTCCCGAAATTTTATATCCGTAACATCCCTAATAGAAATCAAAATAACGATTAAGCAAAAACTGCATAAGAGTTTTAATTAGTTCTACATATTTAAACCGAACCATTAAGCAGTGTGAGTAACTTTTTAATAGGATCTTTAATATTTGAATACCTTAAATTTATGAATAAGATTTGAAGTTCATATCTAGATTATTTTTAAAATTCCCACAAATTCATATTTCGTAATAAAACCTACTTTAAATGCACTCATTTAAAGAAGCAAATGGCATTGGAAATACCTATAGATAATCATTAAAAAAAATTAGATAATTAGATTTTGTTATGTTAAAATTTATGTTATATTATTAATTAAAAAACCGCAATACGTAATAATAAAATTACGAATAATTCATTCATGTTTTTGTAAAGATTTGTTTGAATATTTGATTTGGATCAACAAAGTTTTATAAAATAAAAAAAAAAACAACTCAAAAAAATGAGAGTCAGTCGGAATTCTAAAAATGAGTCTACAATGAGTTTCTAAAATTGCGTTATAAACTTAGTCTGTCATGAATCAAAAGAAATCTTTTCCTGCTCTTTTAACAATTTGCTGAATAGTTCTATCAATACTTTTATGTATTATAACGTGCTGCCGTAGAAATATAAAAATAACTCGTTAAATTAAATTATTTTGAATCTTAAATTCTAAACAACTGTGGCATTTTCTCATTCAAATCACACAAAAAAAAGGTTATAAGTGTGTGTTATGCTCTCAACAAAATTCATAATATCAAATTTAAGTGTTTAATAGCAATTTCAAATGATAGATCTTGAGTTACTGAATGTTCTTAGATCAAAACAGACTTTCTATGTTCATTAGAACAGGAGATGTCTAAGTTTAACTGGAGAAAATTTCATAAAGTGGAAACTGTAGTTGAATGTCCGCACTTTACTCTCATTCATTCTAATGAGTGTTTAATAGCTCAAATGTAAAGGTCATGAGATCCTGAGACCATAACGAACCCTTTATCATCATTAGAACTGGAGATACTGAGAGACAAAACTATTATAATATCGCGTTTGAATATAACTTGTGAACGGCAAAAGATAGATATAATCCAATGCTTGATGCTTCAACTGGACACAAATATCTTTGTTTTTTTTTTACGCATAGACCTATCGATTGAGTACATAAATGAGACATGAGTGAGTGCATGATAATTAAGGCGTTTATTATAGAGAGTAGAGAATTAAGACCAGAGGGAACCAATGAGAACCAATTAATAAAGATTTTATTCAATTTATCGAGTATAATTCAAATAAGCAAGCGATTCAAATTGACTAGTGTGAAATTATCGAGAGTCGCAAGTAATACAATTTTTATGTAACATTATTTTTTTTTTTTCATATTTTAAATACTTTTCCTTATTCATATTTATAAAAAAAAAAAAATAAGCATAATAAAATAAAATGTAATCGTATACTATATGTTATGCATGTGAATGGTTAGCAGATTTGATAACGCAAGGAAGGTTAAGTGATCTTTACAAAGTAATTGACCTGATTTTTTATTTTCAAGATAATTATTATTAAAATGCATTTTATTTACTTTATTAAAAAATAATTTATATTATGAATATAGAAGAGTCAGTCATATTTATGCATAATATATACAGGCGGTTTGTTTGACTTGACGCAAAATTGGTTCAAGCATAAACAGGCCAATGTCCAAAAAATGGATGGGTCATATGAACCACCAGGTGACGTATATAGAACGATATAAGAGCATAAAATAATAAGATTCAGCACTATGCTGTCACTTGTAAGCTGTCCAACTCAGTGCTGGTGAGAATTCAAAAGTGCAGGTAGAGTGAGATTCATTTAATTAAGAGTCAGCTTTCTTCTTTTTTGATACTCGAAACATCTATATATTAATACGTGACGCTAAAACTTTAAACTCGTTTTTACGAAAATTTGATGGGCGGAGGAGAATGAAATTTGGCACACTTTTAGTGTATATGAAGAAAGACTGGAGGATGCATATGTTTATTTAAACTTTTTGAAGAAAAAAAATTACACACACATATATAAGAGGTGTGGCTTATATTACACACACACTTAGCTTATGGTCGTATAATTTTTTAACGCGATCTTGTTTTACAGGAGGTCACAATTTAATTACGAATACAAATTTGTATGCTTTTATATTATATGAGAAGCAAATGCTCATAAAACTGAGAAAAAAGTTTATTGATTAGATTTTCATAAAACATCTAGACATTAAGAAACACTTTGTACACCTTTTTACGAAAATTGGCCGGATGGAAGAGTATGAAATTTCTCACACTTATAGTTAATATAGAAAAGAACTGGAGAATGCGAATATTTATTAAAAAACTATGCATAAAAATACATTAAATCAATAAAATAAAATATTACACACACTATGACACACACATATATAAGAGGTGTGTCTTATAGTACACACACTATCATACACACGCCTTTGAGTGATTATGGTCGGATTTCGACCGCTGTAACGGGTCTGTAGCATGTATGTATAATTTGTCAGAGTATATTAATTTTAGTCTAATGTTTGTTACGTTGGTTCACCCTCAATAAACACAGAAACTCAGAACAGCTTTTAAAATTTTAATACTTTAAATAAGCCGGAAAAAGTTGTGAAAGGTGGAAAAGTATGAATAGGCTTGTTAAGTCTGATGGTCAAACGTTTCACACGTACAAATTCCTGTTTGTACGTGTTCCTGAAAACTTCAAGAACATTCATCACCACGAGTTTTCCCATCCCGAATTTTAACAGTAATAAAGAAACTCCTTTTACGTAATATTTATGACTAGTGGCCCCCCAAAAGCACCCATAATTTCTGAGGTGAAATTTTGAATTTTTAAATTTTTTTCATCACTATTTATTTGAGGTGGGAAAACTACCCTAATTTTCTTATTTTTCATGGTAATGTAGAGGTTAGTAGTGACAATTATGTTTCAGCAGGTATAAGAACGCGTACAAACAAGAATTTTTAAAATCGAATTATTGCTAGGAATAATGGTTAAACTCTTTTTGAAACAATTGTATCTATTTAACTTATTTTTCGAGTTTTTGTTTTTGCACGAGTCAAGTTAAAAAAAAAAACAATCTGTATATGTAGTATGTTTATATATATGTGGTACACATCTCTTCATTGCAAATATTATTTTGTATGTTTAAATTATTGTTTTTAATCGATAATGTGTCACAATCAATTTATTTATTTATGTACAATGTGTAAGAAGAATATTTATTTTATTATATTAAAATTTTATTGAATGCAAAAAAAAACATATCTACTAATAAGTAAATTAAAAAAACGTTCAGTATAGAATCAAAAAAAATACAACGACCTGAATCTTCCACGGTAATATTATACACTAATTTTATGGTGTATTTTATAATTTTTACTAAAATAAATGTTTTACATAGATAAACAAAATGAATTCGGATAAACTACTCAACACAACATAACAATCGAGTTTTTAATGTTTCAAAGTATGTAAAGGTGTTGCATTTTTTGATTTCATGAGTGTAGCTAAATATCAGTTGAATTTTTCTTTCCTATTTAAATTATCCAAGAGAAATGTTTCAAATAAAAGTTAGAGAGCTTTAAATGTTCTATGAAGGTACAAAGATTGAAGAAAAACGTTGGAGTCGTTTTCCTTGAAAAACGAGGCCTAGAAAGATGTACTGTGCCGGCATAAGAGATACCCTACTCCTCCCAATACTACTTCCATTAGAAGTATTACTACAATAAAATACAAAATATTAATAATAAATAAAATCCTAGTATTATTTAATATTTAAGTATTTTAGTATTAATCCAGGTCAAGTTTACATGTATCAAATATTTTCGGTAGTTTTTTAATATTATTTTATTTCAAATAAAAATAATAATTTTTTTTAATAACAATTGTGATGACTTCAATTAATATATTATTATTATTATTATTATTATTATTACGTAGATAATAAATTTAAGAACACTGACTTCACATATTATATGAATTAAAATTAATATTTTAATATTGTTATTATATTTTAATGAGGTTATAAAAGTTATGAAATTGTATTTTTATTTTTAATTTATGAATTCATCAATTGTTAGTTATTACTAAAACTTGATAAAACAATATGAAATTTAATGCTTTGGGTTGGGGAATATTAAGATATTTTTATACAAAAAAAACATGTGACCTATTGAATTGAAATTAAAAATCGTTAATAGGATATTTTTAAAATCTTAATTTTAATCTGCAATACACAAAATATTTTGTGTCAATGCTGGACACAAAATTCCCTCATGGTGTTTGAATATACTAACTTAAATAGTTACATGCCCGAAACGTCTTCACCGAATGAGTACAGTGTGTCTTAATGCTACACAATAAAATTACTTTAATCTGTTTTAGAAAATTCGAATATTAGCATACCAATTTTAATGAAAGATAATGCCAATATAAAAATATGTGTATTCTCGTAATTTTCAAATGTGGATTTCAATAAGAAACATTAATAAAAATTACGTATTTTTTAAAACGATTTATTATAAGAATTCATCTTAATGCCGCAACGTAAAATTCAAGGGGCTAAAATGTGATTCTAATAAATTTTCTGTAATTCTTATGACTTGTTTTTGCAATATTGAAAAAGGCTTTTATATTTCTTTGTCTAGACCGTATTCACAATATATATTAAATAATAACTCATTAAATATGGTGAAAGGTAAAAAAAAAGCGTCACTTTTTATTAAAAAAATTTTTTCAAATTATAATGGTGGAAACGCAATTCAGAGCATTAAACATATTAACTATTTTGTAAAATCATATGCAACCTGCACTTCCACCAAAATTATGTTATATAAACATATTTTAGTCTGCATTTTCCATTTTAATATATTTTTTCGTGTAGTTCCGTTAATTTCAATTAAAAATTTTAAAAAAACATTATATACTTGCGTTTTAATTATACACTTTTCATATTTCGCTAATTTTATTTTTGAGTAAATAAACATGAGGAATAAGATGACAAGTAAAATACGTTATTTACAGCCTTAAAAAATAATGAATAAAACTATAAACAAGCAGTAGTTTATAAAATAAAACATTGGCATTCAATATATCTGATTTATAATTATCTGTACTGATCAATTTTTTATACCTATCAAAAAACAATATCCTTAATGACCAAATCAAAAGTATCACTTAACTGATTTAAAAATGAGAATTTTTCTTCCTAAACTTCTTCTTAAGTGGTTTTTTTTTATTTCATAATTACAATTTAGAAATTCAGAAGATTTTCATCTGCAATTTCCCATGCGTAAATTTCACAATTCATACAAAAATACAATAAAAATCGTTTTTTGCTTTAACAGTTTTGAGAAATTCTAATGGCATGTTTTTCAGACGATAACAATCAATTCTTAATTTTTCTATTTATTTATACAAAACTGTAGGGTAAAAAAATTTTGTAAATCCATAAACCGTTTTAAGTTATTATAATTTACTCCGAAATATGGCTTTGAATACCATTTTATGGCTTTACTGCTTTCTTGTTTTTTTGTGTGAAATAATATTAATAAACAAAAGTGGAAAGGTGCATCAGTTGGTATACAGTACCATATCATTATCTAATAGAAACGTTGCATTATTTACTTATCATCACTACTCATTATTTTTTGAAATCTGCACGAAACTGTTAAACTAACCCATAATTTTTAACATCAATATATTAAACTATGGAACCATGAATTCGATCATTTTTAAACTCTAGTAGACAATAAATATTTAAGATGTCTATTGATAAAATTGATAAAAAACTAATACTGTTGATAACGGTATAACTATGTATGCATCCCGCAACATTTGCAATAATAATTGGACAAAATTTCACAAAAAAATTTTATTTCAAAATCAATCAAAAGTAAAAAGAATTCCTAACTGTACTTAAAAATAAAAAAATTCCAAAAAAAAAAATTTTATAAATATATATTATTTTATATATACTAAGTACAAAAAAAGTTGTATTTACTAACAAACACACAGCAGCTTATAAGAAGAATATTAAAACCAAAATTCATAAAAAAAAAAACCATTATAGTCATGATATAACAATAATAATGTGTCTGGTTTATTGACCGATATTAAATGTTAGTAATGGTTCAGAATGTTGGTGCTTGTTGGTGAATTCTATGAAAACGAAAGTCATAACAACGAACGCGATGTGTCTGGTTTAGTTTGGTTGAAGTGAAGCGACCAATAAACAATGAACACTGAGACTTGACTCCAATCGAGACATATCAAGCTCATAAAAAATATATAACGGGATGTATTCTTCAATCATTAAATATCAAATATGTTTTTCATTATCAATAACAAAAAATTT
Organism: Chrysopa pallens; assembly: GCA_020423425.1. Lineage (NCBI taxonomy): Eukaryota > Metazoa > Arthropoda > Insecta > Neuroptera > Chrysopidae > Chrysopa > Chrysopa pallens. The sequence continues at coordinate 31,632,316 of CM035592.1, read as the reverse complement.
CTAAATTTGGCCATCATTTTAAGAAATTAATTTTAATAAACTTTGAATGCTTAGAAATTGGTTGACAAAATCCATAATTTTCTTTATCTTAAAACAAGTAAAATATATAAATGTAATGCCACCTACCTGCTTCAATTTTAACTCCAAGCAATGCTAAATCTGGTTGTTGTCTACAACTATTGTTATAGGTTTGTGTCATGGGTGAATGTTGCTGTTGTATTTGTACACTAGGTGACGCTAATTTTTCAGCTAATAATGGATTCGCGGCAGCTATTGTAAACTTTTTCGAAACAGTCCGCATTTCTAATAATAAACTTTTTGTATTATCACTAATATTGTTTAATGTAGGCACATTTTGATCATATTGTTGATTTGGCAGGTTATTGTTATTTTCTTCTTGCTGTAATCATAACAAATTATATAATATTAACAAGTGTGGTCTGTAAGCGATTTATTTCAAATTGTTTATAAGATTTGAAGGTATCGAATATAATATAAATTGCAAGACTAAATTATTCCTTATCACCTAACCAGTAAAAAAAATGCATTTATTCAAATTGTAAATTTGTTTAAATCTTCAATTTTATCATTTTTTTTTCTTATTTACATGGATTACAATTGATTCCAATAAATGAATTTGCTAATTTCTTGATTATTCTTATTATAAGAATACGCCCTACTATGTGTATCTCAATTATGCACAATTTTTAGATACCTATTAAAAATAATATAGACACTGAAAAGCGGACAGAAACTTGAATAAAATTATATTCCCAAATATAATTCGTGTCTGACATCTATCGACATTTACTTGCAAATACTCAATTAAAACCTATCTAAGCGGCTGTATTAACTTTTTTGGAAAAATAAAAGAAGATGTATTCCGATAAAATAAACAAAATTTAAAATTTTACCTTTATCTCCACACCATTTGAATGATTACCATTGGTGAGATCATTAAATATAAATTCAAAATTTGTATCATTCAATTGTTTAAATATATCTTCTGTGTCATTTATTTGTTCATTTTCTTCCGATAAGCCTGTTGATAGGCTTGTTAAGTCTGATTGGGTAAGTTCGCCCAAATTCGCCATCGCCACGGCCTGTTGACCCACTGCAACAGAATCCTAGAACACAATCATAATTTATATTAATAATATCAAAATTTTAACTATATTCTGCTGCCATCTATGATAAATAAGTAAAAGTATTATAGTCAGGAATCACACCAAAACTACGTTCATCTATAGATGGCAGCATAAACATAAATATATAAGTAGTATATTGTGTATAGGCAACTGACTTTACATAAAAGTTATAAATTTGTATACATTGAATTCTGAAAGAGGGCTTAAAAAATATACTTACCTGAAGACAGGACGACAAATCAACCATTTTGCCATCGTTGTCCGGACACCACAGTAAGTCATCATCGATAAATGGCATTGCCAGAGACATAGAGGTTGTTGATATGTTATCACGCTGTGATTTTCAATAGCGGCGAGCGTGTTCGTAACACCACTGATTTGTGTGTGTAAAGAACACAATTTTGATTTTTATATTATTTTGCTTTTAATAGTATTTTCGTTTTATTAAATTTCTTATGATATACAACATAATTATTGTCTAATTGAAATATGTGAGGAACTTTTAGATTTTGTTCTTGTTAAAATTGATTGTATTTTGTACTATCTTAAAATTAGAAGGCCAATTTTTTTGAGCAAATATCTGAAAAAAAAAAAGAAAAACACTTTTAGTTAAATAGTTAAATGGAACCTATTAATTTTTAGTTACTTAATGGCTCACAATTTTGATTTGATGATTTTAGTAATAGATTTACTCGAGAAACATAAATTTACTAATTACTTTTTCTCTAAAGTAAAGAGCAAAATAATTTTATAAAAAACAGAAAATTTATTTGTAGCTTTTGCAATAACTTTTATATATATATCTTTAATTTTAATTTATATTAGACGGTTAATAGACGGTTGGATCAAAACAAAAAAAATAATAATGATGTTCTTTTATCATTATTGTATACATAATTTTCAGTTTATTTTCCGACACAATAATCATAAAAATCAAAACTATCGAATAATTGCGATTCTTAAACATGAATAATCTATACAAAGACGAAACATTTGTATTTTTAAATGTACTTTTTATGGAACGAATAAACTAACTTTTTGACCGATTCGCCGTTGGGAAGCTACACAATTACCAGGTGACATAGGCTTTATCCCTGTATTCCCACGGGAACGGAAACTACGCGGGTGAAAGTGGAAACATTTGTATTTTTGTATGTAACAAATAAACTTAAAAACTACTGGACCGATTTGAAAAATTATTTCACCATTATGAAGCAACGGAGCAACACTATTCCTAAGTGACATAGCCTACCTTTATCTCTGAATTCCTACGGAAACAAGATCTAAGATTTACCACGTTATGTCCTCTACTGTACAATAATTGTGCTTTAGTGTTTGAAAATCTAAGCCACAATCATCTACTACAATTTCGCAAACATATGTTAAAGTAAAATTTATGGTTCACGTAGTGGACTTATCAGTAGGCTGGGGCCTAGACAGATAGATTTTCAAGTCAATAAACATGGGGCCAAAGCCAAATTAGGCTATTCTTGTGTAATCTTAACTAAATCCTTGGGTTGTAACAATAATTTAGGAACTGGCACATCGATCTCCTAGTTATACAAATTACGGTAATTAGTGAAGAAATCATAAAGAAAAAAATAATTGACAAAAGATCGAATTGTCCGAATCTGCCACAGCATGATTCGTTTATAAAAATAAATTGAATTACGGTAAAATATTTATTTAAAATAGTTAAAATATATATATAGTAAATTAGAAAAAAATAGTATTTTTTCCACACCTGTGATTTACCTAACTATCAATATTGAAAATTTAAATGCACATTTTTTGAATTAAATTATAAAACCAAAATGAAATGGTCGAATAACCTGATTTTAAAATTTTATTAATTTAATTTAAAAAGTGAATTTCATTTATTTGCAAATAATTCAAAATATATATAAAAGATTTATTGTGTTCAAAAAAAGATTTATATTCTATTCATAAATCACACTTGCAAGTGTGAATCTAGTGCTCTTATGCATAAAAGATTCTGTTTAAATGAAAAGTGACTACTACTAACCTTTTAATATCACGGTAGATGTGTAACTTTCTCCAAAACATGAACGCAAACTTTTATATCTGAAAAAGAAATTATAATATTAATTTAATTGTTTCAAAAAATAAATATAAACTAAAAAAAAAAAAATAAATAACAAATCTGATACATGTGAAACATTCATATAACTTCCATGAGTTTAATACATTTTAAAATTTAAGAGAAATTAATATGTGATGGAAAAACTTTGTATCTCTTTTTAACAACAATTGGGAGAACGGAGCAGTATAAAATTTGGCACACTTATACTTTATATAGAGAACGACTGGAGAAAGCTAATATTTTTTTTTTTTTTAATTATGCATAAAAAAACATTTAATTATTAAAAAAAACATTACACACACTACGACACACACATATATAAGAGGTGTGGCTTATATTACACACAGTACCATACACACGTATATATAGTTTTTTGTTTAAAGGCTCGTGTATATACTGTTTTATTTAAAGGCAGAAGGATTTACTTTTGAATGATTATGATCGAATTTCTAGCGCTGTATCAGGACTCTAGTAATAATAAATAGATGCATTGGTCAAAATTGACTGTTAGAATTAAAATCATCCAATCAATCTATTTCCGTTTGCCCGCAAATATATTCGTCATTAAGATAACTCGAAAACAAAAAGAGATGGTGACTTGCAATTTTGGTGACATATTCTAGATATTTCCATTGAGCCCTATGGATCCATGACCCAGTCTTGAACCATTAGAGATAGAAGAAAAGGCATAAAATGTTTCTTTTCACTTTTTCTACTCTATTCGCCAAAATTTCTACTCTAATTTAGATAATGAACATATATAATTATAACACATGATATTACTTTGTGTTTATAATTATATGACCTACATGTTGCGAATATCCATGATTAAAAATAGTTCAAACATTGATACTCAGACATATGTCGAATATCTTAACAATTAACACTGTTAGTTGTTATCTTCAATTTTATCCACTCGGGAATATTTTCGAAAAGTGTAAGACTAATTAGTACTTTTCTATAACACAAAATATCACAATACAGCAATATTAAAAATCCGGAAACAAATTGATTTCATCCATACATGTTGAATACAACTATGGAAGTTAAGATTTATTTTTTATATATAAAATTACATTTAAAAAAAATAAACTTTTAAAAATTTTAATGCTTTTATAATTAGTCATTAAAATGTTTACTTTCAATTAAAAATTGTATTATATTTAAATTCAAATTATGAATTTTATTTTAAGACATGTCTACCAGCAATTATTTTTGAGTATTGTAATTTAAGAAGGCCTCTTCTTAAAGCAGTATTTTATTTTGTGGGAATTTTATATTTAATGGTTTATTTTGACTAATAGACTAAATTTAAAAATACAAAATAATTTTGGATCGCTATTTTCATTAATTTTTTTTTTTTTTATCGCTAAATTTAATATTCGATGACTTCAATAATTGCGGTCATTGAATTTTTTTAATATTAATAATGGTGACATTAAACTTTGTATTTAATTTCATTCAATTTTCATTTTGTTTTTAAAGGTTAATATCCGATAATTCTTTAAAAGTTTTCGTTCCAAATACATGCACGCATTAATTTCACACGCACAAATTGTTAACATCGTTTATTGTTAGGGTCCTCCACCAATTTTTTTATGAATAGAAGAACAGACTAAATTATTTAATATGTTGCAGTAAGAATATTTGGATATATAAATAAACGAAAAGTATTTTTTTTTTGCTATAGTTTTCTAGGATAATTAAGATCTAAAAAATTCAAAAATAACATTTATTTTACGATCGGTCAATTAGTTTTTGAGATATTGATTGCATGAAATACACTCACTAAATCAATCTTTGGAACGTCTTTATATTGTATTATCGAAATCTACGAGTCAAACATCCTTTATGAATGAATTCAATAGATTTTGATTCAAGATTAAGTTGAAATATTTGACCAGTAATAGCGATTCTATTCAACGATTGGATGCATAGTTTTGCAGATATCATTAGAAATCCGATTTTTCGCATGTATTTCATGCAATATTTCAAAAACTAATCGACCGATCGTAAAATAAATACTATTTTTGAATTTTTTAGACCTCTTTAACCCAAGAATACTTTGTTGTTTTTTTCCGTACTTTGAATATAAAAAATAAATAACTCAAATTTAAGAAGGTCAAACGCCTTCTATTTTTAATTCGTAATTGTACCTTTAATACAAAAATTTTGAAGTTTCTGTCACTACCTTAAAGACACAAAGGACTTATGTTTACCGAGATCTTCGTAAAAATTATAAATATGCAATAATAAATTTTATTTTTTATTATAAACAAGTAATACATTAAATAACTTTCACTCAAAAATGCATATTTAAAATAACACTTTTATAGTTTAATCATAATTTTTGTTAAATGTTTTTTTTTTTACAAAGAAAAATAACAAACAAAAATTCAATTACTTGTAAATATCAAATTATATTAATTATAATCATTTTATTTTATTTATTATTATTTTCTGTCTAAAATTATTGTTATTGTACTTGCTAAATTAAGTGAGTATCTTTTTTTGTCTGTTTAATATGGTGAATATTAAGGTCACAAAATTTCAATAAAAAATATTTAATTGTCTCCAATTTTTTGCTTTTTAAATAGATTTTTTTAAATTATAGTCTTGCTTATTCCATAAATGTTTTTAATTTAAATTTCCATTCATATAAAATAAATATGTTTATATCTCCGAAAAACGGCAAAAAAAAACACAAAATTTTGTATTATGAGAGAAAAGCTTTATTGAAAAAAATGTTTATTTGTCTTTAAACTATGCTTTTAACAACTTAGTTTATAAGCTAATGTAAGTGTATGAAAGTGTACATAAGTTCACATTGTAAAAAAATATTCTGTATTCAATTTATTATTCCAAAATTAAAAGTTTTGTTTATTTATTTAAATCATTATAACAACATAAATTTGCGTGCAATATGATGATGCGTACGTACACATATGTAAACATAAATATTAATAATTACAATCATAATAAACATATCAATCAAATATTACAAAAACGTATATATTAAATAGTATATTTATTTGTTCACTGTGTAAGTTAAACAAAACTTAGCGTATCTAAAAACTAGCATTAGATTTATATTCAAAAATTATAATTATAAAATAGTAAAATAATAGTAAATAATAATAGTTTAAATAAAACTATAATATATATAAAAAATTGTTTTATTATTATATTTTATGTATGCATTCAATATTACCTTTGTCTATTATATATGCAATACAAGTTTATTTACCTTTATAGTGCAGCGTCTGGATGGACTTGAGAATACAAAAATAAAGAGCAGTGGATTTTGTCAATGGAATTATGTTCAGAATATCTTAAATATTAATGATCCGTATGTGGCCAAATTTTTTTAGTACACCTCTTCAATTTTAGATGGATCATAAAGTTTGATTACTCGATATACATAATATGTCAGAATATATTAATTTGAGTCTAAAGTTTGTAGCGCTACCTAACGCTATCACGATAACTCAAAAACAAAAAGAGATAGCCAGCTGAAATTTTGATAACGTATTCTAAACATATAAAGTGAATTTAAGTTCGTGAATGAGCAAAGTTGGTCCATTGGGTCCAGTGGATATTTGACCAGTATAAAAAGTATATTTTTTTGAAACATTTTCTAAAATGAGTTCTAAAATGATTGAGTTCTCCTCAATTTACGCTCAACTTTGGCTAATAAACACATATAGGTAATAAAAATATTATTATTACAATGAAATTCAATTCCGTTCCGACTTTTCTTTTTTGAGAGCTGTAAGTAAAGAATTATCTTTTTATTCAAAATGTCTTTTTCTTGAAAAAAAATTTTTTTTTAATCGCTTATAGCGCAAAATTGTTTATTTGTCCTATAGGCATAAAATAAATACTTTTAAACAATTTTGGTAATTTTGAAATATCTTCGTTTTTGTGTTATAAGTTCGAAAAACCGGAGTCACTTAATAAACGGAGGATTTAAATTGAACAAATGCATAGGTCTTAACTAAATCGTAATATTTCCATAAATATCACAAAACTCGTTTATTCACAGAAAACTCAAAGATTAATTTGCTATAAGAGAATATAAATTCCTTATAAATAGCCAATGATTAGTCTTTTCAATTGTTCAGAATTAAAAGGGTTTATTCGTATTGGCTTACAAATGAACTGAAAGCTTTTAGTTAGTTTATTTAATCGTTAAATCATGATTAATCTAATTAAAGTTTTAAAAAGTTTTTCATATTATCGTCTTAAGTTAAGAAATAAAATCGTGTTAGCAAACAAAGAATCGTTGTTTATTAAAATATATCACCGGAATAATAAAAATATTCTTGTACTCAAAATAAAATAGACTAGCAAAATATAATTGAGATCAGAAATAGGAATTGTTTATTATATTATATATGGGAAAAGTATCTATCGGCACACCGGACATCAAATTGTTCATTCGTTTCTATAGTTACGAAATACTAGTTTAGCTATGAAATTATATATAACTCTGTGAATGGTGTATGACTTAACATAGAAAATTTCTCAAAATTACCAATTTAAATTAATAATTATTTATATTTGCAATTAAAAATAATGCAATTTTATCAATCATTCATACAATTTTTAACCCAATAACTTCAATTAAATGTCATTTTTTGTTATTATTCAATAATTTTTATTTGATATTTGCTATACAATTTACATGCAAACAATTGAACAAATACAAATGCAAACAATTGAACAAATACAAATTTTAATTTTAATTTTCTTCCACATACTATGCATGGTACGAATATGTACATAACCTAATTCATCACTTAGAAAATAATACTTTACATAGAAACTTTACCATTGTTATCTTAAATATACCATGATATTTGTTGTTATGTGGTATAACAATCTCTTTTACTTTAAGAAGAGCATTTATTGTTCAAGTAATAGAATGCGGTCGTATCGTAGAGTATACCTACTCTTTATTAAATGAAGCAAACAAGACGAGTAAGAATCAAAAATAAAAATCAGAATGAATAAACGCTAACGAATATCAAATCCAACAAACAGAGAAAAATGAATGGTTCTCTATAAAATCTTCTATATAATTCTATTTCTTACAAATTTAACACCCATTACAACTTGTTTAGTTAAATTTAAGATTGGTGATTTAGTAGCACATATAGTTTAGCCGCCAGGAATTACTAGATTTCTAAGAAAATTTAATTACTATAAAGGAAATTAAATTTGTTCCATGTCACGTGTTTGATTAAAAGAACGGGGGGTGGTGCTAAGCGAAAAACTGTCCGACTGACAGTTTTGATTCTTATAAATTTAATTTTTTTTTATTTTTATCAATTATAATTTATAGACTCACTATACGATAAACGAAAACTTGAAAAAAAATTATAAAATTCAATTTTACTATCATTCCTTCATTGTGGTTGTTATTTAATATTGCATTATATATAGAAAAAGTAGCATAGTTCTTACCGTCTATACCACGAGACCTCTTGCTCTTTTATTTATCAATTATAAAATTTAAAACAATGACAAATTTTTTTATCTATAACAGTTTTATTTTAAATGCATACCTGAATTTTAAATTAAAATAACGAATTTTAATAATTAGATATCAACAATTTAGTCAAAATTCCAATATCCAAAACATTCTATCATTTTTTTAAAGAAATCAGAAATTAATCTCCGGATTATTGAAAATTTCAAAACATTGTATTATGATGAACCATTTTTACCATCCAACGTTACAATTTGCTTCTCCTGAATGAATCTATTCTCCGAAAATACTCCGAATGATTTCAGTGTTTCAACTAACATGTTACGAAGACATTTTATGACGACAGAAGGTCATTAACCCTTATTCAATTTACAATTGCAATTAATCGAAAGTTAATAAATTAATATAAAAATTATTATTATTATTTTTTAATTCCATTTAATATACTATAAATTCAGATTTAATAAAAAATTATATTTTCCAAAAGATTAATGCCCTTTGCATATAATTAATATTATACATAAATATGTATATATAAATTATAGATAGATACATAAATAATTATAATAATAGCATGCGCTTAGACTATTGTTAAGTTAGTTATAAGAGAATAACAATATTATTTCATGGGAACTTTCACTTGAAATCACAAAACTACTTAAATACCTTGTTGTTTAATGCTGCTGATGTTTTGTACGTACTATTGGCTGTTACTTGTAGTAAACGTACTACTTGTAACATGATGTTAAAGAGCTATCTGCGAGTGAAAGTGAAATGATATTTTAACTATTATTACTATTATTATTATTAATATATGTGATAAAATTCTACTACGGTATTTGTAGTATTTATTTACACAGAATACGAATTTGTATTCTGGACCTGTGTGCACCTTCGCAGAATTAATTGTTCATAATAATTTAATGGCTTAAATTTGAATCTTAAATTCGAAACTGTGGCATTTTCCAAACAGGAATATTGTTAATCATTCAAATTACACTGCTCTCAACAATCTTCAACTCATTCAATATGACTATTTAGTAGCTAAAATGATAAGTATTGAGTCACTAATTGTTCTTAGTCCAAATTATATAATATGAATTTTTTTATGGGCGTTTTTTTCTTCAAGTGCTGTGATTGTTTTGTATCCAAATATCTCCAGTTCTAATAAATGGTCTAAATTTTCGTCTAAGAACATTCAGTGACTCACGACCTTTCATTTGCGCTATTAAACACTGAATTTAGACGAGTTGGCGGAGAGCAAGGCGCGGGTATTCTTCACATTTCGCGGGTATTCAGCAGGAAACTCAATTGAATTATATATATATATATATCTCAAATTACAAAATACAGAAAAATAGTCCACAAAGAAGATCGCTACAAACATCTTCCAATTTTTGATCGAAGACAAATAATTATTCGACCATACATTTTTCAAACGCGTTGTCACCTATCTAATCTTTTGAATATTTCGTTAGGATCAATATATAAGTTAGTTTTTTCGCAATTCATTTCGAATCCGGTACTATAATAGTGCTTATTAATTATTAATTACATTTACAACAATAATATAAATTAAATAAATAATGAAAATATATATTATAAAAAGATATATATTAATAAATAATAATAATAATTATAAATATATTTAATAATCATTACATTTATTTCATATTATCATTTAAAAATAATTTACGTAAGGATTATAATAACAATTTTATATAATGAAAATACTCTCGGTGCCCATAATCATATTATATCATTGAAAATATGCTTCTAAAAATTTGTAAATGTCGTAATTTTGGTTAGTATACAAAAATTTTCGACTCCGAATTCTGAAAAGGCGAGTGCTTTCTTTGTCGAAGCCTGTTAAATTTTCTTCTCTCCGCAGAAGCTAGATATTGCCTTTGTTTGATATAGGAAGATCGGTAATAAAGAAATTCAAAAACTATTTTGTCCAAAATGTAACAAAATATCATATCCTATGCCTAGCAAGGTCAAAATTGCTACTTTTCACATATTTTCAGGTTTCCGAACAACGGTGCATCTGGATTTACAACAAGATGGGCTAACTGATTGTTATATTTGTTATTACATGATCTTCCTACTATAATAACAAAATAACGAATGTTTATTTGCATCTTGTGGGAACAATCGAAAATTTAATGGTCCACTTTCCAGAATTTTTGTAGAAGAAAAAATTGTTACACTAATCAAAACTAAGCTATTTACAAATTTTAAGAAGTATGCTTATAAATAACATGTTTATGGGAATTCAGCCTAAAATTTTTATTGAATATTATAATAGTATATAATATTATTATACCGCATGAAAGCTGAGAATATTTTTCAAAATCAATATATTAACTTTTAAATTCATATGTTTGTAAGAATGTTTTGAATTTACGTAGGTACTGATAAAAATCCACTGTTACATGGGTGATGACATTCTCCAAGATTCAAAAAAGAATCACTAAGAAAATATTTAAAAAAGGATACACTTTCGGAGATGGAATAAAAATGTTCTTACAACAATAATTAAGATTTTATTATATACCTGTTACCTTTAAACAAAACAGTATATATGCGTGCCTTTAAACAAAACAGTATATTAAACACAACAGTATATATGCGTTTGGATAGTAATGTGTGTAATATAAGCGTCTTATATATGTGTGCGTGTCATAGTGTGTGTAATGTTTTTTTTTATTGATTGAATGTATTTTTTATACATAATTAAAAAAAAAAAAACTATGCTCGAGTCCTTCTCTATATCTTTTGCTTCGCGTATTAATATAAAGATAACAGCTTATCAGTGCGAATAAAGTAATTTCGTTCGAAAAGCTCTCTTTATGACTATAATATTTCATTGTTTTTATAATTTGTTTTATTGTTTAACATTTACATTAATTTTGAAGGATTTATTAGTATGAGTAAATTCACTACCATGAAAATTGTAGTTAATTATAAATGCAGAAAAAAAAACAATTTCACTTTTATTTTCATTGGGTTTTTTTTTTTTATAAATTTTCCATTCAACTCTTTGAAGCGTGTAATGAATATTAAGCGAATATTCTATATTTCATATAACAATGAATTGAATATGTATTGTATTTAATGCAAGAATTTCCAAAATTATTTAGAAGATACTAAATTTTTAGTTATAATTATTTAATGAATTAAAATTTCAACTATAAGTTTGACTTGCAAGTGAATATCTCTTTAAATATCTTAAACAAGAATCATTTAAGAAGAATTGTCACCAAAAATGGTATCTCTATAATTAAGACAATCTGCAATGTAATGGTAAATGTATTTTTGCAATGTATTTTTAGAAATAATATGAAATTTGGTAATCAAAATTCTGACATGAAAACTGTGCGAAAATTGTAGTTGGCGACATACCCAATTGACCTACCTAGGCCGGTAAGCATTAATTCATTACTAAGACTCGGTACAAAATAATCAACTTCCACCATAAATTTAGAATGTTGTTAATTATAATTAAATTTATAACATTTTTTGAATAGTTTATACAAATAAATTGACAAAAATTTAGACAATTTTAATATTTACATTTTTTATGACAAAGAAGTAAAATTAAATGTACAAAAAACCCAGATATTAAAAAAAAAAAATTAATTTTTTTTATGCATTATTAGAAAGTGTAATTTTTTTTGATTACTTTCATTATTAAAAAAATAAAAAAAAAAGTTAAATTTAGATTTGTATAAAATATTATATTTTTTATAAATATAGAAATAATAATTATTATTTTTGATAATAACAATTAAATTTTATAAATATATATTCATTATTCTGTAAAAATTCTTCAAATTTTATCCCATATACAGAACTTAGACGGATCCTTGGGGAGTAATAGAAAAAATAAATTTGTAGATAAAGATCCGAATTTTTAGTATGTTATATTTTTAGTATGAATTTTTAGTTATTAATAACCTTAAAAGAAATTTGTTTATTAAGGCTATTTTAGTGTATTTTTAATTAATAATTACTCTCTTAATTGATCGGCAAGGTACCCAAATTTTTGATTTATATAATAAATATGTTAATTTAACTATAACATATTAAAAATTCGAATCATTATCTATATTTGTCGAGGAAACTTTCTTAAGGAATAAAATTTTAGATTCTGAAATATCATATGAAAATTTGTCAACCGAAATTAAGCAAAATAATACTAACCATCAAGTTTTTACGACAATTAAATTCAAATACTCGATATATAAATATTCAAATTTTTATAGGAAAATTTAATTTATTCTGGCTACTATTTTCAATTTGTCCCAACAAAGTTAACTAAATATAATAAAAAATTTTCAATAAATAGCCCACACATTTTTATTTTATTTAAAGAACAAATCGGAAAATTAATAGCATTAAAAATGTCTTATACTTAAATTGTATTTAATAAATTTATTTCAAAATGCTATTAATTGTAATCGATTCTGCTATAATCAATTGACCATGTTAATACAAAAGAAAATTATTGAATGGCCTTACATTGATTTTAATATTTTAAAAAAATATTCGTATTTTACACCTATTTGGAAAAAAAGCCAGTTAAAAAACTTTCATAGTAACGGTAAAAGATTGTGGAGGGAATCAGACATGAATTTATACGCGGTAAAACTAAGCGGTCCAAAAGAATACTTAAGATAAAATGTCAAATAAGTAATGTTTGAGTTTTAAAACGGAATGTTTTCTTTACGAAGTACGAAACAAAATAATATTATTTTCCGGAATAACATATAACGATGTTCGGAGAATAACTGTAGGCATAATCCACCTTGCGTCCTTAAATTGTATTTTTAAGTGTAAGATAAAAGACGGTGACGTAACACATGAGACACCACGGCTATTCTATGAACATCATTTTACCTAATTCTGGACAATAATATTTCTTGTTGACAATAATAAATCGTGTATTTTATCTATATGTTAATACGTGAAGCAAAAACTACTTCTTTTAATACAAAGACTGGCAGCATGGAGGAGTATGGAATTTGACACACTTATAGTTTATAGAAGAGGTGTGGCTTATATTACACACATTACCATACAAACGCATATATATTTTGTTTGTTTAAAGGCAGTGATTATGGTCGAATTTAGACCTCTGTAACGTGATAGATTGTGAAGGTAATGTGAGGCATGTGCATTATAAGATTTCTTGACATGAATGCTTAAGATTATTACTCCCTATTCAAGTGTTAAATAACTGTAATTGAAGTAATTCAAATTCAAATATGCATGCAGTTTTTTATATCCAAAATATTAAAAAAGAATTTATAAATTTAATTTTATTATTTTGATTTTATGAAATTTAAGTAATTATTTTTTCAGCGTGTTTCGTCACTTTTTTTTTATTTCCTGATATTTATTGTATTTTATTTTAATTTTACACGAAAAGAAAAGTTTTACCATAACATAACAGGATACATCGTTTCAGTATCTCCGTTTTAGAATTATTCTATTATTTTTTCAAAATAATCTTATAGCTACTGCAAAACAATCTAATAACGAATTACTTGCCAGGGCTAATGAATTGGTAATGTTAACAGATAACAAAGCAACAAACATAGTTAATAGTTTAGATACTCAGCATACGATTGAGTATCAATGTTTGAACAATTTATTATCATTACCATCTATAAAATACTATAAATATCCAACATATGCAGTTATAAATACATATATAATAATAATACAAATTATAAAATATATGTTTATTTACTAAATTTGAGTTAAAATGGTGGTGGATTCAAACATTTTACGAAAAAATGTTTCAAACAAATGTTGTTTGTTTTAAAAAACAAACATTTTTTTATCTTTTATGGTTCAAAGGTTGAGCCAGAGGGTATGGGTTTTGTCCAAGAGATTAATTTAAAATTATATGCCCTGATGGTGGGGGAGCCCAAGCGGAGATGTTAGTATTTACTCGAGGACGTCAGATATACCTTACCCCTTGTCGAGTACCTCCACCAAATCTTAGCTCTCTGTATATCGCGAGTATAGGGTAGTCGATCAGAATATTAAAACGAAAAAATCGATGGAAGGATTTATTCAAGCGCGGCATAATGTGCTGAAAAGTGTACATTTTTCTAATCTCACGATTTGAGCGTGACGCAAGTCTCCTTCTATTTTCTTTTACTCTCAAATCGTCAGCACGTGACACCATATAGAGAGCTAAAATTTGATAGAGGTACTCAACAAGGGGTAAGGTATCTACTATATCTTAATCTGATACGCTCGACTAAGTCCAAAAATCCCCGTTTGTGCTCTTCTACCATAATATACAATAAAAGTCAATAATTACACAAAAAGCTTATTGGGTATAGTTTCTATGTTATAGTAACTGAAAATGTTATTTAGAATTTTCAAAAAGAGAAAATCTTTTATTATAATAATTGTAGTGTCATTGGACGACTATAAAGTACTTACTATACATGCAATTACAGAATTTACAATTGTTTTTAATACATATTAATAGTATATATGTAATAGAAAATATTAATTTATGTAATAAAATAAAAAAATTAATAAATTATAAATTTTTATTTGTATATAATTAAATGCACATAAATGAAAATTAACTGAACTTTTTCTATATCTTTATGCATTTAGTTTTTGAAATATTGTCATAGTTTTTTTATTTATTTTTTTTATTTTTTTTTTTATAGTCACTGCATCGGTGATTTCGATTGTATTACTCATAATTTTTATCTCATGCATTTTTTATAAATGCATTTATTAATTTAAAAGTGTTCCAAATAAATTATTCGTTAAACTTGGGTTTTTCACACTACTCAATTAAATATATTAATAAGAATATGAAAATAATAAAATTTATTACTTTTTTATGAATATGAATGTAATTTGTATAACATTTTTATTCACAATATGAGTTGGAAAGAAATGACCCTTATGTGCTATCACAATAGAGATGAACATGTATGACGTCATTTATGCAAATCTCCTTCTTTGTTCAATTGAGAATTTTGAACGTTCATATTTTAGCTTTTTTCTAAGATTTAAAAAAAAAATTAATTTCAAATTCATGTTCGTGAAATTAAAACGATTCAATTGATGTGTTAATAAAAAATTTGTGCATCTTCCCTATTGTATATTTATAAAAATAAATTCTGGGAGGTGGTATTCGTTTAATTATAAAAAAAATGACGCAATGGAATTGCTTTAGTATTTTTGCAATTAGAAAGGAAATGGATAGGGTTCAGTGAATCTCAATCTCAATCTTTTTCTATTTTAGTAATTAAAATTTACATGGGAGTAGAATCTCAATAAGTTGACCACGAATCACCCTTCGGAACGCCCTTTAGTAGAAAAAAACCACAAACGTGGTATAAACATCATATCCTACATCCCATTGTTAGAGTTTTAGAATTTTTTCGATTTTGTTAAATTCCTTAGAAAAGTCAATTCTCGGAGAAAATATCTTAAAGAAATATTTTTATATGGTATTGACTGTATTTGTTATTATAGCACAGTCACTTGTTTTATAATGTTTTAATCACGTAACATAGACATTTTATTTAAAATGCTCAATAACATTTTATCATTGATATAATTTTAATTACCAATAAATTACATAACTAACTTTATAAGATATTGTCTAATTTATTTTTAATGTGATATATTAAATTATTACACCTTCACTAAATATATGTAAATAATAATATCAAAATATTGTTCACTTTTAAATAAATTTGTTGAAATGAAGAAGAGACGCCTCTGTGACACAATGAATCAACAATATTTTTTCACTCGAAGTATTATTTTAGTTGATATATTCAACGATAATTATTGGTTGTAGTTCGAAAAAAAACTGTATTCACAATAGGCTTCTTGATATGGAGTTTTCAAGAGTTACATCAATTCAACGATTAAATGCGCAGGGATATCATTAGAATCGGATCGAGAAGTCAATTTAGCGGATGTATTTGATGTAATATTTCTAAAACTAGGAGACCAGTCGTATAATAAATGATACATATTTTTAAATATTTTAGATCGATATTATCCTAGAAAACCCATAAACAGCGAAAAGAACTTGTAAACTTTTCAAGAGTTTTTTAAGGTTTTTTATACAAAAAGTATTTTTTTCGACAAAATTCTCCATTTAAGGCCGTATTAAAATTGTCTTTTTAATAATATTAATATTACTAAAATACTAAAATTTGTATTACTAAATATTATTAAAGCATAAGGAGAGAAGTACGTACTTAGTATATTTTAAAGTAGATAAGCGACAAAAAGTTCTAAAATTGGGCCAAAACATCAAAAAGGGCCTCAGGCTTCTTATAAAAATTATGCCACCCCCACAGCCAAAACTAAATAAACAAGCGGACTGACAGAAACTGTTTTAGTAAACTTCTGATTTGTTTGTATTTGTAATAATATCGTATTGAATGTCAGGTTTTAGAATATTTGCATTATCCCCGAACTTTGTCCATCTCTAACGCACGACTTTGTTGCAAGTTGCTCATGATTGACCATGATAAAACCAATTTTCCATAATAGCTATTGCTCGCAACTGTTCAACTTTTGGAAAGTAGTTGCAACGTACATGATTTTTTTTATCTTCAATGCTCACCCTTCGGGAAACACTAACGAATCAGACTGACTGAGAACAAGCTATTTCTCTACATCATAAATGTGCAATAATATCAAATAATCAGCCTTTCGAAAATTCTTGCATTTTTTTGTCGCTCACCACTCGGACTATTGCGTTGAATAGGAAATATAAATTAACGAATATACGAATAGTATCTTTGTCTAAAAGACGTCTTTAGGCAAAAAACAATTAAAAAAAAGTATACATTTGTCATTAGCACGTAAAGTAAATTTAAATACATGTTTAAAGAATTGCAATTATCATTAATTCCACTAATAATGTACACATAATATGTGCAGCAAGTAAGTGTGCATTTCTATATAATTCAATTTTACTTAATATTTTAAGTATTATCCACGAACGTTTATTAAATTATGCAGTTTTAAAGATGTGTAATATAGTCATTATAGAAATGTAAAATAATTTAAAATTATTAAGTATATGATATAAATGCACGAACCGTTTTATAAAAAAAAAAAAATAAAAAAGAAATTAAATTCATGAAAATATATTACACACACACAAAAAAAATGGAAAATTATATATTTAATTCCTGTAATATTATTGAAGAAGATTTCATAAATATTGCGAATTACGTAGGTATTCTTATACATTATAATATTTATAAATTTTATTTGAAAAATTGCTTTTACATAGGAAAAGTATACAAAATGTCGAGTTACATATTATATTAAATACGTTATAGTATCAAAAAATAATTATTGGAAATGTAAATCATATGGAATTAATTCAAATAAGAGTTTTCTTAATTTCAATTTAAACTTACTCAATAGGGAAGATGCACAAATTTGTTTTGTTACTTCAATTGAAACATGAATTTGAAGTTATTTTTTAAGAATCTTAAAAAACAGCCAAATAATGGACGTTCAAAATTCTTGATTAAACAAAGAAGGATATTTGCATAAATGACGTCATACATGTTCATTTCCATAGTCATTATTCATAACGGTTATTCTACGATAAAACCTATGCACTTACATCGAATTATATACATTTTCCTTCAAAATTTAAGATAAATAATGTTAGTATACCCAAAAGAGTTGATTGTGAATAAAAGTGTTATATAAATTGCATGAATATTCAAAAATTTTGTCATAGAAAATGACCGCTCACCGTAGAATCACCCATAAAAATTTTTTTGCAAGAAAGCGATGGAAAAGAGATTAAAAATTTTACGTTTTCGAATTCATTTTAATTAAATTTTAAAATTTTGTTTGGTATTTTGCCCAGTTTCACATGTTGATGGGTAAAACAGCAAATGGTTTTTATTGTATCTTCCTTATTGCATTGATTTAGGCTGGCGCTCACACTAGCGTTGTATTTTACATATAAATGCACGTCAATTGGAACGTACGTTTCAGTTTTACATTGTGTTGAATAAACATTGACATGCATCCATTTAAACACACGTTGCATTGTATAAAATTTATTAAAATTTAAACAATCGCCCGCGAAACGTTGTTTAATACGAGGCAGGTATGATGATCGCACATTCAGATGTCTAATTTTGTTGGAGTTTCTTTTTGTGATTTGATGAGGTACAAATTCAAGTTAACCTACCTAAATACTCTTGCATTTAACTTATTTGAAGAAAATTTTGTAGTGAATTTATTAAAGGTACATTCAGATTAATATTTATTTTACATTCCATTAATTTGTTTGATGGAATTTATAAAAAATAGATATCCTTTTATTATTTTCACATGCAAACTAAATATAAAGTAAAATCAGATTCACTAGTCCATTGTTTGTAAACAAATGTTTCACGGGAACAATTGTAATCTATAATTTGATTGGTTGTTTGATGCTTATAATATTCAGATATAAATAATAGTTCATTATTATTTATAGTATGTACTAGGCCACAGTACATATTATATATTTGTAATATTATTGCATTAACAAAAAAATGGAATCGATAAAAACAATACCTTGGCCATGCAAAGAATGCTTTATTAATAGACTACTGAATACGATTTTACTATAGATAGATACTAACTGATCGTATTACCACATGTCATATGTAGTTCTTCATTTACTAATAAATCCAATATTGTATTTATTGTATACTTAGTAAAAGATACTATAATATTTATTACACGAGCAGTGATTGAAAATCTTTTTATAAATACGGCAGATTGAACAAATCACGTTTTTGATTATAAGGGCCTTCTTTTCTTACTTATGTCATTGTAAATTTTGCAAATAAAGTGTTTTTGCTATTTGATTTTAATGATTACTACCTTATTATAAGTTTCACCTTTATATTAACATTTTTTTACTTTTTTGAGATGAATTTAAAAAAAAAAAAAATGAACTGACAAATTAAAATCTTGTAAAAACCAATCAAGAACGGTAGCATGGAGAGTCCAACGATCAATGAAGAAAAATAAATTACTAGAAATTTATCATAAATAATCATTCCATAGAAAGTTCTAACAATTATAAATAAATAATAAATAAAGAGCCTAACAGTTCTAATACCTTGGGCGCAGCATATTTGAAAGTATTAGGTTCAAAAGAGTTATAAAGCCGCAGTTAGCATGTTAAATTTATTTTCGAGACTACTGTTCAGTTTGTGTTTCTTTATAGATGCCAAAACTTGCCAGTCTCACAAAATATCACCAGCCATCTAGACGCCTTCAATAACATTTAACTCTTATTAACTACATTTTAAAGTAATAAAACATTTATCAAAAAAGCCTTCAAAAATGAAATAAAAAGTAAAACCAAATTTTTCCTTATGTCTTTTCTCAGTCGACCTATCAATTTTTTAACTAAGGATAAATTTGGCACTGAGATCCAAAGGTAAGGCGTTTCGTTTTTTTTACATTTTTTATTTTTTACTTTTGAGTGTTGTATACAACCACGAAAAATTTATCATTTGGGTGAAATATAATCACTAAAAATTGTTTGCAAATAGAAAATGAATCATCGAAATTGGGTCACCAAGTCGAAAGTTCGGGGTTAACAAAAACAATAATGAGTATATTGGCTAAGTATGACTTACTAAGGTTGAATATTTTTCATAATAAAAGTATTTTAGTTTGGTTTAATTGGCTATATAGAGTGATATTTGCTGAAACCAGCTTTAAAAATATAAAAACAATATCTATAAACATATTACGAAATTTCTAATCAAAAGCTATTTTATAGATACATCAGCCATTTTTCTGAAATCTCTCCTCCTGTAAATTCTACGCGTATGATAAATAAATTTTATTAAAATCAAATAAGTAGATATACATAATTGCATTGTAAATAAATGTAATTTACAAGTTGTATACTTATTAAATGTAATTCATTTATTATTAACTATATATATATACATACATATATATATATATATATATATATATATATATATATATATATATATATATATATATATATATATATATATATATATATATATATATATATATATATATATATATATATATATATATATATATATATATATATATATATATATATATATATATATATATATATATATATATATAGTTTTGTTAGTTTATTTGTTTGCATTATATCAAATCACATTATTATTTTATTAAATAACTGCAATAAATTATAATCTAATTGATAATTCATTACATCTCATATATTATTGTACATTCAAATAAAATATTATAACTTCGAATAAAAACGTTATTAGAAAAAGAGAGAGTTATTTACTAATTTCCTTTTTATACTCGACATACATAATATTTCAGAGAATATTAATTTTACTCTAAAGTTTGTAATGCTAGAAAATATCAATGGCACTAACAAAATTTTGGTATAGGTAGATTCATAAAAACACCTAATTAGTCCATTTCAGACTGTCCGTCCGTCAACACGATAACTCAAAAACAAAAAGAGACATCGAACTGAAATTTTGGTGACATAATTGACGTTTTGGGTCCAATGGATCCTTGACCCAACTTTCAAACTATAAAAGATAGAAGAAAAGTTCAAATACAAAAATGTTGTTTGAAACATTTTTTCGTAAAACGTTCTCCACAATCTTATCTCAAGTTAATCAATAGTTTTTCAAGATTTCAAGAAATTGGATCATATGTTTATTTTTACGTGCATATAATCATGTTTTTATTTTTTTTTTAAATTTATTCAAACTTCTTCAATGAAATAATTGACTGGATAATGGCTATAAGTATTATTGATGACTCTAAATTATAATCACACAAGGTTATAATTACATCATATTAAATAATGATCACTTTTCATATTTTGTAAATAAAATCATAAATAAAATTATAATTCTGATTGTTAAATATGATTTTTAAATATTATTTATTGATTAGTTCTGTTACAGATATACAGATATATTAGTTCTGTTACAGATATACACAAACACAGCAAGAATATTACGAAACAATTTATACCCTAATTCTAAAATTATGATACTATAGGCGAAATTATTCGAGAAAGATTTATGCAAAGAGATTGAGTCTCGATTTGAATTGTAGAATTGTAGAATTGGAGACCTATTAATAAAAACACCGGTCGTATATTACAAAAACAATATCTATAAACATATTACGAAATTTCTAATCAAAAGTTATTTTATAGGTACATCACCCATTTTTCTGAAATGTCTCCTCCTTTAAATTCTACGCGTATGATACATAAATTTTATTAAAATCAAATAAGTGGATAGACATAATCGCATTGTAATATTAATTCATATATCTACACCGGATTGGGTTTTTGAGTATTTACTCAATTTTAATTTTTAAGTTTTAGATAAATTTTTTTTTTAAATTTCATGAAAATACTTTTAATTTCATTCGGTGAAAAATATTATTTGAGATAGACATTTCGAAAGTTGTTGCATCTAGAAAAATAAAAATTTCCAAAAAGGTGTTCATGGGGTTGTATAAAGAATTTTTTCTAGTAAATTTACAAGATAATGAAAACAAGAAAACGTGATTTATGGAAATTTTTAAAATTTAAACTTTTCATAGATTTTTTGTTCTATATTACCAAAATTTTGTTTTCGTCTTCATAAATTGTTTCAAATTAAATATTTAGTAAAATTGTACCTTAGTCGCATAGGTTCAACCACATGTAAAGAATAAAGAAATAAGTAATAAGAAAAAAGTGAATATAACAACTAACAGAGTTAATTGTTTTGATACTTGACATATGATTGAATATCAATCTTCGAACTATTTTTAATCATTAGGATTCATTAAAAAATATAAAAATATCTATAGTATTTATATATATATGCGTATTAGCTAAATTTGAGCTAAAATTGTGACGATCGTCGCATTTTTTTTAAAAACTATTTCAAACAAAAGTTGTTTGTTTTAAAAAAACAAACATTTTCGGTCTTTAAATTTTTATTCTATCTTTTATGATTCAAAAGTTGGGTCCTGGACAGATTGTACCCAATAGACCGATTTTGCTCATTCACGAACTTAAACTCAGTCTTTATGAACCAAATACGTCACTAAAATAATCTCGATATGTCTTTTCATTTTTGAGTTATCTTGTTGACGGGCAGACAGGCAGGCGGGCATTTATCCGAGCTCATATAACAAATAGGCAAATGTACTTAGACCTAGAGCGACCTATAGAGAATTTTTTCAACTTACTACCTGTATCACAACTAGTATCTTTTATGAATCATACTCAATATTTTGAGTTACTTTAACTGAATTAATTTATAAATTTTACAAAAAAAAATTAATAACATAATTTAAAATAAATTTAAGTTTTTATTCCAAAAATCGTATACACTTTTTTATTACATATTCTTAAGAAATTGAAAATATGAAAATTTAGGGCTTTAAATATCATTTAAAAAAGTCACTCGCAAAATTTATATGAAAGAAATCTTTTTGGAAAATTGATAAAACTGTTTTCTAATTTTTGAACGGTAACATTTGCAATACGCTCTAGCTTGCTTAAATTTAGTATTGAATATCGCCAAATAATGGTTTAAATGATATCACGGTAACCCGGTATACATAAACTGTTAAATTATAATAATTTGTTAAAAATTTATTACGATTTGATTTTCCCATGAAAATCTATTGATTTTCTATTAATAAATCTAATTGAATTTTAGTTATTATATTCGAATATAAACCGTGGGTATTTGAATCATAGAATGGATAAAATCAAATGGGTTTGGTTATATGGTTATTGAAATAAACCAAATGATAAAAACACGGAAATATCATAAAACCTAGTTTAAAATGTATGTGTAATTACAAAAGAAAACAACGTATACAAATTTGGGCAACTATCGATCTCCATAAGCGGCCAGTAGAATCACTGCTGGAAATCAATAAACATTTTGATTTAAAAAACTTCACTGTGATTTTTTTTTTTTTTTTTTTTGGAAAAAGAACACATTTTTGGGAACACTAAATAGATATTAAGATACGTTATTACCCAAATTGATCAAATTAGGCCATTTAGTCTATTAGGCTTTTGAATAAAAACTTATTTGTAATAATTCGAAAGATCGTGTTTATGTTTTATAACAAAACTAACTTAATTTTAATTTTTTGGTTATTAATTTAAAAGTTATATTTGAAAAATTTTCAGAAAAAAAGAAACTCCTTCAAAAGAATGAACTAAAAAGTAAAAAATAATTTTAAATTAAAAACTTCTATAAATAATTTCATTGTGACCAATTAATTTTCTCAGTCGACGCCAACCAATCAATTTTTTAGCTAAAGATAAGATTTGCACAGACTTCGAAAGGTAATTGATCACAAGGAAATTAAAATTATTTTTTACTTTATTGATTATTTTTGTGAAGGTGGTTCTGTTTTTGAAAAATTTTTATTTTTACTTTCGATTGGTGAAAAATTTTTTATTTGAATAAAATTTAATCATCCAAAATTGTTTTTGCCCCTTCTCTCCCCTTAGAAAATATCAAATCCTGGTCATGGTATCACCATTGGAATATCTCCTTTTCAACAAAAAAATAATCATCAAAATCGGTCCATAAACGACGAATCGTGAACTCACATAAAATATGTATCCGCAAACACACATATAACAATATATGTACAGTCGAATTGAAAAATCTTCTCTTTGAAGCCGATTAAAGAAATTTTTTAAATTCAGTACGAAGCGCAACCCGATAGTTAACATTTTTACGTTACACGTTGATAATGCCTGTTATTCGAAAGTATAAAATCATGCATAGCATGCACATTTGATGTCAACAAATATTGTTTATAAGCATATATTGACTTAGTCGTATGTGGATGCCCTTCCATGATGTTTAACTTTTGAAATACAGGCAATATTGTTTATAAGAAAATCATGGAAACACAAATTATTTTAAAAATATAAAGTAAGGGCGCGTTTTTAGTCTCTTAATTATCACTTTTAAAGTGGTAAAAATAACTTTTAAACAATTTTTTTTTTTAATTTTCGCATATTCTATCAAAATTGTTTATTGTAAAGTTTAAAAGTTCATTAACAAATAGATAATTTTTTTTTTCAAAATTAATTTAATTTGCATTTTTCTTTTTAAATATGTAGTGAATAAAGCAAAAACAGACCTTAATGAGTCATTCATTTAATTTTAAACACATACTTTATTAATTAATTAATTAATAATTAAATACATTTTATGTTTAAAATGTATCAACTAATAGTTTCAATTTCCATTTTAAAATCATTTCAAAAATAATAGAAGATTCAATCAATATTGAATCAATCAATCGAAATTTGATTAATTTAATATAACATATTAATGAATTCATCTAATAAATTCTAATATCAATACCAGATGTTGGTATATTTAATATATTAAAGGCCTTTAGTCTGTAATATTTATTAATCTTATATAAAAGAAACATAAAAAATTAGAATTAATAAAATAGTATTAAGACTGTTTGATATTAATAACAATCGAGCTATTTTACGATTTATTTCGACAGAAAAATTGTCCCATATAATGTTTTAAGACTTTGGTACTTTTATCTTTTATTGAAAAATTAAACTAGCTTTCAAAAAATTTCTTTAAAAAAACTTAATTTCTGGGTTTTAATAGACAAATGTATTTGTACAATTTTTAACATAACGACTTCAAAGAATGAGTTTGGATATGAAGTGAAAAAATCCATTTTTTTAAATTTCAATCAGAAAATTTTCTGTAACAATAAGCTAAGTTGTCTGAATATCCAAAATAATCGATTTCAGCAATTATCCGGCTATATAGAATAATGGCCCTTAATCACAAACGTGTTAAAATACAAAGACCTTTTCCAAGAAAATAACCTGGACAAAGTCAGATTCTGCAACTATTAAATATTTGTGTACACATAAAATAATCTTAGTGAAAACCGCATGAAAATTTGTTCAGTAGTTTTTTAGTTTATCGGAAACAGATAGACAGATGCGGATTTTCATGCGGTTTTCACGAAGATTGTTTTATGTGTACACAAATATTTAATAGCTGAGGTATTTGATATTTGGCTTCGCTCCGTTCAGTGTTTTTGAGTTTATCGCAAACACACACCGACAATTGCTCCGGAAAGAAAGCAACAAGTCCAAAATTAACAATTAAACTAAATATGATTAAATTTGAAATGGTTTTGTATTTCTACGATAGCGAAACGGCGGGTATCAGCTAGTTCTATATAAATAATAGTTCAGTAGTTTTAAAACTATGTAAGTAATAATAATAATAATAATAATAATGAATATACATACATATAGTTTTATAATAATATAAGAGTTCGTTGATCGTTTGACTGATCTTAAAGCATTACAACGAACATCACATATGTGTTTATTTAATAAGTACATTACCCGCAACTACTCGCAACTTGTGTTCATTTGTGGTATAAGTTATTATAAATAATATTAGAAGTTTTCAAAGTTTGTTGGTAGACAACGGGTAACAACTATTAATAATTTGACCTATTTTACTATTTTTGCGAGACATGACGCAATGTCCAAACATATATATACACTAATATAACATTATTATATACATACAGTATCTAAAAAACATGGAGAAATTAAATTTATTATATTCCAAACATCAGATGGTTTAATAATAATAAATACTAGTGCAGGAGCTGCATAGACTTGAGTGTACAAAAATTGAGCAACGCATTCTGTCAATGGAATAGGGTAGTTTAGCATGTTTAAAACATAGATTTCTGAATAAAATATAATAAAAAATAAAAATTTTTGCAAAATAATCAAAATTTCTTTTTATTACATTAAAATTTTAAGCTTTTTTTATAAAAGTAAAAACACTGTCTACCATTTTTAGTGACGTAATATCGGTATATAATGTTAAGAATTCTAGTTTAACAACACATTGATAAAAACACATAACACTTTCAAAGTTTTTTTACTATTCAGATAGATTGAACTGACAAAGACAACTAATAATTTTACCGAAATGACGTCATATCGTGGCGGCCTAGTGTTTTAGATCACGTGATATAAGGATAAAAATATCGAATTTTAACTTTAAGATGATAAATTAATAATGTGCTTTTATGACTTTAAGTACATTGAAGAATATTTCTACATAAATTTTTGATTTTTACCAAATTTCATGCTTTATTTTTCACTACCGAAAGTACTCTATTATGTTAAGTGGATATGTGTTTAAAACTCGTGAACATGCCCTACGTTTTCGTATCAAGATTGTCCATACCAAATTTCATAACATTTTGATACTTTGACTTATTTATACGCGAAAATTGAAAAAAAAAATACAATATACATTACAGTTAATACAGCCTGAAGAGGTTTCTATAAAAACTTAAATATACAGGTTCCGGATGCTATTGCATCAATTTGTTTAGGAAGCCCTTTTTCTTTTTAGCTGGGGTAAAAGGTTTGGAGCTATTTTAAGGATTGTTATCATATAAATTGGGCACGAATAAACACAATTACAAGCCAAATTAAACATTTTGAAATATGATTTACCTGGATTCTACTGAAAAATTTTGAATTTTACGTTTTTGAAAATTTTGTAGAGTTATATTTTCAAAATTTGTGGTTTTCGTCACAAATATTTTTTCATCCCGAAAGAATTTGGTTTTCTGGTGTTTGATTTTAGAACTTAAATGGCTTATTCCACGAAAACTAAATATTTTTCGTGCAACAATGATAAGATTTCAAAAGTATTTATTTTTGTCCAATATAATTAATAACAAATAACTTTTGATCAATTTTGATAGTTTCGAAAAATCTTCGATATATGATGCTCTCTATATTTACATACTCAAGTCTATCCAGATCCTGCTTAATAATATTCTTCAATTCTTGTTTAATTATTATTGAAGTATATTTTTAATAGAATTTTATTATTTAAACAGACTTAAAGACTTCAATAATAACAATAAGTCGTTAAATTCTGGAATTATATACCCACGCGACTTCTATGTATAGGTATGATTTATATAGTTATCAAAATTTATACTTTAAAAAAAAAAATTCAAATAACAACGAATTTCTGGTACATTTAATATTATCCTAAATTCAACCAAATAGGCCACATTTGTTAATTTTCGATATTCTACTGCAGCATATTATTTGATGGAATACCGAAAACGAATTATATAAAATTAAGAAAACATGAAATTTTCCAAATATAATAATTAAATTCCAAAAACAGTATTTTGGTGAATAAGAAACCAATTTTGAGACGCTTTTTGATAGCAAAAGATTGCATTTTTTCTTATAAATATTGCCTATTTTTGAAAAACAAAAACCGGTCTATATAACACTTCTTCCAGGACACCAAGACACGATAGATAAGGCGTTGCGAAATTTATCAGCTTTGAATATTGTTTTGCGCCTGCTGACTATAATTTGTAAGAATCTTTATTACAGACTTCTTTCCAGTTAATACAAAACAAATAAAATTTGCTGAAAATTCCACGCTTATTCTAAAAGCTATCCGAATATCCGTTATTAGGCTGAATTATGACAATTATGATTAATCACTTTAATAACTGGATTAATCCAGTATACTTTTGACTAAATCGTAAAGTAAGATGCGACAATTGCAACGTTTATTTTGTAAAATTAGCACTTGTTTAGAGTTTATATCAAATAATGAATCTTTAGTTATTTGAAGTATTTCCGATTATATTGTAAAATTAAATTTGTGATGTGGGTGGTGCTCATAACTTCATTCTTATACAAGTTAATTGATCAAATGCCACTCCCTGGTTTCGAACCCGTAATTACCCAATCTAAGTCACCAAATGTAAGACGATGTTAGCACCGTTACTAGTTAGACAAACCATATAAGAAGTCGTTCCTGAACGGTATAATTCCTGCATGTATTGGCTATAAAATAATTTATTATTTAAAACAAGTTCAATCAACAATTTTTCAATATAAATAAATAAAAAGTACTAAAATATTTCTAGTAAATATTAATAATATATATAGATGCATCTATAGATAGATATTTTTAAATGTTGGCAATAAAACGAATGTCACTAAAAACTTTAAAAGAACTTCAAACATAATCTTTACTATTCTAACATGTCAATGGACTCACTAATTTTGCACCCACGTGTTGGAAACCAGCCAAATATTTCACGTGTAATTATGATTATTTCGTTGCAGGTATCAAACAAATTAATTACTGGCTATACGTATTTTGTTATTAATAGATACACATTCATTAAAAAGATTTTTTTTTTCTTAAATTATTGACTACGTATCCTTAAAATTATCATTTGAATTTTAGTCTTATTATAAAAATATGTATTAGGGCAATGTCCTTAAAGAAATGCGTATATTCAGTCAATATTGTTCACAATATTCCCGATAAAGTTTACGAATTTATTAAAATACTTTAAGAATATTGATCTACCATGATTAATTTGATACATTAATTACTAGCTGGTATTCGCCTCTTCGCTACCGTAAAAGCACAAAAACATATCAGAATTAATATTTCGTGTTGTTGCTTTTTCTTCGAATGCTAACACAGAATACAAATAGGGAGTAACTACTTTCTATCCCTTCCATCAAGAAATCACATTATCCCATAAAAACTTTGCCTCCGACTTTCACCCAGTTATAGGTGGAATTTCATAAAATACTTTCTTATCGGATGCCCGAAATTTGGTATGACACAACCAATACTTTGTGGTTTGGGACGCCCGGTATGCAGTGCTGTGGACCTCCCGATTTTTTTATATGTATAAAAAAATATATTAATACCGAATATTTATGCAAAATTTGAAGTATATTGGGTCAAGGAATCACGTTGTCCCATACAAAATTTGCACCCTCCAACTTTCAGATCTCAACGATCAATGGTTTAGGCTGTATACTGATCCACCCGTGAGTCACTCAGGGCAAAGAATTAAATTCTATATATTTTGATATACTTTTGGGTATAAAAAGATAATGTCGTTTTAATGCTGCATGATAAATTAGATATGAATAAAATATCCCTGTGATAGTTCCGCATTTTTTACTATGAATTGAAAAATATCGACCGTATTCATCGTAGATTTGACCTCGAATGACTTCTGAATCGCACACTCAAATGTATATTTTGAGGAACAACCACAAACATACTTTTCTGGTGGCTTTAAAAAGTTTGTCAAACTGTATTGCACTAAAAGGAAATTATGTTGGAAATAATATTATTCAAAAAAAATGTTGTTTTTTCTATACACTGCTCATATTTATGAACAAAAATAATATATTTGTACCTAATAATTTTATTTTTATTTTTAATTCTTAATTAAACTTACAGAACAAATGGCCGATAAATGTTTTCAATTAACAAAATAAAATTTTACTTTTATTTTTAATATTGAATATGTCAAAAAAATAATTCACACTTTAATAAAATGTTAAATAAACATTTAGTGGTTTTAAAAATGTCATAAAATAAACTTGCTACTTTTTTTTTATATTATTAATCTCTTATAATTGAATGTATAAACTATTAGTGAATATAACAACTAACAGTATTAATTGTTTAGACACTCGAAATGTGAATCAATGTTTGAAATATTTATTATAATCGCATTAAGATACATGAAAAAAAAATTGGTTTGTTTGGAGCTTTTCCGTAACGGCATTGTGAAAAGCTAAATATACTTCTTTGCTCGAATTTTCCGTTATCGTTCTAAATCAATTGCAAAAAATCGCATCTTCCCAGTTTGTGTAGAAAAATGTTGGCATTTTTGGAGCTTTTCCTAAACGCGAAGAGGTGAAATTAGAAACATTTTTCTAATACTAATTTCCGTTCATTGTTTCATATAGATTACCAAAAATCGCATGTTCTTAGCTTGCATACTAAGCTAGTATTTATGGAGCTTATCATTAAGAAGAGAGGAGATGTTCGGGTCATGTTTCCCATGAAAATTCATTGCCTTCGAAACTGAAGTATAATGTCAAATTTTACCTTAGTAGTGTAAGAGGAAACGGTTCGAATTCACTTTGAAAGATTCGACCCTAACAAATATTATTGCAAGTAAAATAAAAGCTTGTAAAAGATTTCGGTTTTGGGGACTAATTTCGAAAAAAGTTTAATTTGATGTTTTTTATAATATTCCCTTTAAATGTCACTTTTGACAACAAGTATTTTAAAAAGAGTTATATCTTCAAAACTTAAACAAGTTATAGCTATTCGAAAGCCTTTGTGATTAGTTAATTAGAAATAAGCACACTTTCATTGAGGACACTACAAAAGTTTACTGTAGGATATTCAAAAGAATTTTTAAATACAACTTAAATAAAATATAATAAATTTGATTGAAAAATTTGATATTTACATTTTGAAATAAGAAAGTAAAATTTAAAAAAATAAATACACTTATATCGCACGCCACTGGATAATACATATAAATATAGTTTCCCGCGCAAACATATAACAGCTAAATGTATATACATAACCTTGCAAATAAACATGAGTGCTGATAAAGATGACAAACGTCAAAGTGATTGTGATGAAAAATCAAGTGATAAAAGTGAAAAACCGTATGATCCAACATTAGATGTTTGTAGTGCATTATTTGATCCATTAAAAGCATTAACATTTGCTGGAAGAATTGATTTACCATATCCACAAACAAAACGATTTACTTCATTTGCACGGTTAGGTAGTGAATCTGATCTACTAAGCGTTGATATTGAAGAAAGAGATGAACAGAGAAGAAAAGAAATGGCTACAATCGTCAGTGGCGTAGGTGGAATAAGCAGTAGTCAAACTAATAGAGATAGAGGTGGGCCTTCAAATGTTCATGAGGCCAATAAAAGAAGGTTTTTACCGCATCAAGGTAAATAGTTTATGATATACAATTTGTTATTTATTTATTAATATATGTTAGGTATTAAAATTTGTTAATGATTTAATGTGTTAGTTTTTTATTGATACTGTTTTTAGTTTTATATTAAATAATATCCTCTCCACACTACTGTGATCACTTTGACTTTAGAATCACAATCAGCAAGAAATATAACAAACAGCTAATTTGAAACTGCGACATCTAGTTGATTTATAACAAAATTATGTACTAAAGGATCTATAACGATAGGAGCCATGCTAAAACGGCTCTTCGGATTTGGTTTCTAGATTAAGGATCCCTTTTTATCCTGGAATAGTGTTTCATAAGACATATTTATTTTATTAGAAAGTTTTATTTGGTTTTCTTATAACCCTAAAGACCAAGCCATGGTATTTCTTAAATTACTACATCAATTTAAAAATAGATAAAGAAAATTAGGCATAAATATTAAGATCAAATTCGTGAAGGAACAAAATCAATCCACTGAAAAATCCAAGGACAAAAAAAGTTTGGTTTTTCAAAACAAACAACTTTTGTTTGAAACATTTTTTCGAAAACTGTTTAGATTCGCCACAATTTCAGCTCAAATTAAGCCAATAAGAACAAAAATAATGCAAACATTGACAGTGAACATATGTCGAGTATCTAAACAATTAACTCTGTTAGTTATCTTCACTTGTTACATTTTTTTTTATATCTACTAAACTAAATGTATTAGCTATTAGTGAATATAATAACTAACAGTCTTATTTGTGTGAAATATTTATAATTATTAACATTGACAAAATACACATAGTCCATATGAACTTCACTATATAGTAAAGTCCATGATGAAGAGTTCATTATATAATGAATTCTATTAATAATTTGGTTGATTATAATAATTTAAGTGCTTAGTAAGTATGTTAATGATAAATCTTGCGACAAGCTTTTGCATAGAAAAAAATGTGGTTTGTTTGGAGCTTTTCCCAAAAAGGATTTTGTGAAAGTAGTATTATTTCCCCTCTTCATTCTAAATCCATTGTAAACAACTGCCACCTTCCTTGCGTGCATAGAAAAGAGTTAGTATTTTTGGAGCTTTTTTCCAAAGGAGGAGGTGAAATTAAAGCGTATATTTTACTGTAATGTTTTATTGCACACAATAATTGAAATTTTCTGAAATTTTCAATTCATATTAGCATTTTTAATATGAAGTAAAATGTATATTATTTTAAACAAATTTGTACAAATTTATTAATTTACATCTCAGTTCGTCCTTGTAACATTTTTAAAAAATATAATTAGGTTACTAAGGCTACTACTCTTAACATTTTTTTTGTATTTTGTTTTTTATTTTTTATGAAATAAATGCATAAATTTTATAAACACAAAAAAATAATTTGGACTTCATGAATGACCCGAATGAAGCTGTATTATATTTAGGCGGCATCTTTGCATCTAAAAGGAGCTGTTTAACAGCTTATCCATAATTTTGATTCAGTGGTTTATGTGAGAAGAAAAAGCTCAAAATTTCTCAACGTTATTTTTAAAATCTGTTAACTATATTTTCACGGTTGTATTTTTTTAGGAAGGTGAAAAACCAGAATGATTGTAGTAATATGAATATTTTTTACGGTGACATTGTTTTTCAAGGTCAACTATTATAACACAAACACACACACATATAAACTATCTCTTGAACAATGTTATAATAACATGCTAATATTAAGTTTACAAAGTAGATATCCTTATATTTTAATTCATATTCACCTTAAAATTTTATTACAATGTAATAAATTATTAAATGCAGATACTAGTCCAGACGTTGAATGAAAAAATTCAACTTATTATAAAATAGAAAACTGACTTCGCCTTTCGTCTTATTTATAATTATCCGATTATGATTTTGTATTTTTATACGTTGTACAGATTATTTAAATTATGTTAAAATTCGCAAAAAGCACTATTTAAAAAAAAAAATAAATAAAATGAAACGAAAAAAAGTCTGTCCGTCCGTGAACAACATAACTCAAAAACGAATAGACAGCGATTTGAAATTTTGGCAACGTACTGTAGCCCAAAAAACTAAGATCAAGTTCGTGAATAAGCAAAATATGACCATTGGATCCATGATCCAACTTTTTGCACCATCAAAGATAGAAGAAAAGTCCAAAGACAAAAATGTTTGTTCTTTTCAAAACAAATAACTTTTGCTTGAAACATTTTTTCATAAACTGTTTAGATTCACCCACAATTTCAGCTGAACTCAAGAGCTAATAAGCACATATATAATTGCATTACATATTATTATGTATGTGCTTATAACTGTATGGACTGCATATTTAGAGTATTTAATGAATGCTTTTCATTAAAATCGATCAAACATTAATACTTAACCATATGTCAATTATCTAAACAATTTACTCTGTTAGTTGTTATATTCACTTGTTTTTATGTTTTTTTTTACATTTAGTTTAACACTGTGTGTGTTCATAATTGACAGTCTATATTAATGTTTGAATACCAGCAAAATGTTCAATTTCATTTCCATCTTGTTTAATTATTTATATCAATAATTTCCAAAGTTTGTTATCCACTTATATCTCTTCATCAATTTATTAAAATTATCATCAATTATACCCCCAATTTCGTCCAAATTTAGCTTTTCAGTAATAATTTTGAGCGAAACAGGCCACAATGTATTTTAAAGAAAAATGCGATGTACTTAAAAAAATTTCGACTTACATAGAAAACTACGCACTGTGAATTCAGGTAGCATTCTACTCCTCAGATGCCAGACTATTCACTTGATTCCTACATTGATTTCAAAATAATATCAAAAGCCTTTTTCATGTCACAAACTCCTTACTTAGCTTACTCACCAAATCACCTTATTACTCACTCAGTTATTGGTTGATAAGGTAATGTTTTTTTTTTTTCATTCTAAAAATTACATCACGTGTTTAGGCTGTCAGCAAGTTGTTTTATTATATATTAATTCAATATTTATTGATTTTAATAAAATTTATTCAAATTAACTTGATAATCATTGATCGATCCGATTTATATTTAATTTTCATTACATCTGCATAATTTTTTTTATTATTTTTCATGATTTTGTAACTTTTGTAGGTTAACAAAAATGAGACTTTATCGTTTGTAAATTCTATCAGAACAACTTTACTACAGATATTATCTTATATTATAAATACTCCTTAACTCGACCAAAGATTGTTTTGTTTGCTGACTTGGAATTACACACCCGACAATGTTGTTTTTTTAATGTTATTAATTAAAACGCGTTGATTATGTTTTCTTTTAATTCATTTAATTGATGTTAATTAATTCATTAATATTAATATGATGTAAAATGACACTGTGTTGACCTGTTGTATAGGACGTCCCATTTAAAATTGACATGCGTATACATACATATATATTAGGTAGTCAGGATAAGGTACTTAGGTTCTCATAACATTAACGATTCTATTCTGAAAATAATCGAAATTATATATTTTATCCATTTTGAGATTTTTACACTTTCGGTGCCGCTACTGAGATTCGAACCCGTCTAAGTGTCGTAAATAATTGTTTTATGTGCGGTTATAGTTTTTATACTGAAATAATAATTTTTATAAGAGTATTATTCGTATGATTGTTTATTACTTCATTTTATTAAGAGGTATTTAAATTTATATCCTATTCCAAACCGGAAATCATTAGTTTTTATTTGAGTATTTAAAAAAAAAGTTTGGATTAGCAATTAATTTTGAACTTAGTCTTGTAGCTAGACAGGGCATGGCTAATAACATTTCATATAAACTGAGTTTAATATATAAATATTGAACTAAAAATACGAAATGCAATAAATACAATTTATTGATCAATTACAACTTGAAAAAGAGTGTCCACTGGCATTTATGATAGCAAAGAATACAAATGCCCAACTCATAAGTTCAATTTTTGTGTATTCAAAAAACTTTACTACCTACCTTGGCCATCAGTTCGCTGTATCTGTCAATGATGGTATTTAATGTGATTACCAATAGACGCCAAGAAATGGCTATAGCTGTTGAATGTCGACAAAGAATCGGCATCTACAAGCTTTGATAAAACAAATGCAATAATGAATAAGAAGACTGAATGTGAGTTAGTTGTTATGTGTATATATCTATACATGTGTTTTTTATTTAAACGATGAAATTTATACACAATTATAGGTTTAAAAACTAAATTATCTAATTTCAATTCATTATCGTATTCATTATATCAAAGATTACAGATGTCCATTATTTGCCAACATTCAACAGCTATTGCATACTGGTGGTCAGGGTAAGCACTAAATTTTTTGAATTGGATTTATGAGCTTCAATGGACGTTTGTATTCTTTGATGACAGTCACAAAGAATGTACAAACTATTTGAAAATAAGCACAATTTTCTTAGGCCCGTTTCTCAAATTGATTTTCAAATATTGTTGATTAACCCTACTATAGCTGAGTAGTTTTTATTGTTAGTCATAAAACGCATTTAGTAATTACGTTACCTATGAATAGCTTTATTAGTAAGCGCATTATTCTTTACGTGTTTCAGTATTTGTATTTAATGAAACACATTTATGTGTGAGAAAAATTATATATATATAAAATTGAAAAATAAAATCATTAAACTGGTTTTAGAAATTTGTATACATTTATTTTTACTATTAATTATATTTGGTACTTAATAAATATAACTAGGTATTGAAAATAAAATTTTTTTAAATTAAATTGCATGGTTAACATAAAATAATTAATAATTAACTTTTATATATTTTATTATTATTAATTTGGTAACTATTTATTTTTAGCTATAACATGCGTATTTAATTTTATTTAATTAATTTGTAAAATAAGTTTGTTCTTTACATTACCATTTAATAATTTAAACATTTTTTAAAACATCAATAAACAATGCTTTCTTTGGCAAGTTTAATTTGCAAACTAACATAAACACCATGATAATTTTTAAACTAAAAATTTGAGATTTTTTCCACTTCTTGGATCTTATTATTGAAGGCTTCAAATATTATTTTCGTCGGAAAAATTTTAAAAAATTCATTTTCCATTTTTTTATAGACAATTTATCATTTTATTTCATTTTCTTATTTTTAAAAGGCATATGAAAATTTTTTTTAAAGATTTTTTATTTCAATTATTTAAATAATTTCCGAAAAATACAAAAATATTCCCGTTGAAAAAATTTAAAAATTATGATTTTGAAAATTTTCCAATTGCCATTCAGTATATGGAGGTAGAGAAAAAAGTTTGAGCAGAAATTTACTTGTTGATCACACAGATTTTAACGGATTTAAGGAAGGATCACCGACACACATTAAAAACCCTGTAGATATTAAATTTTATGAACATTTGATTTTTTTTTTTTTTTTGAATTAAATTAAGTCAAATTTCACATTTCACCGAAGTCTTAAGTTTGTTCTTTTCTAGTTTAAGAATATAATAAATATTATAAGAGTCTACAATGTGGGTGCCGCGAAGATTTAGAAACGATCCCCGGTACGACCCAGGCAGTTATATTGTATGGTGGCCCTCTACGCCCATCTATGAATGTTTCAGCTTACATCTTTATAAGTTGTAAATAATTAGTTGAAATATCATATCCTTATCTTATACTTTGTCTTAGTTATGAATAATAAATATTCATATCCTTTTCTAAAGCACTGTCTCAGTTATGAATTATAACGACAATATTGATAGTAGCGATTGGAGCGTTTGAGAGTAATTTAATGTAATTAAATGAGAGGATAAAACAGTAGTGGAAATTATTCTAGAAATTTCTAGATCATTCGTAAAGTATTTTAGAATGTTCGAAGATGATATAGATTACTTTAAAATATCTAAACTTCTATAATTTAAATGGAATGATTTGCTATCATTCACAAAGCTCCTGATTAGTCTAGAATATTCGAGGATGTTCTAAAATGATCTAAAATATTTTTAACCTTTTAAAACAACCCAAATTCGTTTGCAATGATTCAAAATGCTCTTAAATACTTTAGAATGTTGCAGAATGTCCCAGAATAATACAAAATATTATTGAATGATAAAAAATCGACTGTGATATTTAGATTAGAAACGTTTTAGATTTAAAAACAATGGATCTAAATGTTCTCCAATAATCTAAAAATGTTCAAAAATGTTTCAGAATATTCAGAATGTTGTGAAATCATCTAACTTTTGTAAACAAGCTTGTTTATAATGATTAAGATGCTCGCATATAGTTCATAAATTTCTATAATGTACCAGAATAATCCAGAATGTTCTAGAATGTTCTCCGTATTGCATATCATCTCCCGTATTTTATATCAATTAGTTAATTAATTCATTTGGTCTACATTTCATATATCATTCGTTTAATGGAATCATTTGAATTAATCTGTGTATATTTAAGATAAAAGAAATTCATTCCCATACAGTTAATTGTGTTATACTTCCTAATAACCGGCTTTGTGGCCAAGTGAGTATAGGTATTAATACCTTCACTCCATTGACTACGTAAACTGGAGGTTGCGATTGTGAATCCAGGCAGCGGTAGTTTGATCAATAATTATAAAATTAAAAAAGGGCGGTTTATTGATCCCACAGTCATCGCTTGAGTAAGAACAAAGTAACCGGCTCGACCAACAACATAATTACAATATAAATGCCACCTAGTGATTAAAAGCATATTTGCCTTCCACGTGAAAGAGGGTATAGAGGACCAAAAGGCCTAGGTACTAGGGACGTGGTACGGTATCTCCATTAATATACTCTATAACTCCTAGTCTGGGCAACGCCGGCCATCATCGCAATTAATAGAATTATGTATATTTTAACTAGAAACGAACAAACTTCAGTAATTATTTGTTAACAATGTCATTTTACTTTCAATTACTCCGTGAGCAAACCACCACACTGTTTATGTATTAACCATATGTTATTATTATTAATTTCTATTTCTTTTCATTTTTAATTTTTCTAAAATTATATTCATGTTATGGCTGCTTTTGATAGATATAATATAATAATCATTACCTACGCCCTATTATTTAGAATCTCTAAACATATATGAAGTATTCTCCATGGGACTTAATTAATTTTAATCAACGTAACGTATGAATATATTATCAAAGAAAACTCTCTACGATTTTTCAAATAGATTTCGAATTTTTGCCCCAACTTCCTGGATTATATTTTATGTACTTTTATACTCGATATACTATGCAATATATTTATTTTAGTCTAAAGTTTGTATCCCTCGAAAATATTGAGGCCACAAACAAAATTTTGATATAGGCGTTCATAGTATTTATTACTTTATTAGTCCATTTCTCTGCCCGTCATCAAGATAACTCAAAAACAAAAATAAATGAGCTGAAATTTTGTTGTGAAACATAATTTTGATTTGAAACATTAAAAGTTTAAATTCGTGAATGAGCAAAATCTCCATTGAATCCAAGGACTCTACTTTTAAACTATAAAAGATACGAGAAAAATTCAAAGGCAAAAAATATGTTTTTTTATTACAAACAATTTTTGTATGAAACATTTTTTCGAAATTGCTTTCATTTTCCACAATTTCACTTCCAATTTAGCTAATAAGCACTTACAATTACAATACATATTATTATTATATTTGTATTTATAACTGTATTGGCCATATTTACAGTATTTTAAGAATGCTAATCATTATAAACACTTCAAACATTGAAACTGAACCATATGTCAAGTACCTAAACAATTAACACTGTTACTTATTATATTTACTTGTATATTAATTTTTTTGTTAAACACTATGTACGTTTAATAATTTTTAACGGACTTCAATATAAGAGGAGGTTTTCATTTCGACTGTATTTTTATTGTATGTTTGTTACCTTAGAACTTTCGACTGGGTGAATCGATTTTTATCCACACGGGAAGCACCAGCTTCCCGAATTTTGTTTAATCCCAGATCTGAAGGCGGTTCGTTTTTTTTTGAAATTGATTATTAATCCTCGATTTTTCAATCGTAATATTATCGGATGGGATTGCTATGAAGTTAAAATCAATCGGACTTTTTTTCCAAAAGAAGTAAGAAGAATATGGACAAAATATTGTTCTTTGAAATGATAAATTTTGATTCTAAGCTATGATCGGTACGGCATATGCCTATTAAGAATTTTCGAGTTGACGTAAAGTCTCAATATTTTTAATAGGTTTAAACTTACATTATGTTACTACGAAACAAAATCATTAATTATAATCTTAAACTATGTCTTTTATACTGGAGGAAGGGGAAATATGAAAAATGTATAAAGTTTTCCTATTTAAAAAAATCCATTCAATAAATCACGTATTTATTTATAATCATTATGATGATTGTGTAAATAAAAAAATAAAAAATAGAGTTATTTACAATTTTTAACAAAATAATTAGATTTTGAACTAAAAAATTTCTACGAATTATGAATTTTTTTTTATTGATTGCATCGCAAGTCAGCATTTTCTTTATTTTGTATATAAAATTATACACAAATTATGTATGCAATAAAACAAATTAATTTCAATAACAATAATAATACACCAAATATTATGTAATTATTTATTATTTTTAATAAGTGACCTATAAAAAAAATGGAAAAAAAAATATAAATCAAAATTAGACCCAGAAAAATGTAGGTGAATATTTTATTTTTATAATGATGTGATAAATTTATAAACATGTTTTTAACCTTAATTTTATTTATATTTATTTTTTTTTTTTTTAATATTTTATAAATAAAATTATTTTGAAAATTTTTTTTTTTTTTTATGTCAATGTAGAAAAATATCTTAAAAAATGAGTGCAAAGTGTTTTTTATTTAGATAATAATTTACCTATAAATTTATGAAATATGTGTCATAAACAATATACCGTTTCAAGTAAAATGATTTCCGTGATTCAGACCAGAAAAAACGATTCGAATACCTTTTTTTTCGAACAGAATTATTATCAGACAATCGAGGAATTACATATTATCGAAATAATAATAATTATTAAAAAAATTTTTCTTCTCTTAGAAATGAAGAAAAATTCGTGAAATTGGAGTTTATGAATCCAAATCCCATTTTCAAAACCATAAGAAATGGAAAACAATCTTCAAAAATGTTAGTTTATTCAAAATATAGAACTTTTGTTGTAAACTGTTTAGATTCGATACAGTTTAATTATAATAACTCTAATACTTGCACGGGCTACATATTTAGTGTATTTGATTAATGCTAATTAATAAAAAGAGTCCATACATTCATCATACTCAATCACAGGTAGAATATTTAAATAATAACTGCTAGTTGTTATCTTCACTAAACATTGTGAAAAGAAAATTTGGAGAATTTTAGGGGCAGTGAATGAAAATACTTCGCCAAATAACATACGGTCCAACATGGATTAACTTTATGAATCATTAACTTAATGGTTATTAATTGTTGCTAAAAATTTTATAATTTTTGATCAAAACAAATTATAAATATTTGATTCACGTCCTGTTTTTAAATAAGTGATTACCTTTATTGTCAATAATTTATACAAACTACCTATGAAACAAATAGTAATTTTTGATATTAATTAATTAATAAAATACTTTGAATGTATTTGATATTTCATTAATCTTATTTATATTTTATAATTATGAATTAAATGTGCAAATACCACTTTTAATTCGATTTTAATTCTTAAATATTTCTTAATTAAAATAACAAATGTGTATGAATAATAATAGTCATGCACCGGGGCCTATCAGGTTTATTTGGCATCATAAACATCAAGATAAAAATTTTCATGTAATGATTTAATTATGAGTAGTGTTACAACTTTTTTATCGGCGAAAATTTCAAAAAGTGAACCGTTTTCTTTTTTGGGATCCGATTACGATTACTCCCACAAACTTAAAATATGGAAATAGATTTTTTTTCTTATAAAAATGGAAAAACAATAAAATGAAAATTTCAAAAATGATTACGTCCGAAACTTAGCAAATCGAAGTGTATGTTGTCCGGTAATTTAATAATAGGTTCTCGGGCAATGGACATCGAATTTTATCAGAAATCCATCTTCACCCGTGTTAAGTACCGCCACCAAATCTTAGGTGTTTTATTAAATGATCAGAGTATTAAATCGAAAAAATCGATAGGATTTAATCTAACGCGCCAGATTTAGATATGGTAAATTGATTACGTGCTGAAAAATGTACATTTTATTAATCTGACGCTTTGAGCGTGAGGCAAGAGAATGAGAGGATCACAAAAAAGACACGCCACTTACGTCACGCTCAAATCGTCAGATTAGTAAAATGTCGATTTTCAGCACGTATTCTACCTACCGTATTTAAAAATCTGGCGCGCTAGATTACAATTTTCAGCAAGTAATCAATTTATCATAACTTAAACGGACGCGGTTCATGAAATTTCTAACTGTGATTATAATTCTTTTCAGATGACTTAAATTGTATTCCGTTTTGCTCTTTCGGAAATTACAATGACGAATAATTATAATCCAATCTTTTTGATGGAAATTAATAAAATCGATACATTTCTCTTTAAAAACTCACAACATTCATTCAGCCTTTAGAAATATCCTAGGAAAACAATTTATTTATTGTCGTATGCGCTTTGTCTTCATCGTTCGTTAACACAATACAAAGTGGTGATATGTACAAGATTTTGTAGAGCTATTGAATGGATAAAAATGTGTTTATGTAGTTGGCAACAGTTTGTTGAGTGTAGTAATAAGTTCCTTTAGGACATTGCCCTTTCACAACGTACACATTTCGAATATAGTTACTATATGTATGCACTCATATTATACACACATTATTTTAAAGCAGCGGCATAGAAGTATGTTGAACTGTGTTCAAGTTGTCGATTGTCCCGTGTCTTATACACGAAACGATCTCGACTCACTCTGTGTGTGTGTGTGGTGTCGTGTAATACTCTCGTTAGCCAGTCTAATGTGACGCGGCATGATGATAACATGTATTATTTTCATGCTGTGCTCTCTAAGACACGTGCAAAAAAATGTACGATATACGCGTTCATTTTTATATGAATTTAAGCGCCCTTTATAATGTCGAAAAATTCCAATAAATACATAGACTATTTCTTGGCTCACAGAAAAAATTAGCGACAAAAATTCGATGTCATGTAAAACTTAAAAAAAATCGCAGAAAGTAGTTAAAACACAAAAACTTTTAAATTTGGTTGCAATACTGGGGCATATACGAATTGGCAGATTTTCCAGAAGATCGCTTTTAACATAAAATGTAATATTTTCACACAAAAAAGCTGTGCAGATTCATTTATAATTTAAAACGATAACTATGTCATTCTGGCATCATAATGTTTTTTTTCTAACATAATAGTTTAAAAAATATAGGGATTTTAATGAAAAATGGAATATGAGTCAGGGACACGTGTCATCAGGGACACGTAAAACGGGGTTTGGGGAAAATTGACTATACTTTTATTGGAGAAATGAAGAATATTTAATGCTTAATAACAATTTATTAACTTATATACCATTAGTTTAAGTTACTACATTAATTATTGTAAATAAAAAATGAAAAATTCAACAATTTTTCTAAATATTCTTCAACTTATGACGTATTTGTGCCCTTCTGTCGATTCCATATTAGCTGTTTTTTTATAAGCTTGATAGCTGTATTTTTTTTTGAAAAACCCTCTTTTAATTCTCCTATGATTATTTGTAACTCTATCTTGGTATGTGATTTCATTTCGGAATGGCGCAATGATTCAAATCTCCCGCTCAAGTTTTATCAACATTAATTTTTAGTCACAGAAAAAATCTTTGATTATAAGAAAAAGGTCTAATCACACGCCAAACTACAATTGTAGGGCAATACAATAATAATAATACACATTAATTTCTTCAATAAACACGGTCGTAATTTCAAAACTAATATAAAAAAAAATTAATCCGAACTGACAAAAATAGATTTTACATTCTGACACCCAAGCAAGCTGGTCATTCTGCAAAATAGTGGAATACTAGGGATTGGTCTCCCATGCGGAACCACACAGTATATTGGCGATTGGTTTGCATGAAATTTAAATTTTGAAATATCAGTCATTTCTTCTACCTGGTCA
Organism: Chrysopa pallens; assembly: GCA_020423425.1. NCBI lineage: Eukaryota > Metazoa > Arthropoda > Insecta > Neuroptera > Chrysopidae > Chrysopa > Chrysopa pallens. Next base: position 31,588,472 of record CM035592.1, on the reverse strand, counting down.
AGAGTCCTAGGCTCCCCCTACTGCAGATGCATAAACCGGGGCTTATTATTTCTTCCAACATCAACCCCAAATTCAATTCTTAAAAAGAGACAACAAAAAAATGTTCTTACCTTTTAAATTTACGAGTTTTCAAATTTTGAACACATTTCTGAAAAAGGAAAAAAATGTTAATTATTTATATTTTCAATGTACGAGGTACAACGTGTATAACTAATTAAATTTAATAAAGGTTAGTTACTCGAAATAGCCTTTTATGTCTAGATAAAAAACAGCGATTGGTCACTGGAATACAATTAAGCTTACCTAACTAATTAGAATGACTAATCGACAAATGTACTGCTCATTCAAAAGCTTTTCTCGGTATTGGGGTACATTTAAAATTTTTAAACTCAATCCCAGACTAAGAATGTTGTTGAATAATGTTTCAGCGACTTCTTTTAATTCAAACTTAAGTATTAAATTTTATATTTTAAAATGAATATTTTATTTGATAACATGCATGAATTACGAACAACTTTCTTTCAAATTAAATACTACAAAAATTTATAAAAGATTCACTTACACGTTATAAACAAATTTCATTATTATATTTTGTATAAAATGAAACTCAATTAAATTTTATAAATGTATATATAATTAGTAATATGATAATGATCCGAGCCATTTATAGTTTTTTATTAAAATTTTAATTTGATCTACTAAACAAAAATTTTTATATTTTATACTTTGACACTTTAAATAAAGCCTTTTATATTTTACTTAGTAATTAAAAATTTTAACAAAATCAATATTTGGATGGGTGACTTCCGAGGATTTCTGTGTGCTGCTGTTGTATAGAATATACGCACTGTAGTCACTGTATGACCTTAATAGTTGAAAAGTGACTTACAGTAAAAAAAACTTACAGTAACAAATACGGAGTATTCTAGAATTTTGGCGACAAATAAAACGAAATTTTTAAGCTCAGTCTAAAAATATTTTCAATTTCTTGATTTGACTGTTTGATGAAGCTTTGATAATTTTCTCGAAAACATAATGAAAGATTCTCAGAATTGAGAAAGAGTTTTGCTTATTTTCCATATTTCCTCATTTTAGAAAAAAATGAAAAATATATAAACTTCAAATAGGTACTTAATACTATGGACTTTTAAATATTTATAAAAGTCTATTTCTATTATGATCTTTCGATTATTTGAAAACAATATTAAAGTGTTTTTTTAATATAAACAATAGTTTTGACCTTTTACCTAAAAATAATCAACTATTTATTACTAATGTGTATTTTAAATAGAAAATTTCTCACGAACTAAATGCAATCAATATAATAATTTCGTTTTATTCAATTTAAATATTTAAATATTTCATTCATTTTTTTTTTTATAAATTTAATTTTAAGGTTAATTTTTAATTCCAATATAATTTCCTGCTCAACACAAACTAGAAATTATTCGTATTTTTAGTCGTTTTCAGATAGGACTAAATAATAAATAATTTTGATTGTAGTGAATTATAATAAATTATCGATATTCGACTGTGTATAAATTTGTAATTTTTAATAATAATATTAGCCAGTAAAATTTTAGCGAAAAAAGTTCTCTAATAATAATCTCTTTAATCTATACATTAACAAATGATTGAGTCCGTACGACCGTTCTATCAAGCCGATATTTCTTGCCCTTGTCAAATTAAACTTGTTGTGATAGTTTTGTTTCCCAATATCTCTAGTTCTAATGAAGATGGGTTTTGTTGGTGTAAGAACACTCAGCTATATTGCTAGATTTCATTAAAATCATATGCCACCTTTTATTAGCCGTGCCAATAAGTACTTCTCAATGCAACAATAAATCGATCTCGTTGGAAAATCCCGATAAAAGAGAATAATTTTCCCGCATAGGCATTAAAAAATATTTTCCATGTCTTGTAGTTATATAGCGTTGTACGCCATATGACTACAAATTTATCCATTTAAATAAAATAGTATTCTAATATTTGGTTCGGGTATTCGTTCGACCTAAATATTCATTTTAAGTGATGTTCTAACGCTTTAAAATCGTAAAACTACTGAGATTATTAGCACACTACACTTACGCACAAACGGACGGTCTTAAATTGATACAAATTCATTAAATTCACAAGAATTAATCCTATATTATCTAAATATGAAGTTCATTTTCAAATAATAAAATATATTCAATAATAAATAAATTATTTGTAATATTTTAAATAATTATAATTAGAAATTCGTTACGAATTTTACTTCTTATTAAAAATACGTATAAAATTTCCGAATTAAAAAAAAATATATATAAACAACTTTGATAAATAAATTTTAAATACAGATAGAGAGATACATATATAAATAAGCATTTATAAAACAAAGATGAAAAAATTTGTTTTTTATTAAATGATAGGAAATAAATAAGTAAAAGTTTTATGCAAATTGGATTGCAATAGAAAGAAAGTTGTGTCTCTTAAAATATTATAAGTGTATTTAATATTATAATAATATATTATGTTATATCCATGTGTTATTTTTTCACATCATGGATCTTCTGAAAAATTTTTTTTTTTTCTTAAATTACTACTTAATCAGAGATACGATAGTCTTTTAATCAAATAGTGCAAAAAATTAGTTTTGGTATAAAATACTTTTGCGTTTAAGGATGTATATAAAAATGACGAATGACAATTTAATAGAATGTTCATCATTCTATTCTAAATCACCTGTATAAATTACATACCGATTCACTAAACTGTTAAAAAATTATTACAATTTTGAAAAACTGTAATTTTACATGTAATCTTATGGAGATTGGTTAGCCGAACAGATTAAATGAAAAAAAGGTACCTTAAATTTCAAACTTTTATAGTATGTAACTTGTACTTTAGAGAACTAATTGAGTATAAATTTATAAAAAATACACTAAACGGTTTTCGAGAGAAAAATTAAAAACTGGTTGACAATGTCGTTTTTAATAGAAAAATAGTGCATAAAAAATTCCGACAACACTGTCGTCAGCTGAAACTTATAGTCACTAGCAATTATTCATTTTAACTCATTGTGAAATCGTTTTAATTCGTTTGAATAAACTTTGTGTAATATTATTTTATTCTGCCATCAATACAAACATGATTTAGGCAATTTAATAATTTAAATAATTAATATAGAAACCTTAATCAATATTTTTAAATGTTATGGTTGTAATTTGACAGCTTATATATAAAGAACGTATGTTATCACAAAGACTATGTATTAAAGAGAGCACAATATATCATCTTTGACGATTGTACCAACATTTGAATAATATAATTATAATACGAAGTTGACTAAATTTTATACGATACTACAATATAATATTATATTTAATTAATGTATGAAAACTATTCGTAATATATTCTTAAATAATGTTTGAATTTCAATTCTACATACTGAAAAATGAAAATACAATTGTCCAGTAAAAACCGTGTAAAACATATTTTGAAATCCCATCTGTATCATTCACAAAAAATATCCGATGTTAATAAATCACTCTGTATATATTATTATCCATAGACATAAATAAATGTTTGTAGAAGTTATTTAAATGTATTTGATAGAGAAATTAATAAATATTTATAAAATATAAAAATAATATTACTTACTATTAGCTTTAATTTAAAGTATTACGTGAAAATTCAACATTCCAAAGAGAAATCTTTTCAATTGACTGTTAATCATAATATATATACATGCATGTATATACATAATACTTTGTATATAATCTGAATACTTGAAGCTATTCAACAAGAAGTTATTACAGAAGAAGAAAATAAAAGTATTTACCGTATTCAAGTACTTTCATGTATTAGATACAAAATGTGATGTAACATGACATAACGTTACAATATGATTACTTGTGGATTTACATCGGGATCTGAATTGACGTGAGCGTGCAAAAATTGAGCACCGCATTCTGTCATTGGAATTGTGTTAAAAATAGCTTAAATTTTATAGGATCCGAATGTTGTCGGATCAATTTTTGGTCCAATTTTATTTATGACCTTTCTCCATTTAAGAATGATTAAAAGGTTTGGAATTATTTCGTTGATCATTTAAATTGTGCATAAATAAACATTTTTGTCAAACATGTTATTTTTGATGATGATTTATCTGGATTCTACTGCAAACTATTGAATAATTATAATAATTTAAAAAAATGCCGCGTTTTCGAACTAATCTAGCGCTTTAAGTTCGAAAAACAGCCTCCTAAAATCGATGAGGAAGACAAATTTTTGTCCAAAAACGAGTTTTATTGCATAAAACTATAACTCTTTACGAAAACTTTTAATTTGCATTAAAATCCTTTTAAATTATATTCAAAACAACTAAATTTTTCCTATCTTAAGTTGCTAATGGTACGAAAAAATTTGAAAAGTTGTAAAGTGTTTGTTTTTGTCAAATTTACATGAAACAATTATTTAAAAAAAATTCATACTTGTAATTAGTTTTATTATAATACTTTGTATTTAATAAATTTCAATATTTTAAAAAGGATATAAAAGCGCTTTTTATATGTACCGCATTTATTTAACATTTTTAACTGAAAATATTAATTTTTGGCAGATGTTCAATAAAACATTACAAATTGCATTTATTAAGTAACAACAAAAAAAACAGCTACACAATTTTTTTATCTTTTAAATTTATCATGAAATTATATTTTTTTCTTTTTAAATTCAAATCTAAAGTCAATTTTATTAAATTCATTAAAAGTAATAAATGTTTTCACACTCATTACTAATTAATATAACAAATATTATAATTAAATTAATTTATGAATTTTATAATGACTAGTTTTTACGACTAAATTTTAAAAAATTGTAAATCATTAATTAATATGGTAATTTATTTCAATAAATTAAAATTTAGTTGAAATTTCAAACAAATAAAACAAAATTTAATTCAATATTCAGGTCCGAAAAGTAGTTTAAGATTCAATCGAAAATTACGTTCAACATTCGTAGTATATTATAATTTTTTTTTTTTTTTGTAATCCTATTAATTTTATAAACGCGAATGTTTTTGAGTGTGTATGTATGGATATTTATTACTCTTCCACGCAAGAACTACTTTACCGATTTTAATCAAACTTTTTTGAAAATGTGTGATTTGTTCAAAATTAAAAGATAGCATACGTTTAGGTCCATTTTTTCAAGAACGGTATAAATGGGGAAAAGATTTATCTTATGGAGATTTTATCAGAAAAAAAATATGACTTAATAAATGGCAATAAAATATGTGCCAGACATGATATAGAGATGCAAGTTTAACACGGGTCAAATACCGGGTGGCCCACACCAAATACAATTAGAAATACCGGGTGATCCACAAAGAAAAGTACCGGTGTTTTACAAAATGAGTACCGGGTGATCCACACCAAATACTGGGTATCCCAAAATTGTCACAGTAGACCAGGTCTGCTAGTAAACTATAATTTTAATGACAAAAAATTAACACTTTATTAATTGCAAATATTTCATGGTGTATTTACACAAAATTACACGTGCGTGCATGAATACATGATTCCAATTTATTAGCCTTTAATTTTTATGTTGTTTGAAGTCATAATATTGAAACGATCAATTTTCTTTTGAGGTTTGCAAGAAAAAAGGAAATAATTAAGTTTTTGCAGAGAAATTATTTAAGTACTTTTGAAATATCTTGTCTATTTTATGCAATAGAAATACTTTTCGTTTAAAAAAAATTCAGTTTTGATTCTATAATAAATCTTGTATTCATTTTTGATCAATACTCATTACTTATTGGTAATAATTTTAAACAAATGAATATATCACACATAAAAAAAATTAATTTTTTTAAATTTTATGTAAATTAAGAAATTTAATCAAAATAAAAATGCAAATTATAATTTTTGCTGATTTCATTAACTGATTTATTAAGTGTTACAATGTACAAAATAGTGTAATATTTTTCTTTCAAAATTTTATTTATAGACAAATTTAAATTAAATCTACAAAAAAAACTAAGTGACCAAGTTTATATTAATTACACTCAAAATTTATATTAACTAACCAAAAAGTTTGTTAACATATTAAAATATTGAGACAGTATACCCATTGAATAATTTTTCTTCTTAAAGGGCATTTTCATATATGCCTGCTACATTTTCTCGTGTTCGAGTATGTATATATTAATACGTGAAGAAAAAAATTGTGCCCCTTTTTACGACGGAGCAGGAATATGCAATTTGGCAAACTTATAGTTTTTAAAGAGAAGGACTGGAGAATACTAATATATTTTTTTAAATTATTTAAATTTAAAAAACATTACACACACTATGGCACACACATATATAACAGGTGTGACTTATATTACACACACTACCATACACAAGCATATATACTCTTTTGTTTAATATACTGTTTTGTTTAAAGGCAGTGAGGTTCCCTTTTGAGTGATTATGGACGAATTTCGAGCGCTATAACGGGACACTAGTGATTATTATTAGACGTTGATATTTTTAGAGATTTATGTTTCAGTATTTCTGTTACCATGAAATGATTTTGGTGGTAGAGTCAGTAAATAATTGTGAGATGAAATTTATAGTTTGATAGTTTGTGAATCAGCAAAATGAGCGTATTGGGTCCCATAGATCCATATGACCCAACTTATGTTTTTAATCGTTATAATAAATCAAGCTATTGCAATCTGATATTAATTGACTAGTGATTCAATAATTAAAATTATTTGTATTTAAGTTTTCTTACACCTCTGAATTACTGTATAGCGATTTTTAAATCAACCCGTTTAATTGTACCAGTTTTAATAAAAAATTTTGAGACAATCGTAAATATAAGTAAAAACAATTGTAACCTAAATTTTTCTACGATTAGATAATAGAAATAAATATTTATTATATTAACAATAACAAAAATAAACAAAATTAGCTGTTAATTTTTTTTTTTTTTTTTTTTTTGGCAAAGAACCTAATTTTTTTCTTACATTCATAAAATTAAAAAGATTAAATTTTTTGAACCAGTTCAGTTTTCGTTTTATTATTATTATTAAGTATTTTATGGTTTTGTTTATACAAGGGATTATGACAAAATATAAATTTTAATGCTGTGAATGAAAAATTATTCACTTGAAATATTTTGTGAAATTTAGCAAAAGTCAGTCTGCTTAAAGTTTATATTTTCAAAAGTAGAAAATACTTCATAATTTAGAAAATTATTTTGTGAAAATCCATTTTTATAAAATATTTACTTCATAATTTATCTATTATTTTTTCTATTGAGGTAATTATTTGAATCATAACTCGAATCTGCGTTCTATGGTTGGTATTCGAATGTTGACTCGAGTCTTGTGGTACAAATTCGATTCAAGAACTCTAGTCTGGAAATTCGAGTGCAGAACTCGAGCCCGTTACTGATTTTAGAACAAAAAGGGATAATCCAAAAGCTTAATATTTTTAAACATTATTTAAAAAACATAGTATTTAATAACTTCTTTTGATCTCTTTTTAGAAGCTATTTAAGAACTTCACATATTTGTTCTGTTAGTGTTTTACAAACTATTTAAATCAAAAAAATAGGATCACAAACTCAATAGTTCAGAATATACCATTTGAGAAGGTATATAGCTAAGTTTCCTAAAGGTATGGCACAATTAGTACCTGTCCAACTAAATGAATAAAGAAACAAACAATAATTTCGAGTCAGCGAGTACAAAATCGATTCTTCATGCTTCGAGTACCGGAAACGAGTCCGGCGTACTTGAATCAAAATAAATTGGTATTCGAATAGGCGAGTCTATAGCGAGAATCGAATCAGCCGTTCTTGGCACATCACTAGCATTGTCTTCTGATCATCTAGAAGTGTTCGATACTAAGTTAACGTATGGTATACTTAATGAACGTGTATATATAGAGGTCGTTGTAGTTTTTATTTTATTGAATTCTATGTAAACAACGAACCAAAGGATTTTCACCTTTGGGTGAGTTCGGTATATGACGTATACTCGAAAATGACCTGTACTACACCTAAATGTATATATTTATATATCATATGTGCTGCCTATTATTGTCAATAACCTGTCGAAGTCAGCTGTGAATGTTTTAAAACGCAGGAATACGGACTGTATGTGTGTGTGTGTGTGTTGTTGTCTACTTGCTTGACATGCCATGTTATGCCATTCTTCACGCATAGTGGTTAAAACGAGATACCAAATATATGATTGTATTTACGAACTATCAGATTGGTATACGTTAAAACAACGTTCAGCGTATAGCGTACCAAACATATGTACGTTCATACACATTCAACTTGCCAACAGTTTGTGTAATGCAAAAATTAAATACTACATACAGTTCATTGACGTCATCAACTAATGTGTTTTCTTTTTTTTTTTTAAGTCCGAATTTCCACATTATTCTGCCGGCATATCGTTATAAAAAAATTTCTTAAAATTTTACAACGATACGTGTACAAAATTAGGAAATGCTTTTAATTGCATTATTTTCTGACTAAACTTATTTTATACTTGCCAAATTAAAGGGAAAAATATCACAAATTTCTGATTCAGGATGTTTGAGAGATACAAGTGGCGGAAAAAGTGTATGGAATTAACTCATTATTTCAATTCTTGCTTAAAGTTATGTTCCAATTCAGTATCATTTAATCTTTGAGTCGTAAATTATAACATTTACTTTAAAGTTTTTGTTTTCTACGCTTTTTTTTAGTGAAATTATCGATATTTTTAATTTTTTATAAAAAAAATTTTGTCTCAGTGTGTAGACTTGAATTCAACTTCTAATATAACATATATTGAATTATTTTAAGCTGTAACTGATGGTTAAATTAGGAATATATTACGAATATATACAAGTTGAATTTATTATCATACATTAATTAAATATATTATTTTGTTTTATGAAATTCAAAACTGTATTTCCAGTTAAAACTCGATATCGAAATTTTGACAGACTATACTTTCTTTTAGTATTCCTTACTAGTATTTTACTAGTATAGTAAAAGAAAGTAAAAACAGTGCGGTAGGAAATTTTTTTCTAAAGATTTCATCTCCTAAATCAAATGGGATTAATTTTGATTTAGGTATTTATAAAAAAAATTTTATCTAGGTTTTTTTTATTCGAAATTTTTCTGTTTCCATATACAAATAATAAGAAAAAACTTGTTTATTTTCGTTAAATGAATTTTAAAAATAGCTTTTCGTGAACATTTCAATGAAAAGTACGTTTTTTAATATTAAAAAAATGGGTGATGTGTACTTATGTACGCACGTCACAAGTTCTACTTCTTTGGCATCATTAAAAAACAATTTTTGCAAATAATTAATTACAATAAAATAATAAAAGGACTGGAGAAGGATAGTCAACACAGTCAATAAAGCTCAATTTAAATTTGAAAAATTAAATAATAAATAAATACATTAAGTGTAACATAAATCATAACAACAGCTTCAACCTGTGAATTTTGTGTGACGATGATGCGCGGGCATCTTAAAATTTCAAACTCATCATTTTTTCATATCGCGCCTAAATAAGTATAATTTCAAAAATAAATAAAATAATACAAAAAAAAAAAATTTTTTTTTAATTAAATGATTTGATACATAAATCTGTATCGAAATTATAAGAATTTTGAAAATAATTTTTAATATTTTTTCTGTACAATTATAATATTTGGTAACCAAAAAAACGAAATTTTAATTGATAATTTTTGTCTTGAAACACGTTATTATTTTCATTGTGATGTTTGATAGTATAAATTATTAAATTTAAATTCTGATATGGAGCGGATGTCACAAGTTAGGAATTCAATGAGGGTATTGGTATTCTTAAAATTTTTTTAAAAATTTTGAGTTATATAATAAATACAGGCTATATGTATAAATGGTAGCGATGTTAATACAACAATATGAAGTTGCTCGTCCATATGTCCGAAATGCTATTAATAAAAATAATAAAGCTTTAAAATCTGAAACTTTGATTTGTGCTAGAAAACTTTGGCTATCATCATAATATATTAGCATAAGAATGTTTTTGCTTGCATAACTATTTTTAAACACTAATATAGTAATAATATATTTTATGCATGATGCAGCGACAAGGTTTTCTAAAACATCACGGTTACTTCCATTAAAGCTCAAAAAATAGAAAAAAAACTATAAGTGTCTCAAAAATCCCAATCTGTCAGTTAAAATTACCTTTTAAAATTTAGAAATCAGTAAGAAAGTTTCTTAATTTTGTAAAAATTAATAAATTCCAAACAAATATTTGTGGAAGCAAATATGCAAATTGAACATTTTTATGTTAAAACGTAAATGTCCCCAATATTTTGATCATAGTTTTCTATTACTTATTTCATTCTTATTAAATCTGTTTAAGATCTCGAAATCGTGGTATCAACCGTAAATGTCTATTTTAAAATTTTACTTAATTAGAATCTGTAATTTGAATGGATTGGAAAAATGGCTTTTATTGATATTTTGGTTTCGATATATTGAGTCCTGAATCTGTTTAAAATATCCAAATCGTGGCATAAACCGTGTATTTTAAAATTTTGTTTAACTACAACCCGGAAATTTGATCGAACTGAAAAAAAGATATTTATTGATATTAGCTTTCGATATGTTGAATCCTGAAAATAAATCAATCAGCAAGTCTAACCAAGAAAATTAATTGATAGATAGTTTTTATAACGGATAAAAATAATATTTTCATAATTTTTTTTTTTTCATTTCATAGAAAAAGTATGTATAATTTTCTTTGGATGAAAACATTTGTTATATCTGAAAACAATCAAGACATTTTCCAAATATTTATTCATTAGTAAACACAAAATATTGTTTATTTCGCCAATAGACCAATATAAATAGGTCTATGTATGTAGGTTAAAGTTATACATTAAGACTACTAAAATCCAAAAATTTATCGCAAGAAATCAAATTTTTTACTTTTGTATTAACATTTTTTTTTTTTAAATGTTAATAATAAATTTTAAATGATTATTGAACAATCCATTCAAATAATGTATTCAGGACTCAAAACGAAAGAAAGGAAACGCATTTTTTTCGCAATTTCCTTAAATTTTGAATGCAATAAATATGTTTGAATGATTTGGACATATATTCGAGCTGCAAAAAATTGTGTAAAGATTTTTCAATGAGAATTTTATGGACGATTCTCACAGATGAGCCCTCAAAAAAAAATGGTATTTTCTGGTTCGTTTAAAATTTTAGACATATTTGCTTCTAAAAATTGTCAAATTATCAACCAAAACTGGCTACAATGTTTGAAAATGCTCATTAATCCCACCTCAAATTTTTTCGAGTTACTAATCGGAATGTAGTATCAAATTTTCAATGACTTGACTGAATGTTTTGAAAATTTTCTTGTACGAACTCCTTGTGCATTCAAAAAAATTATAGAAAATTTTCCCAATATTAAGATTCAATGCAAAATTTTACACAAGATTCCTAAAAGTAATTTGAATGTTCAAAAAAATTTTTTTTACCAAATTTAATCTGCATTTTTGAAAATTATAGCAGTTGAGAAATTTAGCATTTTTTTCAAGCAAATACCCCAACAAGTTTTGAACGGGACAGAAAATGTTAGCAATTTTTTTTTTTAGGACTATAAAATTTTTGGATCTATGGAAAGAATAAACCAAATTTAGAGGATGAGTTTAATTTAATTTTTCATTTACTTTCTTCTGACTTACTTGTTTCTAGAAAGAATTTATGGATGTATATATAAAATTGACTGTATACTGATAAAAGTAGGCATTATGGAGCCTTTTACAATAATAATAATACGAATGGTATATATATATATATATATGTATAAATATATATACATATAATATATAATAGTGTATATACATAATATATACAAAATACAAACTATCTGAATTGACTGTGCAAAGTTATTGTCGGTCATTCAACCCTATTTTTTTACTGACTTATACTAGAATACACACAACTGTTAGCGAATGTTATGATTTCACCATAGTATTATATATAATACATATATATATATATATATATATATTATTATTGTATACATTGAGAGAGAACTAAGTAAGTATTATCTTCTCCAACATGAGATAGTCTAAGCTATAATAACTTACCTAAACTTTGTGAACACACAGAAAGTAGTGTCTATATATATATACATACATATACTTTGAAGGAAATAAATATTAATGCTGAGCTGTGGCCGGCCGGCAAAAGAGATTTTTTTTAAATATACTACAATTTGTAAAATCATCATTTTCAATGTAAGTACATAATATATTTCATGAGTGACAATTGAGTGTTTTAAGCATTTATATACTCGATATAATATAGAATATATCAAAGTATATATACGAAAATTTTGATTGAAGTGTTTATAAATTTATTTCATTTCCGGTTGTCCGTCCATCCGTCATGTCATCAAAATAACTAAAAACTGAAAAGAGATAGAAAACTAGAAAATTTTTTTTCGTTTTTTTATTATCTTGATGATATACGCACGGGCGGATAAATAGAAATGAATTAATGAAGCGATAACTTAGATAAGCAAATCTATTTTTTTAGTATTCTATAGAACTAAACAGTTTGTGAATCGGAAAAATCGGCTTATTGAATCAACTGGATCCATAATCCAACTTTTAAACCATAAAAAATAGAAGAAGGACGACCCACTGACGTAACGTAATTACCGATCTCAACTGATCACCAAAGTTAAACAACAACAGACACAGTCAGAACATAGATGGGTGATCGTCTAGGATTGCTGTTTACTGTTGTTGTATAGATTGAATATATACCCACTGTAGTCACTATATGACTTAAGTAGTTGAAAAAGTTGAAAAGTGACTTTAAAAAAAATAAATAAATAAATAAAATTGAAGAAAAATTCAATAAGAAAAAATATTTGTTTCTTTTTAAAACGAACCACTTTTGTTTGAAACATTTTTTCACAATATTAGCTCAAATTTAGTAATTAAAACACTTCTAGGTAATTACAATACATATTATTATTAGATTATATGTATTTATAACTGTATACACTGGATATTTGAAGCATTTTATGAACAAGAATCTACACATAATTTACCTTTTAAAAAAGTTTTTCATTTCCTCAGTTATCTTAATAACCAGTTGAAAATGAGATATCTTAGGCCCTAGGCTATTCACACAGAAGTGACGTCGAGCAAAGACGTGACGTTTTCAATACCCTTTTTCCAAAGAACATACATTTAAGTGATGATCATGTTATGGATTTGACGATTTATGAAATAAACAGAGGGAAGGAAGTTGCTGGGTTAACATATGCGGTTTAAGAGCAGTTTCTTCCCCTTTCATACAAAAATTTTTCCAACAAAAAGAATAAAACTATTCGTAAAACGATAATTAATGACTAGGCACTTAAAAGTTTTCGAATTTTAGGAATTTATTATTGTTAGGAATATCCAGGGTTTATATTTATTTTTTCTCACTATTTTACCTATATAAAATTTCTATTGTCAAGCTAGACAAAAAAAAAAAAATTAAAATTTATAAAGACATTAAATCTATTATATTCTATAAAATAAATCCATAAAAATATTGGCAGTTTACAGAATAATGATAATTTTTTTTTTATGTCATTGCCTTGACGATAAATAAATAGAATTTTCAACATTACAAACAAGAGTTTAATGATTTGAACACCGTTAATATTTCCCTCACTCACAATCAAATAGGAATCTGTAAAATTTCTTAAAATAAATCATCATCTACTGTGTTTTGTTGTTCTACATTGGAATGTTTTGTATTTGCTTTATAAAAAATTTATTTATAAAAACAGCAAAAAACACTCTCATGATCACATGTAGAATATTTGAACGTTCATCGGCGGGCGGGCGCGCTCATGAATTTTTTTTTCGTTTAGATTTTTATCTGTGTCAAGGAACTTAATAACTCTATAACATATAAATAAATAATCTAATTTTCTATTTTAAGATACAACCGGCAAATTTATTATTTCATTTTTTTTATTTTTATTATCAATTTTATAGCCCCTGGTCAGTTTAATACACTGTGGCTTAAGCATATTTGTTGTCCATTTTTTACAATATAAATTTTATTTATTATAAATATTGGATGTCAATTAAAAGATCAAATATTGTTCATAAAAAATTGCGCTTCCCCAGTGTTTCGATGGAATAATTTTATGTCACCTGAATACATATCGTATACCCTTTGTTATACAAATATTCCAGATTTAACATTTTTCTCTCCAAACTACAAATTACCACCAAGTAAAAAAAAATGTATAAAAAACAGCATTAAAAAAGTGAACTAAAAAGTAAAAAACAATTTGAAATTTAAAAAAATCGAAGTCACCTCGGATCTTATACTTCAAAATTGACTCATTGACGTTTTCAAGACAATTATTTAGTATTCAAAAATTTTTATATTTTACTTTTGAGTGTTGTATACAATCAGGACAAATTTTTCATTTTAGTTAAATTTAAACACTAAAAATTTATTTTGGTCCCTCACTCCCCATTGTGAGCTTGTGACCATTCGTCAATTGGGATGATATTATAATATTGTGTCATAATATAATACAGAAATAAAGTAACTTTTTAAAATTTTATTGTTTTTTCGCGTTTTCACAATATTTTGATAAATACGCTTTTAATTTGAATATATTAATATCAGGAAAAAATTATTTTTTATACATTTTTTTACCTTTTAAAACTATAAAAGCTTGTATTTAAAAACAAATATTACTTATTTTACTTTAAAATGATTTTTATTAATTCATGTCTGAAATATATTGAAATATATTTGGTTGCTATTTATAAACAACATACAATTTGCCTTCGTGAATACCTGGCCAAAATATAATTTTGTGTCGGTTATTTGTTTTTATATTTCTTGTGTATATATATATTTGAATGTGTGTGATTGTGTTTTTGGCTTTTAATATAATCTTATCTTATATGACCTACAGAAATAAAAATTAATAGCATTGTTTAATTTTAGCAAACTTATTAAGCATTTACTTTTATATGTCAAAATAGTTATAAAATTAAACAATTTTATAAATGCAAATGTTAAAAGTTCAAATGGATTATTATGGTTGATAAGTCCAAAACTATAGTGATAAAGGTCTTAAAATGATTCTGCTTAATAACCTCAATAATTTTGGAAAGAAAATAATTAAAATTTTAATATCATTACTTGTCTACAATAAAAGAAAGAAAAAAATACTCTAAATTTACACTATAATGATCATAAGGTCTCTACGTAACGAAATGATTTTTACTACATATATTTTAACATTATAATATAATTAAAATGTTTTTAATTATTAGCTATTACAAAAAGAATCAATTAACTATATCATCAAAATTGTATATAATCAGTCGTCTTGTATGAATTTTAAGTATAAAAAAATTGAAATAGAAATACAACATTTCTTCGTCTTCTAAAGTCTTTTGAAGTGGAACTTCTTTAGAATCGTTGTGATTTGAAACTTGATATAACGAAAATGCATGATGATAAAGAAACAAATACAAAAAATGTATAGGATTAAGTCGGTGACAGAACGAGATAGAATACATTATTGCGTCCCCACTGTCGTCTATTAAACATTATCCATATTTATTCGCCCTTATGTAGTGGGATATAAAAATTACAATATGTTCAATGTAATCTATTTGCACCTCCATCTCTCGTAGGCTTCTTTTCAGAAGTTCAACTTCTGCCATGTGTGAAATACTCACATACTTTTTTAAATTTTGCAGTTAATAATTGTTTGTTGAAACTAATTGTATAAGACGAATTTAAAACAAATGAGCCGTCCGTCACCCATGTTCCATCTTTTCATCTGACCTATATTCTAACTTCCTTGGAAACCTCAAATAAACTTGTGTGATAAAATCGTATCAGAAACAGAGTTGACGTTCTTTCTTATAATGAATTTAAAAATAACATATTATTTTTATTGATTATATCATAATCATTCATGCAAATAATTTGTAATAATATAATATACATAAAAAAAGAAGACAAAATAAACAATACTACAAGCTGAAGTTTATTATCTCTAGCCAGGCCAGTCAGTCTGTCCTTTTTAATGCTTACTATTTCAGCCGTTGTGTTATGAGAGTGTTTGTGTAAGCTGCTATAGATCAAAAGAGGGAATCTTTTCTCTCACTATAGCTAAGTAATGATGCATTGCATATATTGATGTACATGTGAGCACGGTTGTAGAATCGCGGCAATGTAAGTGCGGTCAATGTAACCACAATAGAAATATTAAGATGCAATGTCCACTCTACTCACTGACTTTATGCTTGTTGAGTAGACACAGTTCGTACAGTAAAACATGCGCTACTCAAAATTTTTTTAAAGAGTAGACACATATTATATATGAATAAACAAAATTCAATATGTCTTTACTATTCGAAAAATAAGAAAATATCTTATCCTCTGGTTGAGAACTGCACTTATTCTTTTGTATTCCCTCTTTCTCACGTTCGATAAATTGTGAACATATACTGACTATAAAAAGTTCCCAGAATTTCGAGAAATATTTTCTTAAAATTGAAGTTGTATTTCCACCGCACCTCCTAAATGACAGGCCAATTTTAACGAGAGTTTATTTTTTATTAATTTCAAACCTGGTTTACTGCGGAATTAAAGGTCTATCGAAATGGTGCCTGAATAGTTCATCAGTTCTTGCTTTCTTTTATAAGTTCTCGCACGATTTTATACTGTTTATTTTCTTTTTAACGATTGCGAAAGGAGCACGATTTTTTGTACATCGGCAAATAGTTAATGCGTATGATAGACTACGCGGAAAGTATGTGCCCTGCATATACATAAAAATTAAAGAATTATTAGGATAAATGTAAGGTTTATTATTTTTTACCAAACTTTAAAATTATTAAATATTTCAATGTATAATATTATATTATATATATTGTAAATGTTATATTCACTATATAAGGCACATACATATGGACAATGTATAGTAGACGATAGTGGAGACGCTACGAAGCATTGCACAAAGAGGAGACCGAGAATATAAAATATACAACAAAGTCGTTGGCAGATTATACATATATACCTAACTACTATGCAGGAGGACAACCGTGCTATATGATAATGTATTATGTATTCTATCTCATTCTCTCGTCGACTTAATCTTATACATTTATATATTTGTTTCTAAATCGCAACGCATTTTCGTTTCATCGAGTTTCAAGTCACAACGATTCTAAAGAGGTTTCACTTGTGTGAAACTAATGGTTAAAAATAGTTTTTTCGACATTCTTCATAAAAAAGGTTTGGGTAAAAGGGCTACGTATTTTAGCGTAATGTATGCATATAAATGATTCGCTCAGCATCTACTACATACTCAAAATCTGCTTGTACCTTCTAATAGAGTAAAACTTGATTTTTTATAGTCTTTTTATAGTTCTGTATTGGATATTGTGGATTTGTACGCTGCGCCGTTGAGTTTATTTGACGCACCAAGTCTGTCTATCCTGCTTGGCGCGCTGTAAACGTTATTACTATCATTGGTCATTGAGCTGAACATTAGCTTTATTCTTATATTAAGTAAATGTGTTCTTGATTTTATTGCATAAATATGTATGTATGTATTAAAAAGAGATGAATTGAATATAGTTATCTTAGTTGTTTAGTTATGTCTTTCTGTATGATGTAATGGGTCAGATTATAAAGCGTATGAGACTTACGTCATTTACTTATAGCATTGCACTGTCTTTTTTAAATTCAATTGTTTATTGATCATAATAGAATTGAAGAATGATTTTATGATTAAACATTTTATTTAAGAAGTGTATATTATTGAAGGAATAATTTTTTAAAACCTGTGAAAATCTACATGTATCCGTAAAATTTGACATGTGATTTGATAAAATTATTTTGGGTATAAAACTCACTACATGTACTGCCTACAATGACCAAGCAATTCAGTTTTATTATACAAAAGAAAAATTTAAATAAATTTATATATTAAATATTTATGAATTGTCATTTTGAAAGATTTAATTTTTTTAAGGGAGTTTTCTACTACTAAACTCATACAGAGACTCAAGTAAGTTTTATTTTATACATCAACAGTACACAGCATTTCTAGACGGTCACTCTTCCAAGTACTGACTGTATCTGATGTTGCTTAACTTTGGTGATCGATTAACATCTGTAATTACGTTAAGTCAGTTGTAGGTCTAATTTAAAAGATTTTTCACATTTATAATACAATTTATATTATGCAAACAAATGAAAGTCAGTGCTTGAATAAGAACACAATTTTTATTTATAGCATCTGCTAAGGAAATAAATTTGTGATTCTGGTACCAATAAGCATATCAAATCATCAAATTTTTATTTTTCTAAAAATTTGTATATGTTACTATTTCTCCTACGACTTTTCTTTTATTAAGATCATAAAATTTTCGATGTGTTTTTGTGGCTGCAAGCTTCAAATTGACGTCGGACATCCGGTTTTCTAAGATTCAATTACAAATACAAGAAACCATTTTGTCCAGTACGTGAAAAAACAAAGAATCGTTTGAATAGCAGCCGGGCAAGCTGATAATTTTACAAAATAGAAGTTTGCCGGCAATGCCGTTATGTTATGTGTAAGAAAAAAATTTTGTTATTACGAGAACAAAAATAAAAAAGTTTTTGGGTATGATCGCAACTTTTACGGGCGAAGAGTTTTTAGAGAAAACTTGAAACGTTAATCATGAACCATACACAAATTTTAGACGTACATTCAAAAATGACATCTAACTCCAATATTTGATTGTCCAATATTTAGATGGAATAAAACATTATAAATATAACTACACATACCGTATTAATATTTTTTGATTACCGGACAAATTCTTAATTCATTTTAAACAGAAATTAATATAAATTCTTATTTTATACATATTTGGAAGTATATAATTCATTATTTCTATTTTTATTTTATTTTTGGTGTTTCTCTAATTACTCGCGTAAACGATAAAATTAAGAAATTTTCTTCTAATTATCATTATTAAAATAATTTAAATATTCTTAATAATTTTTGTACATATAAAATGTTATGACAATTATGAGTATATATATTTTTAATTGGTTTATATATATTAATAAAATATTTATCGATCATCAAATTAACATCCATATACAAATTTATAGCCAAATTAAGTAATATTATTCTATTTAAATTGTTCTAAATTTATTTAATTATAAATTGGTATTTTATATAGTTTATCAATAAAAGAGTAATTAATATTATTTGAATAATATAGAATTATAGAAGTTTTAAGCATTTATTAATATTTCTAATATATAATAATAATAAAAGAAAAAATATTTATATACGAACTAAAAACTATTTATATACTAGCTTATCGAAAAATTAGTGCTCTAAATCAATTTCAAATTCCAGCCGGACCGATATACAGGAAAATGAGTTACTAAAAACATGTTTCAATTATGTCGTTTATATTTCATAATTTTGATGTTTTTAGAAGAATTATTTAATTGAAAATTAATATATTGTGGATTATTGAAAATTGCACCCCCTGAAAGCCAAGTTAGAAGCATGACAAAAGAGAGTGCTTTCAACACTAGAGGGGGTACATAATAACCTTTACGAGTTATACAAACATTTTGTACGCATGTGTAATTATTAGTATTTAAAAAAAAAGTTTATATAAAGATATTATTGGTCATTTCCTTGTATAATATAAATAGATGCATCAAGATTCTCAGCTTGATACATCGAGATAACTACTTCTAGACGCCCAAATAATTATCGAGGCGTGTAAATTACCGGTGCAAATACAATAGAACAGTATCTTCCTGGTACCACAGCCAAATTAGAAAATTGAAGTCCAATAAAAAATTGAATGATACGGACAGATATATATTTGAATAGTGTGATTTTTCAGTACCAAATTTAAATAAGAAAAAGTGGAAAATAGTTTTTAAGCATGAAAATTTTGTTTTTATAGCGATTGAAAGATCACCAACTGGTCTGTTAGATAAAAAATTGTTAAGTGAATTTCTAGTGTCAATAAAGTAATTAACTGAAAAATTTATTTTATTTTATAAAATGCGTAAAGTGCTTTTTAATATTTTTATAATATTTCTACTTTTATAAATAGCTACCGATGAAATATTTGTAGCATTTGTTATTAAGCACTAACGCGTTTTATACAATAAAATGCATTTTCCAATTTATCGGGTTATATTTTACTTTAAAACAAGTAAAGATAACAACTAACAGAGTTAATTATTTAGATACTAGAAATATAACTGAATTTCATTGTTTGGAATATTTTTAATTAGCATTCATAAAATACTATAAATATACAGTCTATACAGTTATATATGTATACATGTATAATAAAAATATGTGTTTATTAGCCAAATTCCATTTACAATTGTGGATAACTCAAACATTTAACGAAAAATGTTTCAAACAAACTTTAGACTGAAATTAATATACTCTGACATATTATGTATGTTGAGTATAAAACTAATTAAATTATGAAGTAATGGATTTGCTATCAATTTAAAAATCTTTATGCCTAAAAATTATTTTCTACTTTTAAGTTCCTTTTGCTATTGTGTATTTTTTAATTTTTAACTTCAATATATGAATAATTAAAATTTGAAATTACATTGTATAAAGTCGAATTTTCTCAGCAATTTATCCAACTCTTTATATCAAAGTTGCTCATTTTACTTTCAGCTCACCATATTATTTTATCTCAAGACAGATAAATATACCTACAATTACACTAATTGACATTTATATATAATTTAAACTTATTTTGGAATATAATAAAAATATTCAATACTACATAATTTTTTGCTGATTTGTGTATATTTATTTATTACACTGAATATTGAATCTCTTATTAATATAACAGCTTCTTGTTACATCTTATACCGTTATTTATAAGGGCATTAAGTATCAATTGACACCTAATAAAATACAATTATTATCAGATTCAAATGTCATATTTATTTATTTTAAATACTGTTTCTTTTTATTAAGGAGAAAATTAATTTCTTCATACATTTAGCATGGTTAATAGCGTAATTTTTACGGTTTATCTGCAATTTCCTACCAGATTAAAATAGTATATTTAAAAAAATTAGTTTGTAAAATAATATATATTCAAAAATACATTCATTTCAATTATATTAAATGTAAAATTTATTTAACAAATCTTCGATGTTTTTATTAAGTAAATGTATCCAAACAAATACTTATCAAAATGTTATTGAAATTTGGTATGCACAATATTGACATGAAAACCTAGTGTATGTCGAAGAGTTTTTCTCCGAAAAAAATTTCTAAGGTAAAAATCAAAATTTAGATTTTATACTTAGAAATGTTTTTGAAACAATAACTATTCGATAAACACTAGATTTTCATGTCCGTCATACCAAATGTCATAACATTTGGATAAGTATTTTTTCGATTATTTGTGCTGGAAAATTGTATGCTTCTAACAGCTGTTGATAAACCTGCTTAATTCATAGTACGGTATTTGGTACAGTGTAATGTACAACCGTAAAATAAGCAATTTTAAAAAAAATCGAAAATGGTATTAATTCCGTTAAATTTTCATACAATGAAATGAACTATACAAATAATTACACAAATATTTATTGCTTTATTAAAATGAGTATATAGAAGAACTATTTAGAATAGTAAAATAAATCTAACTCAAATAATTAATAATGAATGATCCAGGGATTGCTTTGTTTAAATGTTTTAAACTAGAGTATGCATATTTTAAAATACAATAAATATCATCCAACAATTGATGTATTGAATAAAATCACTTTGCATTATGCATTTCATTAATTTTTTTATCAAAATGACAATAAAAGTTTATACAGATTTCAGTGCATAAAATTGTTTGAAAGAAAACACAACATCTTTGAGAATTTGAGATTTTTACGCACTTCAGTACAACTGTTCGTCAGAGCCAGAGGGTCGATTACTGGTTAAACATCTTTAATCCGGATTGTATTTAATTTTCCAATCTATTATGTCACCCTGCGCCAAATTTTTTGTCTTGTTGCTATGGTTACGAAACTCGACTTTATCAGTCAAGTGGTATATAAGTATCTGAATGGTGTAGGATTTACATAGTAAATTTCTCAAAATTTAAATGAATACTTATTTTTATTTGCAATTGGAAATAATAGCAATTTCTTCGATCATTCTTACAATTTTCAATCCAATAACTATAATTAAATGTCAATTTTTTGTAATTATTCAATAATTTTTTTTTTGGCATTTGCTATGCAATTTACATGCAAACAATTGAACAAATCATTCTATTTTTTAGAATTCGATATTTAATTACAAATTTTATCTACTCTTGACACATTAATCGATTAAGAACACCCTTCCATGATACGGATAGGATTCTTAAATAATATATTGTATATTGTCTTGTAACAAAATTTACATGAGTTGCTAAATACCAATGGCCGAATAGTGGAAAGAAAACCATAAAGAATAATTATACGCTTTTCAAAATATTATGTTATTATGCTTAGGTATTGACAACTTTACGAATGAAGCTTGGAAATAACGATTTGAAAATTTTGTTGTTTTTTTCAAGATAGGGGTAATGTCTTACATACAAGAAGTGTGTAAATGACAATTTTGTAGGAAATACATTTTTTTGTTAAACAGTTTGAACTCAATTTATCATTTTTCAGCATTGTCCCATACTTTTTACGGTTTTTACAAATGGCTGGTTATCTTTAAAAGTTAACTCTCGTTCTGATACATGCAGTAAATAAATCATAATATATATTTATAATTCTATGATTTGTATATTAATCAATTACTATCCTTGGACTTTGTTGAATAAAAATAAATTTTATGAATAATTCCGAGGGTAACTACTTATTAAACAACTGAAAGCTATTACTTACCTGTATAGAAAACAAAATAAAAAAAATATACAAATACAAAACACAAATTTTAATTTATTGACAGTATCAAGTCATGTTTTAATAATAATAATAATATCTAATAATAATATTAATAGTAATGAGATTAAAATTAAAATTATTATATTATTATTATGTATATTAATATAACGAGACTGAAAACTGTTGAAAAACCAACGATGTTATTTTTAATTCTAAACCTACATTATAAAAATACCTAATTATAAATTATTTTTTCTACAAAAATAATTCCACAAGTTTTATACTTTTATTAAACGTTTTCGCATAGCAAACGAGCAAACATTGGATTTCAATTCTTAAAAAATCTGACGCTATAAGCTTTCAATAACTTGAAATAATTCAATAAAATAAAACCAAATAATTAAAATAATTAAATTCGCAAACACATAATAATACAATCTAAGCGAAACAAGATTGAAAAATGTTCAAAAATGATTGAATTTACTTGATTGTATTTTAAAGGATTATCGATATCCAGTTTTGAATATATATCGATAAGGAATTGAAAAATAAAATAAATTTTTATTCAAAAACCGAAAAATATTAACGCATTAGAATCAAAATAAACATACAAAATTATTTTTCGCTTAAAATCCTATAATTGATTATTTAATAGCACACCCAATTGGATTTTCACGCTTATTATTAATAGAAAAAGGCTATTAATTAGAACTATGGGTTTTAACCTTCAATGTATTTACAAACTACGCATTAGATAGATATTAACTTGTTAAAGGTTAACAATTAAATATAAAAATTTAGTTAACCGAATTATGAATTTATTTTTTATTTTTTGTGCATATTTAGTATCTAAAAAATGTATCCTAATATAAAGGTTAATACTAAGGTTAAATTAAATCAAAATTTATTTATACAGAAGGTTAAAAATTTATTTGTTCGCGTTTTAATTACAACTGACAATACAAGTATACTTGTAAACATTTTTTCTGTATATGTATTCGTAAAAATTTACTGTTTTAATGCGCTATAAAGGTCATATTAGTTTAACCAGCAAAACATATGTTTCATTTTGTTATTGACCCATGTTAATTTCTATTAATAAGATGTGTTATATTTCATTTTCATATATTCAAAAATTAAAAAAAAAAATTCATAAATACATAATTCCAATAAGGCATTGTTTTTAAATTGCCTACCTCAACAAACAATTTTTATACACATATTTATCGACATATGTTATGAAAAATATGACCGAATGAATTAGTTATAATCTAAAGTTTTGAACGCACTAACAAAATTTTGGTATAGGTGTTCATAGAATTACCTAAATAGTCCATTTACGGCCGCCCTCCTGTCCATTATCAAGGTAACATAAATTCAAAAAGGGATAGCAAGTTTTTAGGCGTATCTAAACCTTAAAAGTAAGTTTATGTACATGAATAAGCAAAATCAGTCCGTTGAATGCAAGACCCAATTTTGAAATCATAAAACATTTAAAGACAAAAAATGTATGAACACTTTTTGTATGGAACATTTTTCGTAAAGTGTTTAGATTCTCTATAATTGTTAGCTGATATTTAGCTAAGAAATATAATTTATAATCATAGATCATGTTATTATTATATATGTATTTATAACTGCATGGAATAAGTAATGAGTGTCGAATATCTAAGCTCTGCTAGTTGTTATCTACATTTGTTTTATCAACAAAAAGATATTATCAAAAATTTTTTTGTTTTTTTCCGATACACTTCTAAACGACATCCAATGGCACGTGCAAGTGAAACACTTCATGAAACTGAGATAAAAACATAAAAATTTACTAAAAAAATTGAATGTGCACTTGACTTTTATTTAAAAATATTTAGTTTATTTTATAAATTAATAAAAGCCTCTCCTTATTAATCAATACTATGTCGTAACTATATTATTGATTACTTAACGGGTTTTATTTACTTACAATAGTAAATGATATAGACAGTATTATAAAGATATTTATAATATTGACTGACATTTTAATTATAAATTAAATATAGCAGCAATAAATAGATTCTATAGTTAGTATAAAACTGGGCTATAAACTAGATGTATTAAGTATGAATTATTATCATTTTATATATCAGTGAGTGAGTGGTTTGTAGACATTTGTATATTTGTATATGCATTAAGTAGAATGTTTATCTTATAAAAAAACTTTAAATATTGTAATGTAATAACTTAAATTGAATCTAAAGAAATTTCAACGAGCGTTCCTAATAAAATTCTCACTTAATTTTCTAATTTTTTATTCTGAAAGCATATCTTATATATTAATCTAAAACCGCTTTCAGATTTTGCAAAATTTCAGGCAGAGCAATTTCATACACAACTAGTACTTAATATGTTTATTTCAATATGAAATCCAAGAGATGTTAAGGAAAAAAAACCCAATCCTTAATAAAAGTGGTGTTTATAGATTATCTTGCCCGCAATGCAATGCCGCTTATGTTAGTCAGTCAAGTAGATCATTTTTAACCCGGTACAAAGAGCACATAAACAGTCATAAAACTTCTTATAGCTTCTCCATTCATCTTACCAATACAGGATATAATTTTGATAGTGAACATAAGCCGAAGGTGTTACATATTTGCGACAAAAGCGAAAAATTACATTTGATAGAAGACCTGGTGACCAATAAATTAAATAAAAACCCAAATTTTACAAGTTTAAATAATCAAATAGACTTTAATAACTCCCTTTTATTAAATTTGAAATTATAAATATCGTAAAAATATTCATCAACTCCACCAGTCTCTTAATTCATAATAATCTTACCTACTTTCCCTATATATTTCCAAAATTTAAGAATAATTATTCAATACATGATAATGACTTTATAAGTCGAAAGCGCACTTGAAATTTTTAAGTGAAAATTAAATCAAGTTAATAGTTTCCATTATTTAAACAAAAATTAATTTTCAAAAAATTAAATAATAAATTTAATAATTTTGTATAATTGAATTTAAAATGATTCCACATTTTAAACTCCAAACAGAAACTCCCTATGATGGATGACAGTTACGGTGACGTCACTAGCTAGTAAACTATAGAATATATTACATACATATAATAAACAATGGTGCCGTAACAGATGCTGTACTGTTTTTTTGTATTTATATGAACTGGCTTACTAGCGTGCTACGTCACACGTACAACGTGACAAATGTTATTACTAGCACTTTGTACTTATTATGTAATTATTTAAAATGATTTCCAAAAATTAGTTAAATAGCATATTTTGACAATTTAAAATCAATAAATGATATAATTATGTATATAAAACCTGAAAAAATGGGATAATAAAATGAAATAAATCGATTTAATTAGTTTATTTTATTGCTGAGAGAAAATTGTAACTGTCATTGAGGGAGCATCCACGATTTACTATTTATTGAAATAATTATTTTGGTAAATTAATCAACTATTGAATCGGTTTGGTTAGGCGACTGGTCACGCATTCCCTGCGTGATCACATTAAAGGTTGTTTTTTCGAGTCTATTTTTTTTTTTGGTATTGTGTCGTTGTGCGTACTATAGATAATAGTAAGCTATAATTTTCAAATGATTATCATAACCTTTAAACAACCAATCAAATTGTAGAATATAAATGTTCACGTGAAACTTTTGTTTACAAACAATGGACTAACGAAAACGATTCCACTTCAGATGTAACGGCAAATCTAAAGCCACTTTGTATATAGACTAGACATCGAAACGATATTATTTCTAAATTTTTATAAGGGTTTTTCAAAATCATTTATAAAAATATCGTTTCTTTTTATTATAACAAATCTAGTTCGTTATTTGAATTCGTTTATTAAAATTTTGTAAGAGCAGGTGTGCTCAAGTTTGTTCGATGACATTTGAAAATTATTAAAATGTTCAAAATAATTTTACAGTTCTATGAATTATTATTATTCATATGTTATATTTAACATACAGAGTGTGTATTTGATGTTTAGGTATAAGTGAAAACAAAAATTACGGCACTAGTAAGATTGAAAATTTCTCAATCAACCAACAATCTCTGTTTGTTTTCTGTAATTAATATTATTATTAATTACTATTTATTATTCGGGAAACTACTAGTTTTCAAAAAGAAATTTTAGCAAGTAAAATTGAAATTTAATCAATAATCTTTTTTTGGACAGTTTTTGAATTACCACATTCACTTAGCCTACGTTTCTCCACCACTATCGTAATATTGCGCCAGAAACATTTATTTTTTATTTTGATAGCTCCCTTACATATAAATCTAAAAATGTTTCTATATTGAAGAATTTTAAATATAACTATTTGATACACAACTAGTACTTAATAAATGTTTATTTAAATTTGTGTAAAATTGATTTTAATTTCCTCGTTGCGAAAATATATGTTTGACTTGTGTTCATAATATTTGTAAAGAAATTATTTCTGGGTTAAAAATTTTTTTACATAAATTTTCGATTCAAAGGATAAAATTTTAACAAATATTCCACTTGCATTATAAATTCACTACCACTTATTATATTGCAGACAAGAATTTAATTACATGTTTAGAGAGATAAGTATAGAATAATTATTACAATGATAAAAAAAATCAAAATTTTAATAACTGTTTTTCTGATATAAAGTAATGTTTGTACGCTATTAAAATTGGAATCAAAACGCTTTAAAAAAATACGCTGTCACAAAAAAAAAAACCCTCTATTATGTAAAAATTTTCAATTTTCGCGCCCAAATAACTCATAAAATAATGACCCAAATTTTTTGACTTCTGGTATGCAGAATATTGACATGATGATGCGGGGCTAATCAAAGAGATTTTCTCGAAAAAAAAAACATTTTTAAATATAAAATCATGTAATTTAAGTTATCAGGTTGTTAGAAGCTCATCCTTTTATGTCAATAATAGCTGTGGATAATCGCTCTTAAGGTATGTTATATTAATAAATATTCCTCCCTCAAATTTTTCCAGAAAAAAGTTGTAGATATTGATAATTTTAGCATTTATACCAAGTTTGAAGAAAATCTTTTCAAAAAATGGCTTCAAAAATCTTCTTCAGATGAATGCTTATTTTCTCGTAACTAAAAATTAAAAAATTCAGTAGATCTTTTATTTCGAAAGATACCAGACAGACCAATTTCTATAAAACAATTTTTTTTAAACTTAAAACCCAATAAAAATTCGATATCAAAAATTTGATTATAATAAAAGAAAATAAAAATGTTGGTAGTACTTGGTAGTATCAAATTTGTTTTAAAATTTTACTTTGAAATTCCATTGCTAAAATTAATCAAATAGGAGTATTTTTTTACAAGCAAGCAAAATTCTATTTTTCAATGGAAAATGATAATTTCCTGAATATGGTCTGATGTCAAAAGGTAATATCCTTCGCATATATTGTGTTTTATTTTCAAATTATATTTGAAATAAATTGAAAAAAAAACAAAATTTGAAAAAAAACATTATCATTTAAAATAGGTTAAAAGATTAAAAAATTCTAAACAATTATTATTAATAACTTTCAAACAAATCATTAAAATTAATACCAATTTTTTTTTTTTCATTTATTTATCATATGATTATTCAAATCATAAAAATAATTAATGCACATATAAAATGATTGTAAATGAATTTGACAAAATTTCCACTTTCTTTGTGAAGTATGTGTATCTCACATAAATGGAATTTTCCCATATGCAATAATCCTGAATTATTGAATATATAGCTTATTTTAATTTTGCATCAAACGATTTTATTAGCTCGTGTTTATATTACATTTATAGCAGAAATCGATGAGAGTATATTTCTAATGGCTAAATAATCGAATAAATTTTTCATCATTTCAATTACAAAAACCTTTTAATACTTGCATAATTTTTAATGTCGCATGAAACTCAAATAGTAAATTTTCCACTATTCATCCTAGAAATAACTTTCACTTCTCAAATACTTATGATTGGTTATTTTTAAATATTTTATGCTATTAAATTTCAGTAAAATTACACTGTCAAGATTCTAATATGCCTTTAAAAATGGTAAAAAATGCAAAAAAAATTATAGGAAGGAAAAATAATTTACGGACAATCCGAGGTCGGGAAGTCGAAGGGGATGAGTTTTTAAGGGTAAAACAAACCGTGTCACGATTTCCGGCAAAACTACAAGTCCTAGGGAAAACGTTAAATAGCAAAGTTGTAGGTAATAAAAATTTTTGTATTAACACACATTTATTCAAAATAATTTAAAAAAATAAATATTTTAAATCAAATTTCGTGAAAAAAATTTTTTTTATAAAAGTAATAAATAAAAAACCAAAAACTTGGTTATTTCAATTTTGCACATAAATTTTTGAGATTTCTTATTTTTTTTTAATTTCTGCCTTCAGCTACTTTTAGTCATTAACCACAGGGTATTATTATTATTATTATTTTATTTTATACAACAACAGTACTGCTAGGTGGTCACCCATCCAAATACAGATTGTGACTGCTGTTGCTTAACTTGATTGATTGGTCTAAGCCTGTCATTACGTTAGTCCGGGGTCGTTTTTAAGGTTATGTGAAAAAAATATAAATACAAAAGTAGATCTTTTTATTACCTACAACTTTATAATTTAACCTTTTTCGATAAGACTTGTAGTTTTGTCGGTAATCGAAATAAACCGTGTTTTACCCTTAAAAATTCACCCGCTTTCACTTTCCGACCACAGATCGCCCGTAAATTATTTTCACGTTTCCAATGAGTTTCATCCTTCTATAATTTTTTTTTTTTTTGTTTCAAGAATTATCGATTCTGGTCTAATAAGGGCAGTCTGTGTTATAAATAAATGAGATACATTATGTTTCCCAGTCTTTTTTTTTCAATAGAAAATTTTTTTTTTAAATAAAAATACAATTATTGCGTGTAATTAAAAAAAAAAAAAACAGTAAACAATCATTGTGTAAAACCTCCAAAAAAACAAACTAATTACTACGTTGAAATCAGAAATTATCTCATTGAAAAATTTAATATCATTTACATCAATAACAATAATATTTTAACAATTCCATATAATTAAATTCCTTAAATTAAATTTTAATTAACTTTTCAAACCAAAAATGTTCTTGCAAAAATAAACATTGGAATTATTTATTTTTCTTTGTCTAAAAGATTTGAGATAGTAAAACTAATTAATAAAAATACGTACTTAATTAAATACTTCTGATTTTTTTTAATACCCAGTCAGGTATTAAACAGTCAAAAAGTTGTCCTTTTGAAATAAGAATCGAAGTACGTTAGTTAAAATAGCTGATTTTGTTAGAAAACGATATGAATTAAGAATTATGTCTGTCGCTATAAAGGGGCACACTTTTAACCCATTTAAATTCTGAGATACAGAAACTCTAAATTTCTATTGAACTCTGTAAGGTAATAACTTAATAAGTTTGATTAAAAATAAAACCAAAAGTTTATTGTATTTGGTTGACGTCTATGCCAAATTTTATGTCTATTTCGTTCAAATCAATTCTTTATAAACAGGGTTTTACTTATACTAGAGTCACGTTACAGCGATCGAAATTCGACCATAATCACTCAAAAGTGAATCTCACTGCCATTAAACAAAACAGTATAAATGCGTGCCTTTAAATAAAAACAGTATATTAAACAAAAGAGTATATATGCGTGTGTGTGGTAGTGTGCGTTATATAAGCCACAGCTCTTATATGTGTAATGATTTTTTTTATTGATTTTATGTATTTTTTATGCATAATTTTAAAAAATATTAGAATTTTCTAGTCCTTCTCTATATGAACTATAATTGTGCCAAATTTCATATTCCTGCGTTCACCCAATTTTCGTAAAAAGGGGTACAAATTTTTTGCTTTATGTATTAATGTATAGATAAATTGACAGATGTTTGCTGCATGGTGTTTAATAAAAAAAAAATTCCCTTTGGAGCATACAAATGAAGTGTAAACATAAAATATATGCATTTTGGGTATCTAGTATCATTTTTATCACTTGTAACAAAAAACACAACTGTTTTTATCACTTGTGACATACTTGTCCTAAACTCTTTGCGATAAACATAGAATAAAGTCAAGAGTTCATTTAGATCAAGAATAAATAACTGCGATTATCTGTCGTCCCATAGAACTGTATAAAATAATTATTGGGATCAAGAAAATTAAAAAAAAACAAGAGTTAATTGTTTAGATACTTGAAATATGATTATATTTCTTTGTTTGGACTATTTTTAATAAGCATTCATGAAATGCTATAAATATCTAGTCTATACATGTATGCATGTGGGTATAATAATATGTATTGGTATTACCTATATATGTTTATTAGACAAATTTGAGCTAAAATTGTAGAGAACTCAATGATTTTATGAAAAAATTTTCAAACAAAAGTTGTTTGTTTGAAAAAATAAATATTTTTTTATTTGAACTTTTTTTTTCGATTTTTTATAATTTAAAAGTTACGTCAAGGATCCATTGAATCCAATAGACCAATTTTGCTCATTCACGTACTGAAACTCACTTTTTATGTTGAAAATACTTCACCAAAATTTCAGCTCGCTATCTCTTTTTGTTTTTGAGTTATCTTCATAGCGGACAGACACCCGGTAATGGACGAATTAGTTGTTACCTATGAACACTTATACCAAAATTTTGTTTGTGCGGTCAATATTAGGTAGCGTTACAAACTTTAGACAAAAATTAATATACACTCTTACATATTATTTATATCGAATATAAAAATATAAATAAATCTATCGTTTTAATTAAAATTGTTCTTTGTTTTACAGAACCCATCAAAGGAGTAAAAAAAATTGTCAATTATCGTAACATTATAACACGAATGGAAAACATTGAAGGTCCTTTAATGTTATTAAAAAATTGTTTAGAAGAGCGGAAAAAAGTAAAGGTAAGAAAGACGGAAGTATAATTTTATTATTAAAAAAAAAAAAAAAACAATTCTATTGGTATTAATTATATTATTTGTTATTTATATAGAGAAATAACTCTTTAAAAAAATCATGCAGAAATAATTGAAGAACAAGTAATTAGAAATTGTTATTGTTCATTAATTTTATCTAACAAAAAAAATAATATGTTTAACTTATGTTTCTGCTTCGTCTTTTAATTTGTTAGTAATTAGCTACTAAGTGATTTATTACTGTGATAAATAGGTTACTACATACGGTACCTTGGGATTGGATCAGTAAGAGTGAGTCCATGAGTTTGATCCATTTTGTTTTCAGTAACCAAATTATAAATGTTTATAATAAGATTTTATATTATTGTTACCAAAATATAGCTAAAATGTTTAGTACTTTGAATTCAATAGTTTTAATTTTTAAACTCGATATATATATATCATAGTATATTAATTTTAGTCTGAAAATTGTAACGCTAGAAAATATCGAAATCACAAATAAAATTAGGTATAGGTGCTCATAGAAATTATTATTCCATTTATTTCCGTATGTTCGTTTTTCTGTTTTATCGTCAGCAAGGTAAAAAAAAAAAAGAAAAGAGACAGCGAGATAAAATTTGGGTGACATATTTTAAACTTACAAAGTGAGTTTTAGTTCGTGAATGCGCAAAATTGGGTCCAGTGGATCTATTACTAAGATTAATTTAAGAATAAAAGGTTTTGTTTGAAAAATTTTTTGTAAACTGATTAGAGTCGCCACAATTTAAGATCAAATTAAGCTAGCAACCACATATATTTGCTTTACATATTATTATGTATTTATAAATGTATGAACTGCATATTTAGGGTATTTAAGGCATTTTGACCCCCTTTCAAATATATAAAATCTGATGACGTTGAGGGATGATTAAAGCCAGAACTCGGAAACCATAGTTAGCACTCAAGCATTAGTCAAGTTGCAAGTAGTTTAGTACTAAAAATCGTTCACACTTATAATTTGATAATTGGATGAAGTAACATGTAATTTATTAAAACTATACGTTTGTTGAACAAAAGTGATAGTGTTACTACTTGTACACAAAAATTTGAATTTAACTAAACAACTTGACTAAACAACTTCACTAAACAATTGACTAGAATGTTGCTGTTCACATACGTCAAATAACTAAACTACTTGGTACTTAACTAAATTACTCATTGTGAACAAAGCTTTAGCATGCAATGACTTGAAAAAATTGTACAGCCTTACAAAAAGACCTTTACTACATTCGCCAACGAGCTCCAAGTGTTTAAAGTTTGGTTTTTCAAAAATTAAAAACTCAAATGATCAAATTTAATTTCGGATAAAATAGGAAAATCTATATATGAAAACTGTATAAATAAATATATTAAATTATTTTTACTTCTAAAATAAATAGTGTCGCCAATGCAAAACACTGTATTTCAATATAATTACAGAAGGAGATGTCCTCGATATTTAACATGATTCATATGCCATGAATTAGAAAAAAAAAATAACAGTATAGATAGGGTGATTCATTATACTTGGGCAATTTTAAAAAAAGCATTTTCTTCTGAAAATTATTTACTCCCAGTCATTTTTCACTACGCCTTATGAATTCACAGAAAAAATATCAGCCTTTAAACGTTAACATAGGTCCAGCAGAACTTGGCTCTTCGTCCATAAACACGTATGCATTTTTATCTTTTTATTTGTGACTGAATTTTTTGAATTTTAAGTTAGTTTATTTAAGACTTTTTAGTATCTTTACTAATTATTTAACAAATAAGCATTCAGCCAAACAATCACATATATTTATACCTTGAAACGAAAGTTTGGAAAGCCTTCGACTGCATGTTATTCTTCAATGATTTTCTATTTGAATTTCATAAGTACCAACTCCAAAGATAGCTGAATCGATTTCCTTTTTAGTCGGTTTAATAAATACTTATTTTACAATAATCTACTATTATATATCTACAAAATTAATCTTTTAAAATATTATTCTTTAACAAAGTAACTAGTTTGCATTAATAATTGTGCCAAAAGAACAACGCATATATATAATGTTTGAATATAATTTAATCTTGATATTGAATCACTAAATACACTACACACATCTTTCATGCAAAATGTTTTTATCTCAATGAAAAAAAAATATGTATATATTTTCTCGCCGATTATAAAATGCATCATAAATATTTTTCCGGTATTTATAAACTTTAAAATGTTAAAAACTTTGATATTTTAATATCTCTTGTATACAATAAATTATGCAATTCATATCTGTTTGCCATGCAAGTGTGTGTGTGTGTGCGTTATTGCAAATTATGTTGTTGACCTTGTAAGAAAAAAATTTTAGTTGATTATATCATTTTTTTTTCAACTGACTTATTGTAAACATTTATTAATTATTGACGTTAAACATATTTTTGTAATGTTCCTTTTTTTCTAAGTGCACATTTTGGGTAATTTTTTGGTATTTGTTTAATTAAATTTTTCTTAAAATCATTAAAAATTACAATTTTGATTAGTAACGACAACTAATAAGTAAATTTTGAGTGTAGATTTATTGTGAAAGAAATTTGTCAATTTTCATTTTTAAATTTCATGAGGAAAGAATAATAGACCAGGGTAGAAGCCTTTAAAAATGGTAAAAAGTGAAAAAAAATTATAGTAGTATGAAACCTATTGGAAACGAAAGAGAATATAACAAAAATGAAGGGAAAAATAGTTTACGGGCGATCTGAGGCCGAGAAGTGAAAGGGGGTGATTTTTTAATGGTAAAATACGGTTTATCTCGATTTCCGGCAAAACTTCAAAACCTATAGACAAAAATTAAATTGTAGATAATAAAAAGATCTACAACTTTTGTATTTACACTTTTTTCACATAAACCCAAAATTTTTGTGAAATATTGAAAAAACCAACTTTGTCCTTTTTCTCATAGATTTGTAGTTTTGCCGGCAATCGAGATAAACCAACCGTGTTTTACCCTTAAAAACTCACCCCCTTCCACTTCCCGACCTCAAATCGCCCGTATATTATTTTTACCTTCATTTTTGTTATATTCTCTGCAGTTTCCAACAGATTTCATCCTACTATAATTTTTGTTTGTTTCAAAAACTGTCGACCCCGGTCTAAAACAATCCTAAGAAATTATCTAACGATTTAATTTATTATAGTCCAAGAACGTTTAAATTGATTGATTGAAATTAATTGGCAACTCTCATTTTAAACCAATTTCTTTTTTGTTATAAATTGAGAACAATACACAAAAATTGATTAGCCATGCATAATTATTATTGTTATTATTATTTGTAAATCATTAATTATTATTTAAAATGTTAACATTATAACAGTTGTATTATTGTTAATAATTACTTGACTTTGACCTTTGACAATTTTTTTTAATTATTCACAATACGCACTCAGTTGTTAATCAAGGGTGCAAAATCAAGTTAAATGCGTGACTTAAGGTAGTACATTGACAATGTAATATTAGTAATTTGGCACCTTTTTATTCTCGACATTATATGGCATATATCATAGTATATTAAATTTAGTATAAGTCTGTAACGCTTACAAATATTGAAGGCACTTACAAAATTTTGTTAAATGTGTTCATAGAATCATTTTATTAGTCCATTTCCGTCCGTCATCAAGATAACCTCAAATACGAAAAGAAATGGTGAGCTAAAATTTTGATGACATATTTAAGACTTTAAACATGAGTTTAAATTCATGAAAGAGCAAAATAAATCGGTCCACTGTGTTCCATTGATTAATGACCCATCTATAAACCTATAAGGGATGAAAGTTCATACATAAAAACAGGTCAATCACAAAACTTCGCTCTTTGGACAAAAAAGTAAGTCAACTGGAATTTATTTTACTACAGCTAAAAAAATTTTAATTATATAGTAAAATTTATAGTTAAAAAGCATGAGATTATTATAAGCACAACAATTTTGATGAAGTTTCTTATTGCGGTTGCAAAGTCACCTGCTTCCACCCTATTTCAAATGTCGTTTTCTCCAAAACGGTTTTGAGCACAAAAATACAAAATAGATCAACTAATGAGCACATAAATAGCACTAAATTTTTTGATAGATTTCGAATAAATTTCGCATTGAGAGAGCTCCCACATTTAAAATTCCTTTTTCCTAAACAGTTTGAGCACAAAAATTCAAAATAGAGCAAAAAAAATTACCACATAAATTTTTTGATAGGCATACGAGCCGCCGAAATTTTAAAACAATAAAATTGATAGTTGAAATTATTTTGCAATTATAAGAATCAAGAATAAGTATGAATTAAAATTAAACTTCGTCATTGACTATAACATTGATTATTTGATGTAGTGTCAAGAATTTTGATGAATTTGATGCAATTGAAAACATTTGCATTCTGTTTTGAAATGTTTTCAAGATAGCTGGCTGATAATGTAGAAAACGCCTGTAGGCCACTTGCTTTGATATTAAATCCAGTTACATATTATAATATATAGGCGTGCGTTTATAAAGCAGATATCAAACATAATTTTTATGTAAAAAAAAAAAAAAAAAAACAAAAAATGCAATTTATTATTGAATGGATATATTTAGATCACGGTGAACTTTTTCGAGTTGCAATATGATACTGAAATGTATACTGAAAATGGAATGCTAGGATTCCGTTTGTAATCGTTTGGAACACTTATAACTATTCCTTCCTGCAGAAAAAAGGAAGTACAGAGGACCAAAATGTCTAGGTACAAGAGACGCAGTTACGGTTCTCCTCTTAAATAAATATTGAAAAAGTCTTTCTACTCTACTCTAGACGAAATCGGTGCATGCGTACCAAAAAACTATCCGACCTCAATTATTTTACGTGATTCTCTTTAAATTGTCCTACTGAGGATATTAATGCATGATGTCAGTCAAACTGAAGCCAAAAATTGTTTGAGCAATTTAGGTATTGTTTTATTCGCAAACGGGAATATTTTATGATTTTAGGGTTGAATTTTATTATTTGTAGTTTGTATATTTGTTTGTAACCATTGTTTGTATAAGTGCTACAGAACCTTTGATGTTGGGGTTATAATCACCTTTATTCGTTCATTATTTATTTATTTAATTAATTTACGTTTTTCTTTTTAATAATAATAATAAAATTAAAGGCCATCTACATTTATAAAGTAACAATTGATCACGTGAGAAAAATTAGAATGCCTTGTGAATTGAAAAGAAATTACTTATATTACAGTTGTGTTGATTTTGGTTAAAAATTCATGGTTAATTCGCTTCTTCGCGTGATTTGAGTCAATAGTTTCACGTGATTGTATATACTTGGCCTTTTATTTATCAAGCATTTAAAAGACAAATAAAAACGCACAGGCTTCAAGAAATCTAAAGAAAACAATTGACCGTGTGCAGTGTACCATATATGTAGTTTATAAAACATTTTATCCGAGAAAAATTCAGGGTTATAAACACAATGGTCATGGCAAATGGAAAGGAAATTGTATGAACAAGCAATTTCTATTTTAAAATTTTTGAATAGAAAATTGTTATTTCTCAATAAACGATTTGAAAAATTTTCTTTTGAATTTGAAAAAATAATGAATTCAAACAAAAATGTAATATTAATAAAACGGAGATAAATTCAATAATGGCCGTTGGTCGAATAGACGACGTATGCAAGGGCAAAGCAAGCCATTTTTTGATATATATGGGCATAAATGTGAAAAACTTGCTACGTAGAACAGGCCTTATCAAATTGCAAGAAATAAGCCTTTATGTATCAATCAATGAAATTATTTATTAATCAGAAAGTTATTGATAAGGATATCTGTTAAGGATAAATATTCGAAAATTTAGATTTTCCCCGCTAAAATAGAGAACTGAATCTCTAAACACAAATGTGTATCAGACTACAGTACTATATACAAGATGTTTCAGGAGAACTAGTGAAGAGATAAGTTATGAACTAGCTTTTAATTGCTGTTTGTGTAAGCAATAAGCTTTTTCAGTCTGTAATTGATTTTTCGATAACGAAAATAATTGTTAATGTAAAACTAAAAACAGACTTTATAAAATATTTTATTTTTGGTTCTCCTGAAAAATTTAATTTTAAGGTAAAAGTAAATGTTTTAATTATAAATTAATTAACCGTAAAAATTAATTTAGAATCATTTATGAATTTATGAATTATCATTGAAAAAATAACTGTTAAAAAGAAAATTGAATTTATACACATAAATGCTAATAGAAAAATGCGGAAGGTCAAAATTTACAATTAATCGTTTTTTCTTAAACAAAAAAAAATTATTAAAAAATTTCTGAGGGTCATTTTTATATACAATCACCTTTCGTGGATTAATTTTTAAGTAATGTTGTTTTTAAAGAACTCTTGCGCGCTAATCTGACTAATACTTGCTTGCATGCAGTAATTTATTTCTTTTTTTTACTTAAAAAATGATTCTAATTAAAAATTAATTTTTAGATAATTTTTTTAAATATATTTTGGGTAAGAAAAACCTTGATGTTTTACAAAATAGTTGTTAAATTTTTTTTTCTTAATTTTTTGTCGAATCATTATATTAATCTCAATGCTATATTTAATTAAATATGGAACAAAATTACCTCCCAAAAATGAATGGTGCTTGCTAATTATAATTAGAAAATTGTGTACATTATATTCTGATAAACATAGTACAAATATATGGTAAAATTAAAACAACCATTTTCATAAAATAGCTTTGTTTATAAAAAATTTATACAATATTTATTAATATTAAAATGAATTCATCTCTTCTTTCTAAATGCTTGCATACTTTTACTATACGAACAAAGCAACGAGACTGATGCGCCACGAGTAGTTTAAATTGATAATAAAACATTCGCATTCTAGAAAATATAATTATTTGTTCAATTGTTTGTATGTAAATTATATAGATTTGTCAAAAAAAAAAAATTATTGAATAATTACAAAAAATGAAATTTATTTGATGTTATTGGTTTGAAAATTGCATTAGTAATTATTTTAAATTTAAACAATTATTCATTTATATTTGTTAAATAAATTTGGAAGAATTTCGTATGTTAAATCATATACCATTCACAGACTAATAATATATGTTTTGACTTTGGAAATAGTATTTTGTAACCATAGCAACGA
Source organism: Chrysopa pallens (assembly GCA_020423425.1). Taxonomy (NCBI): domain Eukaryota; kingdom Metazoa; phylum Arthropoda; class Insecta; order Neuroptera; family Chrysopidae; genus Chrysopa; species Chrysopa pallens. The sequence goes on along the minus strand of CM035592.1, from coordinate 31,549,353 downwards.
AAGAAACTATTTTCATACACGGTCCGTATAAGTTTTTGATTTTTATTCATGAAAAAAATGCAAACAACATATATACAGACAACTCCAAAAAACACACCAAAGTGCATGTTTTTTGTTTATTTAAAATTAAAAAATACACACTTTTTATGGTGTATTTTATAATTTTTCTTAAAATGAACATTTAACTTAAATTTAAAAAAATATATATATATCCTAAAAACACCTTAAAAAACCATAAAAATCATGTATTTATAAACTGCCTAACCCTTCGTTTTGGCTTTGCTCTTGACGGATATGAAAAGCTGAATTGTGTTTTTAAAGAAAAAAAAAATGTAATTGAATATCATTTTTTTACGCATACGCACAATATATATATGAATTACATATTTATTACAAATCTGTGTCCAATAGTAATTTAAAACTTTTTTATATTATTTTAGATTTAAAAGGTAGGAAGATGGATGGCGGTAAGCAAAATGCATCATTATACAAACAGAAGGTGTTTTTTATTCAATATGTGATTCAAAAGTTATTTTCCACTATAATCAGGAGTAAAAAATTCTAGTCATGTTAAACACAATCCACGTAAAACCTTCTAAAAAGACACATTCAAAGAGGAAAAAATTCTTACTGGAAGAAATTCAAATAGATATCTTGTACCAAAAGTATACGTTTATTAGATTGCTGGAATACGTTTGATGAAATAAGGATTCTAAAGAAAGAAGTTATCATACCTTCTTCGCAAATCTAAAAATATACTGTTACTTCTAAACTAATCCAAATTTAAATTATTAAAATAAACAAAAATTTCTGTTTCCAAAATTTATAGGATAGTGAATATATCATATTCGGTAAATTGAAAAGTAAAACACTTTGAAATGACGCTGGTAATTTAAATCAGGGAAATAATAAAAAAATAGGAGCACTGAAACTCAAAAAGACTGAAGAATTGAAATAAACCAGTTTTAATCGAGACATCATAAATTTAATTTTTTTTCTTTTAAGAGCATTTAAATAAAAGATGGTTTTTAAAAATGGCTTTTAATATTAATTTATTTAGGTAATAATTAATGGTTAGAAACAGGAATGATTATAAAATTTATCTATTTTTAGTGTCCGACCGAACTTCGTTTTCAGCCTAGTATCGGCAAAAAAGACGGATATTGGCTTAGTATCTGTGTCGACCACGTTCTCAGTCGTGACTTGTGTCATGAGTTGCTTTGCTGATTCATGTTGTAAATGATTTTGGTGATGTTTGCTTTAATGGAAACATGAGCTTATATGAAAGTTTCGATCTCGTTTAAATCTGAGATCGTAGCTGAAATATTCGATTTTGGTGGTTTCAATCGCAAAATCTAATATCCGTTATAGTTTCTTAGCTTTTAGGAAGAGAAAAATTGAAATATTTGTCCCAACGAAATTCTTTAATAATAACAGCGATCGCATAAAAGTAAATAAACTATGCGTGGATTGCGAATAGTTAGTCAATTAAAAATCATTCTTTAAATAAAAGAATTAAGTTAAGTTGTTTATTTGTTTGTTGCATACACACATTAGATATAAGAGATTTTATAACTGTGTTGTGTGATCTGAATTGTAAATGATGACGTGGGACCTTGTTTACGAGGTCCCCTCTGGATTTACACTCTGATTCGAGGTCAAGCGCGCCACCAACCCCAAGGTCGTGCGCGTTCTATACTACTACTATACACTAACTGCTCATATATACAGATTTTACACTACCAAACCAACTTAGTTATTATTACATTCATATATGATATTTTAATAACAATATAATTGTATGTATACCTATTTATTACCTATTAGTATATGCAAATAATATTAAATTGTCTTTACGATTTATATAAAAAATTATTTTTAGAAAAATTGGACGGACGGAGGAGTATGAAATTTGGGACCCCTATAATTTATATAGGGAAGGGCTAGAGAATGCTTATATTTTTTTTGAATTTTTGCATAAAAATGTTGAATCAAAAAAAAATTACACACGCATATATAAGAGGTGTGGTTTATATTTCACACACAGCCATACACACGCATATATATTCTTATGTTTAATATACTGTTTTGTTTAAAGGCAGTGAGATTCGCTTTTGAGTATTAGTGCAGTGAGATTAAGATCGAATTTCGATCGCTGGAACGAGGCTCATCTTTTAAATGTATATTTTTAACTGGAAAACTTTATAAATCATAAATTGATTTACGCAATGACTGCGGTAATAATTATTGCTGCCATGGAAATTCATTTAAAAAAAAAATAATAACTATAATTTTAGAGTAAAAAAGGAAATATTTGGTATAAAAGCTATTCTATGATTTTACCAAGAACACATTTATCTCAGTGTTTCATGATCTGATAAAAAATGTTATGAATAATAGAGTAATACTCAATTGTAGAATGCAACAAGTGTACATTAATTATATTCATTTTTTGTGTGGGTAATGTTTGATTCATATTTAATTTACATAAAAATATAACGACGCAGTTGTTGATTGAACTGAATATTTAATATTCATTATAAATAAATTAAATAAACACATCTATTTTATAAGCATTTTCTTTCCTCACGCATTTCCGTATTAATAATAAACAAATATACATTCTAAGGATTTTATCTTTTTTTTTTGTTTAATGTACAAAAATAGGTAAAAAAATTTTTATTTTATCCATCAAAATGTAAAACTAGACTTAAAACCAAACAAAATTCGAAATTAATTCAATTAACAATGATACAAAAACGTTATAAGCTCTTAAAGATTGTTTTCAATCTGTTTCTTGTAAAACAAGTTTTATGGGTGATTCTACGATAAGCGGTCAGATTCTGTCGAAAAATCGCGCAACAAAATTTTTGAATATTAATGTAATTTATATAACATTTTTATTCACAATCAACTCATTTATGTATGCTAACATTATTTATCTTAAATTTTCAAGGGAAGTATATATAAGTGCCATGGGCATCGATATATAAGTGCTATGGGCATAGGCATCGGACCTCTTATCGTAGTATGAACCTTATGTATAATCACTATGGAAATGATCCTTCTTTGTTGAATAGAATTTTGAACGTCCATATTTTGGCTCTTTTATAAGATTAAAAAAAAAAAAACTTCAAATTATGTTCATGAAGTAAAGACGGTTCAATTGAAGTGAAAAATTTGTGCATCTTTCCTATTGTTGAGTAAAAATTGTTACAAGTTTAAGACTGAATTTCGACTCTTGAAAGATTGGGAATAAATCATAAACTTGTTGAAATTAACTATGAATCTAAGTCTTAAATCTATTCCGCATTAAAAATAGCATATTGAAATTTTATTATTTTTCAAAAACTCGACTCACTACAAAGTCATTAATTAATTTCTAATATATTTCCAAAATCTACTGAATTATAAGGACATACACTTTTCTTTCTAGATAATAACACGGCATGGGTACGGTATTCGAGGTTATTGTACAGCATACATTGAAGCGTTTGATAAACATTTTAATATGGCGCTTAGAGATGTCACAGAAGTATGGACACGGAAAAAATCTAGAAAAAATCCACCATTTGGTAAGATAATTTTTTTTTTAATATTTCATTTGTATAACACATACGAATAAATTTCAATTTTTCGCCCCAATTTCCTAGATTAAAAATATTTTTGATCTAGGAAATTTGGACAAATTAATCGAAGTTTATTCGAAAAATCCTAGAATTCTCTTTGATAATACCCATAATAACACAAACGAGTCCTGTTTCCCTGTAGGTTATGGTGTCTCATTTCACAAACATAGCTCTGAAGATTCATGTTTGTGACTTATGAATTTTTCATAGCCTAATTGGTTTTAATTTTAAACATTGAATAATAAATTAACAAATAATTGAATAACTAGAATATTTGCTATCCAACATCTAGAAACAGTTTCGTTCAGAAATAAAACAAAAAAATTAAAAGCAAAAACAGTAAAAAAAAAAAAGATTACCTTTAAACTTTAATCAACTTTTAGATAAATAAACTATAAAATAAATTGCAGAAACTCACACAAGCGAACAAAATTAAAATATTAATGTTCGGACCACATGTAAGAAAACTTTTTGATAATATCAAACCGAATATACATACTACACTTTGTTGCACAACATCAAATGAAATAAAACAATAAACTTTTATCAAAATCAATTTTAATATAATAAATATATATAATCAATTAATATAATAATTACATACAACAGCTAAAAATCAATTAATTGTAAAAATATCTATCAATTTTTACAAAACAAGAAATTTTTGCGTGAAACAATTTCACCTTCCTTGCCGTTTGTCTACCAATTTACATGTTTTTTTTTTTTTTTTGTATTCCCCTCTGCCAATAACTTCCTAGAAAACGTTAGAATTTTTAAATAAGTTGAATGAACTTTTCAATTGTTTTAATGTTGATTGTAATGAAAATAATATTTTTATATTTTTAATTAATTAATAATAATAATTAATATTATGTATATATTATTTTTTTTTTTTTGTAATAATGAAAATTGAAAGTGAATCTTTCTATCAGGAAGAAAGTGTAACCAATGATAATAATAATAATGGGATGTATTATAAAATATTACACAGGATTTCAATTCATTATATTTTATATTGATACTGGTTGATCTATTACTGTTTATAAAAATTAATAAAGTTTAACAACCTTTTAAAATACGTGTTTAAAACACAAAATCATAATTGATTATACAAAAACGTTGTTATACAAATATTTTGTCTAAATGTCACAGTTTAATATTCAAATAATTAAATATGAAGCCGCGTACTCACATTTGCCTATAACGTAATTCGGTTAGGCAAATTGGACGTGTAACTTTGTTGTGCAAAGAACGCGTAACACCGTCGTGTAACAAAAGTTGATACGCGACGATGTTACATCGCGTCCCAGAAATTATCGGTAAAATTGAGTCGCATCGAAAGATGTTGCTAGCTGGGGCTACGAATAGCGTGGACTCAATAATGCGACATTTGCGAAAGACAAGACGTAAACTTTATTCATTTATATTTTAATTGTATTTAAATATTATGATATGGAGTGGAACGAACAAAATACAATACCATTTATTGAAATTAACCAACGTAAACAAATACGTAAAGTAGAGATATTCTACTTGGTAAACAAAAGAAACTTGATGCAAAACATAGCAACATTATAACACGTAGAAACCATTGGTCTCGTAACACGTAACAGTACAGATTTACGATGCTGTGTAACGTTACGAACGAATGTGATCAATATTACATCATTTAAATAATTCCTAAATTAGGGAATATTTGTCTGCTTTAAAGATTGATCATGTTTTTTAATTTAAAAAATTATATTTTTTAATAGAGTGGTAAATATAAATAAAATTTTATATCAACCATAATAGATCAATGTTGAAATTTTGAATGAATAAAAATTGTAGTATTTAATTTAATGTAAATATTTATCAATTAATAAGGTATATATTATTGATTTGCGTGTATTGATTTAATTTAAAATAATGCATATTTATTTATTGTTTATATATGGATTTTTTCTGCAATTCTTATTTTAAAAAAAATAAGTAAAATAAAAATAAAAATAATTTTTTTATTTATTTAAATTATCAGGAAATTATAAATTATGGAATTATTTAATAATGTTGTTGTCAATTAAAAGTTCATTCAATTTTATATAAAATCATATGTTTTCCGTTTTTTAAGTAACAGTACGTAATGAACCATTCCATAAAAATATAAAAATTTTATAATGGTTTTGAACAAATTTTAAATTTAATGCTCCCAGAGTCTATAAGAAGCCTTTCATTCTACGATATGAGCAGTCATGGTTTTTGAGGTTGTGTGTATAGTATTGACAGTTAACTGTTGGTTTCACTCGAAAGTAACGAAAGAGTATTTTTCTTTGCCAATAAATTTTCGAAACGATTTTTATAGTTAACAAATTTTTTCTATTTTTTTCATATTCCATTTTATTTAATATCGATTCAGTCATTCTATTCTGAAATATTGTATTTTAATATAATCTAAAAAGATCTATTGAACAACAGCAAAAGCGTCATTTTGGACTCATTACATAAACTATATGTCAAAGTATATTAATTTTAATCTAAAGTTTGTAATTATTTTACCTAATTAGTCCATTTACGTTTGTCCGTCCGACCGTCAACAAGATAACTAAAAATGGAAAAATGGAAAAGATATCACGAACTGAAATTTTGAGGTTATGTGTAATACAAGTAGATTCTTGTATTATCTACCATTTTTCGGTTGAACACTTTTCGATAATTTATTTTTCGATTATATTATAAAAAAATTTTTAATTTCATTAAAAACCACTTTTTTTTATTCCTTTTTTTCACCTGTAATTCAATTTCCGGAAATTTCAGATACACGAATTCTTTGTCCCTTCTTTTAGATAATGTCAGTCATCGTTCGATTCTTATTTTTAATTAATTATTAGTCTTAATTTATTTGCCTGGCCTGGTCTATTATCATAAAAAATTTAGTTCGTAGACTATGTGCCTTTAAGGCACAATCTTATCTATATTTTAATACATGAAGCAAAAACTTTGTACGCCTTTTGACGAAAATTGGGCGAACGGAGGAGTATGAATTTTAGCAAATTTACAGTTTATATAGAGAAGGACTGGGGAATGCTAATATTAAAATTATGCATAAAAAATACATTTGATCAATACAAAAAAAACATTACACACACTATGACATACATATATAAGAGGTATGTATTATATTGCACACACTACCATACACACACATATAAACTCTTTAGTTTAATATACTGTTTTGTTGAAAAGGCAGTGAGATTCACTTTTGAGTTATAATGGTCGAATTTTGCCGTAACGGAGCTCTTCTAGTAAACTATAATTAAAAGAGATCAAATCAGGCAGTGGGAACTGTACCTATTAACAACAAAAATTCAATTATAATCCAAAAATATAATCTTCATTTCTTAATCATTTTCTATAATATCAAGAAAAAAATAATTGTTCTTTGAATGTCATTAACAAAACAATTGAAAATATTTTTATATCATTCACGGAAGTTCAGATTTTTACATCAAAATGATAAAATTTTCTTTTAAAAGTTTATTTTCGCAAATCTGTCTCAAGTGTTTTATTTATTTATTTCTATTGTTCTATACAAAAAAATTACTATTTACGATTTTTTTTTAATCATAATAATTTATAGTGAATTATTGAAAAATTTATTGACAGAAATGCGTAAGATTACATGCACACATTCTTACTATAATCGGATAATTAAATAATTATGTATACAAACAAGCAAATAGTATTGATCGGAAAAAAGTTATAATAAATAAGATATTGACCACTATTTCAAAAGCTATTATTAAATGATAGGAGGTAGTCATTTATTTTATATAAAAATAAAATAATAAAACTATTTACTACAAAAAAAAATTAAACTTGTTCTTAATATAAAAAAAAACAACCATCATAACATCAATCTAATTTTACTTTCACTTTGACTTTTGTAAAATCATGAAGCGATAAGTTTGCATGTTTTATAGAATTCTCTAACGTATACCACCATATGGTACAGAAAAATGTAACAACGAAATAATAACAAGATACCTACTGTGTGGATCATTTATGAGTTTTTACCACGAAATTCATGCTTAGAGTATTAAAAATGGGACTAGCTAAAAGAAGATTCTGGTCGAATTTTGACCGCTGTAACGGGACTCTAACTAACGGGAGTATAATGTAAATATGAGAGTGAAATATTTACGTGAATAATTTGTTTGAAAATAGATAAATTAATTTTTAAGGTCATTTCACTTACTGTAAGCCCAGTAAATAAACTTCGTTCTAAATTTCTCATTATTTGTGAGTTTCTTTGATTTCGACTTATTTATAGCTGGAATACTTTTCTCAGTGTTTATCAAAGACTGGTAAAGACTAAATTTTATACAGGGAGCAAAAATTAAAAGCATTCTCTTTCCAGTTTATACGGAACGAAATTTTATACTTTGCTTAACCACTTATTTGTTTTAAAATGGAAACTAACCGATTTAGCCCTCAAAGCTCTACTACATTTATTGAACTTATACTGAGCTGATCGATTTTATTTGCGAGAAGGTATCATTGTTCTCGAATTTATTTTTAGATATAATCCAACAGATGTTTTATTATCAAATTAAATTTCTCTCAGACTGTGTTTTTTGTCTCAGTTAAATCATAAGCTCCAATTCAATCTGATGATGGCAACAAGATTTGAATATTTGAATAACTTATAAAGACAGTTTCTAGTAAAATTATAATTTCAAAAATCCATTACTAGGAACAGTATTTTCTTCTATAATAGATTTCCAAATTGTATTTATCACTATACCCACTAAAACAAATAATATTATATTTTCCACAGGCAATATCGTAAATCCGCAACCATTACCACGAAAGGTAATTGTACCAAAAGTTACAATAATCAAATCGGATAAGAAAACAGAAACATGCCAACGAACTGTTCCTAAGTTAATGATTCGTGGAGAACACGTTGTCTCTGTCTGCACTCAAGAAACATTATGAAAAATTTGACAACACATATCAAGAAGAATCAACGTAAAAAAGATATTATTTTGTTATTTACTATATTTAAGAAATTAATTCACAAAATTGTTATGGAATATTATTTATTAATTTAGTAGCAGATAATCAAATTGGAAGTCATGATTAAGAAGATGAATTAAAGTATTTTACTAAAAAAAAAATAAGGCTAGCAATCTTAGGTTAGAATGAAAGAAAATTATGTTATAGTTGACTCAGTTATATTTTTTGTAATTAAATTTAGAAATCAACATAAAAGGGTGAAAAACAAGTTGCGTAAACTTTTTTCACTATATGGAAAATTAATTTAATTAATTGAATAAAGAATACAAATTTTGTTGAAACTCACATTTTGTTTTGTTTTTTTTTTATTTCCCATAACTAAAAGTATAATGTTTCAATATTGTTTCATATGAATCATGTTTGATATTTTCAATTTTGACCAGTTTTTGTACCGTTTACAAAACAATATCGACTGACAGCTTGTGTGTGATTAAATTTGACGAATTCTAGGTAATAGAGTTTAAATTTTGTATACACATTTTATTGGAATATTTAGATGAAATAGAATAAAAACATTGTGTTGTAAAATTAATTTTTTTTTTCAACTCTTCCACCATATATTTATATTACTTTTGAGCCTAAAATTAAAAAACATAAATTGAAAATACATTTTAATATTGCAACTTATATTCTTCCATTCACGAATGACTTTTAAAAAATAATTTTTTCCTTAAATAATGCACAATTTTTGTTTGATTATTTCGGCACAAGAAATTCGAAATCATCTTAACAACTCAACGACAGAAGTAGAAAAGATGTAATGCAAAATGCGACAATCACAGATAAACAGTTAACCACCGCCTTAGTAAATCTTCATCTTCATTTCCATTAGAATCCAAACAAAAATATTTTACACAAAACATAATTTTCGTAATATTTCCCTTCACAATTTAAATAATGTTTTCATATATAGAATATTTTTTGATAATGATTTTAATATAAAATATTTCTCAATCTAATTAAAGTCATACATACGTATGGATTCCACAATTCTCCTCGTTGATTAAAATTTTTTAATTAAAAAATTTGTTGTTTGTAGCCTAGTTTTGTGATAATATCCTGAAATTTTCATTTGTAGTTAAAATCCTATATACAGATTGTTTATTTTTTAACTTAGTATGGAAAATAAAAAATAAATCTTTTGAATAGCCCGAGTAATCTTAAGCGTATTGTGATTTTTAGAAGGATGTATTGTAGGTTAATTAAGGACAATTTTGTATTGTAGGTTAACAATGGACCCTTTTTTTTAGATTGGAGTTTTATAAAGAAAAAAATTTAATTTTTTGTCTGAAATAATAAAATTTTTAATAATGGATGTTTTTCAGATATCTGCAAAAAATTTCAGAGCTTTGTTTTTTAATATGTTTTAATACATTTTTTGAAACTTTTATTTTTCCTTTTTTTTTTTCTACAAAACGAATAAAAAAAATTACTAATAAAGAAGACTAAAAAACTTCTAAAAAACCTAAGCTATTTTTGGCTTTTACGAATTTTTAAAACAGCTCTTTTTGTATTTCTATTAAGGTTTTACTCAGAGCTTAAAATTCGTGGATTATAAAAATTTATTTTTAGAAAATTTAATTTTTTTTAATGATTATCCAGTCTATAACATTGAGTTTTATTTGTAAAAATGCAGTTTTATCTAGAGCCCACCCTTCTAAAAGTAATACTCTTCAGATTAATCGGTTCTTTCAATATATTGAGCTTTTGTTCGAAATACTGTTCTCAATTCACCATGTTTTTCGAAATTTTTAACATATATGTCAAGTGAAATAAGCACACTGTATAGATAGATAGATATACCATGTAATTTGTAATTTAAAATTATTTTTGTTTAAAAAAATAAAAACACAGTGTGTCCTCGGATTAACCTTCAATTTGATTTTTGTTACAAAAATTGGTTCTGCATCATTAAGTGATTGATTTTCGCATGATTATATTAATTTAATGATTCCTCTGTAATGATTTTATAATTGATTTTTAGATTTATTGTTGCATTTTAATATATAGTTCTTATAATTTTCAATTTATTTGGTTCAATTTACACGATTCTGACTACATTTGCGAGCAAGTTGAATACACATTTGGTTACGAAAAATAATTTAAGAGTAAGAATTTTAGTAGAAAACAAATTTTTGTATTTGTATAAAAATTTATAGCTGACGTGTTGATTGGTAAAAGGTAAATATTGAAGCAGCAAGTTATCAAAGGGAAAGTATGAGTAACGAGAATCAAATAGCATTAAGGAAGCTTAAATATATGGAAAGGTAAAATACTTCAGTGGCCGTATTTGTTTATAAAAATACCCAACAAAGTAAAAGGATAGTTTATTTCGTTTTCTCTTTTGAGAAATTAACTTTTAACACTGAGGTTTAAACTCAATTTTTTTTCTTAACTTTCCATAATTAATATATAACAAATTTAAAAATTAGACACATACAAATTTTCTTCAGACTATATATTTAAAAATTCATTTTTTGCTTGGTAAATCCAAAACGAAAAGCAGCCACTCGTAGAATCACGTCACGGTGTTCTACGGAAAAAAAACAAAAAATTTGCAAATCAAAGATCCGCCTTCAACAAAAAACTAAAAAATTAAAAATAATTTTAAAATGAAAAACCTTTATCAATAACCTTTTGAAGTCGACGTCAATCATATACTTAGCCAAAAAATTGATTCGTTGACGCCGCGCCGTCATCGAAAAGTAATTGGTGACAAGTTTTAAATGGAAGTTTTTGCATTTGAAATTATTTTTTACTTTTAAGTTCATTGTTTTTATATTATTATTTATGTGGCATATACTTGTAGAATAAAAAAAGGCGATATTTTTATCTATTTTCAGTCTTAACCTATTTAAAAACATTAAATACTCAATTGTTATCCTGTGTTAAGTTGTTTATCAAAATTAATTTTGTTTATCTATATTAAACATTATGCAAATTATAAAGCTAACAGGTAGGAAATTGTGAGTAGCATATTGTTATGTATAAATGATGAGTGGTGGGTGACACATTGTATTTAACAGTACGTATATAAATTAATAATAAAATTTTGATTGAGAATTTTAAAGTTGGGAGAAAGTTTTTATCTAGTTTTTTTTTTTTGTTCATTAACATTATTTTTTTTTTTTTATGTATTTTCATAAATATTTTAATGTTAATTTTGTGTGTTAAATAATTTGTTTTTGTTTTCAAATAATAAAATTCACACACAATTTTTGTGTTCTTGAAATTTTGCAAAAGAAACAATGAACAATATTTTTTCAAATGCGATATCTTAAACTTGAAAATTTAGTTCAATATCATCTAGTTTTTATTATTTATTTTATTTTTATTTTTTTTGAGAACTCTTGCTTCTAAGCAACTAACGACTTTTGAAATAAAACGATGATTAAAGAAACAAAAAATATAAACACTAACAAAATATCTCCAATCAGTACGGCAGGGTAATTCAAATTAGGAAAAATCTTTCACTGTTGATTTAAAGAAATGTTAAAGTGCGCTAACCATATGAGACAAAATGCAAAATTGAATCGAAGTAGACAAAGTAAAAAAAAAAAAATGGTTAAAATAGTAATTGAAGATAAAAAACGTCGCGGGACACGACTAGTTTCTGTATAAAAATAGAAATTCAATTTGAAATTCTTAGAAAATATTGCAATTTAAAATTACATATTTATATACACAACTGAAATGAACTTCAAGTGCCTATTATACAAATAACTATATGTATGCATAGCTTAGCTCAATGTAATGGGCCAAGCTTCTAAAGCAGTGACAAATACGTCACTAAGTAGATTAGAAATTAAAAAGAATGTCTTTTATAAGTATATATTTATCTAACTGATGAAAAAATATGGTAAATTTATCTTAAATCGAATTTTGTAAAAACTTTTACGTAAGTTTACTGTCTTAAAATTTACAAACAGCCAAACTAAATTAATTAATGTGCTACTCAATGAACTGAGCAAAAATAAAACTATTTTTGTTAAGACCAATATTTATTTAATGCTATGAAATATCGAAATGACCTAAAAAAGGTACTTTTGGTAGAGGTGTTCATAGAATCGCCTAATTAGTCCATTTCCACCTGTCCGTCATCAAGATAACACAAAAACGAAGAGAAATAGCGACCTGAAGTTTTGATGACGTATTCTAGACCAGGGGTCTCCAAACTTTCCAGCCTTAGGGCCATACTGATTACTCCAGTAAGTTCCGAAGGTCAAAACCATATTAATAATTATTCAACATAAAATTAGAATACTTCAGTAAACTAAATTTAATTTGCTATAAAAAATATGTTCTCTAAAAGGCTCTCCGCGGGCCGGACAAAATCTGCCCGCGGGCCGTAGTTTGGAGACCCCTGTTCTAGGCCAATAAAGTGAATTTAAATTTGTGAATGAGTAAAGTTGATGCTTTGAGTATTGGCCCGTTTATTCAAAATTTTCCACAAACCAGCTCAAATTTTGATTGTAACACAGATATATAACACTAAGTATTATCCGTACCATGCATAGTACGTGGAAGGGACTTCTTAATCGATTGATGCGCTACGAGTGTCTAAAATTTGTAATAAAACATTCATATTCTAGAAAATATAATTATTTGTTCAATTGTTTCAATGTAAATTGTATAGCAAATATGAAATAAAAATTACTTAATAATTACAAAAAATGACATTTAATTGAAGGTATTGGATTGAAAATTTTAAGGATGATTGAAGAAATTGCATAAGTAATTATTTTAAATTGCTGATATAAATAATTATTTATTTAAGTTTGTAAATAAATCTTGAGAAATTTCCTATGTTAAAGCATACACCATTCACAGAATTATATATCATTTAATTGATAAACTAGTATTTCGTAAACATAGAAACGATGCATGGACTATATTTATTCTGCCTTTGTAGTAAGATATTTTGTTACTTTGAATAACGTTTTCGATACTGCTATAGAGCCTGAACTAAAATTATATGTATATATAGTATAGCTCAACTTTATTTAATGCCTATAATAATAGAACAACGTACACATAACAAGTTCTAAGTCGGTATTCAAGTTAGATTTTTGCTTAGAAAAAATACACTTATACTATTGACTTGTTAAGTAAAGACTATAGTATTCAAGGTGAGTGAATTCTATTGAATTTCTAATCATCAAATCATCATCAACAATATTTAAGAAGTGTAATTATGTCATTAAAACTTTCAAAATGTCCTTGAGTATAATATCTAACATTAGATCATTAATTAAAAAAGTATTATTAATAAGGTGGTCCTATTTTACTTTTTTTTTGTTAATCATAATATAATTAATGTTAATATATTTTTAATTCAATTTAACGGGGCCTTTTACTACAAGTTCTCTATTTTTTGTTAGTGAAATCGGATTATCATGATATATAAACAACACTTTAACATTCAAGAATATCATTGAAAATAATTTTCTAATATCAATTTTATACTCGAAATACAGAATATGTAAATTAATTTTAGTCTTCAACTTGTACCGCAAAAATATTGTTGCCACAAACAAAATTTTAGTATAGGTGTTCATAGAATCTGCTTATTAGTCCATTTCCGCATGCACACCCGCGCCTGTCTGTTCGTCATCAAGATAACCCAAAAACAAAAAGAGATGGTGATCTAAAATTTTAGTGATATATTTTAGACATAAAAAATGATTTTAAGTTCAGGGAATGAGGAAATGTATAATAAATGAAATGTTTAGCCTATAGTTTTAACCCTTTCTTTCGAAAACTGGCCAGATTCGTTATAATTTCAAGTTAAATTCAATAAATTAAAAACTAATAAATTGTAATACAATTACTATACATAGTAAATACACTTCAATTAACTGTGTCTACGTAATTTGAGTATTTTAAAAATATTATTAATATTATAAACAGTCAAATATTGATTTAGTATGTTTAAAGTAATTTAAAAAACAAAAACTTTCTAAGTCGGAAAATTTTTGTCATGTTATTATATCTATATTTGTTTCTTTATTCATGGGCAACCTTACCGTTCATTCCATTTCGATAAAACTTTGTCAAATTATTGCTTATAAAAAGTTGTAGTAAGCCCTTATCATACCGGCAAAAGTATTTGAAAGAGTATATCTGACTCAGGATGCTGATTTCCCAACTAAATGCCGGCCTGTCTGTGTTATACATAAAGGCAGTTCTCGTATAACCTTAATTATCATCTCACATACACAAATAGTTCAAATCTTAATCTATGTGTTAACATATCAATTGTACCAAAGCCAGAGTTTGAAAATCCGTACAGTGCATCGATCTAACTTAACATTCGTTGTTCAACAACTATGACGAATCTTGTTGGTCATGAAGAAATGAAACAACTTTGAAACAGCATAGTATATATATACAAACAAACATACATACATACATAAAAGTATGGTCTTATAACGCTGTGAACCTTCAGGCCAGGTGAAAGTTTTGCCACAAAGAAGTAAAACCTCTATAAAGTGAGTGTTATATGTTATTTTGTTGTATATATATAAAAATATTGTACTTTTTTTGAAACATAGAACTACAACTAACAGTTAGGCGTATAATACTCATATTACTAGCAAGCACATTACACTGATTGGTAAGACTGTGTATGCTATTATTGTAATATAAGTAAACCCCTTTCTCCGTGACACAACACAATTTTTTTGGTACGAAATTTCATTTATTTACAAGGTGATCAATTTATTATTTCATCAAAATTCTGTGCGATCACTATACTCATTGTATACTTCTGAAATGAATGTTAGATCACTAAAGCCTTGTTCACATTGATCAAGTAATTTAGTCAAGTAATAAGTTGTTTACTTGATCAAAAATCGTTCACACTTATAATCTGATAATTTAGTCAAGTAATTTATTAAAACTATGTAAGCAGTCACAGTAATATAATTTTATATCACAAAACTGTTTATTTTATATGACTGTGACTGGAAAAATAGAAAAATGTCAGATTCCTTCATTTGTTTATTGTTATATGTTTGTAATTGAAGAGTGTTTGGGGGTACTACTTTTATATAAACATAGAATTTAACTAAACTACTTGACTAAACAACTTTACTAAACATTTGACTATAGTATTTTTAACCTCAACAAATTAACAACTGGGTTTTTTTTGAAAAGTCATTCAGTTACGTAATTAAGTGTAGATAGAAAACGGTTTGACGTCGATATCATTAATTGTTCTCGAGAACTCGAAAAAATCGAGAAGAAATATAATTACGAACGCAGCCTTCTCCCTAAAATCGTTCTATTTGGATTCTAGTGACCTTGAAATGTATAGATATTTCATAATTCGGGATTCACAAAATTGGCCCCATTACATTAAAACTTTCTGGCAAAAAAAAATGGACATACCAAATTTAAGAGGTCTATCAAACGATTAACCTGTTTTCTATCCCTTAGTAAAGGACGATGATATCTGTGCGATTCCAAGCTCCATAGCAGTACCGAAACGTCATTTAAAGCAAACATAAAATTAAAAATATTTTGAAATAGTTAAAAAAATCACATTTATATGAACACAAATGTTTAAGTTCGAAAAACGGTAATTCTCAGAAAAAATTTCCTACTACAAAGGCAGAGTGAAAAAAATTTCTCATTCATAAAATGCTCTAAATATGTACCCCATACAATTGTCAGTTTTTTATATGACACCGTGGATCAATATGTTTGCATTTGTTTCTATAGTTACGAAATAATACCAAATTTCAAATATTCTATCCAAAGAAGAAAAATTTGACTATGATTTTTTAACACTCGGTAAATAAATGTAAAAATAACAACATTCATAAAAATATAAATAAATAAATTTTATATCTAACCAGTTATTATTATATTTCATTTTATTTCGTTTTTATCTTTCATTCTTTTTTAATTTATTTATTTGTTTTTTTTCGGTTAAAAAATACATTTTTTTTAATAGAGAAAAAAAGTAAGTCATCATAACCTTTACATTAATAAATTATTGGACCGCTAATATTTTTGTTTTTTTTTTAAGTATAAAAAGTGAAATTTGTTTTTATTTGTACTGTTTTTTACTATGCTGGATGAGTAGTTAATTGAGATGAATAAATTTATAGAAATAAATTTAATAATAAATTCCATAAATAAAAATAATGATATCGTAAATGAACTACAATGTAAAAGCTTGAAAAGAAAATGTTACTTCAGAGTTATATCTATGGATATTGGAAGTATTGTGTTCATGATTGAAAAAAAAAATTGTTTTTTTTGCTCTCATGTAAAAAATCTATAAATATATATGTCAACGTTTTGGAACTTTTGGAGTAATTTTAATTTAATATGAGTCTGTAGGAATCATTTAGACGAATACGCATAACTTTGAACAAATATTTATAAATAGTGGAGGTGTTCGAGATAGTCCAATTTGAAAAACATCTCGAGAGTTCGACGCTTATCTTAGGAAAATTCTGATAAATGGGGTGTTTCTTTTTTTTTTGGAGCTCAAAAGATTTGTGATTGCGTTCATAATATCTTTAAATTGAGTATTTTAATGATCCAAAATTATATACCCTTACAAAAGTGGGACAATATTCTAAAACCAAGAAGTTATATGATGCTGTCAAAGATTTTATTTGCATCGTTGTTGAAACGATGTTTTACATGAACTCACTATGGGGATAAAACATAATATTGTCATAAAAGGGTATCACTATCTTTATTTAATTACGATTTTAGAAATTTTGGATAATTTTTGGATTTTTAAAGATTTTAAAAAAAATAACTTCAGTTCTCTGTTCGTTAAGATAGTAGGATCGAGTCAGTAACGTATTGCAGCTCTAACACATACTATAAACAATTTATACATACACTCACACGTCTATAATATATATTTTTTTATGTCATTCCTTACTTTCCTTTCTATAATATATGAAATTTTGATTGAATTCTGTAGAATAGAATTTTTACTTGATGGGAAAAAATCATATTTAATTGACTTTTTGCCAAAAGAACTCGTGTAAAAGTTAAAGAACTTTGATCTCGTTTTTCTCAAATTTGGGTAGGTCAATTTCTGTCGGGTAAGGCTCTTATTTTTTGTTATTAATTAATGAACAGGCAATAGAAGTTTCAATAAAATCCTTTGCAAGTCATTCTTCGACCCAACTACCTTAAGGTAATAAAGTCACTTATTACCTTACTAAATTTTTACAAAATTGGTTTTTCTATTAAAATAAGCAAGAAATTTAATTTTTGTTTAGTTGCTTGAGGAAGTTTGAATAAAAAAAAAGACGAAACGTTACACTAATAAACAATAGTTTGATTGTTTTATTTACTGTCCAAATTTATATTATCCTTTTCTAAACATAATTTGAAGCATGAGTGCGAAATTATGACCCTTTATCACTTATCAGAATTTTCATTATGTAAAGAGTTAAACTTAATTTTTAGAGATCTAGCTTATGGGCACCTGTACCGTGGAGAGTATTATCATATTCGTCTCGTGAGTCGGTCAGATGTTAAGAAAAATCAGTAAATAAAACAAATATATAAGTATTCACATAAGAAGTCAAAACTAAAAACTGTAGAGATCTGAAAAGACCGTCATAATTTATGATAATTCTATTTTTGTGTGTGTATTGTTTAAAACCCTAAAGATATGAAAAGTTAAAAAACAATTTGTTAAAATATGCCAAGCGGAACTTTTTTTTTTTTTTTTGTACAATAATAAAACAAAATTTTTAACATAACAAATATACAAAGTAATAAAACAATATGAGTATAAGACCAGTAGCTGATGAATCAAATGAATCAAAGACACTTTATGTACACACGCAGTTAAAAACAGATAAGTCTTCATCTTGAGTTGAAGAGAGGTGGAGGAATATTAGAAGTGATATTAAGAACAAAATGTACTTGTTAAACAAAAAAAAAATAATTCACCTTAAATTTATAGCCTCCAAATGTTATTTCAATTTTTTTTATTTAGTAAGATCGGACGGACCTTGGCGTCAATACTACTATTCATAAAAAACAAAAAGTAATTACGTCATTTTTTTAACCAAGGTGATTTGAAATATTAACTTAAGAAGAAATATACTAAATGCTTTTTAAGAATACATTTTTGGTTTGCTATTCCAAATTAAAATTTTTATTATTCGCTTTTGACGGGATCCGGTTTTTATAGACGGGGAAATTCTAGAAACTTAACAGTCTTAACAGTACCTACATATTTTTGGATACCTAGTTTTCTTCAAGAATATAGTAAAAAATTCAAAGGTAAATGAAAAATACTTAATTTTAAGAAAACTTCTTACTACACACTAAATTTATAAGTTACTTATTAATTAATACTCCTCAATTCAAAAATAAATAGAAAGCCAACTTATGGAAAATTTGTAAAAACGTCATTAAATAGAGCACTAGTGCACAAGCCAAGAGTTATGAGTAGGCGAGACTGGGAAAATTGGAAATTGTGTGACGCTATTGCAAAAGGTCTAATTCTTATTGATTGCATGATCAAATTGCATACCAGGGTATTATCTGTATAAAAACAAGATAAATTTTGTAATAAAACGTTTAAGTATCTTAAAATTTCATTAAAAAAAAATTATAAGTTGCGGAATAATTTCGAGTTTCAAGACGTAATCATGAGCCGATTTGTATCATCTAATTAAAACTGAGAAAATTCAGTGACTTAATTTTATTATTAGCTATCTAACCGAATCAATAACCGGAATCAAATGAAAAATTCACGATTTTCCCAAAAACACAGAATCAACAAAATTTAAGACAAAATCAATTACTGAAAACACTGTTAATAAAACTCAATGCTCACTCGAAATTAATAATATAAGTAATCAATTAAATAATGCTTAATGTTTTAAATATTAATCAATGTACATTTTAATTTCCACAAACTGAACTTAAAATTTAAAAATTGAATTAAAATAACAAGGTTCAGCTCAAATGAAATATTTTATTATATTATGGATATATTGATAATAATTTTAGTTAGGCAGGTTGATAACAATTTTGTTAATTTATTTGATAAAAAAAGGAAATATATTCCTCAAAAACCAAACAATATCAAAACATTTACTTTTCTTTTAAAATTTTCAAAATAATACTTCAAAATGTGTATAGCTGATTGAATTTAAATTAGATGTAAAAATATTTTTATTTAAAATATTTACTGTCATCAACTGCTGAACTAATAACAATATTTATTAAAAAATTTATCAATATAAGTTAATTTTTTATATATTTATAGATGCATGCATAAGTCAAATTTAAACTTTCAATTTATTTATAACATCTTTGTTTTTAGTTTGGAATTAAAAAGCCATCTAAGTTTATCATGGTTAGTTTTAAGCTATCAAACGACTCAATTTCTGTCAAAATAATTATAAAATTTCTAAAATATTTTGTGACTAACGACGTCACATAAATAAATACAAATCGATCTAATTTTATTTAACGTAGTTTCTTATCAATGTCTTTTATGAAATCGATCATGTGGTTAACAATAATTTATCAATAGTTCAAAAACTACATTTTTTTGTTACTAGGCTAAACTGCTTGAAACATGGAATTAATGATTACAGAGATAAGAGGGCATTATGATTTCATTTAAATTTATAACATTTTTGAAGTTATACTTCTTTTGGGTCGTTTGAATGAATTTGTGAGCCGCGCGTGCACGATTCCATAAAAAAGATATGATGAAGTTAGCTTCAGAATATAATTAATAATATATATATATATATATATATATATATATATATATATATATATATATATATATATATATATATATATATATATATATATATATATATATATATATATATATATATATTCTTTTAAAGAAGAGCAAAACACGGACATTCAACTATTTATGGGATATTCTCCACTCAAAGATATCTCCTGTTTTAATAAACTTACATACTTTGTTTTTGCCTAAGAAAACTCAGTGATTCAAGGCCTTTCATTTCACCTATTAAGCACTCAAATTAGATGAGATAGAAGAAAGCAAGATGCGGACATTCAACTTTTCATCAATTTTTAATTAATATATTGATTAAAGTACCAAAATTTTGGGTATGAGGAAAAACCAACTTACTCAATTCAAATCTTTTTCAAATAAAATTCGATCTAAGTAAAATAAAAATTAAAAAACAAATTTTTATTTTTCCTACAACACTAAAATGAATAATGGAAAAAAAATTTTCATTATAAAATAGAAGAAAGTGAAATTTTTATCATTTGTATAAAGATTTGTTTGAAAAAACACATAACATTTAAATTTTCTTTCTTTATTTTTAACTAACCATGATAAAATTCATTGTATAGAACAGTAGTTCTGTAAATCTTTTTATCCCAGTTAAATTCATTTTTATTTAATGAATTAGTCAAGCAAATAATATAATTTTTTTGTAAAGAAACTTATGATGATGAGAATCTTTTGAAAGTGAAATTTGTATCGAAATTTGATTACGGTCAAAAATCCTTTGAATGAGTATTTGATTATTTTTCTCGACATGCATAATATATCAGAGTATATTAATTTTAGACAAGAAAGTTCGTAAGCTAGGAACTATTGACATCGAAATATCTGATTAGTCCATTTTCTTTGCCCGCCCGCCCTTCCGTTATCACTCAAAAACAAACATAGATAGCGAACTGAAATTTTAATGACGTATTCAAAAAAATACAAATTAAGTTTAAGTTGACTGAGCAAAATCGGTCCATTCGATCCAATGAATCCTTGATCCAACTTTTACACAATGTGTATTTTTTTGAAACAAACAACTTTTGTTTGAGATATTTTTTCGTGAAATGTTTGAGTTCACCACGATTTTTAGCACAAATTTGGCTAATAAACATATATAGATAATAATAATACATATTATTATAGAAGTATTTATAACTGTATAGACTGGATATTTATAGAATTTTATGGATGCTAATTAAAAATAGCCCAAACAATGAAATTCAATGATATATCGAGTATCTAAACAATCAATTCAGTTAGTTGTTATCTTTACTGGTTTTCATTTATATTTTCATATGCCTACGATATACTTATTTTTTGTTACACATTTTGTTGCTACGGAAGCCCAGTTATATTTTTAAAAAAATTGAAAGTATGAATTTTTATATTTCAAGAAGTAAAAATTCTGTTCAACTGTTATTATGGTAAGCATTTTTTAATATTTTGTGTGTCATTCGGATATTTGAGGCTATAATGATGGCAAATTAAATTTAAAAAAATTAACAATTACATAATTAAACTATGATAGAAGAATTCAAAACTAATTATTATAACATCAAATGTCATATGAAATGTTCTAATTTGCAAATAAATTATTTTATATAAACGTATTTATAGCAAATAATAAATTTGGAACATTTTTATCATAAAAGTTCATTGCACTTTTAATTGGTTGATATATAAAATAAATATTTAAATTAAATTAAATTTTTTTTTTGTGAATATTTATTTAAAGCGTTGTCTTTTGTTCTTGTCTATTTCTATCAAATGTCTATGCATCTATTTATTAATACGTGGAAGCAAAAATTGTGTAGCCCTTTTTACGAAAATTGGGCAGACGGAGGAGTACAAAATTTGCCACAGTTATAGAGAAGGACTGGAGAATGCTAATAATTTTTTATAACTATGCATAAAAAATACATTTAATCAATAAAAGAAACATTACGCATACTATGACACACACATATATAAGAGGCTTACTTTACACACACTACCATACAAAGGGACGCATATA
Organism: Chrysopa pallens; assembly: GCA_020423425.1. Classification (NCBI taxonomy): domain Eukaryota; kingdom Metazoa; phylum Arthropoda; class Insecta; order Neuroptera; family Chrysopidae; genus Chrysopa; species Chrysopa pallens. The sequence goes on along the minus strand of CM035592.1, from coordinate 31,526,879 downwards.
TATACTGTTTTGTTTAAAGGCAATGAGATTCACTTTTGAATTTGAATTTTATTATTTATTTTAATATTTAAATAAAATTTTTAAATAATAAACATCACATTGTCATGAAAATTTGGTATAGTCATATAAATGTATAATAACTCAATTGTTTGAGTATTCAAATTTTGATAATCTATAAAACTGCATATTCTAATTTTATGAACCCTTGTAACAAATTGTACTTGTAGTATCGTAAATTCATCTGTAAGTGGTCAAAAATTTAGAAGAAATAGTTGTTTCAATCTAATATTTCTCAATGCAATGTTGGCCGATCAAAAAAGTAATCAAAGGATTAAATGATATAGAACTCTGTGATTGGTGTATGAATTAACATAGGAAATTTCTCAAAATTTAAATGACAAATTTAAATGAATAATTATTTATATGTGCAATTAAAAATAATAACGGATACTATTTCTTCAATCATTCTTACAATTTTCAAACCAATAACTTCAATTTAATGCAATTTTTGGTAATTGTTCAATAATTTTTCTTAACAAATAATTATATTTTCTAGAATGTTTTATTACAAATTTTACACACTTGTAGCGCATCAATCGAGTCCCTTCCACGTCTTATGCACGGTACGGATAATTGTACAGTTGTGCAATATATTTTCATAGGTGTTTTATATCTATTTAATAAGTACTTTATTTAATTTCACTTAATTACCTTATATCTTTTTAGTGTAGTTATATTATTATTAGTTTTTTTTTTACAAGGGTACGTACAATCCACAAGGTCGTTTACTTAGAGGTTTTACTATATATCATAATATTCAATAATAAATAATGAGATAAAAAGATTAATAAATATTATTATTAGGTGTATTAAAAAAATAATATATATTCAAGTCATTTTTTTATTTTAATATAAATATTTGTATTTATTATTATTTTATTATTCTGTATCGATGTAAATTTTAAGTTATTAAGAAGAACTGACATAGAAAATGATCGATGCCTGCACTTGATGACAATTTCTAATATACCCACATAGTTTATATACTCGACATATACAATATGTCAGAGTATATTCATTTTAGTCTAAAGTTTGTAACGCTACAAAATATTAAACACACAAACAGTATTTTGGTATGGGGGGGGGGTATTCATTGAATTACTTAATTAGTCCATTTCCGTATGTCCGACAATCCGCCATTAAGATAACTCAAAAACGAACAGATGGCTGAAAATTTTACAACGGATTTCATACATAAAAAGTAAGTGTAACTTAATGAATAGGCAAAATCGGTTCATTGGGAAGACAGACGAAATATTCAAAAATAAAAAATGTGAAATGCAAAGAAACAACTTTTGTTTGAAACATTTTTTCCAAAAATGGATTCGCTACAATTTCTAGCTAATAAACGTATATAATTACAAAGCGTAATATTATTATTTATGTATTTATAACTGCATAGAATGAGTATTTTATGAATGCTAATGATTCAAAATAGTTCAAACGTTGATAATGAACCATACGTCGAGTATCTATACAATTAATTCTGTTAGTTGTTATCTTTACTTGTTTTTAATTAATTTTTTTTGGTATGCTCTCAAGATTAACATCAAAACGAATGAAGTGGCAAAAAGTTTTTCGCGTAAATAAAATGTATAAAGTAAAAATCTAAATTTAATTTAATTTTTAGAAATGATTTTCATTAAAATTGTGGATATCAAAAGTCATCACATTTAAATTATTATTTTTTTAAGTTATTTGTGCGCGAATTATTCGTAGAAATATAATCTATATTATTATACATTAGAGATTGTCTTTTTACTATAGAGGTGTAATTTTGTGTGTTAATTCCTCTAAATATATTCAAAAAAAAATGTTAAAAAATTACATTTCTTATTATAAAGTACATCCGAATCCAAATAAGCGAAAAGTACAGGAATCTTTTTTTCGCTTATGGAGATTTTTCCCTAATATAGGTACACCAATGGATTTTCTCACCTATAGACGATTGATAAAAACAAAATGAAAATAACATCTAACAGGTAAAGTTCAAAACAATCACTATCAATGTTGGAAATATTTTTAATTATTAACATTCATAAATATCCTAAATATGTAATAATATGTATTCAAAATATATTTGCTTATTAGCTAATTTAAAATTATCTAAACAGTTTATAAAAAAATATTTCTAACAAACGTTACTTGTTTTTTAAAACCAAACATTTTTTGTATTTGAAATCTTTTATGGTTTAAAAATTAGGTCTTAAATCCAATGGACCGATTTTGATTATTCACAAACTTAAACTTATTTTTTATGTCTAATATACGTCATCCAAATTGCAAGTCGTTATCTCTTTTCGTTTTTGAGATCTTAATGACGGATATGCGGAAATGCATTTATTAAGTAATTATATGAACACCCACACCAAAATTTTGTTAATGCCTTCAAGATTTGCTAGTATTACAAATTTTAGACTAAAATTAATATACTCTAAACATATTGTATATCGAGTATTACAACATATCAAACATCTTTATAGACAAAAAATATGAAAATTTAATATATATATAGAAGATTTATTCATCCTAAAAAAACATGCACTTTTAAAAAAAAATATAACGACCTTTAGTTGTCATAATAATATGATGCTCCAAAATGTACAACTTTTGAAAACGATCAAAATCATTATTTTTTATTTGAAAATAAAAACACCTTACAAAACGTGTTACAAATCCACAATAAATAGTGACTAAAACTATAAACTTTAAAATATTATTTTGCATTTTTTTTTTTTCAGTATCAGTTCAATGAACCTCTTTTTTTTAAACAAAAAATAAAAATACAGCCAAGTGAATTTAACAGAAAAAAAATAAATAAATAAACATTAAAAATTCGATTGTAATTTTTAAAAAAATATATATATATATATGCATATTTATTTATAAATTTTTGAAAATTATATTTTGAATTCTGGTTGAAGAACAGGCATTAGAAATAGTATAAACATATAGCCCGAGAGGTAGTACTTTTCATTTTTCATGATGATTTCAAGCCGATCAATTTTCGATTTTACGGATAGTTTATATGAAATTGATAATCGAATGGCACGGTTCAGCAGACGCAACCAAGGTGGACTAATAACAAGGTGGAGGAATAATAAAATATATACCAGACCGCTTGAAATTCATAATACAGATAGTTTCAATAATGTAGTAAATAAATAAAAATAGTCAGCAAAATATTTACGGATGGAATAATTGTCAGCTGAATACGACATTTGATTGCCTTAGATGGTGATTGCATTTTATAACGTCCGTCCACCCGCTAACTTTCATAACAGTGTATGGCTGCTAATAAATATTCAATATCTACATGAATTAATCGAATTATTGTGTCATTTGTAAACGCTATATCCCGGACTAATATATATACAGCAGGATTTTAAAATAATTAAAAATAAGATGATATGGGTAATCAAACTGAGGACACTGTAGTTAAAAAATCACCTGCCACTATATATCGAATATTATATAAAGACAAAATAAAAAAAAATAAAATTCCTCTAAAAATCCAAAATTTACTTTCGACATCTTTTTGAAATTTTCATTTTTTTGATATTTAGATGCTCTAAAAAAAGTTAGACATATTTTTTAATCTTACTTCTACCATTATGCTTTCGCTTATAACTTTCATAATACGTATATATTTTGCGTTTAATTCCCCTAACAAATTTTACCCATTCTGGTTGACGACTCGTAGGTATTGCTTTAAAAACACTTTTTAATAATTGTGCTCGTAAATATAGGAATACTTTAAACGCTTAAAACTCTATAATTTTGTTAAGCTACTCAATTTATAGTTCATTTACCCATAATAAGTTTTATATCATTATTTTTTGGAAATAGGTCAACACACCTGTTCGTCACCCCTCCCCACCTCCTGTTTTCGTCCATTTGACGGACTTTTTCATAAAAAGTTGCAATTATAACTAATTAATTAATTTTAAAAGATTTGATTCCAGATTCAAAATATTAAGCGTTTATTTTTTTCACTATTTAATAATTATACGTTATTTTAAAACAAAAAATTTTTCGATCGAAAACCGCACGTTTTGCTAAATATAAATATTGGTAAAATAATCTGGGAATCGTAAAGGTCTACGATTAACATACTGGTAACAAAACAGTTTTACAGGAAATTTCCTTTTTTTGTTTATAATTTAAACCTAAGATTAAAATAATAATAAATTTATTTATTACTGTATCTAAAGTAATTATTAAATCGGCTAATTATTTATTGTTTTTATCTCACTCAATCATTTCATTTTATACTAATTTTATTTATTGGACAAAAACTGTAAATTTGGTGTATTTCTTAAATTATAAGAATCTGATTGAACAACTGTTTAACGTCCAAAAAAAAAAAAACATTTTTCAAAATACAGTATATTATGAATCGTTTTAAAAAATTATTTCAACAGAATATAATTTTTGTTTCTCAAACTTGAGAAGTCTCTAAAGTGAAGCATAACCGGTGTGTTGACCGAATAATTTCGTATCCCAAATCAATGAAAGAAAAACTTACGTTTTCACAAAATTTACAAAAAGCAATCTAAAAAACACTGTAAAATTGTATATAATATATATTTACCATTAAAAGGAAAAAAATCCAAGATAATAACAAAATATCCAAATTTGATAAAAAAAAAAACAATAAGGCCACTTTTTATAAAATTTTCAAAATCACACAACACTTAAAAACATTCGCATCCAGATAAAATCGTTAAAAAAAAAACCACACTTAAATAATTAAATATAAAGAAAACACTTAACACTAAATCCCCCGTAAAAAAAAACTAATCCGTAAAAAATAATATTAATAACCACACAACAATTCAAAAATATTGAACTTAACCTTAAAATTTATAACAATATTATTGCACAATTGTTGGCATACATATACAAAAAAATGATTATTATAAAACTATTGTCACTCCACAATAAATGCATAAATTTTATTTACTAATTAAAAATAAATGATTATTGATTAAAGAATTAAAAAACTATTAATAATAAAAAAAAATTACAAAAGTTGATAAAAAAAAGTTTTTTTTTTAATAATATTGGTTTATATTTCCGCGTTTATTAACATCGCTATATGATCGCACATCGCACGCGCCACAAGTATTGTGTTCACAAAAGTTTAGAAGTAACTATTTTGTCTATAGCAAGTAATAAATGTAATGGAGTGCGGTGCGCACTTCAACAACAACTGATTCAAATTTAAAAAGAACTTCAGTAGTTTCACAATGTACACTACTACACACAGTACTGAAAATACTACTACGAATAAGTTATTAAACAAAGATAAAATCATACGTTTATATAAATCTCTCACTTACTAATACAAATATTACTTGTTATAAAATAATTTTTAAACAAAGATAGTATAATATCATTGTTAAATAAAATGAATGTTTTCTCTTATTTTATCAGAAAAATACTGTATAGTGAAAAAACAGTCCACCTTGCAGAAAATCGAATCAAAAAAAATACTTTAGGCCGAATGCAAATGATAAGATTTTCTAATCAGAAATTCTGAAATTTTTTTTAGGTGCAATCTTTTTACTTTTACAACAATTAACGACTGAATTTTGATACTCGACATATATATCATGTCAGAGTATATTTTTTTACATTCTAAATTGTAACACTAGAAAATATTATTGATCCCACAAATAAATTTTGGTATAGGTGTTCTAAAAAATCTTCTAATTAGTCTATTTTCATTTACCCACCGGTTCATCCTCCGTCCTTATATCATGAAAAAATTTCGAAAACGTGAGCGAAAATAGTGAGCTGAAACGAAAATAGTGAACTGAAAATTTTCGTTGCGTATTCTAGAACTAAGTTAGATCAAGTTTGAGAACGAGCAAAATCGGTACATTGGGCCTTTACTCCAATTTTGAACCATATAATATAGAAGAAAATAAATTTCGATTTTTTGCCCCAATTTCCTAAATCAAATGTGACGGTTTGCACAACCGTTTGGTGCAAACCGTAACCAAAATAGCAACGCATAACATCTAACATTTCTTCAGAGAATCATTACAACTAGCTAATTCATACTGATGATGACTTCTTTGTAGTCGAAATACGTATTTATAAAAATACAAAATAATTTGATCTAGGAAATTAGGGCAAAAAATCGAAATTTATTCGAAAAATCCTAGAGTTCTCATTAATAATTATAAAATAAAAATTAGAAGAAAATATCAAAGGCCATATTGTTTATTTTTCACAAATACCTTCTCAAATATTTTTTTTTTAAATCAGATATCTCATTATATTTATTATATAGGTATATGTATTTATAACTGCATTGATTGGATATTTTATGAATGGTAAATATTAAGAATAGTTCAAATTTTGGTAGTGAACCATTTGTTGAGTATCTAAACAATTTACGCAGTTATTTGCTATTTTCACGTGTTATAACTTATTTATACCTTTATGTAGAATAAAACACCAAAAACAAATCATTCTCAACAATTTAAAATGGACAGAAGTGAGAAAAACTAAAGAAAAGTCGAACTTTTGTTGTCCATCGAAGTTCCACTGTTCTAATTAGTTTCGGTTATTATCGAAGTTTAATTTTTTAGGTGTCACTTCTATACACTGATGATGTTATTAAACTTTAAGAAAAATCAAACATGACTTTCTTGTAAGGTGGACTTTTTTTCACAACGAAAATAGTTCAAACTGTATAAAAATTTTGTTCTAAACAAAGATAATATGATTTGATTATTGTATGAATAGGATGTTTCATCTTTATTTATCGGAAAATGAATTAAAAACTGAAACTGAATATAAAACGATATACTTATTTTACATAACAAAGACAGTATAATTAGAAATATAGGAAAAAATTAATGTCTTATCTTTATTTAGCATTAATATGTGTTTAGTTTGTACTGAATTGTTCTTTTCATAGGATTGAATACATATATAAATATGCGACCTCAGTGCTACGAGTTTGAATGTTCATTTATTATAAAGTTTGCTCTAAGCTGAAATAACCTTTAGTTCAGTTCAATTTTAAATGCGCAAGGTTGTATATCGCATTTTACTATATCAGTTTTATTTTTTAAAATAAATTAAACTATGTTATCAATTTAAATTGTATAATTATTTTAATCTAAATGATATTTTGTCCTAAACTCGATGAAAATTATACGTCACTTTTCATTTTATCATAGTTCAAGATTGCCATTGTAGTTTTATTTTTCAGAATTTTCTTATCCACCGATCATTTCATTGTAGAAAATTTCATTGAAAAATCAAATAATCTTGAATAAAAAGATTATTGCCTTTTAAAAATTTTACATTGTATTTTAACACATTTTTTTCTCTTTTTTATATTTTATGCATTCAGTTTTCCCGGTTTAAAGTTTATTTTTTATTTTTTTCTACATTTTCTAACCTAAGATCTATTCGCGCCATTCCTCATATTCCTAGTTTTCTAAACCGGTGGACTTATACAATTTTCAATGCTTACACCAAGTAGTTTCATGTAGTTTTTTTATAATTTAGGGCTTCAGATCCATTTTCCGATATATAAAGTCCGCCAACAGTTTGTCTTGAACATTATTCAACCTAGTAAAAAACATTTTTTTCAATAATGCTATTCTCATGGTGATCCTCTAGGATGTTGACCTAAGCCAATGCATGGATTGCCTTTTTGTAAATAGAACACTAAGGTTGGAAAATAAATTAAGAAAACTTCTATATTTATATAAAATCGGTGCATAGTAAATATGTAAGTATCTTTTGGAAGCCAATGTATTTAAGGGAATTTCTTTCAGAAAATCTTGGCTGCAATGAGACATTTATGTATATACTGATTCAAATATCTATTTGATGTCTATAATTTGAATTTCTAATACTTCAATTCCTATTTGAATTCCTATTTGGGGGTGGGGGAATTATATACATTATTTTGAGTATATTATTTGAAATAAATATATTATTTCAATATAAAATATATATAAATTTATTTTTAGTCACTTTTCACTATAATGACTATATTGGGAATATTCTATACAACAACAGAATATAGAAATTCTATTCGGTCACCCATCCAATTACTAACTGTGTATAATGTTGCTTAACATAATTGATCGCTTGAGATCATCTTTTACCTTACCCCCAGGGGGGGGAGGGGTAGTTTAAATAGATTATTTTTAGTATATTATTTTTAGTATCTTAAGTCTTAAAGTGTTCAATAAGTAAGACCTAATATTTCATAAATAAGAGTAGTTTAAGAATTCTTTGTTCTGACTACAAAAATAAATTCGGTTCTTAGACTACGAAAATATATAATATTTAAAACTAGTTCTAAACAAATTTCTAAGATACACCTAGCCTCGACCATTGATACTATAACTTGCTAGTCCATTATTCTATCCATTACTAGACAATGGCCAAAACTGATCTGCTAAAATATTAGATATTTATTAAAAGGAATTTATATTAATTTATTTTTTTTCTGATTTGAATGTTTGCAGGGTTGTTGTAATTTATATATAAAATAATTTTCAAAATGCATACCCATGGAACTCACAGTTTATAATCGCATATATGTTTGTAAATGGCTGCGTCTTTCTTTCCTATCTCTATTAGCAAAATAATATTTGCAAAGAAAATTTAAATGCATCTTTTATATCAACCAACTTTGTACACGAAACAAAAATCCATCGTTTATTAAAAGGTTAATTAATCTAACAAATGGTGGAAGCGATGATAAATTGTAATGAAATCTTGGTGGAGGCGACGTTAAAAGTGATTAAAGAAAAAGAAAATTTTAAAGTTATAAAGAACTGAGAGATTAAATGTTATGAAAATCATTAACTTCATTATTATACCGAACATATACACCAGGGTATATTAAGTTTAGTTTAAATTTTATAGCATTATAAAATATTGATGGTGCTAACAAAATACCGTTAAGGATGTACTCTTATAAATATTGTTATTGAAATCTTTTACAGTTCCAAATTTCACTCGAATAATTAATATTCAGTACAAAGATGAGAGATCAATTTCATTCGACATATAAATACGTAACGTAAAACCGAATCCAGAAACCGAATAAAAAACTAAAAAACTATCTAAATTTTTTAACTTCCCAGAAGTTCTTATAATTGTGTGAGTAGATATAATATATAAGTGCGTTCGTAATGATTTTGCGTCTCGATAATCGCAAAAAAAGATTCGACGTGGAACTGATGCGTTTCATTTGATGCGCTATTACTTAACTTAAAACTGAATTACTTTTCAATAAAATCTGTCCAGTTTTTTTTATTTAGGATAAAAACACTAAAAAATACCCATATTCGTTATAAAAAATAAATTATTGTTTTTTTCGTATTTTCTTCATTCGAAAGTTATCCGTGTACACCTTGTGGGTTTATATTTAAACGTAGCATACTTCATGTGGTTTTACTCACATAGTTCCCATTTCCGTGAGAATATAGGGATAAAAAATAGCATATTTTATCCGGGTATAGTGTAGCTTCAGAACGATGAAAGAGTGTTTCAAATCAGTAGTTTTTAAGTTTATTCATTACATACAAAAATACAGACAAAAAAAATATATTTTCTTTAACCCGCGTAGTACCCGTTCCCGCTGATCAAAAGTAGCCTATGTCACCCGGGAATATTGTATAGCTTCCCAACAGTGATCAAATCGGTCCAGTAGTTTTGAAGTATATTCATTCCATAAAAAAATTAATACAAAAATGCAAATGTTTCCACTTGATAATATTAGTATAGATTTGTTAATTGCATTAATTATAATTCTTTGTACGCTTTTATATTTGAACCTTTTTTTTAACCCACTTGCAGGCATTTTGGCAATTTTGATTAAAAACTATTGTTGTATCTTCCAAAATAATAATAATAATATTTAAATCGGAAAAAAAAACAATTTTCCAATAAAATAAAATTGATATATCCAAATTAAAAAGAGCTTTCACTATCTCACAATTTCCAAAGTTATTAACCCGTGTGTGTATAGATGATAGGTAATATTAATCTCATTAAAATGTAATTTTATATAATATTCATACGAAAGAGAAATGAAAAGTATACAATATTTTCACAATGTAAGTGAAATAATAATAAGTAGAGTTTAGTTAGTAGTAACAATTATAGTAGTATATACATACGTATATACATACATTTAAACATACAAACATACAAACAAAGTAACAGTGAACTCTCTTCGACAGTACATAGTATATACAATACTAGTAGCTATGTGAGCTGCATACCTCACTCAGAAAAAACTGGAGGCCAAAAGAAAACTGAAATTTTTTCTATTTGTCTTGCTCATTTCATTTCCACATCGATTGTAGAAAACATCATCTACAGTTGGTATTTTTAAGGATGTATCAAAATAGGTGGGGTGCTTTAAAAATTACAGTTTTCCAATGTTTTTAAATCATTTCACAACGATTGTAAAAAAACTAAGCTTCCTAGCTTGCATAGAAAAACGCTTGAAGACACTTTCGCATATTGTGGCACATGTGGCAAAGAGCGACGTGACATGACGCGAGTGATATGATGCGATCACGCCACACGCGTCTTGTTGAGGTACGCATATTGCCACGATGTTCACTCGCCCCGTAGATACATATTTTTGTTTATTTTGTGTTTTGTTTTTGTTTATTTGTTTTTTATTGGTAAGCTCGTAAAACGTGCGATGCGTGGAACGAGAAGCTATGTCTCGACCACTGTGCCACACGTTTCTCGCGTCACTTCAGTTCCGCTGCGTTGCGTCGCGTCGTCAATTTGCGCTGACCCCTTCATTTGTGTATGTTACAAAAAATCGCGGTGTGTTGAGTCGCGCTGTGTTGTACCACACGCGCTGAAATATGCGCCAGGCTTTACATGCAATGGCTAGCTTTGACTTCGTAGGATTTTAGAACTTCATTCACATGCTTGTATTTAAAAAAAAAATATTTTCAGTTTGTGAAGTAAAAACGCTAAATATGCTTCAATTAAAGAAAGAAAAACAATTTAAACAAATACTCATTTGCAAAAAACCGCATCTTTCTAGTATGTATAGTAAAAAAGATATTGGTATTTTTGGAGATTTTACCCAAAGAAGAGGATAAAAGTCTCCAGTACAGTCTTCCTAAATATGATAAACATGTTTACCAAATTTCATCAAAATCGGACAATGCGTTCAGAAGTTGCAGCAGTACAAACATATATATAGATTGATAAAAACAGAAAAACGGAATGAAAAATCGTCTAGTTATAGACCTCACTACGTTCAGTCAATTATAGATAGTACTTATACTCTACACCTAGTGATATCTACCACCAGAAGAATCACATAAGGTGAATGAACGATTCGTCGTTCATTATATATATATATATAGATAGATAGTTATAGGTATATAAGTTTCACTCAATGTTACGTGCAAGTATAAACATTAGATACTTAATACTACCTAACAATCTAAATGGAAAGTCTCTCTCTTAAATAATAATAATAATAATAATAATATTCAATCTCGATTTTTAAAGTGCAAATAAAAGAAAAAAATAAATAAATAAACATTTGTAATATATGAGGCGTAATTAAAATATGAAATTATTATTATACTTGTATAATTATAATTATATCAAATATACAACAAGAATGTTGTTTGATATAAAAATGGTATTATATGTACTTATTGTATCGAATTTTCATTTTGGGAATTTTCCAAGTTTTCTATTTATAAATGTATATATTTGAAAAAATGTTTAAAATCTATTGTAATCACAAATAATGATTTATTCGCATACCGAACATTCGCATTCGCCAACCGCTTTAAGGAAGGTCTCTTGACAGGAATAGAAAAAATAAATTAGTAGATATTGATTCAAATTTTTAGTATGGTATAGTAAACGAAACATATTATATAAAACAAAAATTTTGAGTACCTTGCGGATAAATTATGATAGTTATTATTAATTAATCCGCAAGGTACCCAAAATTTTTGTTTAGTGTGATAATAAATAAATTTCGGATAATAAATTCGGATCATTTTCTACTAATTTATTTTTGATGTGAAAACTTCTTTAGCCGCGTTAGACACTTTTTGGTTGGGTAAAATCTTATGCTTTTGCATCATCAAATCATGATTGGTGCAAGTACGGTGGCCGTGTGCTGTGCGCATTAGACGTGTGTCGCATGGTTTAAATCTCCTGCATTCTTGATGATATTGTACAGTCCTTAATATATTTGAATAATTAAAATCCAGATAAACATGCATATAATTGTAGCCCGGAGATGTCAAACCAGATTGATGTTGATAATGTTAATTTAAACATTATGAAATTTCAAATGTCTAAATTTTCACTTCTATCGACAGTCCCAATAACTGCAAATATTTTCCGAGGTATCTTCCTTAACTCACACTGAATAGTGCATATATTACCATAAATAAGCTCCTTATATTTAAGTCTGTGTCAACATGCCATGACTCAAAAATAACTTTAATAACGAGAAAAAATGATTTTAAAAACGAAACATTTTCTAAGTGCAATTTTTTTTATTGAATACTATTCTTAATATTTATCACTAAAAAATTTTTTAATAGAATTTACGATTATAAATTTAAGTGTTGGATAGATTATTTTAAATAAAACATTTTGTCCCTTCCCTGATTAAAAAATAATACTTCAGAAAAAACAAATATCAAAATGACAAAATTGTTAAATTGTTTGATGTTAGGTTTTAAAGTAAACCATTTATAAATATTTAGTTTTGATGAAAATTTTTTACCATGCCATGCACATTCCCGCCCAACTTCCGTCGAAAAACGTTGTTCAAACTTTTATAAGAATAATATTGAATTAAAAAATCTCATTTAGAAAACAAAATTTACTGACAGGACCCAAAATTAACAAAAGTTTAATTTTGATGAAAATGATTTATGATATATTTGGTTGCAACTCTTCTTCATACAAGATTCAAAATATATTTCCAAGTTTTGATATTAGTTAAGAAGATGTTTCATTAAAAAAAACATTACGCACAAGGAAATAAATAATTTTATAAAAGTATTTATTTTGAAATAATTTTTTACTTTTCAGGTCAGATTTCAAATTTTCATGATTTCGAATAAAAAAAATTAAGATTATATATTCTTAGTAACTGGAAATAACAGTAAGTATATTTCTTTTATTTTTCAATAATAATCGTTATCAACCAAATAGATAAAATATACTATCTAAAGTAATAAATAAATTGTCTGTCGTGCAGAGTAAAGAACGGTTTTTAAAATTGCTCTAAAAAATTGTTCCAAAATATTTTTTACCACCTTAAATAACATAAAAAAGATTAGTGATTTTTATGTCAACTGCAAATTGTAGTTTATATTTTTAAGTAACTAGAGATAACTCGCTTATGGAGAATTTTATGACCCACCTTATAATTTACTTAATTATCGTAATTTGCAAGCGAATTTTCTTAATGGTCAACGAAATTTAGTTATAAAAAATTGTATTCATAGTCAAAACCAAAAAGAGTTTTTTAGATTACATTTATTTTAGTCTAAAGTTTGTAATGCTAGAAAATATCGAAGGAACTAACTGAATTTTGGTATAGGTATTCATAGAATCACCTAATTAGGCCATTTACGCCTGTCATCAAAATAAGTGTAAAACTAAAAGAAAATATGAAGCTGAAATTTTGACCAAAAAAGTAAGATCAAGTTCATGAATGAGCAAAATCCGCCAATCGGGTCCTATGGATCCATGGCATTTTGTGATATTGTACCATAAAAGATAGTTTTTCCTTCAAAACAAACAACTTTTGTTTGAGACAATTTGAAATGTTTTAAATTCATCACAATTTCAGCTCAAATATAACTAATTATAACCGTATGCATGAATAGAGTATTTTATGAATGGTAATGATTAAAAAATTAGTGCAAATATTTATACTCAACCGTATGTAGAGTATCTAAACAATTAACACTGTTTCTTGTTATCTTCACATGTTAAATTATTGAATGAGATAAAACATATGTCTCTAAAATTCTCTATCGTCAAGTACTTAAAAAAATTTGGTCAAGGCTTAATTTAATCCTTTAACCAATACATAAATGATTCGGTAGTAGCTAATAAACTGCACGTTGACCAAATATATAGAAACCAAAGCATTGCCATCACGGCTAAAGTAAAGTAGATCATTCATCAAACATTGGTTCTCAATCATAAATCGATTATCTAAACAATTAACTCTGTTAGTTGTTATCTTCACTCATTTAAATACTAGAATAATTTTACACATTTATACAATATTCCTACAAATGATCTAAAAAAAATTTGAGGGGATGGATTGCTGAGAATTTTAAAAGTTACAGGAGTTTTTATTCAGATAATTTTTTTTAAACTCGAGTCTTTTGTGGGAAATTCCATAAAACGTTCATTGAAGCATCTTTGAATCTTAAAATAGCATCCTTATGTGTGATAATCCTTATTATATCCATGTGTTGTATCATCTACGTTGAAAAAACTCTCACGCTTCAATATTTAATTAAAAAAGCACTCACAAATCGACTTCAGAACGCTTTTTGAAGATAGATGAAGGTTACACTGTTTGCTTTTAAGTTAAAGATACGGATTGCTAGAAACGTAATATTTATAATGTAAATAAATATAATTTTTTTTTAGAATTAACAAAATTAAATAGAGTTTGTTGAAAAATTTAGATAAATAAATTGAATACATGAAGTTCTCATATTAGAGCAGTAAACACATAATCAATCGTATCATGCATTCAATTAAAAAATATAGGTCAAGATTTTTTTTATTTTTTTTTATTTTCAATTTGCTTTGATAAAAATTAGAACAAAGCCTTGCCAAAAAATCAGTATAAATTTTTTTTTTTTGTAAATTTATATTATCACAAATATATATAGTTTTTTAATAGGCCAATAGACTTTAGCCTTGTGATTACATTGTAAACAATCAACAATATTAATTTTTTTTTTTCGAAAATATATGTAGCTAAATTAATTACACTAATTGTTTAATGCTATAAATGGCGTAAAAATTATCTCAGGATTTGGATTAATTAAATTTTAGAATCTTATTTTGTTATGTCATATAATTAAAAACACATTTATTTTACAAATGAAGTATAACAACTAACAGAGATAATTATTTATATACTCATAACACATAATTTAAGTATAACTGTTAGAACTATTTTTAATCATTAGCATTCATAAAATACTCTAAATATCTAGTATAATACAGTTATAATTATGTAATTTAAATACGTATTGTGATTTTATATGTGTTAATTAGCTAAATTAGAGCTAAAATTGTGGTAAATCTAAACATCTTACGAAAAAATGTTTCAAACAAAAGTTGTTTTTTTTTATAAAAACATATTTTACTTCATTCTTCTTTTATCTTTTATGTTTCAAAAATTGGATCACCTATCCATCGGCGAATTACCGAATTTAAACTAACTTCTAAAGTCTAGAATTTCAACTTGATAGCTCTTTTCGCTTTTGAGTCATCTTGATGACGAACGGAGGGGCATGCGGAAATGAATTAAGTTTGGAGCTTCAATATTTTCTAGTGTTATAAACTTTTGACTAAAATTAATATGCTCTGATATATTGTATACATGTCGAGTATACAATTGCCGAGAGAATTATAGAAGAACCTGGTTAACGATAATTTCAAAAGCTGAAAAATAAAACTCTATCTGGACAAAAAATCACTTTTGTGATTTTCCCGTCTTTTTCATAAAACTTTTAAGAAAATCACAAAATATCGAAAACAAATTTTTTTTACCCGATTTCGTTAAAAATCATTTTCCGGACGTTCGCTCTTTAAAATATTGAATTTCAAAAGTGCTCTCCTAGGTTATAATTGAAATTTCAGTGCAAAATTTTAAGTCTGTATATCATGTAGTTTGGACTGTGTTTTGATATATCACTCAGTCATTTTATTCTTTTAAATGCATATAAAAAGATAAGTTTTAATCAAATTCTTCTAATAGAGAAGATGCACAAATCTTTTTATCACTTCAATTGAAGAATCTTTATTTTACAACCATTAATTATTTTTTTAAATAATTAAAAAAAAAAGAAGTTATTTTTTTTAAATCTTAAAAAATAGCCAAAATATGGATGTTTAAAATTCTTAATTAAACAAAGAACGAGATTGTTCTCGTTCATCTCCACAAAAAAAAAAAACATGTTCATCTCCATAGTGATTAAACATAAGGGTCATTCTACGGTAAGAGGTCGTATCGATGTTCATGGCACTTATAAACACTTTCCGTTAAAATTTCAGATAAATAATGTTATTATGTACAAATGAGTTTATTATTGTGAATAAAAATGTTATATAAATTATATTAATATTCAAAAGTTGTGAGATTTTGTAAAGAAAATAACCGCTTAACGTAGAATCACCCATAAAACTCTTTTTGCAAGAAAGACATGGAAAACAATCTTTAAGAGCTGTTAACTTATTCGTTTTTGAATCAATTTTAATTTAATTTTCCATTTGTTATAAATTTCGATTTTTTGCCCCAATTTCTTAGATCAAATTATTTTTGTATTTTATAAATATGTATTTCGACTACGTCATCATCAGTAGTTATAGTCATCATCAGTATGAATCATTACAACTAGCTAATTTATACTGATGATGACTACTTTGTAGTCGAAATACGTATTTATAAAAATACAAAATAATTTGATCTAGGAATTTGGGACAAAAAATCAAAATTTATTCGAAAATTCCTAGAGTTCTCATTAATAATTATAAAATTTTCCATTTGTTGATTTTTTTGAATCTTCAATTTTATACTTCACTATTTGTATTCTAAGAAAATTTATCATCAAAAATAGTATTAGTTGTAAATATTCTTCTCTACATTAATTTTCTTGGGAAACACCTTTTTAAATTGGAAATTTAGGACATTCAAGAACAATATTTATACATATTAAATACATTTATTAATTATGACATGTAGGTCAGAGAAGCAGAATATTATTATTATTATTTTTTTTTTCATTTCACAATAATTTGTTTAATATTTATTTATTTGTTTATAATAAATTTAAGGTATTAATTAGAACACAATTCTTTATATTTTTGCATTGCTTGTAAGTTTTGTTTTTCACAATAATTATAATTAGTATGTTTACAAAATAATGAAACGTCATACTAGTTGAAAATTTATTAGAACCTTTTTTCTTTTCAAAATAGACTACATAATGTACACAAAGGGTTCTCAGATAATAATAGCTTGGCACTTGAATATGATTTTGAGGTGGCACATCTTTGTGCACAAAGCATGTATAATTAATTAGAAATCAATGAACACAAATTAAAATACACTGTCATTAATGAACATATAACTCGTGCTATTTGAATATGTTTACTAAAAAAATTTTCAAAAAAAAAGAACTGCCTACAAAAAAATGAACTATAAAGTAAAAAATAATTTTAAATAAATAATTTTCCTGTTGGCCAATTACCTTTCTTGTACGACGCCAACTAATCAATTTTTTAGCTAAGGATAAGATTGGCAACGACTTTGAAAGATAGTTGGTTACACGAAATATATTTATAGGAGTATTAAATTTAAAATTCTTTTTTACTTTTTACTTCCTTTTTTTGAAGGCAGTTCTTTTTTTGTTTTGAAAAACTTTTATTTTTTACTTTTGAGTGTTGGATGAAATTTAATCACTAAAAATTGTTTTGTCTCTTCTCTACCCTTGAGGAAATCAAAACCTTGGATTCCTTATCATTGTCCCGCGAATACACATTAAAAAAATATACGGTTGAATTCAAAAACCTCCATTTTTGAAGTGGGTTAAAAATAGCTATTTGTCCGTCTTCCAAATGAACTGTCGGTTGGAAATGACGTGAAAAAAAGCTTTACCTAAATTTTAATTTTTTAAAATTTTCTGTAGTAGTTAGCTACAGAAAAAAAAATTTCTAAAAATAATTTTTCTTTATTATTTTGTTTTTTTAGAAATACATTTGCGGGAAAAACTTTTGTTTATGATCATTATTATGTTAAGATATTGAAATGTAAATTTTTATCGAATTTCTATTCCTATTTAAATGAAAAACATTCCTATATAAGGAATAGGTTATTGTAAAAGTTTCAAACAATAGTAATTTTAACATCATATAAAAATAATACAAAGTTTTGTTTTTGAGTTAGCGAGAAAAAACGATTTATAATGTTTGTAAAAATTATTTATTCAATTTATTTGTGGACGTTTCATCCAATATTTTTGATTGCTTCAGGGCTTCAAATTAAATGTCTGAAGAAATCAAAAATAATTGATCAAACGTCTACAAATAATTTAGATAAATAATTTTCACAAACTTTATTGGTCCATTTTTCCCGTTGACTCAAACACATATTGAACAAATTGAATTATACAAAGTGTTAACACAATTAAACAAATATAAATATTTTTAATTTATGCGAAAAAAATCAATATTTAACCAAAAGTATATAATAAATTATAAATATGGCAAGCTTAATTATAAAAAGGCGTTACCATTTTAAAATATTAATCTTAAATTGAAATCAAAATAAACATAAAATATGACCTCAAAATTATAAGATTTAGTTGTTGTGTTACGTCAAAGAAATTATTATTGTCAAAATTAATTTTTGGTAATGAACTTTTAGACCTTATAAAATGTAATTCATAAATTATTTATAAACAGACCATACAAAACCACTGTATGCTAATTTTGATCAGTTAAAAAATAAATAAATTAACTATTAGAAATTAATTAATTAATTAATAATTTAAAAAATCGATCTTCTTCTATTAGAAAATTGTTCTCTTTTTGTTTTTAGTATTATATTAAATTTTAAATGCAAGAATGGCTTTTTGGTGTTATACAAGCACCAAAAATTATTTTGTCCTATCGCCACCTGTCCCTTAGGAAAGAAATTTTTTCAATACCGTCATTTTCCACATTTCAATTTCAAACGAATCATTGACATCGGAATTCACAATAAAAAGTACTACACGTACAAACATCAAAAATAGAAGAAATTTGATAACATTCTGAATTTTTTCAAGTCGATCTAAAATTGGACTAATCCTACATGTATATTTATTTTTTACATTTTTTGCATATATTGTTGAATAAAAAAATAAATTTGAATTTTCAAGGATTTCTAACCGGCTATAAAATCTCAGGGAATGAAAATAACTTTTCACCCAATTGAATATTAGATATTTTCACTTCCTTACCCAATTTGTTACATTTATGTGCATATATGTAGTTGTTCCATAATATAAAAAATTTTATTCTTTCAAGGATTTTTAAAAAGCTCAAGGACTAAAAATAACACTACTTTTTTACCGGATTATGAAAGTTGAGAAGATAAGCAAACTGACGATTTTTTAATTAATATTTTCATTTGCTTAATTGGTTACCCCAAAAAGGTGTGTTTTTCGAATTTTCCAAATTTGAAACTTGTAATTTCATTTTTTTTAATGGATGAAAGCTTATGATCCTAAAATCTGAGGAGGAACATCCCTCCCTGTACGAGAAGGTAATTATGAGAGGGTAAGGAGACTTTATGAGAAATACAATGAAGATACTTTCAACTCGATTCTTCAATTGAGTCTCAAATTATAGCTGAGGAAAAAACCGTCAAAATCATGATTTTTTGAAAAAGCTTTTCCATAAGATATCGAACAGTTTCATAATTTTTAAATACCTTTGAATGAAAGCTTTTTAAGAAAGCTTCAAAATAATAACAATAAAAAGAAGATCATTTTCTTTCTTTTGACGAAAAATCCAAAATTTGTACATATTTTCATCAAAATCGGAGATATGTCAACGCCCAACATTTGATAATTTAGAATAGAATGACACGTTATTTAACAAGAATAAAAGCTATCTACTTGTTAAAATTTAAAATACTTAGCTAAATTGGCATTTAAATATATTTAACCGCCTATAAAAACAAGGTTTTGCATGAATTTTGAGTAAAAAAAAAACATCACTGGCATTTATTATTTTGTATATAATTTTTGAGCAATTTTTTTTTTGTATATAGACATGAATTAGATTTAGAATTAAATATTAATAAATAATAATACATTTGTGGACCTTGGATCGAATTCATATGCAAAAATTATAAAAATTAATATTGTTAATTATTATTTGTTATTTATTAAAATATTTTAATAATTATCTAAACGCAAAAACCAAAAATTTGGTCAAGGCATGACTATAGCCCACGCTTAAATGGTTCTATAACCTCTACCAAAATAGATAATGTCACACCGGTATGCATCACAAACATCCCACTGTACTACAGTGTGTAATGTAAAATATCCATGTTAACCTCGCCTCCCCCATATCACAACATTATTCGAAACGTATCAAAAAAATTAGTACTATTTTTGTGCTAATTAATTGCTATCTATTTTGGATTTTTATGCTCGAACCGTTTAGGAGATATTTGAAATGGGAGGCGACCAAATCAAAAAGTTTAGAGAACCGCGCTGTG
This sequence comes from Chrysopa pallens, assembly GCA_020423425.1. NCBI lineage: Eukaryota > Metazoa > Arthropoda > Insecta > Neuroptera > Chrysopidae > Chrysopa > Chrysopa pallens. The sequence goes on along the minus strand of CM035592.1, from coordinate 31,506,277 downwards.
AGCAGAAAAATCGAGAATCAGGCAACTAATGAGCACATAAATACGAATAAGTTTTTTTGATAGATTTCGAACAAAGTTCGCCTTGGAGGATCAATTTTATCCTCCTCCCCCCCAATTTAAATATCGTTTTCTTAAGCACAAAAATAAGGCAATTTACTAGCACATAAATAGCAGTAAATTTTTTGATAGGTTTCGAATAATTTTACGATCGGGGGAGGGAGGTTCGCTGTGCTAGATTAGCATGCATAATTTATATTATAGTCTTTAATAGTTTTTTGGATATCTCTACCCATTGCTATTTATTATATTTGGAGTTACATTTTGATACTCTGTTACAAAGCATTTTCAAAGTATTCGATTGCTGTATAGTATTGTTCTATACCAAGTGTTTGTATTTCTATTTAGATTTAATAGGAGACGATTAAAAAAAAGGGACACCTATAACAAAGGCACTCTCTAGTGTAAAAATACATTGTATCTATTTTTTTCAATTTTTGCTGACAAATAACTCAAAAAATAAGTATTCAAAAGTTATGCGATTATGTACGACGAGGATTTTTCCCGAAATAAAGATTTCAAAATAAAAATCAAACACTACATCTTGAATTACTTCATAACCAAACGGTCTGCTTTTTTTCCCCACTTTCATTTTCAGGGCTAGCCTTGCTTTATCTTTTTAGTCCATTTTTAACAATTTTTAATTACCCTACTACTAACTTCTTTCCATTAAAACGACCTCCCAATCTTATCCATATAATTTAAAGATTATTATTACCTACACCCAATTTTCAGTGTTTTCCTGAAATTTTAACAACTTTAAATGCTCACTCCATCTTTATCCGGTAGTCCGGTGGCGGTTGGCTAATTATCAAATATTTTTAACCGGCATATGGTTTAGTATCAATGTTTGAACTATTTTTAATCACTAGCATTCATAAAATACTCTAAATATACAATACAATATGTATAAATATTAATAATATGTATTACAATTATATGTTTATTAGCTGAAATTATGGCGAATGTTTTTTTGAACAATACTTGTTTCTTTTGAAAACAAACATATTTTGTATTTTTCGTTTATGGTTTAAGAGTTGTGCCATATATTCGTTAGACCTACTGGACCGATTTTGTTGTAAACAAAACTTACTTTTACGGTCTAAAATACGCCAACGAAATTTTAGCTCACATTATATTTTGTTTTTAGGCAATCTTGATGCCAGATAGAAGTGGACAACTGACGGAAATGGACTAATTAAGTGAATTTACGGATACGTACACCAAAATGTTGTTAGTGCCTTCAATATTTACAAGCATTACAAACTTTGAACTGCAATTAGTATACTCTGACATATCCTATATATGTCGAGTATTACAAAAACTTGTAAATACACTTATTTTCTTATAAGTATTAAAAGATGAGTTTCAAGATATCAATCTCAGATTTTATCAAACAATTGTTTTTTCTAACATGTGCTTGCATTCAATCCACGGAACCCTGCCAATAATTAGGCGTATATATTAAATTTGTTTGTTTGTTGTTTGATTTTGTTAACTGTATTTTATTAAATACAAAATGCAAACATGCCTGTTTAGTGTAACCTTCTAAATATATACTACATACAAGATATAACCTTCAGCCTCTAATATCATTACCAAAAAATACTATGCATGTTTTATTTTATACAAATTAGTTTTAAAGTAAGATGAATTTTAATGTAGAATTTTACGCCATTCATTTCTATAAAATTTGTAGATTTTGGAACTTATCGAACGCATTTGACGAATTGGGGGCTAGACAAAAAAAAGTGTCCGACCGATTATGTACAGTTAGATTTGTCAAAAAAATTTTTTTTCTAAATGTACATATATTTAAGAATACACACAGAAAATTTCATATCGTTCCGGTGAATATTTTCGAAGTTGCACGCAAATTTGAAAAGGCGTTTCAGAGTGCTTGAAAGTACAAAGACAACGCGTTTTTCTCAAAATGGTGTTTTCAAAGTCGGTATTTTTTAGTAATTAATCGATTTTTTCTTACCGATAAATATTTTTATTTTTTTTTAAAAACAATTTAAGGTCAAAATTACTAGATTTAACATTACTTTAACGAAATCTGTTTGGTTTATTAATTTCAGAGGATCCAGTTCAGAGATACAGTAGACACCGGAAAACGTCTTTTATGATAGGAGCTCCCGAAGATCAGCTGTAGCTTCTTTCCAAATCAATATTTCTACTAATTCTAAGTTTTAAAATACAGTTAAAAGATACCATAATATGTGTACAAATTTTTAGATCAATAAATTTAAAAGTTTTCTCAGAAAAAATTCATATAATAAATGGAAACTTGCAGACAAAGTTATGAAATACAATTTTATTATCATTTCCCCATTGTGGTTGTTATTTACTAATACCAAAAATATAGCGAAAAGAAAATTGTTCTTACCAGATGTTCCACAACACCTAGATGTTCGATTCTTGAACCTGTCGAAAATACTCTACGAGTTTCCAATATACTCGTATGCAAATTTTAAAATCAGACTATTATTAATAAAGATGAAAAGTTTATTTGATTAAATGCGAATCAGCAGTTGGACTTCAGACTTTTTTTGACAAACACTATAAATTTTCGTAACATAATCTAAAATTAAACAACTTGCGTTTTGAACACAGCTATATTCATGTTTTTGTCAAACATGTCGCCTAATATTACATCGATTTCGCGATATAATTTAAATTCAGAATAAACATATATGTCTATAACAGATGCCACACACATCAGTATTTTTAGTCTTTATTTATTTATAACTACATTTCATATTACATTAAATTCATGATGTGGGGGTTAGGGTTGGGTTTTGCAAGCTCTCTAACTCCTAGGAGTGAAATTTACATAGGACCGGCCAACTTCCAGGAAGACTCTATCCAATATTAAAAGAATAATTTAAATTGGACTACTTTCTGTAACAAATACAGCATGGCCATACAATTTTCTTCCTTTTTTCGTCGGTTTAAAAAATAGAAAATTTCTCAAGTAGACATCATTTTTTGAATCGTAATTAGTCATAATTAGACTACTTTTAGAATTGAAGAATTATTATTATAAAAATATCGGTAATTGATGAACTCATCATCACAATGGTAAGTAACTTTTGTTCTTCATCTAAATATTCATGATAATAATATTGCCCTCCTACAATTCTAATCTCAACGAAAGTTATAATGTTAATTAAAACACAACTGATTAGATAGAATACATGCATTTAATATAAATATAAAATATTATAAAACTTATCATTAACTTTCACTGATTAAAATACAATTTTAATTTTTAATTTTTTATTTTTTGTGTGTGTGTGTGCAAAAATACATTATTTTTAAAATGTCATGTCGCACCACTTAAACTTTATTAAAAAATAATCATTAAAAAATTTATTTTAAATAATAAAGTTTTTACTAGTTTAAAAATACAGTGAAACTTTATATAAATTTTTTATACGTATTTTTGTATAAACTTGGTTTATTTATTTTCAAAGTAAGTCCTAGATAAGCTATAGAAGACTTGAAATGTTAAACAAAATTCAGAGTTTAATGACTATGCAAAATTATAACTTAATATATTAGAAATATTATAAGAGCTGTCTATTGTTACTACTTTCTCAACGCTGCCACCAAAAAGTTTATATTTTAATTTTTAAAATATAAATTTAAAACAATTTACCTTGTTATAAAAACCACCTGTAAATTACCAAATAATTTATATTCGGCTCTCATGTTTATGTAAAAGATAATTACATTAATAGTTCAATTAAACTATTCGGCAAACCAGTTTGCAAAACTCAAAATATATAATAATAAAAAAACAAACTTTCCTCAAAACACAAACTTTGTGAATCAATAAACATTGAATAAGTTTTACTGTAATTTATTAATTTCAAATATGATAAAAATAAAAAGAATTTGGAGACAAGATGTAACTTTTATATTTGTAATTATTTTATATAATTTTCTTTTCTTTTATATAAAAATAATAATGACATCCATATCTGTATGCAGATACATTCGATGAATCCGTGAAAATGCAACTCTTTTAAAGCTCAAAAAAGCCATTGGCAGCTGTACATAAAACTCAATATATTATTTTGTTAGATTTGCATATTAGAATTTTTAAATAATTAAATTTTTACAACATTGGGATTAAAATTATAATTTTGATTTATAATGATAATCCAGAGAAAACAAAAATTTTTAAATTTTTAAATACAACTAGTTTTTTACAGAGAAAGTAATTTTTTATTCTTAAGAATTATGAAACAAATTTAAAAGTAAAAAAAAAATTTTATTAATTTAAAGATCTAAAGGATTTTTTTTTTAAATATTTATTCAAATATGGTGGAAGCGCAATGAAACCACAAATTCACGTGTTTGTCGTTCTACGGTTGTTTTTTTTTTGGCAATTTATTCTATGGTCTCTCAATATAATAATAACAAAATTGGATTTTAAAAGGAACTTAAGTCGCTCAATGTAAAATCTCCAGGAGAATTATTACAGTCTTAAGTTCTTACATAAGACATAAACGACTAACTCAGCGGAAAAGCTTCTTTTTAATTTTGAATCAATAGAAGCTTTTATCTCAAAAAATACATTTACTATAAATTTGTTTTTGTCGTTTATCTATTTTATCAAAATAAATTTGATAAAATAGACTTTACAATAAGCATTTTTTGACGGTTAAAGTAATTTGGAAACAGGCAAATAAAACATAAAAAATTAAAAATTATTTTCCTCTCTGATAAATTTACAACCTTTCTGCCATTCTGTTTAACGTTTTTCATCGCTTGCTTTTTAACAACTAAGACTTAATAGTTGATCTATTAGTTGATCTATAAAAGAAATTTCGGCTAAAACTAAGCAACCTAGTGGAAAAGGTAGTCTTTGACATTCTAAATCAAACTCACACTATGCGCAAAAATAAAAAAAGGTATTTTTGGAAATATGGGCAGTTCATGGCCAGTTTTGGACTTTTTTTTCGGTTTTTTGCGTTTTCTAAGAAACCGGTCACCAGGGTTATTTTAAAAAATGCATTGTTTTGTTGGAAAATTCAAAAACCGAAAATTGTCAAGAACAGCCCATATTTCGAAAAACACCCTTCTTTATTTTTGAGCAAGCTATGAGTTTGATTTATAATTAGCTAAAGGTAGCAAAAGCTACCTTTCCAGTTTGGTCGTTAAGCTGTAGTCGAAATTTCCTCCATTTTATCCAATTCTTGTAGAGTATAATATCAATTTCAATAAATTGTCTAAAGCTGGGTAAAAGAAGAACAAATGATTCACTTCGTTTTAAACTAGTTTTTCTTTAGCCTATAGTTATATTTTTCTTAGAATTTGTGTTTATAGTTTTTAACCAACCGACCCGTTTATATAAAACTAGGAATTGATTCTTTTTTATTAGATTATATATCTTTTAAAGAATAGTGTCAGTTTCATTAAAGTCAGTTGAGTAGTGATCAAGATATTGACTACCAGCAAGATAAGTGTGTGCCTAACTTAGATAATAAATTAATTATGCTTATTCTGTATATAGATTTGCGCATAACTTTTTATACAGAAGTCCGATTTCAACAATTGCTATTACGGCAAAAAGAAAAAAATAAGAATTTAAACCAATTTCAAAAAATGGACGTAATACATAATTTCAAATTTCGGACGTAATAAATATTTTCACAAATAATTTCCTTGAGACCAATTCATAATTCAAACTCGGTGGCAACAAATCTATTTTTTTAGCATGATTAGCGGCGGCTTCGTATGGTTATTGGTCACAAGCAAATTATTTGTAGAAGTATTAATTTAATTAAAAAATTTTTTTTGAATTTTTCGTGCAAAATTCGACTTTTTTGAAAAATTATTATAAAATCATCAAATATTTCTGAAAAAGATTATCTATCATCTATGAACTATCTTTTTAGATTTTCTGTATAGGAATACACAAGAGTTTAAAACCAATTTCATTAATATTTACAGGCAAAACAATTAATAAAATTATTTAATATCATGGATTTTTTTAAATACTTATTTCTATTATTTAAATAAACACATAATTTACAGTAATTATCTTAAACATTAATGAAATAAACTTAAAAATATTTTTTTCATAGTCACTATAAAGTTAACTGTTGATTTAGATAATGAATAAGATGTTTAATGTCAATTTAAAAAAACCACTTGCTAAATTCATAAAATGAAAAATTTCACTTTATTTGATATTTAAATTTAATTAATTAAGTCTGACTCACAAGATGTTGGTTCGCCCCCTGGATTACTTGCGGTGTACAGTTATGGCCGCTATGATTGAAGGTGTGAGGGAAAATGAAGGCAATGATAGCTCTATTGCGTGGGCACTTGCTAGAATTTGGTGATAGTCCATGTCCTATTTCCCGTACGTTTTCCTTATCTAATTTTTCATGTTAACCAATTAGATGCTATCATTTACATCAGTTATTTTCATGGTTACGCATTGTCGCTAGTTGGCTGCCTGGAATCGAGCATCGTGTAAAGTGAACATCACATGGAAGCAACATAACGTCCAGTACGACATGTAGCATGAGACCCAGCTACAAAATTAAGCAAGCAATCCATAGGGCAAACCATTATCGTTTAATCCAGGCTTTAGTTTATTGAAATACACTTCCAATCATGGATACAAAACTTCCTCGTGATGTAAGAATATGCTCACTTAAATAGCTATATGTCCGGTACATATTAAATGAATAAAATGTAATTTGGATGTAAGAAGAAAATAAACATTTTCTACATTTCAATCATATAAAATTTACTGTGCTATGAACTACTTCATTTTTCTATACAGAACATAATACATCTACTTAAAAAATTTCATCAAAATCAGATAAATCGCTCACGATATATCGGCATTATTGTGAAAATACTCATTATCTAAGAAATTTTCTTAAATAACCTGCATACCTTCTCCTTCCTTTCATATTCCCTATCCTATTATTCGGACTTATTCTGTACAATTATGTATTGTTTAAAAAAAGAATGAATAAAGAATTGAATTGAATTGAAATTGCTATTTCTCAGGAACGGCTTGACTTATTGAATTGCAATTTGGATATAAGGTAAAAAAATATATTTTCCAAATCGGATGAACGGTTCAAGAGTTGTATTTAAGTGAAAAAAGGACAAAAGTTTCGAGCGCTATAACCCCAGAATGATAATTGATAAACGTTGATGTTTCTGAAATGGGACCATGCTGAACATCTCAACTATTATTTACCACAAATTTATAAATTTTTGTTCTAAATTTTTTATATATTAGTTAGTCTATAAATTTTCGTTCTACTAATAAATTTATATATTTTATTAGTTGTGGAGCTATGAGCGTTCATCTGAATGCGTTTCACAGATCAGCAAACGGACCGACCTCAAACAAAAAAGGTTCAAATTGTCGGTATAAAATAATTTGAAATCAGAGACAAAACATTGATTTTTTTAATCAGTAAAACAATGCTTGCGAACTTGCAAAGTAATAATTTATTAAATACGACTTCCTTCAATCTCTCAGTTTAATTACGTACTTATATAGTATTCCAACTTAAATAGGAAAACACAATCTTGAATTATTACATCAGGTTCATATTTAATAGTTTTTTGGAAAAAACTAAACAAAATATTTAATTTTAATTTGCAACTCTACTTATTTAAAAATTAATATTAAATAAAAATTATTAAATAACTTATTTTTAAAAATTTTATTTTTTCATAGTCAATAATAATCGCCATGATTTTAGTCTATCTTGTTCTATTTCCATAATTTAATAATTCTTATACATAGCACACACAAATTTTGTATTTTTAAAATTAAAATTTTTTATATTTTTAGAACAAAATTTATCAAACGGGCTTTATGAATATTGTCTTTCACATATTACGAAGAGTTATAAAAATATATTTAAATGGGTAGACGGGCCTGCTGGTTTCTTGACAATTGTATTCATTTAGTGATTCCATTTTCAGGTAATATTCGAGGTTTTACGAAATTGCAAATTTAGTATCAAATTATCTAGCTACTAGCCAATTTCTAGATGATGATGATGCTTATAGTTGGAATATATTAATAGGCATATTAATTTTTAATTAATTTTTCAACAGCCTAAAATTGCAAAGAACAGCAATTTTCAGGTTATCGAACAACTGACAGATATCTCGTTTAATCGAGAATCAGCTTATAAATTAATTATATTCATATAAGGATCTTCATATTAGAATCACGAAAAACCAGAAATCGATCAATTTTAATTCTTTCTCGTGCAATCTACAATTTACCGGACCACGTTGTTTTTGCTTAAGTATAACTAAACCACATGTTTGTAATGTTTTTCTTATATTTATTATATTAATTGTATGAATAATATAAACACACACATAGGTACGATGAATGCAATTATATATTATTTGCTTGTTGAATATTGTAACAACTTTCACCGATGAGAATTTTTGCTTAGAAGCTTTGTGTATTGTACGATGCAATGCGATGTCTTAGCTTAGCATTAGCTAGACAGGCTATTCGTACAAATACATAACTATGTATATATTATTACAGCCACGATGAAGGTGAATACACTCATTTCACTATTATAATACAGGGAGGTTTCTTGTTATTATTATATCAATAACAAAAATAATTTGAAACAATAAGAGAGTACTTTACTCTCCATATTCCACTGCATCGCTTGAAGGCTAAGTTGTCTAATATTTCAAAGTGCAGTGGCCGAACTATCAGAAGCAGATAAAGCTATAGGATTTATTAAGACTAGTAGCAACGCAAAAGCACAAATTCTCCGCTGAGATTGTTCCATGATGGTTCAACCCGTCCAAATCAACCTCCAAATGACTCATCGACCTCCAAACATGACATACAAGTAGGATCGTCTAAGATTCTCAAGTTATGCAAATGATAGTTCAATTATACTGTCAAAAGACCTACTTTTATTCCTAACTGTATCCTGATTAGTTTCAACCCGGAACAGTTACACGGTTTGCTGCCTCATTTCCTTTTATAACAGAGTAACTAGGAGCCTAGATTAGTCTGATTCTGCTATTCAGTGACAAACAATTCAGTTTCTCGAAGCATTCAAAAAAAAATTATCGATTAGAATCTTGAAGATTCAAGTGCCCGAAAAGTAGCCTGGCTATCTGGAAAATGCTGATATACATATTCCTATAATCCTGCGTATTACAGATCAAATATCTTCTCAATAAAGCAAAGATTTTTTGTTTGAAAAACAGTCGAAATAATCATTCACGACACAAAATCAAGAGAGAATAGGAAGTTTCGATTGTAAGATAATGAGAAGAAAATACAGAGTAGGCAGGTTCATGGATGCTGATTGGGACTTCCTACAGGAAAATTGTAAAAATTTTGGATGTTAAAGATATTGTACAATTATCTTTAAGATTTCCTTGGTTTTAATCGTTCCTATGTTTAACGAAGTCAGATTGCCGAAGAGTATTTCTAAGGCAATGAAAATGACAAAATGACGCTAGGGTAGCATGCCATTCATTAACTTGGTATCAAAATTTTAAGATTTTATTATACCTATTTTAACAATTGAGTGACACTCTATGTAAATTTAAATGCAAAAACTAGAAAGAATTCAGATGACCAATACAATTGACAGTGAATATAATCTGTATCGTCGGTCATGTCATTTAAAACACAACACCAAATAGAAAAAATATATGTCTTTTAAGCTATCATCGGCAAGGGCACGGTTCAAAAAAGGGGTCAAATATTTTTACGATATTTATTGCTAATTTATTGTCAAAAATATTAATTACTTGAGAGATTTTCTAGGACCAAGATGTATGGTGTACTTTAAGCTGATTGCAATTATGGAGACGTGGAAGTAAATGAGATATCCAATTGTAACGGTTTCCATCAGACATTGAACCGAAGTAATTTTCGAAATGATATCAGGAGGAAAATATTTTATACTATGCATAAGGTCTTTTTATAAAAAAAAAATATATGAAGATGTAAAATTAAGTAAGGTAACAAAATTACAACAAAGAACCTCAATATGATTTATTTTCGGTTAATTCATAAAAATTTTTCGATGATATTTAATATTTCGTATCTCCTTGTCCATATTTTAAGATTCAAGTCGAATGCTATCTATTCACATTTCATTATTTACTGTATTTTTATGGTTAATTCCAGATCTTCTTTTCCTTGGTTTCTTAATATTAAGGTGGCAAGCTTGTTTCTTGAAATCAACAAAAGCAATAAATATTTTGTGTATATATTCGAAAATAAAATTGTAAAAAATGTTAGCTTTGTGTCTCATGCATGTGACAATGAATAGCTTCAAAGACTCAATTAATTTCTCTCAACAATATTTTTAGTTATTTTACGTCTATCTACAAAACAGAAATAGTTCTTTACGGTCTTATATTAAAAGTTCTGATATAGTAGTAAAAATAAAATTGAAATTTTTGCCAAACCGTTAAATCGTTAAAAAAACACATTTTTGGAACTTTAAAATAAGTATTATACTTTATTATAAGTACTTTAAACTCGATCTAATAACATCAGATCTTAATCTCTTTTTTTTTTAAGCTCAATCATTCGATAATTAAGTCATTTGATAAAAACTTGTTAGCTATTCGTCTGTATATTTGTCTACGAGTATTCCATCGTTTTGGTATTAATCTAAGCTACTAAAACTTACGTTCATAGATGTTTTAAGAAAATAAATATGCTTTGTATTTATTTTTATTCTCGAAAATTGAGTATTTTATGAACGGTTTTTATATTCTGAATGCAGTTTTATGCCAAAATCAGTATTATGTGTGCCTTCTTGGTTCTTTATAAAAGTCTTATCACATAGTTCATGAAAATTATTTTTAGTTACTGTCTTGTATTCATATAGACGTAATTGGACGCTCGTTCACTCCGCATTTTTAGTTAGTTAAAAAATACTATAACATTATTGTAATATGAAGAAAAAAAATTGTAAATTTGAAAATAAATATTTTTAGACATCAGTTCAACATACCGACAAACTATAGTAAGTAGAACGTTTTCTTTCTCGGGAAATCTCATTTAATATTTGTTTGAGTAGGCGAATGACAGTACGGTTTGACGTAGTACATTCAACTTTAATTATCTTATTAACTCCAAAAAAAACTTCAGTCAATTAAAATATTCTTACCAATAAATAAATGATTAATTAGAAAATTCTTAAAAGCAACAAAAAACTGTGATATATTTTAAAGACAAAAATCACACCGACGAACGAATGTAGAAATTAATAGATTATATGTTCACTTACATAGCTTTATACCTATAGTACGTCTTCAAGGAATGATTTGCAATTTGGATATGAAATTTAGAAAATGTATTTTCTACATTTCAATCATATAAAAATTACTATACCATTATTACGAAATTTACTTCATTGACGATTTATATAAAGAAACTTTTGAAATCAGACCAAAAAAATTTGGTATTTAAATCAGAAAAACATGGAAGTAAAATAAATATTTAGAAAAATGAAATAATAAAAATTAGTCAAGTCAATTAACGCCAAAAATATTTATTATTAAGAAAATTTTAATAAAGAGCATTGTGTGCATGATAACAGTAATTTTGAGCCTAAAATTAATAGCTTGAAGCTAATTTATATAGACTATTCTTTATTAATTAACATACGTTATTATAATACAATAATTGATGCATGCATATTGTTTTGCAATTTAGCGGTTTATAACACCATTTTGTACTCTATACAAAATACTAAATCTCTTGACCAAATAGTTGGTCAAGACTGTATGTTACTGGTCAAGCTAGCAGATTAAAGTATTCAAAATTGAATTTAAATTTGTTCAAAATTAGGTGCGACAAAATTAAATTAATTAGGTGCTCAAATTTGAAAATAAAAACTATAATGTATAATGTAAGTACTAAAATTAGTTGCTTTTTAGTTTCTCTTATGGAGTGCCTTCTATACATCAATTTAATAAAAATTACCAAAAAAATCGGTCCAACATACTAGCTTGATACTTTTTTTAAGTGATTCATGTTGCACAGATTTCTTTGGTAATTTTTATTAAATGGATTTATTGAAGGGACACCATAAAAGCGCCTAAAAGCATCTAATTCTGGTACTTCATATTATAAAAATTTTTTCACATTGTTCGGCAAGATTCACGGCAGCAGTGCATCATCATTATGCCTCAATTTTCTTAATTAAAAATTTGAGCACCTCATTTCATTTTGCAGAACCTCAAAATATTAGTATTTATTAATTATAAATCATTAAATTTAATCTTTTGTGTATAAAGATAAAGATTTCCTTCCAAAAAAGTTGAAAAATGATATGATTATAAGGATTGTGTATGGCTAGAGTCGAATTAAGAAATTTCTTTTTCTAAAACTTGTTGGATGATGCTAGAAAATAAGGACGTCGGCTTAAAGAGCTTACAAGTTGTAAAATATCTCCTTTATTACTAGCAAAATTCAGTTCAACTTATGTAAAAGTCTGTGCATTATCTAAGCTTACCATAAAGTAAATTTTTTTTTTTACAATTTTGTACGTATTTTTTGTATTGAAATATTTATATAGAGTTTCTAAAATCAAACCACCAAATTGGACGTTACTTAAGGTATACAAGTTTACGATGATGAATGCAACCTAAACAATAAGATTATTTGCAGAAGCAAGGTGAAAATCTGCAGAAATATTCTACAGTACCACGGTATATAAAGAAAGTGTTTATATACAAATAGTAAGTATATAATGTAATGACTGTAATGTAAGTATATGTTCACTTACATTACAGGAGGGTCATTGACTCCTGTTGAATGAATGTAACAGCCACTTAGTCCATTATAATGTAAGCTTAAGTATACACATTGTCCATCGAATCATTTTTCATATGACAAAAAGGGAAAGTGAATATTTAAATACATTTATATAAAATATACACATACATAATGGGAAATGGTGGTCAGTGTACAATGGTGGTCTGCATCAATACTCCAAAACGAGATAGTAGTGTTTCAGTTGGTGACAATGTTGACAGATCTTTGTATTACATCATTTAACTTGCTGGAAAATGCCTGTTTAGTTACTCCAACACATTGGAGAGTGGGGCATGTTAATTGTTTTTTATTTATTTCATTATTTTGTACATTTTGGCACAAAATTGGCTAGTGTCGGTGATCTGATTGCCCTCAACTTTAGCTTTAAGTCCTGTACATATTTTTTTTTTATCGCACCGATGTCAAAATTAAGACGTAGGTCTACCATAAAGGCGAAATGCAACACAAAAATTTTTGAAAAAGCTATGAAACTTATTGATGTAGGTGAATCTATGAGAAAAAATAGAAATACCATATTCAAGTCTTCAAACTAGACTGAAGAAAATAAAAACATAGCGATGCACTCTGTGAGTTTCTGGTCATACTCTATGAGTAGTGAGTTGAAGTCCGGGTTGTATGGCTAATGATGGTCAAAACTGAATTTTTTTTAATTTCACCTACCTCTGTATAATTATACTAAAGCAAGTAAAAAGTTAAGAAATATAAACATTATTTATTAGAGAATATGTTTACAATTTTCACTTTATTTACATTTTTCCTTAATTGATCGCCATTTCCTCGTTCTCCTCTCATACCATTATAATATACTCTATTTGTTTATTTTTAAAAGATTAAAAAGGGTGTCGGCGTTGTATTCAGTTGTACTATACTAAATACAACTGAATACATTACAAAAAATTCCTATCGAAAATTTCCCACCAAAAACAAAAACATATGATGTTTTAGTATGATCCCTCCCCTATCAATTCTTTTAAAAATAAATAAGTAATACAAGTTTGAATATTCACTTTTCCTTTTTTTGTCATATGGAAATGATTCGGTGGACAATCGGTATAATGTGTATCGATGTAAATATATTTATGTATTTGTAAATTGATGCTCAGATCTGTTTATATATATATAAGGCATGTAAACCTACAGAAAGTCATAAGGCATATGATTTAAAAATTTTATTAAACTAACCTAGACTTTTAACGATTTATATTGTAGTAATTTATTTTGGAAAGTTGATTTATGCTCTCGGAAGATTGTTGAATAGTGATTTTGGATGTTCAATGATTAAAGACACTCGTATAAGAATTTAAAAAAATTCGACTTATTATATATTATCTATACAAATTCTAAATCGTGATGTACAAACAAAATGAAGTAGGATAACAGGTGTAGTTTATGTATTCATTTTCAGGTTCCAGTGTATTAGTATGATATCTGAATTTATTTGTTACAAAATCGAACAGTTTTGTGACCACATGACTGAAGTAAAACTTCTTTAGCTCCATCTTAATGCATGTATACATATGTTTATATTATTTCACTGTCTATCTTCACGAACTTATATCTATACTCTCTCTCTTTTTGTCTTCACTAACTAATATCTCCCTCTCAACTTAAGTTCGCCTCGCCCGATCACACTTTTCATAACGCTTTTGTCTGGCAGTCACCGACTTACTCTCCAAGTCAAGCATTCCTAAGGAAGTTTCACTTCAATAATGAGAGTCGTTCGTAATAAATTTATAAACCTCAGGCTCATTTATTTACGACGTGGATTTTGAAATTTCGATACTAGAAGTTCGTGAACTCTCTGTACAGCTTATTGATACACACAGTATTTACAAATGAATTGTTGTATGAGTGATGACTAAGTTGGCCGGCTATGACCATTCCGATTTACTATAAAAACAACAAAAATATACTCATAATACAACAAATATTATAATCATAATATACACACACAGTCAGTACAGTACTGCCTAGTGCTGAACGACACAAACACACATAGAAAGATCCCAACCTTTAAGTCCCGACCTTACCCACGTTATATATGTGCAAAACTTTGTTTTATGTTCATATGTATTGTTTGTTAGCATATGTTCTCACATAATATATATATATATATAAAGT
Organism: Chrysopa pallens; assembly: GCA_020423425.1. Classification (NCBI taxonomy): domain Eukaryota; kingdom Metazoa; phylum Arthropoda; class Insecta; order Neuroptera; family Chrysopidae; genus Chrysopa; species Chrysopa pallens. Next base: position 31,491,246 of record CM035592.1, on the reverse strand, counting down.
ATATATATAACATCTATTTATTTGTATGAGGTCGTCAAACTATAATCATATTGTTTTAAATAAAAATTATTAAATATCATATAGTCTTAGAAACAGCGGCAACTTTAGCGATTAGCCGGCTATTCCTTATGAGGACCAAATCCGTCGTACGAATGTGTGTGAGTTGAAAATATATATTTCTGATGACAAGCAAGAAATGAAAAAGTTAAATAAATTACGATTTATATTATAGAATATTAAAGACTTTTCAGAGACTTTTAATTCCAGCACAATAATCTTGAGAGTTTACAGGCTTAATGGTCAAGTGAGTAAAGATTCGAATCCAGGCAGCGGCAGTGTGATCAATAATAATTTTAAAAAATTGGGCGGTTGATTGATCATCGCTTGGATAATTACGTTATTTGGATAAGTAACTAGCTCCATCCACAACATAATAACAATACAATTGTCACTTTGTGCTAAAAAGAGGATACAGAAGACCAAAAGGTCTAGGTACAAGGAACCGCGGTTACGAATATGGTACAAAATTTTTAAATAAAAAACAACAACGCAAAGACAATATGCAATTCGTCAAATTACGAATTTGTAACGCTGTATTCTTTTTTGAAAACGAATCTATAAAAAAATTATTGGTTATCTTAAATTATTCCTAATATAAGAATATTAATGGAGTTTTTCCTACGTTTTTTAAACTTATACTTTTTTAAGAGAGGCCACCCGCGATATTACTTTTAATATTTATTAAACTACATCCATACATTCAAATTTGGGATGTGTGTGGAGACTAGGATTTGGTAGGTATATTAATAGACCTGGATTTATGTATTGAAATTGTATTCCAAATGTCAATTAATAATGATTGAATTACAAAAACGATATCCAATGATGATGTTAAATTTGTTAATAGATAGTGACAAATGTTTAATGTAATGGAATCAACACATTACAATAGCTTATATAAAATGTATAATAATTAATAAATCTAATATTTTATTTTTCCGCTGTTTCATAGTTTAGATAAATTTGACACACTAGTTTTTTCCACCCTCTACTTTGAGGAAAATCTCCTAAAATACTTTTATTCTATAGAAACTAGAAAGATGAAATAGAAAAACATTTTTCTCCTTTCCGTTTGTGGAAGATTCGGTTTTTTGCAACTCATGTGGAATAATCAGGAAAAATTTGAAAATTATATTTTTTTTTTGCTGCATAACTACCCCCTTGGCAAAATAGCCATACCACCTTTTTTCCATGCAAGCTAGAAAGATGCGATTTTTTTCCAATGTATTTGAAATTATGTAGCAACATAGAAAAGTCGTAATTTTTTTAACCCTCCTCTCATTTTGGAAAATCTTTATAAAATACCAACTTTATTTCTACGCAAGCTTGGATGGCGGGGTTTTTTTGCAACAAATGAGTGAAATAAAATACTCAAGGAAAATAGAAAAAATTTATGTTTTTTTACCACCTCCCTTTTTGCAATCAAGAAGGATTGGGTTTTTGGATTATTTCCGACTGAGGTCTACTGATTACAGTGCTACTAGTATTTACATGTGATGAAAAATAACTTAAAAATATTTTTTTTTACATATAAAAGAAAGTATTCTTTAATATAAGAGATCATTATTTCTTATAAATTTACATCTATAAAGTAAATTGATCTGTATACCTCTTATATGTAATATTATATCTGTATATATCTATACTCACCGGGATATTAATCCGCTCACCCATTTAACCCGCATTTGCATTAAATCTACGTCAAAATGGCATAGTATGACAAACCGTAAGCTTCTTTGTCAATAAACCATAAAATTTATGACACAACGTTTTTATTGGTTAATCCCATCTTAGAGCTTAATTATAATTAGCCTTAAATGAAGTGAGTCATATTGCCCACCATAAAAAATAAAAACAAAAAATAAAAGAACCAATCCTTGGGCTGTTTTAGAGAAAAAAAATCGAGTAAAAAAGACTCCATTTGATTGATTCTCTAGTTCCTCTGGTAATTTAGGTTTTCTTTTCAACTTTGTATTAGACACTCTAGAAGTTGGTAGATTTATTTTAACTGCTAAACGTCTTAAAGAGGTTTGGGAAACTTTACACAGCTTGGAAGCTTTAATTGAGCCTATTTTCTTATTAAATACATCTTCGATTGCTTTTTTCATTGAATCCTTGCACTAAGCTAAAATGTTTATCTTTAAAAAGAAAAAATACCAATATGTAGAAACAGTATGTTATATGAGTTCAATATGGCAAACAGTTTGAGAAAAATTAATGTGTGAAACTTACGAAGAAATATCATAGAATCACATAATTATCCATTGTTGCACGTACTGGATACTCACATATTCGCCACAATGCAAGAATCCGCTGAGTACATGAAGTTGAGGGGTATACTACTATGAAACATATGTACACTGCTGATGTTGGTTTGTTTAGGAGAAATAATAGTAAGCCAAATTGGCTGACTGGGCCGACAATAATTAAAACTGATCTACATCAAAAATCATTAAACATTGCCTTTAAATCCATTACGTCAATTAACGCATCGAATAATATTTCTTTTTTAAATTTTTCTGATTAAGCCATTTCAATGTGAAGCCTTTAAATGTTATTATTTTCAGAAATCTGAAACGACTTCATAATTATTAAAATTTTTGAAGTGTTTGGGATAAATATAAAAAGCTGCTTAGCGATTACAACGTCGCAATAACTATATGTTTTGCTGAAGCTAGAAAACAATCATCGTAGAACAGCTCGTATATTAGTCGGAAATTAAAGTGGGTAAAATGTCAAGTGCTTTCGAGAAACTTCGTTCTACACAAGAAGGAAAAATCAAAAACGACATCGTTATTCTTCGACTCAAAACTTTTTGAGGTTCAGAGTATTGATTGACGATCGTTTTCGTACCGCTGTTGAGGTTCGAAACCTGTTAATTCATGTTAGAAATATAATCATAATTGAAAAATAAATCAGAAGAAAGGAACTTTGAAGCACGTAAACATGTTCGTCGGCCTTACCGTCTTAAAACTCGAGATAAAATAATGAAGAGCTCTTTATTCGTATATAAAAAAAGAGTAATCTTAGAATGTCCAAGTGGACGTAAACGTGTATGCGAACATCAAACGCAAACTTTTTGTGCATGCAAAACACTGCTAAAGGAGAATCAACGTGGAAGTATCCTTCATAATTCGCATACCGATCCTGTGATATTTGCAAGAAGATTGTAAATGATCCAAAAAACCGTAGAAGACTTTTTATAAGGCAGGTTTTATTTAATTATTGTCCGAGCTTAACTTGATAATCGTATGTTAAAGTAGAAGAAAAAAAATATTTGTTTGTATTTAATCTACATTTCACTTATTTCAAATTAACCTAACCATTATAAAATTAAAGTGGACGGTTAGTTTTGCCGGTGAGTATATACAATATACTGAATCAAATAAAACTCTCACTTACAAATAATAAATATTATTATTTAAAGTTAGTTATACTTTAGTTACTTTTTTATTTTTACAATCTACAATGAGAGAGAAGGTCATCCAGTTTGTTCATAACGGTTCATTTTGTATTGAAATTTATATGTCATGTATCAAGGTCCCCACCACTACTCTAGTCTATATCTACTTACAAGTTACAAGCTACAATCAATTAAAAAATCATTATTTACATATCATTTACAATGGTTTTTTTTTTAAATTAATTTTTAATAATCTTTTAACAAGTGAAAAAGAACAACTAACAGAATTAATTGTTTAAAATACCTTGTACATAATAAATACTTGAAGAATAGGTAGTATATAATTATGTTTGCCAACGATATGCATTGATACAATGTAGCATTGTTATATAATATGTAAATGTACCTATTAAGTCGTAAAAATGGCATATGATCAATTAGAGCAGAGGTCTCCAAACTGCGGCCCGCGGGCTACATCCTGCCTGCGGACAGATTTTGTCCGGCCCGCGGATAGCCTTTTAGAAAACATATTTTTTATAGGAAATTAAATTTAGTTTATTGAAGTATTCTAATTTTATGTTGAATAATTATTAATATGGTTTTGGCCCTCGGAACTTACTGGATTAATCAGTATGGCCCTAAGGCTGGAAAGTTTGGAGACCCCTGAATTAGAGGATAAACTTGACAAAGATAGTATTTCTAGAATAGAAACACATGTCGTAGGACTTTTTTCTCTAGGTTATTACGAAATTCAGCAATCTAATTTTATAACGACCAAAAGCATTAACTTTGACAAATATTAAAATTTATATAGAAATGTTCTTAAATATTCCTAAATTTGAGTCATAAAAGTACATAATTAATTTATTATCTAAAAAATTAAAATTCGATATTTTTATCTTCATATCACGTGACTTAAAACACTAGACTACTATGGTGTGACGTCATTTTGGTAAAAAGTATCAGTTGTCATATGTCAGATCAATTTAAACTGTCATCGTAATTAGTAGAACAATATTTAAAAGTATTAGGTTATGTTTTGTTCTCAATGTATTATACCAGTATTTTTAATATTTTATACCGGTATTACGTCATCAAAACGACAGACAGAGTTTATATAGGAATAAAAAAGATTTTAATTTTAATGAAATTTTATTCCAAGAAATCGTGTTTATTTTGCAGAATTATTTACATTTTGTGAATTTTTATTAAGAAATCAATAATTTAAAGTACTCTTCTAAACATGGTAAGCTACCCAATTAAATTGGTGTAAGTATACATAAAAAAATTTGAATTTTGATGATTTTGTTAATTTAAAATAGATATTTCTTGCAACTGTACCCAAAGTTTTGAACAATTTGGGATATAATAAAGAAATTATATAATTTGTTATACAAAATCCAATTTATATGTATCAGTCATTTTACATAAATTTTTACTCTAATTTTTTCGATGATCTTAAAACAAAACTGCGCATAACTTTAAACAATTATTATATCGGAAAACACCCTGATCGGTGTGTAATTTCCTAGGTAGGAGTCGTAATATGCCGCAGACCGCAATATTATGGATAACGGTGAAGGCATATGCCAAATATTTGCTTGGATAAGCTAGTAATACATTATTTTGTAAAATATAGAATGCCTAAGTTAATTATCTGGTAAATATATTAAAAATCATACAGAATAGCTTAGAAAAATAGACCCTACTTCATACAAATCAGGTTTCAAATTAAATTACATTTTCTATTTCAATATAGCTACGCAAATACAAATTTAAATCAAATTATACTTTAAGGTAGTTTCGGCGTTGAACCACTTGCTACTGTATAGTCAAAGAATTGTCTATGTTCTAAATGTTATAGTCAGAGCATTCACTAATTACGAAGCAAATGAATTAAAAATATCATAAAATTTTGCGCAAATTTTTCATTAGAGGTGAAAACCACCCCAACGTAGGGGATGTGAATTATAAATAAAAGGAATCATTAGAAAATTCATAAGCATATAATGTTCTAAAAATTTTTTTCGAAAAATCAATACTTTCCGAGTTATGCATGTTGTAAAAGGTCATTAAAAAAAAACTCACGTTTTTAAATGGTTTATCACAAATAACTCAAAAATTATTGATTTTATTCAAAAAAAAAAAGCAATAACCAAAATTATAGTTGACAAAAAAATCCACAAATTCATTTTTTGTTTTTTAATATAAGTGTAATGCAAACCAAGTTATGGCGCGCATTGTACGTAGTCCTGATTTTTGTTATGAAAAATTAAAAGATTTCAACAGTAAATTATGAGAAAATCGTACATTTTACAGGAAAAATATTTTTCGGACTGAAATTACATATTGTATGGGGGCCATCATGAATTTTCTCAATTTTTAATATTAGGTTTGTGTTCAGTGACCTCAAAAACTCTTTAAGTAACAGTATTTTTATTTCAAAAAAGTTTTTTTTTATCGTTAAAGTTTTTCGAAATGGTGGTGTAATGGAGGATTTTTAATGAGGTGGGATGACTTTCGCATAATTTCATGAATTAAAATAAAAATAGAAATACTTCTCGGTCTCAATTCGAAATTATGGGTAACAGATGAAAATTGCTCTTGTGTGGCCAGTAAAAATGCATGAAGAAGATAAAAATTAATATTTTTAATTTTAATATCTCACGAACAAAACGACATAGTGCTATTTTTTTACTTATTCTACATTTTTTCATACTCACCACCTACGTTATTTTCAATTCTGTTGAGAATTTTTTGTGATATTATAGAAAATATTCTGCAACTTCGGAATAGCATACATAGATAATGATTTCACTCTGGAACAGTCTTAAGTTAGAACACTGCGTGGTATGTTGTTCTAATTATTATCCAATCTAAGTACAAAAGATAGAAATGTGCTTACACTAACTATGCACATGTATATATTTATTACTGTTATGAAGCATATTATTGTTGGACTGACCTAGTAACCCTTATAATAGTGATTATACCAATCCAATCCAGTCATTTATTTCATTTGTAAATAGTAGGTATCTCTTGTATTCTATACGGCTTCAATTCGACACACAACATACCATACACCACCACACAATGTGTGTAATGTGTATGTCGCGAATCAACACAACCCCCCACTGATATGGTGTTTGTTTATTGTTTCTTTTTTCTTTTTTTTGCACCCTATCATTATGTTCTAATTACATAATGAATGTATGTATAGTCAATACAAGGTCATACTTATTATAATTTAGTTTTACTTATTTATTGAAGTTATTCTTGGAGATTCCGTTGCAAAAACATTTTGCAACTAATTCAATAAGGTATTTTACCATGTTTAAAAAAGTACTTCAAAATAATGATTTCTTAATAGTCAAAAAAATAAATATTTTTACAAAATGTACCCGATTTTTTGCCAAAAAATTACATTTAAATCATTTTTATTCGTATAAAAACATTGTCTGCCATTTTTGGTGACGTAATACCGGTATATAATATTTAGAATACTGATATAACATTTTGAGAACATAATATAAAATAACACTTTCAAATATGTTTTTACTATTTAAAATACCTATTTACCTAAATTTAATTGGCAGATGGCAACTAATAATTTTTACCAAAATGTCGTCACACCATGGCAGCCTAGAATTTCCATGTCATGTGAAAAAAAGATAAAAATATCGAGTTTTAATTTTAAAACAATATTAATCTTGTGCTTTTATGACTCAAATATAGAATATTAATTAATATTTCTACATAAATGTTAATATTTGTCAAATTTCGGAAAATGAAGTCGCTATGGAACATTCACAGTGCGGGAGGTTGCTATTTCACAATCACTTGGAAGTGAGCAAGGATTTTTTAAATATTCTTGCAACATTAAATGCGAATCATTACATATGTAACGATAAAGGTACACTTTAAAACGTAAAATGTCAACATTTACTACCTCAAGATAATAATTTTAAATCTGATATAATGTAACGACAATACATTTTAAGGATTTATTCGGATTTTTTTTATATAAATTTACAGATCAATTTCTATGAAATATGTTATTCATTTTTTGATTAACTTTTTTATTCGGGAGTGCAATACTGATACATAATGTTTTATAACAGAAATAATTGAATATTGAAAAGGTTTTTTTGAAGAATTTTCAAAGCTCTGTTGACTTTTTGTATCTTTAGTAAAGTTAATCTTACATGTTCGCGCAGATGAATTAGTTACTAAGTATCGAAATGATTTGGAAGAGACTTTCGCGAATGAATGTATTCATTTGCACTGGCAACTCAAAGATTCTCTAATGAACACGAAAGATATTCGTTCCGCGCAAGGAATATACAATTTTTTGCATTCTCAAAATCTTCAAGATGTTTATCCAAATGAGGACATTGCTTTACGTATTTTTTTGAGTATTCCGGCTACGAACTGTTCAGGAGAAAGATCTTTTTCCACCTTGAAAAGAGTAAAAACGTATTTACGCGCAAGTATGGGCCAAGAGAGACTCAATGCTTTAGCACTACTGTCAATTGAAGCTCAGCTAGTTCAAGAAATTGATTACAACGACATAGTTGATGATTTGCTCAGACGAAAGCCAGAAAAAAGATATTTAAAAATTAAGTTATACATTATAGTTTAAGAAAACTGACTGTTATTTATGTTGTTAATATTTATTTGTATTGTTTAACAATTATACTTTTACGAAATAAATATTATATCTGAATAATATGAACGGTCTCAAAGAAATAAAATTTCATTCTTTAAAAAGGGCGGCGAATCAGACAGGGCCTAGGGCGGCAAAATACTTAATCCGCCACTGTTTATCTAGATATAGTTCACTCTGACTAGTACATGTTTATCAAAATTCAACAATTTTCGGTTTTAATAAACTGAAAATACAAATAATAGTTGACTTTACCCTAGAGAGAGTATAACTCTTACTGGAAGATCAAGTTATCCTGTAACTTATAAAAAGTAACTTCTTGCTACTTAGATTCTTAGTGAAAAATTTGTATGATTTATTTTTCTAATTCTTTCCAATGTTAATCAATGTAAAATAAAATTATGAAATTTAAACAAATTATATAACATTAAATGTCCACACCAACAAGAGAGAAGAGATATCATAATAATAAATATTTATTTATAATTCACATGCGTTTGTGTGTATAATAAATGTAATGTATTAAAATAAAAATAATGCGATATGATTTTGATTGAAATTCATTATGCAGACTACCTTGTCAGACAAGGTGTGGCAATGGCCGTGAAGGTTCAAATTGTGAAGTAAGCCATTGTCAGTTGGACAAGGTTTTACAATTGCCTAATAAAGAGTTTTAGAATCAAATGAAATATTTACTATAAGATTGTATTTTATGTTAGTTAATTTTTTATAAAATTACAATATAGATCTTTCTCTTTTTTCGTTACAGTATTATATTAAGTATATCTTTGTTTTTGTTTTAAAATGAATATGTTTATTAATTATTAATAACTTTTATGGTCTTATATATCGATAAACTAATTTTTATCATCCATGTACAGACTGTTACAAATTATGCCACTGTCATCTTTGATTGCATATTTTATCTAAAACAATTTTGTCGGGGATTGGCTTAACGTGTTTAAGCCTTTTAGTCACCCAACAACGTACTAAATAGACTACCTTCTTGTTTCTTTTCGTCTTGTTATTGCGATAGGAAGCAAAGAAAAGTAAAACTTGATCGAAACTTTATCTACGAAACACATATTATTTAACCTTATTATCGTTATGCTGGTGGCAGGTGTTAAAATATATAACCCGTAGTATATCACAAAGTTTTTCTGTAGGTTCTGGATCCACAACAACAGTAGAATATGCACTTATAAATGCAGCTTGACGTTAAACTAGGTTTAAAGATAATATAAGACATATTTAGTGTCGGGTAAAGCTTGTATCTGCCCTGAAGTAACCAAGTTACTTTAAGCCTCGTACACTGCGTATTCCCGTTTGCCTGTGTATATAATCGAAGAGAGTGGAGATGCGAAGCATATGTTTATAATATACATTGGAGGCTAACGCCGTGTAACTAAGAGACAGTAAGATTTCTATGGATATGTAATCTTGATTTATAGCTAATGGCGACTGACTGACACCTGATTGAGACTCTAGAGTCTAGTTTATGTTTAGACTGATTGAGTGCTCAGTTGATGTTTATCTCGAGTCCTTAATTAATAATGACAGAAATTTTGATTGATGCTGTGCTTCATAAACGAGGGTATCTAAAAACTCAAATCAAGTAAGAACCTGTTATATCATAACAATTTTTGAAAATTCCCGGTTCTAAACACGGTAAACTTCTGTTCAATAACAAAGTGCACTCAAAAGAAGGCCAAGATGGAGGAAAAACTAGAAGCCCTGAAGCATTGGTTTGGCCTTCCGTAGAAATGTTGTACAACAATCGGTGTGAATCAGTATACATGTAGCTACCTAAATTTTTTGCCTATATTAAAGAAAGCAAACGCAAAGGACATTAACAGCTGATAATATAAATATTCGTTATACGAAAATAATAAAAATCGAATTTTTGTTATGTTAGTAAAAATCAAACTGTATGTAAAAAAAAAAAAACTTGGGCATCATTATAAATTTAGAAATAACAAAAATAATAAAAATTATATATATAAACTATGTTGGTATTTATTTGACCCACTTTTTCGGATGATTCAACCACAAAAAGTAACTAGCTAATGAATTATAAGGAAATAAATACCTTTGAGCTACTAAACTTGACACGAAAAAAGAAGGACATAGACACAACATTTCGTGTAATAAAGTAAGGACACAACTAATATTATTTGATTATGCAATAATTAATAAATAAATTAGTATACCAACTGCAATACATTCACAATAGTGATATTGTCTTTTAAATAAAAAGGTACACTTAGATAAAGAGAAAGATCATTCGTAGAAGGGGAGCTCTTTAGAACGTCACACAACCTCCGTATATTATAAAAAGTTAAATTTACAAATCTCCACTTTAGATATTTAGTCTGTTATATACAAGATGATTTTGTATAAGCCGAAATTTTAAAGAAGCGATTTATAAATTGTGCGGGTGCTTATTGTTTTAATTTTGTCCTATTATTTTCAATTATTTACAAGATAATTTTATTTCTATTGGTTATTTCAAGATCAAGTTATAATTCAATTATTAGCCCAAGAAGTTAAGTATAAAATAAGAAATACAAAAAATCGGAAAAAGTAGTCCTAGCGACTTAGGGATTTAAAGGATAATAATTGTAGAATACATTTACATGACTTTTCTCCAAATTTGAGATAATTATAATTATACAGTACTGATGAATGGAGTGGAATTAAAAGTATTATATTCATAAATTGCGATAAAAAAGTGTCGATTCCTCTTTTTCAATCGCTTAAATATAATAAGCGGATACTACGATAGTCTCTATTTCTGATTCTTGACAAAATTTACTACAAACGCGTAAAATAGTTTCATTATATCCTGTATTCATATATCTCATCAATATTTTATAGGAGACAAATTAAATGTTTTCATGATTATGCTTACAATTATGTTTGCCGATTATTCATGGCATCTACTATCGCTTCTCGAAGATTAGGTTTAGCATGGAAAACCAGGAATTATTTCTCCAATTAGATAATTACGAACACCAGAATCATCGGGTCGTAATCACGTAAAGTATCAATTAACGACTACTTATGAAAAAGCACCACCTATTATAGTTATATGTTTAAGTTTGTTGATTAATTTCGTAAGTTGTATCCGTGAACGTAAGCCAATTTACTAAGAAGGCCAGATAAGCACCAGCAGCCCAGTTTCCATAACTCGAAATCTTCTGTCACAATAACTGTCATAGTTATTGAATTTTATTCACCATTTAGCTATAAATGAATAATGCCCTTAATTTCATTTGCTGTGATAGCTTAGGTGTGCAAAATCCACAAGTGCAAACAAATTAGAAGTGCATTTTGATTAAAACCTTTTTTATCCATTAATTCTTCATGCAATAAATTTCCAATATAACCAAAATAATAAATATTTTAGAATTTATTATCATTCCAACGTTCCTCTCAACTTTTTGATGCATTTTTTGTAGATAGATTTTTTTTGTGCTCTCAAAATAAGTTCTTCTTACACACACGAACGTCCACTAGAACCTTCTGAGGCACTGTCTTACTTTATCTGATGTTAAAACGGTCTTTCATTGGTCCATATTCCATTCATCCAGTAAACGCGATTAATTAAAATCTGTTTGGTCGGTAATTTGGGGGAAAGGTGGGCGTATGTACAGATCTATCGCTTGAAAATTTCCTTTCGTTTATGCCTCTTTTGTTTGTTGATTAACCTCCAACCGTATTTTTAACATCATTTAAGACATTATGCATTTTAACAGCTGTACAAAAGTGATCTTCCGATTACGCTTTACGCAGATTACGCAGAATTAATACCAAGAAAGCCGGTTAATTGTGATTGCCGGTTAATTGATATATAAGTTCTATCTAAATTTCAATTTTTTCCCCAATTGCCTAGATCAAATTATTTTGTATTTTATAAATACGTATTTCGACTATAAAAAAATAAAAAAGGTCACAGAGGTCCCATTATCCTTAAGTTCTCAGGCCCTCCAATAGGTTAAAAACGGCCCTGGTAAAGGCTATAATATAAGAAAAATTTATATACAATACAAATTAATGTAAAATCGTCTAAATAATTATTCATATCCCACTGTAATGGTAGCTTCAGGACATATGCTAGCTTTAACGCAGCCTCAATAACTTTTACTAGTGAACCTAAGCACTGCTCTGGAGCATTAATTGTTGATAATATATATTTAATAGCTTAAATTTGAATCTTAAATTCTTAACAACTGTGTCATTTTCCAAACGAACCTGATACTTTTAATCATTCAAATCACACAAAAAAGGTGATAACTGTGCACTTAACAATATCCAACTAATTCAATTTGAGTGTTCAAATAGCTCAACTGATAGGTATTGAGTTATTTGGCAAATGATAGGCATTGAGTATTTATAAAATGCATTTCTTATGGGATGTTTCTTTCTCCAAGTGTTGTAATAGTTTAATATCCAATTATATTCAGTTTTAATGAAAATAGATGGTCTTAGTCTAAGAACACTAAGTAGCTCAAAACCATTCATTCGAGCTATTAAACACTGAAATTTGAAGTAATTGAGGGAGCAATGCGCTGACATTCAATTTTTTATCTTTGTTTTTTTTTAATGTATAGATTATAGTTTCTATTGGATATTAAATAATCAAGTTACACATACAGATCCCTTATTTTTACTTTGTGAGAGTAAAAATTTTGCAAAAAATCTCCTTTGCGGATGTCAATGTAGTAAAACAAGTCATTTTAATAGAAGCAAAAATACGAATTCAAAGTACACAAACAACGTAAACGCGTATATATTGTTTATCATATTCATTATAGAAAAGAAAATGTCTACTTTAACGATATATAAAAATATGAACGAACAAGACAAGACGTTGACCTGTGACGTCACATATCACGAACAATTCCTTAGACATACACAACACTGTGAAGATATAACAATTAATGTTATATGTATTATTTTAAATATGTACATAAAACCTAGATACAGGTGAATACAAAGTCAAGAAACCTGAAGATCAAGCGGTCCTTAGTTTAAATAAATTGCATTTTTACTGTAAAATTTAACAGAGCATGAATAAAGGCCATGAATGTGTGTTTTTAGCAATGAACTATCTTAAAGAGTCAAGAGCAGAGAAATCTAATGCTGTACGACATGTTGGCAAAATTTCAAATCACTCATTCTTTTATTGTGAAATCGGCATTCTTAATGGCGGATAACTCAAAAATTCTCCACTTCTCGAAAAAAATCTTATGGTAGATTTGTTGCTTTAATTTGTTGTTTTATATGACATTAGAAATTCTACAAAAAAAAAATTCATTCAAATCCCTTCACAATAGTTGAATTCCGGCATTTTGTACTTATATTGAATAAATTCAATCGACTACTATGGCTTATAGCAGAAAAAAGAGAAAGAGTATATATATAGTATCGAGGGTACTATTTAATGCATTATGACGTCATTATTCTTAGATTGATATGATAGGTTGATTGATATTTCAATCAAGATGCTAGATTGAAGTAAATTATAATTTTATTTTATTAACTATCTTTTTAATCTTAATGTTTATATTAAAACTGGACAATTTTTAAACTCCGCATACACATATGTCAGAGTATACTAATTTTAGCCTAAAGTTTCTAACGCTGGTAAATATTGGCCGCACAAACAAAATTTGGGTATGTGTGTTCATAGAATAAAAATTGAGCTTGCTTCGTGAATTGGCAAAATAAGTACATTGGATCCAATAGACCCATTATCTAACTTTGGACCCATAAATGATGAAAAATTTAAATACAAAAAATGTTTTTTTTTTATAAGAAAAACAAGATTTGTTCTAAACATTTTTTCGTAAAATATCTGGATTCGACACAAATTCAGCTCAAATTTAGCTAATAAACATATATAATTATTGATTAAAGATAGTACAAATATTAATATTCAACTATATGTCGAGTAACAATTAGGTGTGTTATTTGTTATCTTCGCTTGTTTAAAATCGTTTCAACATATAGTTTTCCTAAACAGTAGTCTTTTTGTGATTTTTTAATACTGTCATTATGCCCTATTGATCTGAAATTGAGTGTACATATTAATCGAATGACACAGTACAATATACTGGCATATTGACAATTAATACTTTTACTTTCGTGTGCTTTTACCATGTTTTAAAAAAAAAATTTTAATACTATTTTTAATAACTGTTTTATCTTTTAATACCAAAAGAACTAAGAAAAACTTTTAAAAACAAGCTACAAACATGACCGCTGAAAAGGAAAAAAGTCATAAACATAAATTCAGGTAATCCAGGTTTGATTTCAATTATTAATAATGTATTATTAATAATTGGAATAATTAAATTCTTTTAACACCTCGATATCTAAAATAAACGGTATTGCCTGATTGAATAAAAGTTATGCATAGACCATGGGAATCCGTTTTGGTCAAACCCGGTGCACGTAGAAACATCATAAATCATTCCGTGTCGATATATTTTATATGTCTATTTTATATATAATATATTTTATATGTCTAAAAAAATCATGAATAGTACCCCTTAATTATATTATTCTCACCAAAATTTTGTTTTTTAGAAAGCCCCCAAAGAGCAGAAAGCCTCTCTTGCGATACCATAACTTTTTTTCCGCCACAAATTAATAACATTTAGTGCATTTTGTATAGGTTTTGTAAATTAATTAACGACGATATTAAAGTTTTTCTATTTATTTACTTTAGGCAAAAAAATAAGTATTATGTTATATATTTTGCCTATAATGTAATTAAAACCTTGGAATAGATGAGTCTCTTATACTATAGTTCATTTGGGGTTTCTTACATGGTACTATGAAAATTGATCTTAAATATTTAAAAAAATTTGATACTTTTGACACCACAAGACTCACGGTATTTAGCGTAAATTATCACTAGTAAAATTAATATATTTATGAATGATTTTAAATAATTTTTTTTTCTATTTGAACATCTTCTTTGGCTATCGACCTAATTATGTTAATATTTTTTTACACATAATTGAAGAAATTTTGCGAGGTACGTCTTTTCGAATACCAATAAAATTCTGTTTGGACAATAAGATAAATTTTGTTAAAGAAATAATTCAAATCTAAATATTTTGCTATATAAAAAACTTAGGCAATATCAACAACATATTTGATATGAAAATTGCATATTTTATTCAATATTTAAAAATTTAATCCACGCAATAAACTGTATTACTTATTGAAATCTAAAAAACATTTGCCACCGAATATGATGAATTAAAATAGGAAAAGGTATATTAAATTTGCTCCTAGCGCTAAATAATTTTGAAGGAATACTATACCATTGAGTGTAACGTATTTAAAAATTAACCTAAAATTCAAATCTGTCTGAATCACCGCCTTCTTGTTAACTAAAAACAGGAAGTTAGTTTTGTGAACTAGCAAATTCGGTTAATTATCCATGGATCCTTAAAGAAATAAATGTATGTTTAAATTCAGAAAATAATTTTCTTAAAAATAAACAAAATTTCTTAAATAAAATGTTTTCACACAAATTATTGTAATACGTATTATTTTACAAAATTTTCATAATTTTGTGGACTAAGTATTTAAGATTTCGTAAATAACTATAAATACTACAATTAACATGGCTAAATTTACTTCATCTAAATTTTCCTTGGTTTTTATAAGCTACAAATCCTGACGTCATCAAAAACTGGGAGCACATATACAAAATTCAGATATTTCCCAAATTTTAAGTCTAAAACTATGAAAAATACTTGATTCGGAATTACTTACACCGCTTTTTAAACATATAGATAAGTTTAAACATAAATTTTGACGATAAGGAAATAAAATGATTGATAATTAGGGAAAACAATTTATCACAATGAAAAACACAAATTTTGAAATATTTCCAACGGGAATATGTTCAAGATCCTGAAATAATTCCAGATAAAAAAAAAAACATTTTTAATATCCGATCATGTATTTGTTTGTTTACAATTGGAATAAGAAATATTTTTTGTGTATTTTAATAAGAAAATGTCATAATCGGAAGATAAGGGAAAATTTTTTTTTTATAGTATTATTTCAATTTCTAAAATGTTTAAATACCTATTTCAATTTTTTGAGCGGATTTCCCATTTTTACTTTAACTTTCTAGATTCCATTCGGAATAGAAAGAACCCTCCGTCTTTTTTTATTTGAAATAAAATTGCCATATTTTAAAAAAATAAATAAAACAATATATTTGTTAAATTGTACAATAACATCCAATTTTATTAAAATTCAGAATCATCATACAATAAAAAAAAATCATATTTTGTATACAAATATAATTAATAATCTTAACGTTTTCTGCGTAATTGTAAGGAGTTACGACGTAACCAAGCAGCCCGCCGTGAGCCACCAATTGTTTGTGTGTATCTATGTCCTTTACCTAAACCACGAGACGATTTACCAGATGAAGTCTTTCCTCTAAGTTCACGGTGTTTATGTACAGCCTTGCATATCCAGTTGCTCTTTGGATCTCGTCGAATTGCCTAAAAGGAATGAAAAATATCATTAGTAATTCTTTTTTTTATCTACCTACTGAAGTAATTGCTATTGAAGAAACTCAGCCATTCATAATCTTCATTTCACTTCGTGTAAGAGTGGTGCATGAAAACTCATCATTTAAAAGAAAAAGTGGTATTATTTATGGATTGAACGTCTGAACAAATTTTACGATGATGATAAATAAAATGATTTAATAGCATCGAAAGACTTGTCATGTTTTATATTTATAGTCCATTATAATTAAAAGTAATACTATTATAAAAAGAAAACCAACAATTCATTTTTCAGGGAATATTATTCCTCGAAAGTGAATTTTTTTTACATTTTGAGTACAATAAAAGAAATAACTCGCTTTAATTAAGAAATGACAATATTGTTTTTTATATTACTTTGTAAAATTCCCAAGGTTGAAATAAAATTTTACCTTAAAGAACCTTGTTTTACCCAAATGGTTCGAAAATTCAAAATTAATAGATTATAATAACATTACAAAAATATTTTCTACTATGAAACAATGACGTGTACAGTTAATACAATAAATTTAATTCAATCCAAAAATGTAATATTAACATTTGGTCTGGTTGTATTAACAAGTGAATCCGGTTCGATTTCAATTTAAGTATAATTAATAAATGGAAGTATTAAATGGTTCTTTTCTCTTTTAACACTTCGATATCCAAAATAAATGATATTACCTTACTCGAAAAAAAGATATACATAGATCATGGATTAAATTTTAATTTATAATTGAATATTAACTACTTATTTTTTAAATTTATATTATTTATATTTGAGAATTATAAATGACTTTAAACGGAAGATATGGAAGGATTATATGTGTAACATATAATAAACACGTCATTTTTTATTTTACGAGTTATTTCTTACATAGTACTCAAGATAGAAAAACAGTTTCACTTTCGAGAATAATATTCTCTGCAAAACTGAATTGTTTGTTTTCTTTTTATATAAAATAGTTTTAAAAGTATTACTTTTATAAATATTTAAATGGACTATATTTTTATTCAAGCATGAATTATTTTATTTCGATTTAAAAATTAACAATAAAAAAAAACTTGATATGATGCTGCTTAATGTTTGGCAAATCAGAATACCTATTTTGTAAACGTTGTAACTTCTTTATCTTTTGATATGCAATGATTGTGAAAATGTCGAATATATTTTTTTTTTTTAAATTAAAAATTTAGATTTAAAAAATTTTAAATACGGCCCATTAACTAATCAATTAAAAAATTAATGCTATCTGTTAATGAGCATCATTTTAAATTGTTTTTTAAGTAGGTTCCCGTTTGTAATTCACGAAAAGTTTAATTCTACTGTATCGACTTTTTTTTAAATTTAAATAATAACCCTAAAACGTGTTTACGGGAAAATAATTAAAAACACCAATAGTTCATTGTAATCAATTTTCTTACCTTATGTGCTGGGTCTACAAGAATAATTTCATAATATTTATACGAGGAATCTTGGGCAACCCAGTAGGAATTCAATACTCTTAAACCACCACAACGACGGCCAACACGTTCCTAAATGAAGAAACAAGCAAGAAAACATTCTTTATGTAGTAAAACAGTAAAGTACACACACAAGATTAAGAAATGTTCGAAAAATTTATGAAATTATTAACCTAAGTGTAAGCAAGTCACTAATAGAATAGTCTGAATTAAGTTCCAATTTTATATAAAAATTGGCTTGCATATTGTGCTCAAATTGCCGGTTACAGGAGTTTCCAACAGATACAACAACTATCATCTCATGTCAGGAGACAATCGTAGACTTGAATTGTAGTATCCGACTATTTCTGGTTCTCCCACTCCCTTTTACAAAGGATATCCTGCTAGAACATGTAATTAACCTTTACTCAGACCTTCCCGGGATTAACTGTAGCAACTAAGTGCTCTGTTTGTAAATCCCTAAATGCAAGGTTATTAGTGACTGAAAACTTAAAGAAATATAACTCATAAATTTTTCGAACCAAATACTAGATAATAAGATCGTGTACTTACTTCAGCGATTGATTGTAAATTACGGGTGGGTTTTAATTGATTAACACCGTGGCTTTTTGGTTTGCCGTATGTGGCACCTTTGGGTACTGGACGTTTTCGACCTCCACGACGAATACGAATTCGGTAAATCACGAAACCTAAAACGATAATTTGATTTGTTAATGAATGTAATATATCAACTTATTTTAGAATAGTGAAATTTAGATTTTCAGCAAATCATAATCAACACACTTCTAAGTCTGAGTGGTGCATGAACAATTCATCACATTAAAATTTAATGACAATACGAAAAACGTGTTTCGTTAGCAAAATTATAAAAATAAATAGGAAAATAAAATATTTCGAATATCGAAATGAAAATTTCGATTATCGAAATTAAATTGATGTACGTCAAAAACAATACACGTGTTAATAATAAAACAATTTAAAAATCGATGGTATACTAACCTTGTTTAGCACGATATCCTAACCTTCTGGCTTTATCTGGCCGAGATGGTCTAGGTGCTCGGTGCATTTTTGTTAGTTGACGATATTGCCATACTCTTATACGTAACAAAAAACGTAAAACATCACTTTGCTTTTTGCGATACAATTCTTGCATATATTTATATGCACCCATGTTGACGTCCTACAAAACAAAAACGATAACACTTAATAAACTACAAATTCATAACACAAAATATGCTCGCTGCTTAATTATTAACTAGATATGAAAAGTTTTAGAAACATATTTTATGTTTAATATTCAATGATGGTTCAGAAAAAATTAAATTAAATTAATATTTTAAACTATAGCACGACATACCTCGGTGAGAGTGATCTACCGGAAAAGGACAGGATGCTTATTGAAATGTTGTTTATGAATAAGACATACGAAAAGAATAAAGACTACTAAGTTTTTATGTTTGTAGCTTTGACAGTTCTGTTTACACTATACAAATTCAACGAATCTCTAAAGCCGTGCTTACACAGTAAGAACACAACACAAATGATAATTTGTAAGTGTAAGGTGTAATATATATTTATTAAGAGTTTTTGTATTCCTACGTACCATTGACAGTTGTTAAAGAGGAATAACAATTTGAGTACTTTTAATGAAAAATAATAATTAATTAATTTTTCAATTTAAAAAAATTGTAGATACACATGTTTTACAAATAATTTTTATTTTTAATTTCTTTTTAAAGAGTAGTTATAATAGTAGAAACGTAGGAATACGTATGTATATGGAATTCTAGTTTAACAAAGTTACTGAAGCAAAGTCGAACTTCCAAAGCTTATAATTATGCAATAAATAACTGTGAAACATCAATAAACGTATACAATTTTTCGAAGTTTGATATGATTATTTACGTGGTATTTTATTATTCACTTATTTTGAACGACTTGTTAGTAAATTCATCTTAGTGGCCAGGCAATTTGTTAGTGTTTGTACTAAAAATTTTAAATTAAACAAAATCATATAAAGAAAAAGTATTTATACCTTATTATTTTTGACAGATTTCCAAATCAAATTATCCCTCCTCCATTTAATAAAAAATCAATTTCAAATATAATTCGAAGAATTTAACTTTTTTGTATCGAAGTTTTTTAATTTAAAAACATTTAAGAATATCTGTTCACATTCACGCTACAAAAAAATACATTGAAAGAAAGCAATAGACACAGAAAGAGGTTTATGTTCTCTACTTAATTGTGGTATATATTATGTGATTTTATTAAAAAAATTATTAAAGGAACACATTACAGTTGTTAAATAAAGTTGTGAATTTGAAACAAGTTCAGCTCTGCTTATCGAACATTTAAAAAAGATATTCGACTTTTTACATCGTAAAAAATACACGGCGTTATATGGTACATTATCACAATCAGAACTTCATTTCATTATTGAATACATATATTTATTTAGCCATTTAGATATTGGGTAGAAGAACGATTATATTTATAAATTATTGTTTATATTTTCATTTTATCGAACAAAGAAAAAAAACTTGATGAAATTTATCGAAAATAATTTGTAAATAAATGAGAAACATCTAGTATTGAGAGTTGCAACGAAGTCCCGGTTCTTTTTCATTAAATTACCTCTGTTAATGGGACTTTTTGAACCTGGTTAAATAAGATTTGAATTCTAAGACTTTTTCGATGTTTACCTCTATAATTGAGACTCTGTAGCTCAATTACCTGTATAAGTGAGACAAATTTATCAGGTTTCAACACGTTTTGACGTGTTTGTTTACATACATTTTTCGTCGTCTTTCGCGCATGCTTTGATTGTCAGTACTATCTCATATTTTGACCTAAAAACAAGGGAATAAAAGTGTACAAAATGTCCAAACGCAAATATAAAACGTTATCAGTATCTGAAAAATTAAAACTTCTATCACAATATGATTGTGGAAAGTCGCGTGATGAACTGTGTAGGGAGAATAACATACCTAAGTCAACCCTGTGTAGAATTATTAACAACAAAGAGAAAATTCGGTCTCAGTGTTTTGATGAAAAAGGAAAACTCAAACGAATACGAGCTGCAGAGTATCCTGAAGAGGAGTTAGAGATTTGTGCAGCGTTTCCAGAATGGGATAGAATATTTACCACATGTATGAATGACTTAAATGAGCAGCAGGTGACTTTTCAGGATTTCGTTTCTATGGATGATAATGTACTCATTTCAGAGGAGCTCAATGATGATGACATAGTTGCTATGTATTCTTCTTTGGACACAGAAGAAGAAGACTGTGAAGAGACTCCAGTAAAAATTTCAAAGCGTGAGGCAATGGAAGCTTTAGAAACTTTACACCAGTATTTCGAAATGTCAAATATTGATAGTTCTAATATTTTTGATCAAATTTATTCTATCGAGAAACAGGTTTCAGCAACTAGCAATCAAATACAAACAAACATAACCGATTACTTTAAGTCATAAACTTTACCGTATTTTTTTTTCGACGCAATACATTATGCGTACATTCATACTTACATTAAATTCATAACATCAAAAATACGCATTTTTATTAACATTTCCACCTCTAAAAATAGAATAACGGCACATTTCGACCTCTGTAAATGAGACAACTATAAATTTAAACCTGTTTAATTGGAAAACTGGATTATTGAAAACCCTCAATAATTGGTACATATGTCTTGGTCCCTTGAGATCCCAATTAACCATGTTTCACTGTATATTAATTTAATAGTAGTCATTACAAATTTTTTGTCTATGGTAATACTTGCCTCATTTGTCTACATTATTAAACTATTAGTATAAATTTACGTCATTATAAGCAATTTTATGAATTTTTTGATAGTTATTGGATCTTAAAAATAGACAAAAGGTTACCTTTGTTACGAAAAGAAATAATGTGTTAGCGTATTGATCAATCGAGGTTGAATAGAGGGAGGAGTGATCTTATAAAAAGCTCTCATTTTCCGCCTTGTTTCAACTATTACGAACTAATGTTCGTAATGTAAATACATAGCTAAATCGATCCAATTGTTTTCAACCAAGAGTGTAATAATTCATTTGTGGTCGAGGATTTTTTTTTATTTCAGGTAGGTTATTTTTATTTGATGCTACAAAAGAATCCTGTATTCGCTAAGTTATCGCGAATTTATATTTAAAAGACCAGCTATGAAAATTTTACATCATCCAATTAACTACATGGAATTCAATATTAAAACTTGTAAATTTTTATTAATGTAAATTTTTCATTGATGTTAAATACCTAATATAAAACTTAAGTTTGTGTTTGTAGAAAATGATTTTTTAGGCAGTAACTAAACTTTTAAGCTGTTTGATGGAATGTTTTTGCTTTAAACATTAACTTGAAATATAACATTTAGGACATATATCTTAGTCAAAATTAAAAAAAATAATAAATGTGATGCTTCAAAATTGTACTCTCAATCGAATATTTAACTATAGAATGCCCATAATCATCCAACGAAAGTAAGGACTTAATTAAAAATGTTTACTTCCGTGAATTTAAGAAACTCACTTTGCTACTCTTTTAAATTGTTACCATAAATGAGAATTATTATTTTCCCACTGATTGTTCAGGAATATTATAAGGACTCCAAAAAAAAAAAAAAAACATTTTATAAATTTGTAACTATAACAACCTTTTTTTTTTATAAATTGAAGAAAAAAAACAAAACAGAATCAATCGGCTTATATTTTTTTATTTCATTCTATAACGCTGTACAAATGTAATATGCCCCAACATTTCAAATAAAAAGTACATGTGTAAAATTATATGGACAAAAAGAATAAAATGAAAATATTAAAATAAATAACTAATTACAAACAAAAGTTGTAAAGAAGTTATTTAATAATTCGCATCCGAAATCACTAGATTCACTTGTCGGTATTTTTGTGAAGATCTTATATTTTTAAATTTATTAATATGGAACTACATAATTGGTGTAAAATAATATTCACCAGAATTAAAATAAAAATTTTTTTAATTGATTTTCACTACATGCATCACCAACACACGTTTCAAAATTTAGTACGATTTTCATTGAAAATATTCATTTAATCTCATTTGTGAGTTGTGTTTGAGATCAAATAAATTCATGAAACATATGACAGAGAATGCAAATTTATTAACCATGAAAATTTGGATGAATTTTTAAAAAAATGTCCATGGAGATGTTTATTTCTGGCAGTAACACGTGGTGAATTTATTTAGAAAGCGAAGAGCAATAAGAAGGCCATCATAAGACAGAACAATCCCATGGCTTCAGACAAGGCGAATCCTAAAATTGCATATGAGAAAAGTTGTTGTTTTAATGATGGGTTTCGGGCATAACCAATAATTAAAGATCCGAACACTGTTCCAATACCAGCACCTAGACAGAAAAACGCAAACATTAATACATATTATTCTAAATTTTAAATACAGATATAATTTATTCATTAGATCATTAAAAATATTTTTTCATTTGTAAAAATAGTTTTAGGAATTATTTCTTCAAAAAAATTATTTTATGATCAAAGAAAATACATAATCCTCAACAATTTATATTAATTAAAAAATCAATCAATACAAGGTTATTTTTGAGGCTGTTGCGATTAATAGAAACTTTCTCAAAAATTACGAGACACGAAATGAAGTTTTTGATATTTTAATTAAAAAAATCAAATTTCGTATCTACCCTAATTTTCCAGAAAACAATCGAAAATAGAATCCTTACGAGAAGAGTATGGAAAATAGATGTTTGATCTAAGTTTCCTAGATACCTCAAACTCTCGTACCCCTCCCCAAATTTAGCGCTAGATTCGAGCCAGGCATTGACAAAATATAAACCAATATTGTTCCATAAAATTAAAATTTAAGTTGTTAAAATTTAATAAATGTTTTAAAATTGTTTACTACAGTGACAAATATATCGATTAATCAAATACCTTATTCCTAATAAATTTTATTTTTAATAATACTTTTCTAATAAAATTTTTCTGATTTGTCTAGAAGAGATTGTTCTCGAAACTGTTGCAAAAAAAAAAAAATTCAAACGTTCTAAGTTGAATACCAAGGAACATTATAATTCATCTACCTAATCAACACTATAAAATACTTTCTCTAAGTTTAAATTGATCGGAAAATTTTGATTTTAAGATTAAACAAATAGAAATCAAAATTTTCTAAAAAAAACGTTTTGAAAACTTACCCAAGATATAGTTTCCTAAAACATCATTCAAAAAAATACGCAAAGCGTTATCTTTTCTTTATTTTATCAAATATATCAAAATTTAAAAATCTTAATTATTAATTTTACTTAAATAATTAATCTCAATTATATATAAAAAATATTTTTCTTTATACAAAAATAAAAAATTTTTATAGTCAACTGTCAGAATACATTTAGAATATTTTGTAATGATTAAGAAAATGGAATTTCTAAACACTAAAAAGAGATTTTAGTCGTTTAGATTCATATAATAAAAAAGTTCATTAAGCGAAATAATACCATCAGATTTTGTATTAATCCAAATTTCAACATTATTTACCCTCGAATGCGAGGTTATATTATTCCTTCGTTGAATGACCAATTTTATTATTAGATCTAAATATACTCAACCCCTTGGATACTAATCAAGACTTCACCCCAGATTTTTATGGTAAGCAAATCCATAAATTTTTAACTTATTTGTGTCACTCGATTTAATAATATCAAAACATAACTTTTTTTAACTTCTAATTAAAAGTTTACAAAACCAAGTTACTAACAAGTGAGTTTAGTCGGTATCGGTAAAAAATTCTATGAAAAATATATATTTATAAAAATATATAAGACCAGAAAGTCCCACTAATAGCTTATTGAGAAAATTAATCCAGTAGCTAAGGGGTTAAAAGTGAATAAATCGATCTTAATCATACAAAAAGCAGACATGCACTGCTTTTCAAATTAAATTTAACATATCTAAATGAGAACATAAAACCAAATTCTTGCCAGAACAATTAAATTTAATTAAATCATATCCGATTTAAAATATAAGTTTTTGTCTTGGAAAAACTAATATGAATTAATAACAAATCACTAGCAAGAAATGTTTTTTTATCAGCACTTAAAATTAAGGTGGTGACTAAATTTTAATGAACTTGTGTAATTCTACTCTCGCTATGATGTAAACTTCAGATGTTTATATATTATACTATACTTAAGATGTAACCAGAAAATGTTCAGGTGTTAGAACTCAGATTTTCAGATTTAAGTTAAATATGCCATTGAAGCATTTTTCTTTAATTTTCTAATCGTTTATGGAACATTTGATTTGTCAAGAATTCGTTTTATGTGCTATATAAAATATAAAAAATACACAATCACAGGATGAAAGAAATAATTGTAATACACTTAAGGAGTTCATGAAAAATAAGGAATATTGAAATTATAATGCAAAAAGCAAAAGGAATGCAATCATTAAACAAAACAGGCCCATAGCTTCGGATAATGCAAAACCAAGAATGGCATAGGAAAAGAGTTGTTGTTTTAATGAAGGATTTCGGGAATACCCAATAATTAAACATCCAAACACAGCACCAATACCAATACCTACAGCATTCAATTATAGTGAAGTAGAAAAACTTGTAAATATAGGTATAATACTAGCTGGTACAATATATTTTAAGTAAGCCATTAATAGAATAGTCTGAATTAAGTTCCAAATTTTTTTTAATTTGGCTTGCATATTGTGCTCAAATTGCCGGTTACAGGAGTTTCCAATAGATACAAAAATTATCATCTCATGTCAGGAGACAATCTCCGCCTTGAATTACAGTATCCAACTGTTTCTGATTCTCCCACTCCTTTTTACAAAGAATGCCCTGCTAGAACATGTAGTTACCTTTACTCAGACCTTCCCGGGATTAAATAAAGCAACAAAGTGCTCTGTATGTAAATCCCTAAATGCAAGTTTATTAATGGCTGAATTACTGTAAATATGTTGTACCTTTTGGAATGACATATTATTAAATGACGGAAAGTGTCATACAAAATTGGAAAATTAAACATTGAAAAATAAATTCTAACCAGATCCAGCTACTCCGACGGTGGCAGCGCCAGCACCAATGAATTTAGCGGCGGAATCGATGTCTCTGGTTACTGCAGTTGTTTGAAAAGACCTAACTGCGGGAAGTAAACTGATTGGTTGAGCTCCAGCTACTGGTGACTGTTTGTTCAATGAACTACTTGATACCACTGCACTACTTAATGGTCTCAAGTATAATTTTGAGTTAGAAACCAACTGAAACAAATTTTTAAAAATATTTATTAAATAATCAATATTCTGAAGTGTGAACTCTGTTCTAAAGTTCATATTCTCATAGCTCTCAACTAAAATTACTACATAGATGAAGTTAGATTACGTAACCATAATCTGATTTTAACCAAATTGTAATGTATCAAATTCATATACTTCACATTATAATTTTGCTTTAAATTCAAAGTATAATAAACCTAAGTAACCTACTTTAAAACTAAATAGCCATTAAGTCAAAAAAATTAACGAAAAAATTTTAAGACTTACAGCGGTTCTGGCAGCTGGAGAAATCAATCTAGCGGCGGCAAACATTTTGAATTATATGCAGTGGTTTTAATCGATGAAACCTAGAAAATATTAAACGACACTCAAATAACTTGATATGACCGGTTACATAACAACTGATAGTAATACTAATGAAGGTTAAATATTTGGTAAATTAATAAATATGAAAAACTGCGTCAATGAATTTTGTTAATTAAATAACTAGTTAATATTTAATTACTGGTTAAATACTAATTAATAGAATTATTTCCAAAATGGTAGTTATACAATATATATGTCGATATATATTAGTTGGAATTATCGTACACAGAAAACTAAAAGAACAATAAATTATCCACTAAAAATAAGCAAACAAACACAAAAATGAATGAAAACGGCAAATAAAAATTCACTTTAAATAAATTGATGACAAATTTAATTCACCAATATTTCAGGATTACTCACTTCGAAAAACGATCTAGATGTTGGCTCACCAAAGAACAGTGTCAAGAAATATGTACCCGGTCTTTGGAATGTAGCGACTACGAATGAACAACTGCACGGAGATGTACAAGCCCAATGTAAAATAGATATAAAATTTTGTTGCATTATGGGATATTTCCGTGCAGTTGTTACCAGGATTTTTTGGTACTCTGATCTGTAATTATCGACCGATATACTAATCATGCGCATATTGTACATATCAACTTTTGAATTTATATAATATTCGATAAAAATATCTAATATTCTTTAATTTTTGGTTTTTTTTTTATTCCAATTCGATATCAATTGTTGTTTTTTGTATTATCTAACCGAACTATTTTCATAATAGATTAAAATTTATTACATAATAGATTCTTTCATAAATAGATTATTTCATTATAGGGAAATAAATTCTGCGGGAAATTTAAAATTCAAAAATTTTAAATATTTTTAGTTATATAATAAAAGTTAATATAAATATATTAAACTTTTAAAAAGATATTAATATAATTTTTTTTGCTTTTAAAATAAAATAGAAACAAAAATTTTTTTAATTAAAAAAAAATATATATATAAACATACTGATTGATAAAATGAATATTAATTTTGTTTCTATGACTTTATTTCTGTTTAATAAAAATGATTTATATCCAAACGAATTTATGCTGTCCATTTTTTATATTAATAATATTAAACGTAAATAACTGTAAGATTTTAAAATATCAATAGAAGATAATTATTATGTTAAAAATTAATATTAGCCATATAAATTTAATGATTTTTTATTTCATTAACCCAATAGTTGTTTATGGATTAAACACGGTTGCTTCAAGAAAACGAAATGAATTTTTCATAACAGAAATCCCAAACACAAAAATTCAAATAAGTCACCAAGAAAATTTAGACAGCACAGAAAGTGAAGACTTTGATTACAGTGACGATTACAAGGATATATTATTTGTAAATTCTCAAAATACTTCAAAAAATCTTTATAATCTTTCAGAAAAGGTTAAGTATATAAATTATTTATAACTATGTTAAATTATTTAAATGTAGGGCTTATTTCACATTTGAAATTATTTAGAATCTAGGAAATAAATGCCAAATCTCTTCATATGGTGTTGGACGTCTAGAAGCATCTGCATCTGAGCATACTGTCAACTTTGACATAACTAAAAAAATACATTAATAAATAATTCAAACATCATAGATAAAAAATTGGCATCATTTTATGAATCTGCGAACTGTCGAATATGAATAAAAAATTAGGGGAGATTTTGAATATGTCACATAAATACCACATAAAAACATTTTACAAGATTTAATTATTATTCTTTATTAAATGACTATAATTTAAACACTATTCGACCACAAATAACCGAAATTTAATTAGATTAAAATAAATCAACATTTTTATATTTAATACAACTATTAAAAATACATGTACCCCATTTTCGACTGTTATTAATCCATGGATTTGTTGGGTGTAGTTTACACGAGTCGGGTTGGTTTTTGGCCCCTTCGTTCAACCTGTGATTGAAATACCCATGTATTTAAGGGATAGAGTTTGTACGGGTCGGGTTGGTTTTTGGCCCCTACGTTCAGCCTATGATTAAACTACCCATGGATAACTCGAAAAATAGATGAAAACTCGAAAATGAGTATTCTTCATTTTCGTCTTATTTTGGCTTGTTTTACCAAAATCCATCAAAAAATCGAGGCGCCACGGATATCGTAATCGAGCCATAAAAAATTTTGAATTGAATCTTTTATTTAAATGAAAACAAAAATTATTATATCTTTTTCAAATTTCAAATGGGGTAATAAATATAGCACTCACTTCAAAGTCAACTATAAAACTTGGACTTGATACTAAGAAATGCATATCAGGATTAAAATATAAAATTTTCCAAATAATTTTATTTAAATTAGGTCATTTCCATCGAATTTCAATAAAATTTATAATAATTTCAATTAGATTAATTCTTGTATATTATCTAAATCAGACTATATAATGTTTTATACAGTTGTTTTATTAAACTTTACCATTTTAATTTAACAGATCAATAATATAGAATCTTCTGATTTTGATACTTATGAAGATCCTGATTTATCAGAAAATACTAGGCATCTCATCCTGAGACAAGAAAATTCAAGTACCACCGTTAAAACAACGAATGTAGAAAACTCAACTCATAATGTCATAAAACATAATGAATCTCGGACTCCTTCTCTTCGTGACATTTATTATGATGAAAAGGATACGGATTATTATCTTAGAAATTACCCCAAAAAAGATTATATAGCAACAGTTACGGTTCCAACGGTAATAGGTATATGGTTGCAGTAAGAAATAAAAATATATAATAAACCGGAAAAAATTGTTCAGTAAATTTTATATTCGTGCTTAATGCTTTAAACGGCATATTCGAAGAATGATAATGATAAAAATGTGCATGAATATATTCTCTAGATGTCATGAGTGCTTCAGCAATCATATTTCCAACTATATGAAGAATTAACACTGTTGTTATCTTCACTTGTTTTAGATGGTAACCATATTACATCACCAAATATCGTTTCAGATAGCAATTAAAATATTTTTTTGAATATAAAAAAAACAAAAAACAAGGGGAGATATCTAACAGAATTAATTGTTTAGATATTCGAAATATGATTGAATATCATTGTTTGGACTATCTTAAATTTTCTAGATGTGTTTATTAGTTAAACTTGATCTAAAATTGTGACGAAGTCAAACATTTTACGAAAAACTGTTTCAAACAAAGGTTTTTTTTTTTTCAATAAACATTTTTCGTGTTTAAATTTTTCTTCTAGCTAACCGATTTTGCTCATTCACGAACTTGATTTTACTTTTTAGGTCTAGAATATACTCCACCAAAATTTAAACTTATCTCTTTCCATTTTTAAATTATCTTTGTGAGAGGCGGACAAACGGAAATGGACTAATTAGGTGATTCTATGAACACCTGTAGGAAAATTTTTTGTGTGTGATCCAATATTTACTAGCGTTACACACTTTTGGCTAAAATTAATATACTCTGACATATTATGTATGTCGAGTATAAAAATTGATACGAAATTATAATTTAAATCAATTTCAAGAACTTCTCTAACAGAAATTGTTTATTTGTAATATTTTAGTAATTTCTGCCATTTTGGCAATTTTATATGCATTGTTACATTTGCCAAAATGCTGTTTTGGATTGTTTAATGAACCATCATATCAATCATACTATCAAAAAAATGCAGCTTTGGCTGCCAAAGAACAGTTACAACAAGAGTTTTTGGAAGAAGACTAAAATATACAGATTATAATTATATTAATTGTAATTTTGAATAAAACTTTTAAAAAATTTAATATGCTTTGACTTTGTTATACAACTTGGGCTAGGCTAGCCTCGGATCTACGGAGAAGATGCAAGGCGGCCGTTATCCACCCTACGTGGCAGTTTCAAGTGTCGTCGAAAGCATAATCTAGAGAAGTGATAGCTCAGTAGCAAATATATATTTAAATAATAATGAATATCCCAACCGAATTTCAAAACAAATGAATTTCCAAAAAAAGAAGTGACGAAATCTGCGAGCCGACTGGGTTATTTGCCAAAGATATTAAAGTAGTACTATTTAACTAAATTTTAACAGAAATTGTAAAAAGGTAGAGTATGCAAAAAATGTACATGAAAATTTTGTTTTTCAGTGGCTACGCGATATTAAATAAGTCCACCTAAGCATTTTCAGAAACTTGCTATATTAAGCGTTTCCTAATGTTAGTATGAAAATAATTTTCTTTGAAAATTAACGAAAATTTTCGTTGAACAATGAACATGGATCTATCTTCCGATTTTTTTTAGACATTAAAAACAAAAGTGCCTGTGAGACGGAATTTAATTTGCTAGTAGATTCCCTTGAAGAGTAAAAAGCACCTTGTCAGTCCTGTAGAGCTATAGAGATAGAGAGAAATTATATTGGATCTAAAGATTGAAGACATGTCTGGATTCTATGTGGTCTTTCTTAGTTGCCTATATTTAATCACACAAATATACATAATGCAAATTTATAAAAGGGTTCTTGTTGTACTGGTCACAAAAAAACTTCACCCATATAGTTTATTTGAGATTTTTTTTAACAATTTGTCAACCGACAACTGGGTACCAGTAAGATTTTTTTGTCCCGATTTGAACAAACTAATTGATCCGGAACTAAATTAGCTTCTTGTTTACCACAAAACTGCGCGGTAAACATGGTAAACTACAATAGCTGGCTCGGTTCGTTTCTACAGACACCACATTTTTTGACATTTAAAATGTAATATACTTTCAATTCGTTTGAAAATATGAAATAGTAGGGACCTAAAATGGTCTGTGAAATGAATAATATTTGTGCATTTATATTATCACTTACATTCGTTTCTTTGGGAAGTTATGAAATTAAAAACTTCAATCTGAAGTCTTTGTATTCTTATAAGTTAAAAACTCCAAATATAACAGATACTAAATTTTCCAAGGAAGAAAACAATAAGAAGAATGATGCAGGGTTCTTAGCACTAACATCTGGTAGTCATTTGAAATTTCATAAGGAAGAAATTGAGGATGGTATTAAAGAAATACGTAAAAGAGGCACTTTTGAAAAAGAAAACAAAGAAAGTGATTTTGATTATAGCGATGAGTATAAGGATACCGTATATGTTTTTCCCAATTCTTCCATTAAAATTGTTAATACTGAAACAGTTGAGTACGTTACACGTTTTATTTTACAAAAAATTAAATTATTTTTGGATTTAACGTAGTCCGAGCAATCTTGTAATGAATTATTTTGCAATATAGTTACTTTTGTATATATCAAATAGACAAAAAATTTAATATTCTGTTTTGCCTATGTGTAATGAAGTCGGTATTTGTTTTATATTTAATTGCATTTTTACTTCTGTTTATTAAATATCTTTTAAATAAGATGGTGAACATGAGTTTTTTCTTCTAAATTTTTTTAATTAATGTCTTAAATTTGAATTTTTTTCTGTTCAAATCTGAATGACCCTTTGAAATTTTCAGGATTTACGTAAATGTATTTCAACTACATATATAAACTTATCTTGCTCCATTATTTTTAATAATAGCAAAAAAAGGCAAAAAGAATCTTTAGTGTGTAAAATTTTATGCTCTACAACTTTTATTTCTTGCTCTTCCCGTTTTGACCCAATTCAATGTTTACCTCTTTCATATGCGTTAAATTTGACGACGTGCAGAACCGATTCCTGCTTTGGAGAGGCTCTCGCCCATTCCTCTCGCGTAATTAAGGCACTTTTATTTCAAAGTCACTAAATATTGAATCACATTATATTTTTGGGAATAAATCTCTTCATTTTGATGGCAGGTAGAATCAACAGAAATTCCCGATTATGAAGAATATCCAGAAAATGAGACTTTCGAAAATGTTTATTCATTTATGTTACCAGTACCAGAAAAAAAGACAAGAATAGGCGGCAGTCTAAGAGGTCCAAGCAATTCGAGCCCAAGTACACCTAGCGATTCAAGTACTACTAGCGGTCCAAGTACCGATAAAGCTTCAAATGATTTTAATTCTACCAAGAATACGACAAATATCACGGACATTTATGATGAAAGTGCTGATTATAGTGAAAAAGATACTGATTATTATATTCGAAATGCATTTCGAAAAGATTATTTGCTAACAGTTGCATTACCACAAGCAATAGGTATAATTTTAAAAATACTGAACAAAACTCTATCATTTTAAAAATAGTGAAAATTGCTGCGATTGTTTTCAGTGACCGGTATTTGGTGTGAGACACTCGTGACACGAAATTTGTATATGTACCAGAGATATTTCGTGTGCGCACCCGGTACTCGTGACTTGACACTGAAAATTGGGAGTGAGAAAATGAGCTATATTTATTCAACCATTTGTGTCGTGTGGCACTTAACAGAGTTGGGAGTTAGATGGGATTTATCTAAAATTTTCTCGGCGAATTACTTTTCTCAACTGAATTATGTTTATTTTTCGAATAAGTTTTCCTATATTCCCTGGTTTCTGTTGCTTTCTTTGTTGTCATTTTATAATATATGGGAATATTTTGTTAATAAATATTTAAAATTTTGTATTGAAACCCGGAGAAAATTATTTTGAGTTTCCTTAGCGCACGTGTAAAAATGGTGATCCTATGTATAACTCATAGAAAATTTAAATTGTATACTGATATAAGCATTTCAATTTCTGATCAAATTTTATTTATTTTTAGGAATTACAATATTTTTATTAATACTCTTTGCCGCATTACATATTCCTAAATACTGCTTTGGATTTTTGTATAAACCAACAGATGAAGAAGAATATCAGACGAATGAAGCTTCACTTGCTAGAAAAGACTCACATAACGAGCACTTAGACGAAGCATGATGTAATGTATTATTAGAATAAATAGCATTGAATTTAAATAAAATATGTCTGTTAAGATTTAGCCTTTTTCATATAATTTACACTTTAACTGCCCAAAAATAATTGGTTTTTTAATGAAAATATTTTTAAAACTCAATTAACATACCTTTTATACATGTGGACTTAAACGTACAAGATAGTTTTAACTTTAGTAGAAGTTAAAAAGTGTGGGTAACTGTCTATATCCATTTTTATAAATGGTGTATTCAACATACATCGATACGATTATCACCATAAAATTTTAAATAATCTCAAGGTTGTTCAGAAGAAAAAAAAATATAATTTTTTGTCAAAAAAACTTTTGTAAATATAAAATAAATTTCAAAATTGATTTTTCGAGAAAAATTGTTAGGTACGCCTCTGTTTTCTTGTTTATTATAGGACTTTATTTTAAAGTTCTTAATTATTCATTCAGCATTAGAATTATAGACCTAGTTACAAAAAATTTTTGAATTATTGAATCCTTATAAATATATAAATAAAACATGAAATTATTTCACTTATTGGCTGGGTTGCACTATTTACACTAAACAGCATACAAGACAAAGTGGCACTCCATTCCCCCATTGTACAGAAATAAAAAATTAGAATATTACGTTTTCCTATAGATTCTTGCGGAGAAACAACGATGACTTAAAATAATTGCAAATTTTGGTATCTGGTTATATCGATTATATTCATTATCCATAAGCATTGCTTTTAGATTAAGTATTAAATTATGTAGGTGATTTTTTTTTTCCGAATAGCTTGCAAATAATTTTAAATTCAAGAAATTTATTTAATTTGGTGAGTTTATGATATATATATACAAAGTATTTTTAAAGAAAAATGTTTATTTTAAAATAAATACAATTTATCGTTTTCCACCAACTCGTGGAGCAGATTTTTGTTGCACTTTAGTAGCTTTAGATTTATTTACTGGCTTTTGCTTAGGTGGAGCAGCAGCTTTCTTTGCAGCTTTCGTACTTTTCTTCTGTTCCTTTGCAGCTCTAAAAAAAACATGTAAGTGTTAATTTATTCATAGTTGATGTAACCTTTTAATATTTATTTTATTAAAATATCAGTACATCATAATCTTCATTTCACTTTGTGTAAGAGTGGTGCATGAACAAAATCATCATTTAAAAGTATAGAAATTCTGGGGTCTAAAATGTGAAAATCTTCGCAAATATTGAGATTTCTATGTTAATATAATTATAATAAAAACTATCGAAAAAAGTATTTTTGATAACGATCACTCTTTTTCAAAAATTTGTTTTGATTGCATTGTTTTGTACTATAAATTTATTACTTGCTCCAAACAAAACATTATTAAGGGAATATTACTTTTTGGAAACCTTGTACTGTTTGTAAAGATCGTATTTTATCAGAAATAAATTTAATATTAAAACACATTACTTGCGACCATTATAATTATCGTAAAGATATGACACTATTTTCTTAAAATTTTGCATATTGCCTTCTAAAAACATTCAAAACACGTTCATATCAAATTGAGTATTTAAAAAAAGAAAAAAAATTAGGTTCACAAACTAAATAATTATTAACGACTTACTTAATTGCTTGTTCTCTTTGGGCTTTGCGAATTTCTGGTTTCATATTACGTTTAGCCAAAATATCGGTAAGTGAAGCACCAACAATAGCCCTTTGGAATTTTTGCGTACGACGTGTACGTTTTTTAGCTTGTTCTTCTTCTTGCCCTTTCTTATGCTTTCGTCTAAAAAGATACAAAATAAAATATTTCTTAAATATCTATGCTACATTTAACAAAACAACTGGAAGTAAAAACTAACCTATACAAAACTGTCCATGTCACTTTACGTGGATTTCTTTTCATTAAATGAGCAGCTTCACATTTGGCATTAAGGAAAGTGAAAGTCTGAAAATTTAAAAATAAAATATTAACACACATTCATTTAATAAAGTAAAGAAAATTTTACCTTTCCATCAATTTTAACCATGGTCTTGCCATGACCAGGATAAATTTTGTAACCACTGTATGCACATAAACCGATCCTAAAAATTTTGATTAGAATTAAAACAGGAATATATTTTGTTAAAAATATATTAGATATTATTTTATAATAGTAAAAGATTGTCGATATTTTTAAGGATATACAAAAACTTACTTCATCTTGATGGATTTTTCAAAACGGAAGAACTATCAAACACCATCCACAAATGATAAAAGTTTACTTCGTGTATAATCGATGATATTCGTGCTTGATGTAATGGAAGTTAAAAATAAACGCGCCAATTTCAATAATTTTAACTATTCTTATTCCAAACCTTAAATTATTTCATATTATCAGGCTGGCACAAATTTTAAATAAATATTAATGTATAAAAAATTATTAAAAATTTACTTCAATGCCTGCATCCACGTATAAAAAGATTGAAAATGTTAATATACAACTTAATAAAAAATAATAATTATATACCTTAAATAATAATTGTATAACTTAATAAAAATTCTTCTGTTTACTTAGTTTGTTATTTATATTGATAAAATTTGATAATACCGCTATTTTCCGAAATGAAGGAATGGCTGAGCTTGTAGTTGAGATTATTTGGGACTATTTCTTTAATAATATAGAGGATGAGGTTTCTTTATTTCGACCGTTGAACGCAGAATTAACATTTCTTATATTTATTAAATAGAAGATTTGTTCATACAATTTTGAATTTTTTCAATTTTATTTGTACATATTTTATTGTTGCGTTTATATATTATATTTTATTTGAAACTTTTATTTTTCAGTTAAAATTAAATTTTTGAGTGTACATTAAGGTTCTTTGAATTTTGGCCCTTAAATTAAAATCATTGCTACTTTTACTAAGGTGGTATGGAAATATTACTATGTCCCAATTCTCAAATATATTATTAAATCCTTATACAAAATATAATTATAGTATTATTATAGTAATCATAGTTTTATCCAATCAAGCTGAAGCTAATTAATATTAAAATACTATTTATTTTAAATATTTAGAAAGTAAAATAGATACAAAGAGATTATTATTTTTGATAATTATTTGCAAAACTATTAGTATTTATTTAGTCTACAGACATTACATTTTTAATTTATATTACATATCAAGATAATCATTTTAAAATAAACGTTCAGTTTACAACGTAGAAATAGATAAACCATGAAAAAAAAGTTTTGATAAAATTTTTTTAATCAGTGTTAAGGGTCAGTTTTTTTATTTCAATATACTAAGAGATCTGTAGTTCGTAAATTTTAAATCCATATACAGTTGTTCAATAATAGGAATGATCATGGAGCTCGAAGGTGTAAGTTCTTTTATAGCTAGTTTTTTTATGAAGTTCTATAATTTATTTCAAATTGTTTATAGAATAATGAAGTTTATGAAGATCCTATGTGCATTCCAGATAAGCCACAAAAAATTACGTTTGAAGATATTACTTCAGCAGCATTTAAAATTAAACCACATATTGAGAAAACGCCTTGCATTGTAAGTAAAAGAAAATTACATAAAATTCATTTTTATTTAAATTTCAATTCTCTACCCTACTTTCAATTTATTATATTAAGTAGGCTATTTAATTTTGATACAATACATTAAGTAAGCTCTAAAGGATCCAATTAAACCTAACATTCTATCATTGTGCTAAAATCTTATTTTTAAATATCATTCAAGTTTCCTTTTTAGAGTACAGCAACTAATTGAGTTTTATTCTGTATTTGGTGTATCCTACGTTATCCTACATAATTTTCTTAAGAAATATTTTGAGCCGTTGTTTACAAAATTTGAGTACTGTTTGTTTTTTACCATAAATTGAATTTAGATAGGTATTTGGTTATATTTCAAGCAAACAATATTTTATCCAGTTTTGGAAAAGTTCAGCGTTTTCAATTTAAATTTATTCTAATTTAGCTGTTTCTTTTAAACTATAAAAATCTTTTTCAAGGAACAATGTTTTATTTCTCTTGTATATTTATAGAAATGAATCATAGATAATTGATGCTTCCACTTTTTCACAACCTGAATTTAAAATTCATAAGGGAATCTCATTTAGCAGCCGTACTATATTTTTTTTTTACTAATTAAATTTATTGCTTATTCCAGAAATCACATTTATCTGAAATTACGGGATGTAATATTTATTTAAAAAAGGACTATTTGCAATACACTGGAAGGTAAATATCAAAATGGAATAAATTTCGATTTTTATCTCAATTTCCTAAATCAAATTTGCTGTATTATATAAATACGTATTTCGATTAAAAAATAGTCATCATCATTACCTAATCGCAATTATTCTCCTAGAAGATTATGTCGACCGTTATCAAATTAGCAACGAATAATAGGATATGTGGGCAAAGATAGAGTTCTCTTTGATAATATTCATATCAAAATGGAAATAGAAAAATTTAATTGATTTCAGTTATCCGATATTTTTAGCTTTAAGGAACGTGGAGCTTGCAATGCCTTGATAATGTTAGGTGCTGAAAAGAAAAAAATTGGTGTAATCAGTGCATCATTAGGGAATCATGCTCTTGCATTATGTTACCATGGGAAA
This sequence comes from Chrysopa pallens, assembly GCA_020423425.1. Taxonomy (NCBI): domain Eukaryota; kingdom Metazoa; phylum Arthropoda; class Insecta; order Neuroptera; family Chrysopidae; genus Chrysopa; species Chrysopa pallens. The sequence goes on along the minus strand of CM035592.1, from coordinate 31,452,996 downwards.
AAATTGGGTATACCCGTTACAGTTGTAATGCCTACAGTTGCTCCAATTATGAAAATATCTAAATGTCGTCAATATGGCGCAAATGTTGTTGTTAGTGGTGCAAATATGAGTGAAGCAAAAAATTTAGCTTTAAAAATCAGTGCGGAAAAAAATCTAACGTACATAAATGGATATGATCATCCCCATATAATGGCTGGACAGGGCACATTGGGTTTGGAAATTGCTGAACAAGTTTCAGATTTAGATGCTGTTATAATTCCGGTTGGCGGCGGAGGCTTAATTGCTGGTGTAGCCTTGGCTCTTAAAACTTTGAATCCAGGTGTTACTGTAATTGTAAGTATACTGAAATAATTTATTACATTACTGATACTAATAGAAATGTTTAGGGAGTGGAATCTGAACGATGTGCAAGTTATACAAAAGCATTAGAAAATGACAAACCAACGCCAGTTGAGATCGAGGCTACATTAGCAGATGGCTTAGCTGTTCCAATGGTTGGATATAATGCATTTCATACAGCCAAACCTCTTGTTGATAAAGTTGTAAGTGTAAAAAATTATTTCATTATTTTCTCCAAAGCGTTAAACTCTCAAAGCGAATGGTAAATACAGAGTAGATGTATTGAGATAATATAGAAGTGCTGTTCAACAAGAACGTGAAAAATGAAATAAATTGGGTTCCCCATAAATTGTATAAACTTTAATCAATTTCTTGTTTTTCACTGCTTTCATATTTTGAAAATGGAGTTTATACCCAACAAAATATTTCTAAATTCATTTGTTATGTTTTAGGTTGTGGTTTCAGAAGAGTGGATTGCAATTGCGATATTACGATTAATTGAATTAGAAAAATGTGTTGTTGAGGGAGCCGGAGCTGCAGGTTTAGCTGCAATATTAGCTGGTCAATTAGAAGAGCTAAAAGGCAAAAAGTAAGTATGATTGAAATATAATATTAGCTTACACTATAAAACAATATTTTCATATTGCTTAAGAGTTGCATTGTTATTATGCGGTGGAAATATCGATACAACCATATTAGGCCGATGTTTAGAACGAGGACTCACTGCAGACGGTCGGTTAGTACGTTTCATTGTAACTGTAAGTGATCGACCTGGGGGAATTGCGGAGCTATGTCGAATATTATCATCAATTGGTGTTTCAATAAAGGATATAATGCATGAACGCGCTTGGGTAAAAACTGATGTATTTAGCGTTGACGTAAGTTTTAGATTAATTATATTTTAAATAAAATTGATAATATTTTTATCATATTTACAGGTAAAAGTTGTTTGTGAAACTCGAGATGAGGAGCATGTACAAGAATTGATGAGAGTACTTACAGACAAATATAAAAACGTTTATCTTCATTAATGCAACCGAAAATAAAATTTATTTAATTCTTTGAAACAAACATATCATTGAAATTGTTTAAAAAATAAATCATTTTATTTATTTTATATTTTAGGTAAATCAAAATATAAACTTTTTTTTTTTTTTAAATCATATTAAATTTTACAATAAAAATATATTACAAATTAAAAAATATGTTTACCTTATTTGTCAAATTTTGTTTAGATAAAAAACAATTTTTTATTAAATTTGTAACTCATAATCTTTTTAACATTGTTTCCTATGGTGTATTCTGAGTATTTAGTGCTCAGGTTGATGTACACGAATTTTTATACAAATTATTATTTGTTAGCTTGAAATTTTCTCCAGGAAATGCCCTCTATTATTTTGAGTAATTATGTACAAATTAAAACGTAATATAAAAATAAAGCTGATGTTTCTAAATGTTTAAAGTAAGGGAAATACAATTTCAACAACAAGAAGCCTATTACAGCTCTCTTCAGTTTGCAATTATTTGCTACCTTTTCAATAGTAGTACTATAGTTTACAATTTAAAAATTGAATGTAGGTTTTTAATGTAAAAAGTTTATGAGTTTGTTATCTTGTGCTTAATGGAATTTAACTGCTTTATATTGTTAACAAAATATGAAAATAATATATATGTATATTAAAAAGAGAAATTTTCAAAAACGTTACATCAAAGCAAATTTGCTAGTAATAAGAAACTGTTTCATTAAGAGGAATTGACAAAAAAAAATGAGACCTCTACAATCAAATAGTTTTGTTATATTTTTTTTTTCTGGCTTTAGCTTCTTTTAGCTATATAGCCATTAACCAAAGGAGATTATTATTATTATTATCATTATTATTTTTATTCAACAACAGTAGTCACCCATCCAACTACAGATTGTGACTGCTGTTGCTTAACTTTATAGATTGGTCTAAGCCTGTCATTACGTTACGTCAGTCCGGGGTCGTGTTATATTTTTAATTTTAATTATCGCGAGCAAACAACTGTTTATTAGTATAAACAATGTTGTCATGGAAACGGAGGGCGTGTCGAATAGTTTTTCACAAAAAAAACATTTCTAGATATAAAATAAACATTTAATTTTCACTTTAGAAATCTGTTTCGCAAGAAAAATCTTTGACACGCCCTCTGTTTTCATGTCAAGATTGTACATACCATATTTCATAACATTTGGATCATTATTTTTGAGTTATTGGTTCGCGAAAATTGAAAAAAAAAAACAATGTATATAACATTATAGATTATATTATAGAGATCTAATTTTTTGTGTCAATTTCTCTAAAGATGGAATATATTTTTGATAGAGATCTTGTCTATAATAAACACTATTATCGTTTTTTAAGTATTCATAAAAAATTCTTCGACATGTTCTCCGTTTACATTTGGATAAATATTTTTTTTAGTTACACTACGTGGTTTAAAGTAAAGCAACTAGTCGAGTTGAATGGAGAAAAATCTTGGGAGATGTCAGGGCCCTCCAAGGGCTGTAGCACCACTGATGATGATGACACTACGTGGTATAGTTTCAGATATAAGACATTTATTTTTTATTGTCTTTTACTAGGATTGATATTTATTTTCAAAATACTTTTTGTTTATACTTTCAGTAGAGATAACACATAAAAACAGTACGTTTTTACTGTACTAAATTTAAATACAGGTGGCTAATTCATTTACAGTCACGGACTTAAAATAATGAAACAAAATTTTCATGGAGCATAGCATGCGTATATTTACAGTCTAAGTTAAAGGTTTTCTAAACCTATTGTTCGCAGTGATACTAAAAATTAAATCATTTATACAGGTACTAACTCGTATTTTTAGAATAATGCAATAATAAGAAATATGTTAACTTTACCTTGTTGGAGATATTTAATCTTCATGTTTTTTTGTACTATTTCTCGTATAGATGTGCTACACTCTAGAAATTTGTCAATTTTACTTGTTTGGAGACGTTTCTTAAGTATTTGAAAACAAAAACAAGTGTTGGTTCTAATAAAAATAAATATATTTTTTTCTCGAATTTTACAATAATAAAATCAAAGTGTTTTTCTCTTGGAAGTTTTATTAATAACTAATTTAAATTCTGGTAAAGGCAGTTTAATTTCATACAATTTTCTACTTTTGATCATTGGCCGTCCACCACAAACTTTAGCAAGTTGTTGCGTTTTAGACAATGGTAATTTTAATGATTTTGCTACTTCTTCCGTATCAATCATATGTCGATCCGAGACAATAAAAAGTAATACTAATATATAACAACAGGCTTTATCACGCATTGATAATGGTCGTAGAACAGTTTTATCAGTTTTAACTGCAAATGAATGTAATATTTTTTCTGTGATTGAATTCGTGTATATATTGAATGATTTAGCTTTCAATTGTATTGCCGGGGTTCTTAAGTAATTGAATATCACTTGAGCGTATAATAGTAATGAAATATGATTGATTTTCTCATTTTCTGACAATTTACAACTTTCACTTTGTAATTTGGCTATTTCTTCAGTAATGTATGGACAGCAATTTTGAATATTATCGTAAGTTGAATTTAATAATTGTTTAGCATCATTTTTAAATTCTTTCAATTCGTTAGGCGTTATGTAATCATTTAGGTTGAATGCATCTTCAAATGTTTCAGCTTCACGATTTATTGGTGGTTGATAAGATTGAACTTCATTAGTTTCCTTTCCTTCTTGTATTTCAGATACGTTTAATGGTGAATCCACTGCTGCTATTGTAGATTCTAAACGCTCTTTTACCGTCTCAATGTCAATTTTCATTCGCTCTCGCAATTCTGTAGCACGTTTTGCTTTCTTTGTACCAAATTGTTTATTTAATTCGCGTATATTTTCTGATATGGAAAGTTTCTTTTTTTCAGGGGTGTTTAAATTTTTCTTTGAAACAGACAGCGTAATTTGTTTAGCTTCAACAAGTACCACCTAGAAATATTTATATATTAGGTTTATCGAATCGATACATCTTGATAGTTATTTATAATAGGGCATTTGACTAAATTTAATTATTCCTTCAAATGAAGTGTCTTCACATTAACCTGTTATTTTTTTAAATTATTTAAAAATAAATAAGAAATAGACATTCAAAATTCCTACCAATAGGAAAATACTTACTTATGAAGTCAACTGTTAGTATCCTAGTATCTCCATATAAATTACATACATCGTTTTCAAGAGATGGAAATAATCTTTGATAGCTTATAATTTCTTTGTTTTTGAATCAATCAGTTTAGTTTCATATTTTTATACAAAATATAGCAAATTTAGAATCAAATACCCTAGTCTTAATTATTTAACAAATAAAAAGGTAAAATAAAATTCTTAAGCTGCTCAGTAACATTGTTGAGTATTTTATTGGTCCCGGAATACCGGAAAATAAAAGAAGTATTCATAAGTTTTATCAATTGTTTTCTACCGTTTAATAATTTGTTAAACACTGTTTTCTATTTTCTAAAGTAATTTGACCTATCAAAAATTTCAAAGTTTAAGTGCCAACATTTTTGATTAGGTCGCTTACTTTTTACTACTAATTTTAAAAATTAAAAAAATTTTAATATATAAATCGTACACTTAATATATTAGGCTAAGTATCCTTAATCATAATGGCATTCCTCTAATTGATACACATCTATTTTTTTTAAATTGTAGTAGGTACTTTTCAGAATTTTCTTGGGTAAAAACTTGTTACACTAACGATGATTAAGCCGTATACAAATTTTCAAAAGTTTATTTATCAATGACGTGTAATCTCCCCTTAGACTTTTTACAAGTGTACTTTCACTTGCATAAACTTTCATACAAGTACAAAAACAATACGCATAGTTAAAAGTATCAGTGATTTTGCTAACAAGGAATGTTGCATTTGCTTAGAATGATCTTAATTGCATATAAAAATAAAATAGAAATTTGAATTTTTAATAATTATTATACTTTACCTTTCGACTGTTTTTTTTACGTATGGCAATTAACGTTCGGCATAAATCATTTTCTTCATCTGTGGCTTGGCTGCTATAAACACATTTATTCGTTGGTAAAGCTACTAAGCGTTTACCATTTTTCTCGAATATATGGGCATTTACTTGGTTATGATCGATATTTAATTGTTGTAGGCTGCTTTCAAAGTTAGCTACAGAAATTGTTTAACATGTATATAGTGTAAAAAAACATTATTTTAATCTCTTACCCAAATACGGCGATGAGTTGGAGTTAGTAAGGACTTCTTTTACTGCACAAACAGGCATTTTGTATTAAACAGTATTTTTTTTTATCTTGCAGGTTATGTTATGAATACCATGCTTGAGAAATTGACATAAATAAAAATACTTAATACGTTCATAGATGTAGATTAGAATATATGGATAGCTAGTTTATAGAATTATAGGCTACAGGCCCATGTCCAAAAAATGGATGGGTCATATGAACCACCAGGTGACGTATATAGAACGATATAAGAGCATAAAGTAATAAGATTCAGCACTATGCCGTCACTTGTAAGCTGTCCAACTCAGTGCTGGTGAGAATTCAAAAGTGCAGGTAGAGTTAGTACATTTTGGTCATATATTTTTGTACGGTATTTTTACCATCGATAGATCCATGAAAATTAATAAAAAATCGCGCAGTGGCGTAAAAAAATATATAATTTTTTCCTCTTGTTGCATGATTTTTGAACGGCGTTGCGGAATAATGGATTAGAAACTGTATTGAAACAGTATGAAACTGATGCCGTACAGAATGAAATGACCAAATTTACCCTGGAAATTGTCAGAAAATCAAAAAAATTTACCGACTTTGTAGCGCACCATTTTTTTACGGCTCTGCGCGCATTCTTATTATTTTTCATGGATCTGTCGATAGTAAAAATGCCGTACAAAAATATATGACCAAAATGTACTCACTCTACCTGCACATTTGAATTCTCACCAGCACTCAGTTAGACAGCTTACAAGTGACGGCATAGTGCTGAATCTTATTATTTTATGCTCTTATATCGTCCTATATACGTCACCTGGTGGTTCATATGACCCATCCATTTTTTGGACATGGGCCTGTAGTCTATTACTTGCTGCAAGATACGCTGCCCCCATAATTTAAATTTTTTTTTGAGAACTAAATAGTATATGAAAATATTGTCGATAAGACAGAGATGGTATTAAACATAATTAAAAATTTGTATCTGTCAAATACGTCAAATATTTGTTTAGATTGATTTCAACGAAAATGAAAAAGGTATAAATATAAAATAAAAAACTAAGAGTTAATTGTTAAGATACTCAACATATGATTGGGTATCAATATATGAAATATTTTTAATCATTAGCATTCATAAAATACTCGAAATATCCAGTGTATACAGTTATATAGACATAAATAATAATATGTGCTCCACTAATTGTAGCAAATCTAAACATATATATTGCTTGTTCTAAAAAACAAATATTTTTTGTCTTTTGTAGTTAAAAATGGACTATTGGTCCTGTGGTCCACATTGACTGTTTTTGCTCATTCACGAATTTAAACTGTCTTTTTTAAGTACAAAATACGCTATCAAAATTTCATGCCTTTACGTTTTTGAGTTATCTTGATGACGGATGGACGGACAAACAGAAATGGACTAACACAATGTTCAAAATGTTCTTCGATCCATCTAAATGTTAAAAAAGTGTATTATTAATGGCTCCACTTATAAGTTACCGTGCATGCAAGTTGAGTATATTACTTACTACGACTCACTACTTTTAGTACCACTACTGATGCATACGAATTAATACACATCCATTTATACACACACACACAAGTGATATATTCCGCCATGTTTCCTTCCTATATAAAACCGTGGTTTTGGATCCATTGGATCTAATGGACCAATTTTGCTCATTCATGAACTAGATCTTACTTTTTAGGGCTACAATACACAACCAAAATTTCATATCGTTTTCTGTTTCCGTTTCTGAGTTATCTTGGTGACACGAGGCGGAAAAGTTCTATGAAATACCTATTGCAAAATTTTGGCTGTGCACTCAATATTTATTAGTGTTACAAACCTTAGGCTAAAATTAATATACTTTGACATATTATGTATGTCAATTATAAAAGAAACAAAATAGTATTTTTTTTAAACGATGAGTTGGTCGATTTGAATGATTTTTATTTTTATTGGATAGGGTATACCTCGAAGTTGTTTCCAATAAAATTTGACAAAAAATCGTTCTAGTCCTATGAGGAAGGGAAAAGTTTTTTTAGCGATTTAATAACACCCACTTTAAAGTAATTCAATTTGGATGAATCTTTTTCGATTTGAATAACTTCAAAGATGGTCCTATATAAAAAAAATCTAGTTCTAAAGAGAAGAACCTGCCTAACAAATTTGTAATGAATGTGTTACACAAAAGACATTTTTCGTGGTTGCATGACTTCTTAAGATAGCCATATAAACGAAGGAGTAATAGAACCAAGTAAAATTTACATGTGGGTGATCAATCACCTATAATGTGATTTATTCAAATTTTTTTATATATCTCGTGAAATATGCTTATTAAAACTTACTAATAAACAAAGTTTTTCATCCATCCACTGTATAAAAAACTCAGAAATGCACATTTTTAACGCTTTTTGATATCAACTTTGCATAGTTGCATCAAAAAAATCAGAGAAAACAATTTGTATCGCTTACATCATTTTGTCTGGTTTTATTTATTTCCTCAATTACACATCACCATTTTGTGTTTTTTCGTCTTTGGCTTCAAAATCCTAAGAATTTTCTAAAATTAAATTTTACAACTAAAATTGGTCACAGGGATTCAGGACAATAAATTACAAACTAATTAATTTTTGTTGAACGTTTCGTCCTTTTATTAGTACTTCCTCAGCAACTTAATCGTACTAGTTTAGTTTAAAATAAATTATTGTTGAAACTTATAAAGTATTAATGTGCGTGCATATTATAAAACCTAACAAAAATTAACAATTTAAATATTTCACTACTTAATTTTCACAGAATAATTCTGTATGTCCTCAATGACATTAATTTTAATATTAATAATAATTATAATTAATAATTTTATAACGTTCAACTAAAATCAACACTTAGTTTGTAATTTATTGTCCTGAATCCCTGTGAACAATTTTAGTTATTTATTAATTTTCTGGACGTGAACAAGATTTTAATATTAAATTTTATATAATGATTCAAATGTAAATAAATTCAGATCGCTTATCCATATATTATTGACATAAAGGATTGTGTATCTAACAAGCTGTTAGAAGAAAATATTGTATGCACAATATTAACATGAAAACGGAGGGTTTGTCGGATTTTCCCGAAAAAAATTTCTGAAAAAAAATCAGATGTCTTGTCCTTACTGGAGTTATAAATTCCATAGATTTTGAAAATTAATTAGTCGTAAATTACAATAAATAAGTAATATCATTTTCTCACCAAAACGGTTAATATTAATTATTAAACAAAGTACATATATCGACGAATGTGACGAGTAACTGACTTTTAAAATCTATAAGTGTGTGGGAATTTCAACAACGAAAGATAAAACTTATACATAATTGATATATACACAAAACAATGAACAAATATTCGTTTGTATAATTCATTGTTGTATTCGTTTTATCAAAGATTTCAGACTTCCATATATTAAGAAGCTATAGCCTGTCGGTCCTGTTGCTGGTAATCGTATTATATATCAACCATAGTCTTAAATAACAACTACAGTCATCTAGTGGGCAGGGTAGCTATTAAAAGTTTTTGAATACATAAACAGTGGAGCATTGATGGGTGTTTGTTTCATTCTTTGATAACATTCATTATTTAGTGAAAACCTAGTTATCAATTTTTTTAAATTGATATAAGTAATTAATTTTTTTTTCTGGCTTCAGCTACTTTCAGCTATATAGCCATTAACCAAAGGGGATTATTATTTTTATACAACAATTTTTATACAAGTACTGCTAGGTGGTCATCCATCCAAATACTGACTGCGACTGCTGTTGCTTAACTTTATTGATTCATCAATGTCTGTAATTACATTACGTCAGTCCGGGGTGCAAGTAATTAATTAAACAATATCCCATGTAATTTTTTTTATTGAAGTAACCGGTTGGTGAAGCCATGCCCCGGCAGATTACCCAATGCCAAATTTTAAAACATTTGTATGTGGACGGTACTGCAGTTTTGTGTTTCAATCCCTCTTAAGCAAAAAATGCAACAGTGGTGTTTTGTTAAAGAGTTTTTCTCGAAAAAAGCTTTTTGACAAAACCTTCGGATTATGTAAAGATTGCAATACATTTGAATAATTAGTACCAAAGTATGTGATGGCCAATTTAAAAAAACAAAAAATTCGAAATAAAAACAATAATATTGTTTGGTCTATTTATAGATACACGTTTGTACACAATTACATAATACAGATATAATAAAATATTAATTACAAAGTTTATAAATTATTATTATTACCTACATTTTTACATATGTTTCTCATTTTTAATTATACATATGAATTCTGCGAAAAGACAATACATCAAAATGTTTATTTAAGATAATAATTACATCGAACAATAAAAATCTGTTTAGATAGATTTATCTAATTAGTTTAATGTTGAAAATAAAACAGCATTCCATCCGTTCTTTTTCATTCATTAGACGCCATTTTACTGCGTATTTATTCTGAAAATACAAAATGAGTTATCAATCAAATCATTTCCAACACAAGTGACCGTAAAATATTGTACTTACAAGTGGATATTTTTTACTGATTTCCAATGCATAAGTATAACTTAGTTGTTGACCAGAAACAATTGGACAGGTAGTAAATTCACAGGCATTTTGATTCATTCCCAAAAATTCTAAGTCCACTAAACCGGTTGCCCAAAAAGCTTTATTCACTAATTTGTCTGTGCTGAATTCTATAAAAATATGTTTTCAATATTCATTTTTAAAATTAGGTATTAGTGTTGAATACTTTTCATACATACTTGGTACAAAATCAACGGAAATTTCAGCATTAGTACCACGCTTTATACGGCATGGTTTGTTTGGTGCCTCCTTACAGGGAACAATGCGAACAGATTTAATGTCACACGCATATGTTACGTTAGCTGAAATTATAAAAAAGAAGTTATTTTATAAATTATTATACATGGTTGTAATAGTTTTTAACAATTTGAATGACAGCTGAGTAAATAATTCGAGGTGAACGGCATAATTGAGGGTATTTTAGAAATGGTGGTGATATATGTTCCTAAAAGTCTAACATGTACAACAAGAAGATCTGTTCTACCACATTTAAACTTTTTTCCGGCTTATTTACTGTGCTATAAATTTACCTTACAATTTTATGTCATAGATATAGAATCCGAAAAAAATTTGTTATGTAGGATCAGGGACAGTTGCAATATGACGATCTATTTGTGTGAAGCATTTGATTTTATCTTTTTTATTAATAGCATTTGTTTCAAAATATTAATTCTTTTCATTTGCCACCGTCAAAATTTTGACGTTATAGCCCCAATACCTAAGCTTTCATAAATCTTAGCGTAAATCCAGTAAGTACTGGAAAAACTTGTAAACATGGGCATAATCCTAGAACGCTAACGAACCGACTGGGTGACAGCTGACTATTTCGCTACACCAAGAATGTGACATAATATCAAAAAATAAGGCTTTAGCAAATTTTTTTGTAGCACTTTTTTGGCCTTTGGTGGTAGAAGATATCTTTCCCTGGACAGTGTTTGGTCTCGGTCGTTAATATTGGTGTATCTGAAATCACCAGCTACTAGGATTATTTACTATTAACTTTGATATCACCTATCCATACCGTGCATAGTACGTGTAAGGGACTTCTTAATTGATTGATGGGCTACGAGTGTCTAAAATTTGAAATGAAACTTTCGCATTTTAGAAAATATAATTATGTGTTCAATTGTTTGCATGTAAATTATAAAGCTAATATCAAACAAAAATCAATGAATAATTACAAAAAACGACATTTAATTGAAATTATTGGATTGAAAAATGTAAGAACGATTGAAGAAATTACATTAGTAATTATTTTTAATTACAAATATAAATAATTATTCATTTAAATTAGTTAATAAATTTTGAGAAATTTCATCTGTTAAATACACCATTCACAGAGTTATATTTTATTTGATTGCTAAACTAATATTTCGTAACCATAGAAACGAATGAATACATTTTGATACACGTTGCCCTTGGATTTTTATTGATTCACCTTTTTTTTGATATTCTAAACTATTCCTTTATTTACGTAAACTTTACCAAATATTAAAATAACTTTAAAATTGTTCAAAGACTTCTTTCTGTCTTAAAGTTTGCGCATTGAGCTAAGCTACGGGACACTCTATATATACAGGATATTTAAACAAACAATGTTAAGTGGTACATCTAGTGGTCAAAGATATTTTTCTTGCATTTGAGCCATGCAGTTGATAAATAAAGTTTATCAGTAAATTAATGACCCCAGAATCATTCATTGATATTTAAAACAATGTATTTAAGTATTTGTAATTGGGAAATTGTAGAAGTTCAATAGCTTCGAAAATTCTGTTTTGAAATCATGTTTATTAAATTTATAAAGAAATTTATATCCAAATTAAAATTTTTGCAAGTAATTTTTTCAATTTATATATTTGATATAACATTTTTGTTATCATTGAGTACCAAAATTTACCTGTGTACTCAAAAACAGTTTGAGGAATTTGTTGCTGATATCAAAATATACCGATTGTGAGCGATTATAAAATTAATCCAACGGTTTTATCCAGGGTCTGTTAAGGAGTGTTGAAGTAAAAAGTTGAATTTTCACATTTTATCGTGGCTTTTCCGTTGAACGCTTACTTTTACACCAAATTTGACTTTTCCTCAATATTCGAAATTCCTCATAATTTTGAAAATCATTTAGTTATTGCACTCTGGAATGTTCTATCTCGAAAATGGAAGATTTACCATTTAATTTTTTTTTGTAAGGATAAAAATAGCTTTTCAAGATTTGAAATTTGTATAATAAGCACATTCATACGTATTTATAACTGCATGGACTGCGGATTTAGATTATTTTATGAATGTTAATCTTTAAAAATACTTCAAACATGGATACTAAACCATATGTCAAGTATATAAACCTAAACTTTAAATTATTTATGTTAAATTTATTTTTAATTAATAATTCTATTTTCCTTAAATGTTGATATCTCATGATTGGTCATTTGTTTTTTTCTGAAATTTTGTAAACACGCGTTATGTAGTTATTTAAATTTTGTGAAAATTGATTTTTTCGAAAAATAAATATGTATGTCAGTGATAAATGTATCATAAATGAAGTCAGCAAAATTTTTTGAGTTATATGATCCGTGATTAAAAATGACGATTTAACATAAATTTATTTTTATGCGTTGTCATGATAAATTTATAATTTTTCTTTTTACGGAAAATACTGAAAAGTGGTGAATTTGTTTTTAAAGGGGCTTGAACAAGTATACATACAAAAATTTCAGTTTTTTATGAAATAGAACTGGAGGGCCATAATTCTTATAGAAACTATTGCCAATTTTTCGTTGTTTTGAAAAAATTTTATGCCAGTTTTGTTTACGAATAATAATAAAAGTTTATTTAAATTTCATAAACATTTAATTTAGCTTGTATTTTAGTCACGTCCATCCTTTCACAATGAAATAAATTCGAAGCCGCCAGTGACTTCATCTTATGAGAAACGACAAACGAACGATTTGTCAATGAACTGACAATAATTGCACCGTTTTATAACTTTTAATGAAATAAAACCTTGACTTTTAAAGTTTATTTGATATCATAGCATACAAATGTGTGATTATATTGGACATAACGAACTGTAGAACACGATAAATGAGTTAATTTGCATTAAGATTCATATTAATTTAATTTTTTGTCTAATATCTAGTCATTCGGCTAATAAATCTAAAGTTAAAGTTATCTGGAGTTAGGCAAAATATATCTGAAGGCGCTCATTTATTTGTATACAATTATTTTTAATTTGCTTACAAAATATTTCCAAGAGTTGAAAAAACTATACGGTAAGTATTTAATTGTAAATATTCCAGAATGACTATAATGTCGATGAAAATACAAAAAACATGAAATAGAAATTGTCATTATTTTAAGCCAGTATCTGTTAGAAAACATAATACTTTTTGAGATGTTTTTTGCCATCCTCGATTTTTTAAGGAAATATATAATAAAAGTTTTATAAGTGGCTTTTTTCTAATTAAAGGACAATTTTATGGAATCCTTTTAAAGATAATTTAAGAAAAACTACAAGTTTACAGATGCGCTTTATTAAACTACCATGGATTAATAAACCCCAAAAAGAGAATTTTTTTTAAAGTATTGATTTATCACAAACTTTGTAGAAAGCTTTAATTTATCCTTAAAATCCACAAATATAGCATTTATAGGACATTTTAGTTAGTTAGGTCGGTCTTATTTGCCTCAGGTACCTTATTATATATATTATTATTGTTAAAAAAATAAGTTTAGAATATTTGTAATAAAAAAAATATTTTCAACATAAATTATTTTAAATGTTTAAAAAAAAAAAATTATAACAAACATAATAAAAAATGAAAAATGAAGAAAAATGAATTCCTTAAATAATTTAAGGAATGAAAACGCACTTTCTAGTAGAATTAAATAAAATGGTACCTCTTAAGTAATTTTAGATAAATTATCAAATAATTACAATTTATCAAATAATTACAGATAAATTTTAAACTTTAAACTATAACTATAATTTTTATAATTTTTTTATGGTAATTTTGTTTTTTTTTTGTTTTTTTTTTTTTTTTTTATGTATTAAGTTGAGATTACTTATTTGAATTTTTGATCATAAATAAAATAGGTACGTCTCTGTAAATTTGAGATAAATTAATGAATTAATAAGTGTCATTCCATGTGGGTTGTTTTCAACGGAAATAGTATAATTTTGAGTAAAATTCCATTATACAATATGTTAAACAAAATATATATACAAATTTTTATACTCGATAAATTAGTTTTAGTCTAAATTTTAAAACGATAGAAAAAACTGAAGTCAATAATAAAATTTTGGTGTAGGTATTCATAGAAAATCACCGAATTCGTTCATTTCCGACTTTTCGCTCTGTCCGACTACCCGTTCTGCCTGTCTATCATCAAGATAACTCAAAAAACGAAAAGAGATAGCGAGCTGATATTTTGGTGGCGTATTTATGACCTATATAGTGCGTTTAATTTCACGAATGAGCTTTTAAACCATAAACGATAGAAGAAAATTTGCTTTTCAAAATTAACAATTTTTGTTTAAAATATATTTTCATAAACTGTTTATATTTGACACAAATTTAGCTCAAATTTAGCTGTCTTATGTATTATATAGTACCTACATGTTTACCAACAGATTTCAGAACCAAATTTCGTAGTATCTAAACAATTAACACTTTTAGTTGTCTTCATCTTCACTTTTTTTGTGTAAATTTATTTTTGTTTTTTATTATTTAGTTTTATTATAAAAAATCCATTGTTTTTGTGGTTTGTGATTTATTTAAGTATTATGCTGTTGACTGTTGAGTCATTTGTTGCTGTAGTAAAATTTGATACTAATAAGAGATGCATTGTGAATAATTTTTATATTTGCAACTATTTTAAAAATATGTAAAGAAAAAATTAATTTAATGATTAATAAAATTTATGCAGAATTTGGCTGACTATCCATACTTTATGGTTGATTAATTTCTGTTTTTGAGTATAAATTTTTACAAATTTGTTTCTAGCCGATTTTATTGATTGCTTAGATATATTTTCCTACTAAAATTTATAGATTTTTAGTATAGGTGAAACAAATTTGACTTAATGCAAAAGTTTTTTATCCGAAACAATCAATAATTGAAATTACAAATAATAAAAAAAACTAATAATAATACAATGTTTTTTTTTCAAGCATCTATAAAAACATTCATTTTGAAATTTTCAAAGTTTGTATCTGTACCTAGATATTTTTTTTGCGAAATATTTTCTATTACAGTACTGTAGTAATAACGTAATTTGAATTTGAACGGAAATTGAATTGAATAAAAAAAAATTACTTACTTTTTGGTGGACATAATTGATAGTGAATTTCTTCAGCATCTATTAAATAACAACAATAACAAATTGTCACAATAAATAAACCAAATAAAATTTTGAATAAAGCCATTTTGTATTGATAATTTTTATGATTTGATCTTATTGTAAGCGGATTTGTAAAAGGAATGAATTACAGTTTTACTTGATCAAACATCGTAATGATAATCCGACTAAGTATTCAAAGAGATCACTATACTGTATACTTTGACTTATGGTTCATTAAATAAAAGTTATTGATTTCTCAAGTGACAAATTATTATATTGACATTTTATATACATGCAAAAACAGAGAATTAAAAATGGGGGAGTTTTGGTTCATACGATTACATCGATTACATCGATTTTTTATTTTTTTATTTTATTTTAAGTCACAAATATAGTTTCAATACTTGACATATATAGTATATATTAGAGTATATTACTTTAAGTCAAAAGTTTGTTACGTTAGTAAATATTGACTGCAACAAAATTTTGGTATATGTTTTCATAGAATCATCTAATTAGCCTATTTCTTCCTAGTGTCTATTCGTCCGCCTGTCATCAACATAACTCACAAACAAAAAGAGACAGCGAACTGCATTTTGTTAGTGTGGTCTAGGCATAAAAAGTATGTTCAAGTTCGTAAATGAGCAAAATCGGTCCATTGGGTCCTAATGGATTCAAAATTCTACTGTTGAACCACAAAAGATAGAGGAAAAATTCAAAACCAAAAACCGTTTATTTTCTCATAAAATGCTTAGTTTCATAACAATTCGAACACACATGTAGCTAATAACCATTTATAATTACAATACATATTGGTACATTGAAACTCAACCATATGTCGAGTATATAAACAATTCTGTTAGTTGTTAAGGTGTTACAAGATTGAATATTGACGCTTTGTTCTAAATTTGAAATAATGCGGTTGAATAGACGTTAATATATCGTCCACCATCTTGACACGTACTATTTTCAAGATGGTTAATAGTCAGGATGTTGATGGCAATGTTACTACGCTATGAACATAGTAGAATTAGAATGAATTCTTAGGATTATAAAATAATACCTTAGGGATATATCCGTAAATATGAAAAAAAAAATTAATCCATTTTAAATATCGGTGAAAGAGTCTTTGAAATCGGATGAGTTGTTACCGAGATTTCCAACATCCAACCGAACAAATTTTTAAATTTAACTTTTTATAATATTATTGAAGATTTTTAATTTAGAAACAAATATGCAATTATAAACTAATTCAAAAAAACTGGAAAAAATCTAAAAAATTAAATTTTCGGTTGTATATTTAATCTATATCATTTAATATGTGAAGCAAAAAATTTGTAGCTTTTTTTACGAAAATTGGACAGAAGGAAGAGTATGGAATTTGGCACACTTATACTTTATATAGAGGAGGTCTGTGGAATACTAATATTTTTTTAAAATTATGCATAAAAAATACATTAAATCAATAAAAAACATTACACACACTATGACACACACATATATATGGGGTTTGTATTACATATACTACGATACACACGCATATATACTCTTTTGATTAATATACTGTTTTGTTTTTAAGGCAGTGAGATTCAATTTTACGTGATTATGGTCGAATTTCGACCATTAAAACAGGACTCTAGTGACATATTATAAACTTTATACTGTTAGTATTCCACTTGTAATATCTAGGAAATTGACTGTACGAATTTTTCTGAACAAAACTGATTACGCAACGTTTGACACTTATTTTAACGACCACAATTTATTCATTTCTACGCAACTTAAAACGTATAAGAAAAATTTAAATGATACTTAAGTTCACTTAATTGATATTAAACAGTGAGTTGATTTGTGTTATTGTTGCATGAATGAGTCAATAATTTATAATATTCAGTGGCGAAATACTTTAATAATCTGAAAGACTTAGCAGCAATCATTTAATAAAAATAAAAAAGGATTCGTTTTGATTTGGTACAAAGTCAAAATTATTTTTCACATATTTCCAATTATAAATTTAGAGTTTGCTAAAACAATATAAAAGAGAGGCTGTTACAACACCGCTGGTTTTTAAGTGTATATTGTTTATGTAATTCGAACCAATATTTATTAAAAATAAATTATCCTGATAAAGTCTCAACAGTATATTCAAAATAGTTTGTTTGTTTGTTTTGTTTTGTTTTGTTTTTTTTTTTTATTATCAATTTATACAATTTTCGTAAATAGTCTAAAATAAGTAATATTTATTATTAGACCCTTTACTTTATTTTCTTGACATCATTAAATTCATATTCTAAAACCCAGAGACCAGCTTTACACTGAAAATATCTAAAAAAGATGTTGAATACCTACTTAGTTTTCGTCTCCCGCAACCACTTCGAATCAGATCCACAAAATAAGGAAATCACCTTGTAATAAACATCATCATATTTTAGAAAGGCGGTTTTCTGTTATGCCACCGTCATGACAGGAGTTCAGCTTTCCATAAGCTTGGCATTAGATGAGTACACAAAAAAGGATACGCCAGCTGCCGTTTACAAAAACTTATTCCGAGAATTGAGTAACAAGTTCTCAGATTACGAAGAATTCTACTGGCGGATCGATAGTTGATAACAAAACTGAATGCTTAATAGTTTATGGAAATGGTGTTGAAAGTTTAAGAATTATTGACTTCCTCTTATTTTTTACAAGCGAGGCTATGGCCCTATATATTTCTTTAAAGCGTATTACGGACAATGGAAATAGAGTTCAATTAGTAATATTCTTAGATCTGATGGTCGAATTTTAAAATAATAACTTTGAAATTCTTTGGATTCCTAGTCAACCAGGGGCTTAGGGTAATAAAAAGGCTGCCAAAGCATCCAAAGAAACGACGGAGGAAGTACTTATCGATAACCTGGAGGTTACTACATATTGCGAATTTAAAAAATTTATCAAGGAAACATCGTTTCAATATTAGAATACTATCTGGATCAGTGATACCAACCTAAAATTGCATTCTGTTCTTGAAGCATCGCCAATTCTTGATAACACGAGAAAAGAACAAGTGTTTACAGACAGGTTAAGAATAGATCTCACCAAACTTTCCCTTAGGTACTTATTTTATTTTACGTTAATTGCAAAAAGTGCATTTTTGTTCTATATATAAAAACAAAGTTGGTATTCTTGGAGATTTTCCCTAAAGTGAAAGAATTTTTCCAAATCTATATAATACATTTCCTGAATATGATAAACTTGTCTATCAAATTTCATGAAAATCGAACAAAAAGCTTATTTATAGCTTTTTATTTTACTAGATCTTTACTTTCACAGCAAAATGGTCCGATAGTCGAAATTAGCTTTATTTTCAAGAAAATTTATGCAAAAAAAAAATTAGATTAAAAAATGAATTTTTTTTTCAGTATACTATGCCTCTTGTATATATAAGTGTAATGCCACTGATTTTCATGTAATATGGTCTGAAAGAATACCTTGAACTATATTATTAATTATGTTTTTATTTTTTTCCAATGAACTTGACATAACAATAATTTGTTTATATATATATAGTTTACAAAAATATCAAAATACTTAATTAAAACTCAAATAATTTAAATAATACTTGAAAAAGATTCGAATTCTTCACCGTTAGCACTGTACTGCTTTTATGAACAAATTTGCGTTCATTTGGAAAGATTTTACTATAATAAATATTATTTTTTTATCTCCTAATATAAATCGCGCAATGAAGACATTCATTCACGTTTATCTATTCTCCAAATGGAAAAAATGGTATTATATGTTGTTTTGTTCGTTGGCAATACGAAATTGACAGATACGTTTTAAAATTTTATGAATATCAAATTTCACTACATTAATTCAAACAAGAATCCAATTTGTTTTTTATTTTATAGCAGATTCATGGTATATTAGGTTGCGCATCCAAGGCCCTCAAAGGTAGTGGGCACGGTCACTCGAATATAGGGCAAGAGCAAGTCATATAATAGATTCGCTTACGGTCGACGCAAGATATTGTTTTATTGTTTAATAGTTGAGCTCTGATGTGTCAAAATTGGTAACACATCATCTGTTCTATTTAATCACCCAGTGTCCGTATTCGATTATTATAGTTGGCCGCTACACCTATACCACTTTTTTTCACTAATCCAAGTTATCCAAGTCTCTGATATTGAGCTTAAGTAGAAAAACTCTTAACTGAAATAAGCACATTCGGAGATAGCACTTGCTTTAAATCATTAGTAACGGTATTTTAATAGGGGTTTATTAATTGACCACCGGGAGTATTTTTCTGCGACGGCAAATTGTTTCTGATACCTTGGCTTATTAATCTGTACATAGTGGTTTTAAAGTTACATCCAGCTGTTTTAAAAGTTTTGCCTAAAAGGGGGTGCCTTTTTTCCAGCATCAAATAATAAATTACTATTTTCTCTTTAGATTGACTTAAAAGTGAAACTAACCAAGGATAAGCTATTAAATATAATTGAACTGAAATTAAATTTTGTTAATTTATATTAATTTTCATTGAAATTTTTCTATTAAAGTTCTATTTGTTACAGAACATTTATAATTGTAGTAAATACAACAATTATTCCATTAAGTAAATGAACTTTTGTTAAATGTACTTAATGGAATTTGATGAATTCTATTATTGTCTTTAGTCAAAATCAATTAATATTTGTTTGTGTTTTAAATAAGTTCACATGTACTTGAGCATACGCACAAAATAATTTATCTCATTTTATTTACTATGAAAATAAAAATTTAACCTTTGAAATACCAAATATTAGATAGATAGAGGTAAATTGCGCGAATAGAATTATGTTATATGTACGAGTATTTTCCAAGGGCGGGTGAAGAAGAACCTCTATCTGTATGTATTCCAGTGAATTCTGTTTTTTTTTATATTTAACGATATGGTTTAACTAATAAATGAAAGTGGATCAAAACATATAAAATCATATAATTGAGCAGGCACTGGAGATACTTGAGTATTATCTAAGTAAATGGATTCCCTTTTTTCTTGAGTATTATCTAAGTAAATGGAGTACATTCTAAGTAAATGGATTTCTAGAAAACCGTTCAAAACTTAATGATCTGGATGTTGCAGAATAAATTTTGAGTCCAATTATGACTCCTTCCCATTTCAATGGAGTATGTGAAGTCCTTTTAATGATTGTTTAGTCTAAATTCAACAAAAATATAAACTTGTGATTTTTTCAAAAAATCCTGTGTTTTCGTGCTATAAGGGATTTAAAATCGAAAAACCTCATACTAGACCAGGGTAGAAGCCTTTAAAAATGATAAAAAGTGAACAAAAATTATAGTAGGATGAAACCCTTTGAAAACGGAAGGGAATATAACAAAAATTAATTACGATCTGGGGTCGGGAAATGGAAGGGGGTGAGTTTTTAAGGGTAAAACACGGCTTAACTCGATTTCCGGCAAAACTACAAGCCTTATAGAAAAAAGCTAAATGGCAAACTTGTAGGTAATAAAAAGATCTACAACTTTTGTATTTATACTTTTTCACATAACCTTAAAATTTTTCCGATTAAATATTAAGGTGGTTTTTAGGATATACAAATCCTACAATTTTTTTTTGGTTATAAAAATTATTGATCCTGGTCTATACTGGATCTGTTTTAATTTTCTTTTTTTTGAAAATAGTCTTACAGAGTTATACTTTCATGCTATATCGATAGATATTTTAGTTTTGGCCGTATAATTTTTGTTTTTTGGTGCTGAATTATAATTTTTGTTATGGGTCAAGTACACATGTACTTAAGCATACGCATAAAATAATTTATCTCATTGTATTCTTAAAAAAAATGTATTTTTAAAATAACAAATACAAGTCAGAGGTAAATTGCGTAAATAGAACATATGGGTAATTAAATTTTACGGATAAGTAACTAGTAGTTACAGAGAGATTAGGAGGTTAGCGGCTATATGTTACATTTAGGTTTTATCTTTCCTTTGTCAGAAGTTACTAGACTATAGATGGATTGTTTAATTTTGGTACACCTAGTACTGGAAAAAAGATAATAACATCTTTATTTAGTAAATGCATATTAGATGCAATTTTTCATAAATTTTTAATTTAACAATGAAATAAACAAGGCATCAAACAAGTTAAAAGATTTTATATGAAAGTAAAAAAGAACAAATATTTTCGTATGGATTTATATTTTATAAAATTATATCTAGACCAATACCACTTGTGCTCATAAACCGAGTGTTCATACTACTTCGTACAGTTTTGGAAAAACTTTTCGAACAACTTTTAAACAATAGACCTTAAATGTACTTGCTTATGGCAATTAGCAACACAGCCCGTGGTGAACTGAACATCTTTCATAACTAACCTCTAAACAAATCGGTTGTTTAATCTAGATTTTCAGCCTGTAATCAGGCCTTTCTCTTTTTTCCTTAATTTTGCTGATTCATCATGTGGCGGAAACCGGACCGTAATCATAGTCATACTGAGTAAATTTTAATTTAAATAGAAATGCTTTATGCTCTTGGGTTATTGCTCGGTGTTGAATAAATAAATAAATAAATAAATATATATTTAAAACTAAGTCGTGTTAGTTACACCATTTATTTCTCAAGAACGGCTGGGCCGGTTTTAATGATCTATAATTTGTTTGATTTCAATAAATTCAGAAAATTTAGTCTTTGTTAAATCAGTGGACCGATTTTTATACTCTTTAATTTGTTGGATTTGTATCCTTCCCGAATAGTAGAATAACTAATAAAATACCGAGAAAAGATGCTACTCACCCGATTTTCAAGACAATTCAGTCTTTTTTCCTAACTATTTCCGAAAGGGTTGTTCCTATTTTGATAGGACTTTCACCGGCAGATTGCTGATGTTATAATGAGTAACCTAGGCTACTTTATTTGACAATAGCTGTTACCCACCCATTTCGCAGGCTAATTTAATATTTGTGCCTAATTATCTTCAAATCGGCCAATCCGATTTTGATGGGACTTGCACTGGTAGATACTTTATAAGGAGTTACCTATTCTAATTTCACCTGTTACTCGACCGCCTCGCTGCAAGCAAATAAAAGAGATATATAAAATTTATTTACCTCTTCTCACCATTAGTATGACGAACTATATACGGTGTGCATATTGCATCGTTCAAGTATCACAGGAACCATTCGTGTTTCTCGAGATGCATATAATTTTCATAACGACAGTACGAAATAGCGGGTGAAAACTCACATCAAATGTGGATACAAAATTAAGAAAGGATTTTCCGAAATTCTAATAAGGGTGAAAAAGGGAGGAAAATTTTGTAAGGGACAACGTGATACCCTGGTACAAAATACTACAAATTTGGAGAGTGGACCGTGTAATATCGTTTGGTAAAATGGTAAAATTGTTTTTTCAAACTTTTTTTCTGTGCAAATTTTCACAGTCATGCGTGACCATATCTGCTTTAAAATATAAATTAATATCATTATTTTTTTCTGATTCATTATTTAGAAATACAATTTTAATCAACTTATTTAGAAGATGTTGATTAGAAATAATTTATTTACATGACAACAACATTTGACAGGTCAGCTAGTATAAGATATATAAATAAGTTAATTTAGTAATTTTCTTTGCTGGGTAATAATTTTTATAGAAAATTAATTACGTTTGCCGTTGACTGCTTAAAATTTTTTTTTTTTCTAGAATAGAACATTTGAGTAAAAATGTAAAAATTAAAGTTTTTTAATAATAAAAATTTAATTTCGAGAGAAACGTGAAGTAAATTTTTTAATTTAATATTTCAAATGAGCAGTATTTTCTTCCAAATTTCAAATTTAATAATTTTAATAGAAAATCTATTACGTTTGCTGTTAACTGTCTTTTTTTTTAAATTGAAGATTTAAGTAAAAATGCAGAAATAAAAGTTTTTTAACAATAAAAAATTAATAGCGAGAAAAACGTGCGATACATTGTTTAATATTTTAAATGAGCAGCATTTTACTCCAAATTTCAACAAAATTTTAAAAAAATATGCATATATATTTAAAATTTCAAAGTGAGCTTTTAAATCAGTGATTTAAAATATCAGGTTGTGTATTACCTTAAAAAACACCCGGTTATACCAACAATAAAAAAAAAGATTACGTGCATAGTTTGAGAAATGCTGGAGCTAGGAATGACATGGTACGAATGTTAGTCACGCGCAATTTTATCATAAAGCTCTCTTATATATACATATACATACATATATTAGTAAGGAACGAGCTCTTTCAAAAAATATATATACTTTATACTTTTTAATCTAATATTTAATCTGTTTACGTTTACACAGTCAACAAACAACTGGACGTTAGTCGGACGTAGTTAGCGAATTTTTCAAGTTTTTGTAACTATTTAGGTTCGATATCTTTTATTGTTTAATCAACAAATGTTTGTGAATTTATTTATTATATTTTTTTATTTGAATTTTTAAACTGCTGTGATTTAAAAAAAACGGTTTTTTGTCTTTGGATTTTTGGATTTATTTTTTAATTGGTAAGATATGACAATTATGGTGAAAATAAATTTAAATTAGTGAAACTATAACTGAAAAACAAACTTATTCCACACTCTTAGTGGATTGTAAAGGCGTTATGTGATTTCTGGGTAAATTTTTTAGAGACAAAGTAAAATATTTATTTACCGTAGATTCCAATCTAGATTTTTTTGGCGATTGTATAAGAAAACCTTAAAAATCCGACGAAACGTTAAAAACGTTTTGTTCGCTGTTGAGGTCTAAAAAATTCAAAAATATCAATCATTAAATAGATTTTATTTTTGAAATTTTTGAGTCAAAACTACTCTATAACAGATATTAAACAAAACAAAAAAAATATTTAGATTTTCTCGATTTTTCCAAAGTACCACTTAAAAAAACTGCGAATATTCGAAAAATAAGTTTTCTATTCGATTTTGAAAAAACCTATGTTAAGAAAGGGTAATTTATATCGTAGATTTCAAAATAACATTTATTTATTGTTGAATATTTTAGATCTTAATTATTCTAGAAAACCGATAAACATTGAAATATAATTGAATTTTTTGACGGTTTTAAAAGGTTTCTTATACAATCACAAAAAACATCTCAAGTTAAAACAAACACTGAAGTGTGTTTTTCTACAAAATTTACCATTTAAGGCGTAACTCAGATTCACGATACAAATCTTATTCTTTTGTCAGGAAGCATAATGGAAGAAGTGCGTACTTAGTGAATATTAATGATGATAAACAATAAAAAGTATTAAAACTGAGGCAAAACATCAAAATGAAACTTTGAGAACACTGAACCTTAAAAATCTGATCATGACCACTTTGTAAATATTAAAAAAAAAATATTCAGACATTTACAAAAACTCAAATTTCACGATATAACAAATAACAAGTTGAGATTACAACTAGTAGAGTTAATAGTTTAGATATTTGACATATTGATTGATCATGAATGTTGAAACTATTTTTATTCATTAGCATTCATAAAATACACTAAATATCCAGATAATACAGTTATAAATACATATATAGTCATGATATATGTATTGTAATTATACGTGTCTTTATACGTGTGTTTTAATTAGCTAAATTTGAAATAAAATTGTGGCAAATTCAAATATTTTACGAAAAAATTGTTCAAAAAAGTTGTTTGTATTTGAAAAAATAACATTTTCTTTTATGGCTGAAAAGATTAGTCATGAACCTAATGGATAGGATAGCCAATAGGTCTTAAGGGAGTTTATCGACAGCTGTTAGAAAAATATAATTTTCGACTCAACTCAAAAAATACTCATCAAATGTGGTATGCGCGAAATCTTTTTGTTTCCAAAATTCATTCAACATTTCGATAAATATCTTTTGAGATATTTGTGCTGGAAAATTAAAAGCACTGTTAAAAGCTATATAGAAGCACACTCCTTTATGTCAGGACAACAACTGTTAATTAACAAACCACCTTGGAATTAATGCATAAGTTTTTTGTGTTGTAACGGGGCTAAAAAGACAAAACGCAGATGTGTATAGAGTATTTAATAGTGTTTAAACTTAACTTCTGTACCTATGATTTATTTAGTAATATTTTTAAGCGACTTCAAAAAATGAGGTAATCAATTCGACTATATTCGTTTTTTTTAATATTTGTTACCTGAGAATTTTCGATTGGGTTAATCAATTATGCTGGTTTCTTTTATAGTGATTAAATTTCATATAAATGAAAAAATTTTTCGATTGTATACAACAGTAAAAAAGAAAAAATTTTAAATAAAAACAAAAGAACCGCCTTCAAAAAATTGTAATCATTTTAAATTTTTCCTTGTGACCAATCATCTTTCGAAGTCGGTGCCCATCTTACCCTCAACTGAAAAATTGATTTGTTAGCGTCGACTGAGAATGGTAATTGACCACAAGGAAAAATTTTAAATTATTTGTTACTTTTTAGTTCTTTTCTTGAAGGCGGTTCTTTTTATTTTTATTTTTATTTGTTTTTTTTATCAGTTTGATTGAAATCTTTTGAAATTAATTTTCTAATAATCGCTAAATAAACACTATTATATAAAAGAAAAACTATAAAAAGACCGTATTAAGAATATAACATTTTAATTACAATTGAATGTACATAAACATAACTCTTAGCGGTGTACGTAAAATTTACAGTTTAATCAATTTTACAAAACAAGTTATTCGTGCACAAAAAAAGGGTTAACAAAAGCTTTCTTCCCTATGCCAAAACTCATAGACATTATTTTTGCAAAACTTTCAAGGCAATATTTTGCAGATGTTAAAATATTAATTCGATATGAAAATTAATAAATTTGATAGTAATAACAATTTGTAAAATCACCTCAATAAATTGGTACTTTATTAATTAAAATTATCTATTATTAAGCACGAGAAAAAATATATAATTAGAAATATGATAACTAGGAAATTATTTAAAATGAAAGTTGTGCGTTGTAAAAAAACAAAAATTTTTAATATGAACCCAAAATTCTTACGATTTTAAAGATGCATCATTGATGACACTAGAATCCGATTTCGATATTTCACAAATTTGATGTTGTTCTTTTCTACCTTTATTAAAATTGACTAAAATTGATTAATATTCCAAAGCGTTATTTTTAGACATAATCTTATATTATAAATAATATGATTTAGATAAAAAGTAATTATTAGATAAATCTGTATGTACATAAAAGGGAATCGGAAATGACAGATTGATCTATCAACGTATAGCTCAAACCACTGAATGCATTGGATAATAGTGACAAAATGGTAGAAGCGAATAGCAATTTGTGTAAAAACTGTGTTTAGAAATCTTTTAGATTGTTGGATTAAAATTTTTATAATTTATCTATCGAGAATTATTAACCATAAGTATGTTAGAAAATTAATAGATGTATTATTTATTTTGTTTAACTTAATTTTTATAAAATAATAAAGGAAATTTTTAACTTTGTCTAATTTCTTTTCAAAATTTTTTAAAAATAACGCGTACACTTTTGATTTTCGAGATAAATTTTACATTCTTTATTCACTACAATCTTACCTACTTTCCCTTTATATTTCCAAAATAAAAGAATAATATTATTATTTACTTGATAATGACTTTATAAGTCGAAATTGCATTTTGATTTTGCCGAAAGTTTCTATTTGTTTATCTTATGAAAACCCTGAAGAAAATACCGCTTTTTACTTCCAAATAAATTCATGTTCTATAAATTATGTTGAAATTCAAATCAATTTTTTAGAAATCGTTCTCACTTTAAGAATTATCTGTTTCATTAATTTTTCTTTTGTTAAATGTATTATATTTGGTCTAAATTGTAAAATTTCTAATTGTTTTTTACAAAATGCAACTTAAAGTATTTGATTTTTTATGTTAATCCAAAAATGCTTGATTTGACTTTATTTGACTCCACTGGATATATGTTCTTGAAGAATTGAGACAAATATTTGAGACCTCTACAATAAAGACAATCTCTAATGTACTATACTGTAAAATAAATTGTGTTTTGTCCAATTTTCGCGTACTAAAAAAAAATATAATCATCCAAATGTTTTAAAATTTGGTATGCTCAATCTTGATATGAAAACAAAGGGTGTGTCGAAGAAATATCGAGAACAAAAATTTCTCAAGTTAAAATAAAAATTATTATTAATTATTATATTTAGTTAATTAATTTTTAAGTAATTGTAAATTGAAAAAATACAATGTATATTACATTAAAGTACATCTGAGATTAATGTAGAGCTGCTTATGACAATACAGTTTTGTACAATGCTTCTAAAAATAGGGGCTGATCCCTGTTCTCTGAAGCTGCATGATCCCAAATTTCATACAAAAAAGGACTATTTAACTTGACGAGATCTAAAAGATTATTCAGGGAATTCACAGAAAGCACAGGAGAAAGCTAGAGAACTAAAAGATAAGGTTGAGTAAAGATACCACTGTGGAACTGCTTCAAAAAACAATTTCAAAGGTAATATTTGCTATATGTCAGGGTCAAATGGATATTCTTAGCATAGCTACTGTAGGAGTTATATTTTTTGTATCAGTTCCTCTTAAGGGTTTAAAAAAATGAATCGTATACACAAATGTGTATAAAAATATAAATATAACAAACATATTGTTTATTTAAATTATTTCCTATCAAACGTATTCATGCAATTTGTAAATAAATTCAAATAGAATTGTATATAATAATAAATATATGCAAATTCTATATATTTTCTATATTCGAAGAGTTGCCATACATATATCATTCCGCCACATATCTTGGAAATTAAATCTTTAATAATAAATATTTCATATACATTATTCTCTATTTTTGTAATTTGTAAACCTTATACTTTTAATGTTATCTTAGTGAATATTTGTTGCAGTTTTTGAAGAGAAATCTTAGAAAATTGATGTAACCCTAAATTAATATTTCTCAGAATCCAAATGCTGGATAAAATAGGAGTATTCGAATAATATTTTGAATACAGCATTTATCAACTGTACCGTATTCGATTACAAAATTACTTAGTGACTCTAGGATTTTGTTGCATAGAATCTGGACTTAATTATTTTACAGTTTTAAATAAAATATTTTTTACTTCTTGGATCGAAGAGATTACATTAAAGTGTTATGACTTACGATAGAAATGAAGCAATTAAATTACTTAGTTTGAGTGATTATTTTAATACTAGAATCTCATTACAGCGTTTGAAATTCGACCATAATCACTCCAAAGTGAACCTCACTGCCTTTACGCAAAACAGTATATTAAACAAAATAGTATATATGCGTGTGTATGGTAGGCTGTGATATAAGCCACACCTCTTATATTATATGTGTGTGTCATAGTGTGTGTAATGTTTTTTTTTATATAGATTTAATTCATTTTTATGCATAATTAAAAAAAATATTAACATTCTCCGGTTCATCTCTATATAAACTATAAGTGTGCCAAACTTCATATTCTTCCATCAGCGCAATTTTCGGTACAAAGTTTTTGCTTTACGTATTAATATATCAAATGTACGCTATTGTTATAAAATATACTTAGCGTATTATATTTTATTCAAAAAAAGCTGCTCAGAAATTAAAAGTGTTATTCATCTGTTTCTAAATTCTTAATTTGAATATATGCCTTTAAATTTTCTATCCTTAATCAATATACTTAGTAACTATATTTTTTGGGAAGGATGAAATATATTAGGACAATTCAACGTGAGGTTGGAAGGTTGGAAGACATAGCTTAATTTTAAATATGATTAAAAAACGATATTTTTTATATTCGAAAGTAAATTTCTCCCAATCCCTGAGTGATTGAGAAATGCCTACATTGGCAGATTTAGTTTTAGGTCGTGAATGACGTTCACGAATGCATAATATAGTACTTTTATCAAAACTTTTGTAGACCAATGTAGATAAAAAAATTGTCATCGTATTATTAAACAAATACGAATGAGCATTTCTGAGAGCTGCAAAAGTAATTTTTTAAATCTATATACCCTTGAGAGCCTCAATTTTATCTATAAAAATTACTTATTCGTAGAAATGTATAAGAAAAATTATAATTTTACTACTCTATTGCCATTTTCTAAATGTAACCTGATTTGAGTTTTATATCTTTATTCATACGAATTTTCTTTTATAGTGTATCTTTCTATGCAAAAACTGGTTTGAAATACGAAAATTATCAAAGAAAATAAATAATAATTAAAGTAGATGAAACTACAAAATGACAACTTTCGATACAATATTTTATGTGATAACCTTAATTTGTATGGTCGAAAGTCAACGCTTAACGGTAACAATACCTGATCAAGGTACAATCATTGGCAAGGATATATCAATGGTGCGAACTCAACGAATAAATGCATTTTTAGGTATTCCATATGCCCAGCCACCTTTAGTATCATTACGGTAGTATAATGTTGCTCAGCATTTATTTAGATTTTATATATAAATAATCTATTACTTTTTAGATTTGCTCCACCAGATACATCATCATTACCTTCTTGGTCGGGAGTTCGTAATGCTACGGAGTTTATGCCAGGATGTATGCAAACCGAAACGTCATATCAAAAAGATCAAATTGTATTCCTGAAGTTATTTCCAAATGAAAAGTTGGAAATGAGTGAAGATTGTTTATATTTAAATGTATTCGTTCCTTATGGTGTGTAAATTTTCTTTGGAGGCTGTGTTTAAGTATACCTAATATTTATTCTATAATGTTTGCAGGCTTAGTCCCTCCAGAAGGATTTGCAGTAATGGTTTGGCTACACACTGGAAATTTTAGTGCTGGAAATCCAGCGATATGGAATCCGTATACTTTGGTGTTTAAACAACGAGTAATTGTGGTAACATTCGCATTTCGATTAAATATTCTTGGATTTTTTACTACTGGAGATGGGGAAGCGCCTGGTAATTTTGGACTTTTAGATCAAGTAGCAGCGTTACAATGGGTGAAGAAAAATATTAAATTATTTGGTGGTAACCCAGATAATATTTGCTTATTTGGTCATGGATCAGGAGCAATTAGTGCAAGTTTACATTTACTATCGACTTATTCTCAAAACTTATTTCACAAAGCGATAATCATGAGTGGAAATGCATTATTGCCTACGACAATCACGGATCCACAAGCTGATATCCAAAGAGTGTTTAAAGCAATTAATTGGCATTTTGGATGTGATATTGCTCCAACATCCAAACTAATGCAGTGTTTGCGTCTAGCGAATCCAGAAATTTTAGTAAATTCAGTCAGTCCTTTATCGTCATGGGGTCCAATTGTTGATACAGTTCTACGTAATACATCAAAACCTGTGATTGCCGAAGATCCTCGTAATCTGTTTGATAGTGGCGAATTTATGCAAGTACCAATTTTAACAGGGTACACTGAAATGGAGAATGCATTTGAATTAGAAGAGCTTGATATTTTTAGCGATGATGGCAACGTAACTCTTGAACAATTTGAAACAGCTGTAGAAAATTTAATTAAAGCCGATATCACTGGGGAAGGAAATACTTCCATTTGTTCAGCTAATAAAGAACATATTATGGATACAGTGTTATTCTATTACCGACCTACAATTATGGCCAGAAAAGAATTTATACCTCAACAGGTCATAATTGATATGGCAACAGAAAAAATTTATGGCTCCACAACTTTTTTACAAGCTGATTTAATCAGCCAATATGTAGATGATGTTTATGTGTATCGATTCGATCATAAGGTGAAAACTGAAGTTGCTTTGGAAGATTACCCGAGCTGGGTAACAGCACCACATTATTTTGATTTAATTTTTATATGGGGATTGCCTTATTGGTCAAATAAATTAGATTGGGATTCTAGCGATAAATTAACTGCTGATATTTTAATGAATTTATGGACAAATTTTGCGAAATCTTCAGATCCAACAAAAAGTAGTATTTATCCAATTAAATGGGATAAATTCTCTTCAAGTAATCCAAAAATGTTAATTATTGATCGATATTTCAATATGTCAGATGAGACTAGGGTTGATTATAAAGCATTTGAATTTTGGAATGATTATTTTCCGAAAGTTGTGAAAACTGATTCAGGATGTTGTAATGCTAGTATATATAACAATTTTGCAACAGCAAATATGGATATTTCACCAAAATATGTAGTCCTATTTTGTACTGTTCACATATTATTATATTTTTTACAAACACTTATTTTACAAAATTATGAATCCTAAATCAATTTTGGACAAATATTTGACGCCTCTATTTTGAAATAATAAATATTCAAAACCGTAAATCATTATTCGACAAATGTTTGTCCCTCATATTACAAATAAACATTTCTGATCTTCCAAAATGTATTTTTAAAAAGTTTGTGTAACACAATAATATTTTTTGCAGTTGCAGAATATTTCAAATTTGACCTAGAAAATTTCTAGAACTTAAACTTAATTAGCACGTAGCAAAATTTAGACAGTTTCAAAGTCAATTAAAAGTTATATTTTTTCATTCCTATTTATATACAAAAATAATTGTAGAAACACTGTGTGGTCCAATTCTCAATCGAAGTTTTTATGAGAAATTCTGTGATACCTATCAGTTAAACTTAGAAAAAGAGTAATTTAGAAAAAAGTTTTTGTTTGATTGGAATATTTTTTCAAATATCTTAAGTTGGAATAAAAAGTTGGCTAAGTGCGAGCCGATCTCATTAGCTATGGGTTTCGTTCTGTATACTATACAACTTTACTACAACAGGTATAGAGATAAAATTATTTTTGACTTTAGGAGATAAATCAAAATACTTATTACATTGAGACCTAGTATCATTTGTGGTTTAAAAAATATAGAAAAAAGAATCCATTTTGTAATAGAACCAAATTCTCTTGTAATAGAATATCTTTGAATTTGAAAATAAAATAAATTAAATGAATTTGGTATGCAAGGTTTGTTAATGTACAGAGCAACAACGATAGATTTACGATACGTAACCCGCAAACTTAAAATTGTAAAAATTTTAGTTAAAGTTGGTGTAAGTCGTTTTAGAATTTGTTTGTTTTAGATTTGGGCAGATTGAATTTTTATGTCTATCCTTTTCTAGGCGTTATTAAAACAAATCAAATTTTGTGATTAATAAAATAGTAATTTTATGAAGAACATGTAAAATATAATTAATTTAGTTTTAGTAGATAAATAATGTAAGTTAATTCTTATAGATTAAAATATTTATAATAAATACCATAAAATAAAAAATTTATTTTTTATTTACAATGTTTATTCCAAAAAAATTTTCAGGCTTCTCCGTAATTATAGCATTACGACAATTTATAGGCTAATTCAAAAAAGTCAAAATTAAAAATTGTTGTTGTGCAACCTAATTTTAATAAATAATTAATATTTGTATCTCTGTCCGTTTTTTATGTGCTGCCATACCGTTCATCCGATTAAGATAAAATTTTTGTAAACTTATTACATGACTTCCGCGAAGTCATTGAAAATTCTCCATTAATGCATTCACGACCACGTGGCCCGTATTTTAAATATTTAATTTCTAAATGGCGAAAGAAAGTGAAAATACACAAAATGTAATTTTTTTAAATACAAACAACTTTTGTTTAAACCATTTTTTTTTTTTTTATAAATACTTTGAATTTGGGGATATGAATTCTAATAAATATATTTTTCATGTGCCTTAATTTTTATAAAAATTTCGTATAAATAAGGATATATTTAGGTAATCTTTTATATATAATACATAAATGCCTACACCAGGAAATTAAAGCGGTAGGCCTTCTGTATACCTCTTGCTTGCGAAACAAACACTGCAATTAAAGCCATCCTGTAGGCCTAAAACAAAGCCAAAGGCCTTTCATACCTTATAGACAAAGTTCTTACCTTGCAGGCCGAATGAGTTTCTTCATGATCCTACTACAAACTCAAATGATTTTTACGTTAGGACCGACGCGTAGTTTTAGGCTGAAAGTCTTTTTTAAAACCCATGCGAACGAAATGATCATTGAGGCCAAAAAGTCAAAGATTTTTTTTTCCTTCTTTGCTAGGTTTGAGGCCAAAGACCAATTTTAGTAATACAAAAATCCAGACTAATCTCATTTTTATAAAATTTATTTAAGAAGTAATGACTAAAATATTTAAGTATCGACATTTGGTTTCCCAGAAAGAAAAGATAAGACAATGTTACATGACATCGATTTTTTCTCGTTTTGTGTTAACTCATAAAACAATGTCTTTTTTGTTTTATTTTGTAAGTTTTCTGAATTTTTACAAATGAATAAAGTTTTCTTGAGATAATTTTTAAATATTTTCAAATTTTTCAAATATAGTTTAGTCGAGTATTTCTGAAACAATATCTTTCTTTGTTGGATAAAGGTGTTGTAAATATTGAAGTTTTAAAAATGCTCATAAAATAGGTAGGTAAACCTCTACACTAACATATATTTTTTAACATATATAGATTAGCATCTAAATTGTTTCCTGTAATTAGCCTATTTGCATAAGATCAATAGGACGCTTTTTACATTCTTAAATCGAATATACTTGCGTATAATGTTTATTGTAAAGAAAACTTACTACTTCACTTCTGTTTTATGAGTGTTTTATGTGATATGTCCGTTTTATAACGATGTTAATTTAAAATACACGGATTATAGAGATGTTGATTTTTGAACGCGGAGACATTAGCGTCGATTTTAGCATTATTAACGATATTTCTTTATTTATTTTCAATTAAACAGTTCTGTCTTGTCTTCTTTACAATATACGTGATAAGAAGGGGTTCAAGATGAGTTACAACTTGGAAATTTCAGGTGAAGTTAGCTGTTTAGATGATTCTATATATATAATTCATATACATTAAGTAAATATGTACAATATGACTAGAAGTCAATAAAATATTACACAAAAGACATAGGGTAAACTGTCGAAAACTGAACCCTATCCCACAGACAACCTTAAGCATTTACTGTTAAACTATTCACAAAAGTAACAAAACATGTACAACATTTGAAGAACATTTACCTAACGCCTATATTGTCCATTAAAAAGAAAATTTTTGGAAACATTACTTTATGTTAAACATTTAACACGTGCATTTAACCAAGTTAAATAAAAAACAGCTTCAATTTTTAAGCGTAAAATAATCAATGCCTCATGTTCAACAGTGAACCATGAGGAAGGAGTACACAGTGAAACACTAGTTTACGTACTCTTGAGAACCTGGTAGCAGCCCTCAAGCTTATTAAAGTTGTGGAGAAAATAAGATAAGAGGCAAAATGATGGAGAATTCTTACATCAATTTAGACTGAGGTTACACTAGCGTTTAATGTTATGCAGAAAGACTCGTCAATTCGAAAGAATGGTACACTTCTATTTTATAACTTAACAAGAAACTTATGTAAAAATTAGCTTTAAACAAAGGCGGTAATTAAGATCTCTAACTTTTGGACTAGGGGACAATCACGTCTTCCTGATGAAGAGTTTCTCGACAACCTTTTAAGAATTAAAAGAATTAAATAATAAACTATACTCCACGAAACACTTTAGGTTTGTTGTCTAAAGAGCTTACAAACTTTAGTTTACAAACTTTAATTACCCTGATACACTGTGTACTCTGGGCAGTGATTTACTGTGTCCACTGTGTTTACCTAGTACACAGTAATTCTGTCCACTTATACGAATACACAAATTAGAAGTCAAAACTACAAGATTTCCAATAAGTATGTTTTTTAACGTATAGTTATAAAACTTCAAAAGTAATATCGAAGTAAGTAAAAATTGGGTCACTATTGAACAGTTTATCCTTCTAATATCAAACTAAATAAAACAAGTGAAGTTAACAACAAATGTGTTAATGGTTTAGATACTCCACATATGGTTCAGTTTTAATGTTTGAAGTACTTTTAATCAATAGCATTCATAAAATAATCTCTGACTATGTTATTTTTTAATAATAACCAAGAAAGATAAAAACCTATTTTACGGACAATTTTTAGTTTTTTTCTAGTTCTTACCCTTTTGACCCAACTCAATTTGCACTCTTTGCAAAATAATAAAAGCTGATGACGTGCGTGATTAATTCCTGACCGAATATGGTTTTCGTACTCTGCAAACTAGGATTCATAATTGAAAAAATTGCAGGATTACAGAAAGAACGTTACTCAAATCGTCCACGAGCTCTAAGGGATATAAAATTCAAGTCTCTAGCTCTTCTAGAAGTTAGTTGAAGACAATTACAAAATTCCATATGCACAGACTCAGAAGAAAGCAAGCTAACAAAAAGAAAGCGTGTAAAAGTGAAAAATGATATATTTAAATCTGTGACTTTAATAACCATTTTTTACGGTTAGTTTATTTTTTATTAGTCTGTATAGTGGCGATAAAATATATTTCACATAATAAACCCAACCATTGCTTCGATCAATGTTAAAATTGTCCTGAAATAAGTATTATTTATTCACACGAAAATGTTTACGTGATAAAAAGGATTTTAATAACCGGATTGAAACATTTTCCAATTTTGTTTATACCTGTACATAAATTTTTTGTACAAATGCATGTATTTTGTTATCAGTTCATTATTTTTGATAAAAATGTACTTACCGAAATTATAATAAATTCTTTTGATTTTCGAGATAAAGTAAAAGGGGAAAATCGGGTGAAATAATAGTAGATATTATTTTAGTGAAATATATTTCAGAAAAAATTTATTCGAATTTTAAAAGAGACCTCATATGTTATTAATTATCGTAGGAATGTGAAACAGTTTGCGTAGATTAAGCAAAAATACTGATTTGAGCTGGCCATGCATTATGAATATTTTTAATGTGTAGTAGATATGCCATTTTGTAATTTATGATTTAAGTTTTAAAAATATTATTTAATGGTATA
This sequence comes from Chrysopa pallens, assembly GCA_020423425.1. Classification (NCBI taxonomy): domain Eukaryota; kingdom Metazoa; phylum Arthropoda; class Insecta; order Neuroptera; family Chrysopidae; genus Chrysopa; species Chrysopa pallens. The sequence goes on along the minus strand of CM035592.1, from coordinate 31,416,556 downwards.
ACCAGACAAATTTATTCCGAACTATTTAAGTCTAATAACTCTTCCAGCTATCGCAGTCTATCAGAAATCCTTATAATAAATGGGAACAAATATGAAAGTTTAAAGTAGATGGTTACAGAGATAATAAGCTATGAATTTAACTTTGAATTAAATTTTTTAAATAATTTTAAAAAGTATTTTAAATTGAAAAGTCTCAAAATACAAAAATGTATTTTTTATCGAAAACTTAATGTTTTTTTACAAATTGACTGTAAATCATAATTTATGAGTGGTTAATCAGCGTACAATCTACAATTTCGATCCGAAACTAAATTCTGGAATTTTATCATAAATTATTATAAAAAATGTTTTAAACAAAAGCTGTTCCTTTTTCAAAAAACAATTTTTTCTTTCAATTTTCTGGTTTAAAAGCAAACATTATTTTTAATGGATTACAAGTTGAATCATGGATTCAATATACAGATTTTGCTCATTCTTTAATTTTAACTTCCTTTTTGTGTCTAAAATACATCACAAAAACTTTTCATGTCCTTTTGTTTCTGAATTACCTTTATAATGGGCGGAGATGCAAAAATGGGCTAATTAGAGGATTCTATGCACACCTGTACCAAAATTTTGTTTGGGGCTTTAATATAGTCTAGCGTTACAAACTTTAGGCTAAAATTAATATACTCTGACATATTGTATATATGTCAAAGTATAAAAATAATTTCAAGTAAAAAAGTTTAGAAGTTTAATATAATTGCCAAAAAAATAATTATTCTTGCTATTTTTAGATGTTACATCAAATCTACACTAAAGTATAATTAAAAAATTAATATAAATTAAATTTAGTAAAAGAAGTATCTTCGAAAATTTTTGTTGTTAAGTCCTGGAATTTTCTCACAAATAATATTAAATTTTTAATAGCAAGCGTATCCGAAACAATTGAAGTAAACTTGATGTGTTGTAATACCTAATACTAAAAAAAAAAACACAGTTATAACAAAATTTTTCATGATACCACGAAACAACTTCATATTTTTCACAATGGGTTTAGTTTAATATACCCAGTTAACATTTCTTCGAATGGGGTAAAATAGTAAGTATATTATTTAAATTAGATATAATCAGATAACAAATAGCCACCACCCTCTAGTTAAAGAAATTTAATACCATTTTGTATATTATTTTTAATAATTTTCTTTTGGTTTTTCACCTTGAACTAGTCCGCACCTTTTTTCATATAATATATTATGATGATTATATCGCAAATATTTTTTATTGCTTTATACTAGAAATTGATACATCTATTATCAATTATTAATGTAAAATTAAATAGCAATTTTCCCATATTGGACAGAATGGTTTTTACATTAGTTATTGAATTTTTGATACTGTAATGGAAAGAATAAGAAAAAAACGAATAACCGCCAATTTGAAACTATTGGGCGCAATCAAAAATTTTACGGGCTCCGAAATATTAAACTTTCATTGAGGAAAATTATGAAAGTAAAAAATATTAATAAAAAGTTAAAATTAAACAAAGACAAAAACTTGTATCTTAACGTATTTCAAATAACCGTAATATAGTCAAAAATTTATTTGAAAAAATTAAAATAATTAAAATTAAAAATTTTTGAAGCAATATTTTTTGGTCAACAAACTCAATCAGAACTTGAATGGATGACCGTCTGGGAAGACAATGTGCTGTTGATTTATATTGTAGTCATTAATGACAATGGTAGATTAGTCATGTATACTAAAATTATTAAGTGCGAACATTTGGGAAGCAGTTGGGAAGCTACACTATCCCCGGGTGACATAAGCTATTTTTTATCTCTATATTCACACGGGAACGGGCACTTCGCAGGGGAAACCACGTAACGTCCACTAGTTTAAAATAATTTTATAAGCAGTTTTTTTTCCTTCGATATTTCAACATTTTTTAAGCAAAAATGTTTTTACCCAAATATCTACCTCGTTGCTAAAATTTTAGCAGCGATTTTTAAGACAAAAATTTGAACCAAATTTGAAGTTTGAATAAACGTTATTTCAGTTAAATAATAACTTAATCATAATAAATTAACCTAAAAGCTACAAATACTATTTGCATACCCAACCTAAATTACTTTTAATTTCAATTTATTGATGAATAAACAATATTTTATAATCGTGAATGATTTAATGTCTAAACTATTTTTAGTATCAAGACAATAACAAATGTATTTTATATCTTTGCAGATGTTTTACATTATACGTCAAAGTCAGAAAATTTCCTGTGTAGTTAGAAAGAAACATTGATGGACATTTACAAGGTATATAGAATAAATCTAATTGGACTATACTTTCTTATATAAATTATATTAAAACTTAATCAATCACAAGACTTATGACATTTGGTGGAGTAATTTTTTGATATTTTTTATGCAAATTCAGGAATTAATAAAATGGAGACATCGAGTCATTATTCTAGGAAATTTCATTGGATGCTTTTCATCTATAACGAACTGCACAGAACCAGAACCTTTTTTAACACAGAAACTTAGAAAGATGAAAAGCATCAACATGTTTCGACATTATGAAAAGAAGCCCAGAAATATGAAAAGCACTCAATATGTTTCGACATTAAATACATCGATAAATTAATTGACCGAACGTAGTGAGGTCTATGGTATAACTAGACGATTTTGAAGTTCGTTTGTATCTATCTATGTTTGTTCTGCTGTAAATTTCGAACGCCTGATTTTTATGGAATTTGTCAGGCTTGTCTATTACATTCAGGAAATTTATTTGTGCCAAATTGGATTTTCGTAAAAACAAAAATTATTGTTATTCTCTCACAATTATTGCAAATACACATAAATCAACGACGATAAAGAGGTATGGCCTACATTTAACTCTTTATAATATTGGGGTCTCACTGTGTCGAGTGAGGTCTACTAGTTACTTCAATTGAGCTACTAGGTATTTGTTTTTAATAATCGCTGCTGCACTTAAAGAAATATGATAACAAACATTAAAGAAATATAATAACAAACGCCCAACAAGTACAATTTTTTATGAATTAAATAAATAAATTACAATAATGGAGATTTTTCTCTAATACAGATTCCAAAGCATAAACATTGAAATGTGTTGACCTTCGATCTTGGAAAATACAAATTGTGCTGTTTTTACAATATTGTTTTTGAAAAATTGATAAGAAATATTAGTGGTTAATTATTAATTCTTATTCTGTAGGAATGATATTAAAATATATACCAAATTTATCCATATTTCGATTTTTCATCTCTTCTTGGAATTTTCGACTGTAAGACATTGAAGAGTTAAAAATTTAAACTAAATGTTTTGAAAAGTTATCTAAGTGCATTGTAAAAAAAGTGGTTAAGGTACGACCTGCAAGGACCATACGACCAAGGTAGTATGCTTCATTCAGTTTACATTTATGTAATTAGGAAAAAAACGTGAAATTTTGGTAATTTCTATAGTAATTTTTGCGTTTCTCGACCGCTATATATAAACTGCCAGTTACATTTTAGATTTGCGAAGTAACTTTTGTGTCATTTTTCGTTGTAACCAGGCCTAAATGTGGTGCCATTATGAGTAACGGTCCAATTTAAACCAAAATTGGTGATTTTTGTTTAGTGTACTCTTTAATAAAAACGCTTTATTTAAAGGTAATTCGTATAAATTATGAAACTTTTTGAAAATAGCTTCATTTTCTTTTACAACTAAATGTTGACACATGATTATTTGAGTATTAAAATACAATTGAGCAGTTACTACCTTAGTTGTTCACTCTATATATATTAATATATATAATTATGACTTTGTTTTGATAAATTTTGTGTTTGAAGGACAAATATTCTATTAATTATTGTTTCGGCGTGATTTTAGGCAAAATTTGCGTGATTGTATTTTCATTATGAATATACATAAAATGGTGTGACTCATATATTTCCAGAAAATTTATATTTATTTAATTACCAAATTAAAACAAAACTAATAATATTTTGCTACTACTGAATAATTAAAACAGTTTATTAATACAATTATGGCTTGGATCGATGAATAATATGTTCGCGCCCAATAATTAAATTTTGAAGCTTATTCCAGAATTTAAACTCACTTTTTAGGTGTAGAATACGCCATCAAACGCTCGTTATCCCTTTTCATTTTTAAGTTATCTAGACTGACGGGCGCGGACAGACATAGACTCTCAAAATTTTTTAGCATTAAAAACTTTTGATTAAACTTAATATACTCTCAGATATTTCTTATATTTATGTGGGATATAAAAATAGACCACAATTTAGGATATTCTCATTTTTTTTGAAATAATGAAAAGTCAATTTGCACGTGCGTTGGGTAGTTTATGCTGGTTATTTCTGTAAGGTAATGATCAGAAAAATGGCAGAAGGAAAATTGAATTTCACCTCACAAAGTTGAAATGAAATAAAATCAATATACAGTGCTAAATACTTTTTTATAATATAATTTATTTTAATTATTAATTTGAACATATGCAACATAATTAGCTATACCACATAAATTTTTATGTCGTCGTAGCCTCATATAACCATTTTCACCCCAATGTTCACCCCACCAGTTTTTTAGTATCCATGCGTCTCGTGTATAACCCACAATAATCATTGCATGATTCACACTATTTGACGAACATTGGTCATCGCTGTAAATCCCTTTACTGTGTATAAAAAAAAAAAAATTAAAATAAATAAATAAAAATAAGAAATTACATAGCAAGAAAATATGCTAGTAACATAATTATTACACAGAATAATATTTTTATTGATTATAAAATTTAATGTTTTTAGGAGAATTTTCTTTTTATATATGAATATAAAAAATTATATATCATTTACTGGATGGTCGTTAAAAACCGTCCACAGACCGGTTGTACCGGTATTATAGGCATATAGGTATATAGCCTCGAACACCATATTAATTAATTCAGGAATAATTCGAAAATTAATAGATGTATTATTTATTATGTGAAAATCCATTTGTATAAAATAATAATGGTAACATTTATTAAGAATTATTGGATAAAGGATCGGTGTAAACATCAAGACAAAGCTTTTACTTCGCAACGTTTCATGTTCTTTAATACCACTTCATTAGTCGATCTACAAATTAAATACATAAACATTGCCATTCATTCTACAAAAGATTCAAGTCAATTCACAAAATTAATAAAAACGTATTTAATTTCAAATCACAGTAATAATTCCATAAAATAAGTTTACAGAAGAATACATATGTATTTAATGTAGACCGCCTGATGAAGTGTTAATAAAGAACACGAAACGTTGCGAAGTAAAAACTTTACCTTGCTGTTTTATTAGATCCTTTATCCTCTAATTCTTAATAATGAAAACTTTTAACTTTGTCAAATTTTCAATATAATTTTTTTTTTTTTTTTAAATGCACTTTCGACTTACGAAGTTATTTGTAACTAATGAATATTTATTCTTTTATTTTGTAAATATATAGGGAAAGTATAGTAAGATTATTGTGAATGAAGAAAGTGTGGGTAGAGTTGATAAATATTTTTTCGATATTTATATTATCAATTTTAATAAAAAGCAGTTATTAAGTTCTATTTGATTATTTAAAATTGCAACATTTGGATTTTTATTTAATTTATTGTTGTCAAGGGCTTCTAGCAATTTTTTATTTTTTTTTGTTTTTGTCACAAATTTGTAACACCCCCGACTTGTGTTCAATATCAATTTTATGACCTATATTGACAAGATGAATGGAGAAGTTAGAATAAGTTTTATGGCGGTTTATGTGTACTTTGTACCTGTTTAAAAATAATCTGACTGGCCAACATAAGCGACATTGCATTGCGGGCATTATAATCTATAAAAATTACGAGTACCCTTCCAACTTATAAAGTCATTATCAAGTAATGAATAATTAATATAATAACTGTGTTATTTTGGAAATAAATAGGGATAGTAGGTAAGATTATTGAGAATGAAGAAAGTTTGTAATCAATTTGAATTTAATTTTCAAGTTTGTGTCTAGTTTCACAGCAAATTTAAAATTATTCAAATACCCTTTTGGACATAAATTTCGCTCCATACGGTAAAAATCAAATTATACAATACGTACATGTAATTTTCTCTTAATATCTAATAAGAACTAATACAATAGAACATTTGTTATATAAGGTAATATAACATAAGGTAATCGTAGCGTTTGTGTTATGCCTTATATATTTTCTTTTTTTAGGTTTTAGATTAGATATTCGTGACCATTTTTATAAATTTATCATGCAAACAAAACATATAATACTTAAGGTACGCGTATTATACGTACATTCTACATATTATATAGATTATCATAGATATAATAATAATATAATAGGTTATAGGCCAAGCAACCATTCATATAAACAGTAAAATAACTGCCCACTTTAAAAAAATTTAACTTACTGACACTATTATTTGCATAAATAATACAGAGTGTGTCATCAATTTGTATAATATCAATTTTTGTGATTCTGGGAATTACATTACTGCCATATGATAATATGACATTAAAAATTTAATAGCATTTCCAAGGATGTGCCGAATCTTTAAAAATGGAGATGCGTGGATCCGGATACGGATAATCAGTGTCCTGATATGGATGCGGATCTAAACATTTCAAATTAATAATATATAATTTTTTCAATTTCCTTAAAATGTGATTGTGATTTATGATATCAATTAGCAGAATTATTTGTTTTAAATAATAAAATTGAATTTAAATTGTGTAATTTCTAATTAGTACTTTTATAGTCAACTATAAAAATTACCACCTAGCTCACTACAATAAGGGTTGAAAATATTAAATTTTTGCCAAATTTGCAATTGTTTTGCAAATTTTTGCCAAATTTGCAAGAAATAAATAAAATCTATTTTAATCATGGTTTTTATCAGTATTTTATTGCGACCTTTACTTATAAATTCATACTCGTAAGAAAATTTAATAATGCGAAAGATCCGTTAATTTCTTACGGATACACGCGTATACGGATACAAGTATTGTTGTAAAACTTTTACTAATTTAATTAAATTTTGTTAATATATAAGTTTTTGGTGCTTAGTTTTTTAATTATGTCAATGTTTTATCATTTTAATTCTTTGTTAATTTGTTATTCAGGTTTTTTTAGTAACAATGTATGATTTTTTATATATGTTTCATGTACAGAGCCTGATGAAGATGAAATAATAAACGACGAAACGTTGCAAATGGAATGCTAGTTGATTAGCACTATCAATAATTGATCCTAATTTTCTTCCTATCACATCATGTAATTATTTTGTAAGCTTTCATATTAACTCCAATAAAAAAAATTTTCATTTTAAAATAAGATTTTTTTTTGCTTCGGTCATAATGTCCAAATTCTAATGAATAGCAAATATTTTCTATCTTTGTCAAACTTATCATTAGGAGTAACAAAAATTAAATTGAAAAGGTTTAATTGAAGTGATTATTCAAATAATACTGAGAGAAATAATTGTTTAGTTCCAGGAATTACATTTCTGTATTTGACCATTCATATAAGCAATTACAGTGAATGTTAACTAACAATAAAAACTATAATGGACTTTTACACAATTTAAGGCTCGGTATAATTAAAAAAAAATATAAATTTAATATTATTCATAAAATTACAAAGTAATTTATTTGAACTAATTTAAAAATAATTTTTTGAAACTTTGTACCCGAACTAGGTTTTTTTTAACGGCACTGTTGATTTCAGTGTAAAAATTCTTTTAAATGAGATGGGTATAGATTGGATTAGAAATTATGAAGTTGCAGGGCCACTCTGAAAGTTTTTTTTTTAAATAAAAAAGGTCGCCATTTTTAACTAGACTGGAAAATTTTAACGTATTTTATTATCACATTATCGGTTAAACATATTCAGCCGAACCTGTTAAAAAACCTTCTTATCTTTATATCTTTGCCATATCCTCTATCGTATTAGACTACTATTTATATACAGACATATAAATATATTACACTAACACAAACAAATTTACATTATGCATGTGAATAAACACATTTATGCGTAATGCATTATTATTTTTAATATTTTAATAGTGAGGACACTCACTATTTAATTATTAAATACATTTACTTATATATTTGTATGCCTTAGTGTAATATATATATGTTATATATATATATATATATGTATGTATGTATGTATACAAATTGTAGTATTCTATATAGGTGCATTTTAACATTGTTTTCAGTTTGCTAAAAGATATAAAAAAAAATTTTTGTGTTATAATGGTTCGTTAATTATCGTATCTTTTGATATAGGCTTTGTAATGTTAAAATATTCCATCAGTAAAATATACTACTCGGCGTATAGTGGACTCCAAAAATCATAAATTAAATTTGGATACTAACCAGAGAGCAATAACTTGAGACTACTTACTGATAGAGTTGAAAAGTCTTAGGGCTTGCATTAATTGAAACTGCCACAGGTCCAACATGAGCTACTGTTTTTTGTAATGCATGCTCATCTCTGGCCGGTAAAATTGACCATGTAGTAATATTAGTAATAATTTTACTTCCATCGAATTTACATTTCTTAGACTGTAGAAAATACAATACAAATTTATATCCCATATTAAAAGCACATTATCAAATTGCACAATACCTTAGCCTCATATGGATATTCTTCGGCACCCTCAATACCACCAACAGATGTTAAATATCGTAAGGTATTTCGTAAACTGCCACCGTTACAGCCATAATTACCATTTTTCGTACTACAATCAATAATTTGTTGTTCACTTAACGGTATCAGTTTTTTAGTTTCCTTTACTAATTGAGCTTCTAAAATATGAGCGATACTAAAAGCATAACATGATCCGCAATCTCGTTGGTCGACTGGTGGAGTAGTGAAACCTTTTTCACGCCAATCAATCTAAATTATTTAAAAAAATTATATTTTAATGTTTTCTCCAATAGTCAAAAAAATAGAAACTATATAAGCTTTCGTCTGACGGTTTCAAACTTGAATTCTGTTAATGTTGAAAAAATATAGATATTCGTGGAAAATTGAAATTTGGACCAAAACGAGTTTTATAAACCGATTTATAGCTCGTTCATGATTTTAATTCGTTCGAGAAAAATTTCGGTAGTACCATTTAGTCTTAAATAACATAAAGATTTTAAAGAGGAATATTATTTAAATTTTATGAAAACGATAATCCTGGGATTATTGTTTGTGTTAAAATTTTCATTTCTCAGAAAGGGTAGCAACCATCCCTTTTAATAGAGCGCCAATTTTTAAATTATAAATATTGAACGATTTTTAATTATATATATTTTAAAAGAAATATCATCAAAATCAATTTGAATAGTTTGGAGCAGTTCCGAAATAACTTTCTAATTGCTTTCCACTACACATATAGTAACAAATGCGCATCTAGCTTTTTGGTCAGATATCTAATTCCAACTTAAATGTATATTTGTTTAGGTAATACGGAAGACGCAATTTTAAAAAAATTTGCTATTTTTCTACCAAAATGGGATGCCTAGTTTCAAAACCACACAAAATTCGAAAATTAAATTAAAATTAATTCAAAAACTTATAAGTTTTAAGCTCGTAAGCATTGTTTTCCATCTCTTATTTAAAAAAAAAAAAAAACTTTTATGGATGATTCTACAATAAGCGGTCATTTTCTATAGAAAAATCGCATAACAAAATTTTTGAATATTTATGTAATTTATATAACATTTTTACTCACTATCAACTCATTTGAGTATACTAGAGATGTGCAATTACCGGTATGTTAATTTTATGTGACGAGACCGTCATAAATACCGTCTTGTGACGGTAAGTGACGTCACAAATTTTTTTTCAACACGTTTGTTGTGCAAATGACGGTCACAGGGTCGGTCACAATTGTTACCGTGAAATAGATGTTCCGTGACGGTTTATTTTTTTCCAAAATTATCAAATTATTAATTTTGATTTTTCCGATGCGTCCGGTTTATTTAATAAACCCAAATTAATTGCACGAGAATTAAATATTAAACTCAAGTTGACAAGGACAAAATATACTCTACATTACCGCTAAAATACATTGTTACATCTAATTAAAATGAATTATTCTAGGTGACAATTCCGTTTGTGACCGTCTCGTCATAACACTATCGGTCAGAAAACCGTTTTGTGACCGTCAAATGTCTGTAAAATTACTCGTCACGTGACGAATGTACATCTCTAGAGTATACTAACATTATATATCTTAAATTTTGAAGGTAAGTGTATATAAGTGCCAAAAACATAGATACGATCTCTTACCGTAGAATGACCCTTATGTATAATCAATATGGACATGTATCACGTAATTTTTACAAATATCCTATTTTTTTCAAGTGACTTCAATTGAAGTGATTAAAACTTTGTACATCATCCCTATTGAATAAACTATTTGTTCGTTACCTCTTTGGGCAAATGTTCTATGTGATTATGACGTAATCCCACAATTTCTTCATCCATTGACAATTTTCTCCGACGACTTTTTGTTAATTTTATCATTTGGCGATGATAATGATGATTAGTCTATAAAAATTTCTTTAACAATTACAAAAAACAAAAATAACTTTCTTTAAAAATGAATACTTACCAAATCTGATAAATGATTCGGCCTTAACGTATACGAATGTATACCTTTTGCTGCCGCTTGATTATGTTGATAAATATGTTTACAATTTTCCATCCATGCTAATTTACGCCGTCTTTCTAATAAACTCGAATAAGTTTTTTGGTATTTTATCTATAAAAAAAAAAAGGTGACACGTGTTTGAATTTCAAATTTTTTTTTTCGTTCGTTAATTTAGTTTACTTTATAACGATTCCATGCCAGCTCCATGTGTGTTACATTATGTGGAATACATTCAATTTCATCGTTATCTGTCAGATCAGAATACGATTTGTTGATAATTAATGATAAAATTATAAATGAAATACAATATAGTTTCATAATAAATTTTAATAAAGTTCTGTATTATTTTGATTATAAATGATCATTGTTTTATGCTAATGATAATTCTCTCTTCTCAGTATGAAATTTATTTTATGTCAGCAATATTATTCTAACAAAAGTTAATATCATCTATTGGGTGTATCATCAAAAATCAAAAATGATATAACAAATAAAAATAACAACTAACAGAGTAAATTGTTTAGCATATGATTCAATATCCATTTTCAAATAATTTGTAATCATTAGCATTTATAAAATACCCTAAATATTTAGTGTATACTAATACATATATAGTAATAATATTTATTGTAATTATATATGTGTTTATAAGCTAAATTTCAGCTGAGATTTTAAATAACGAAAAAATGTTTCAAACCTAAGTTTTTTTAAAACCGACCAAAAAAGGAGGAGGTTCTCAATTCGACTGTATTATTTTTATGTTTGTTACCACAGAATTTTCTTGGTCCCATTTAAATTTCGTCCAGATCTAACGCTTATAACGGGATTGAACGGGCAAAAACAATTTTAAATGATTAAATTTCATCCAAATGAATAATTTTTCGTGGTTGTATACAACACTTTAAAGTACAAAATACGAATTTAAAAGAAAAACCGCCTTCAAAAAACTGAAGTAAAAACTAAAAATATTTTTCCGTGTGTCCTCTTACCTTTCAAAAATATTTTCTAAATCTTTTTCAACATAGGCCTATCGTGCAATCTAATTGTCTAAATTGCTCATGTGAAGTGAAGAGAAAATATTATCTTACTTTTGAAACACGCTGTATATTTTAGTAAAAAAAAAAAAAGTTAGCAAAATAATTTCAATATATATATCTATCTATCTTACAAGTAATATATTTATAATGTAAAATATTTGCCAGTTCGTCATTTTGCATCTGAAAATGAGTGAGTGTGTTTCAAATTGAAAAAGTTCCATAGAATATCTCAAAAATTAAAAAAATAGCCTTCTTATGAATTTATTCAGTATTTTTAAGAACAACCTTTGAAATTTTTTAGCCCCTTGACTTCGTAACAATTAGAGTTAAAAGAAAAGTCGATTGTTAGTAAGAGTTGACTCTTTCTAGGCAAACTAAACTCAACAACAGTTAACATGAGTCAACATACTTTTCATCGGAAGAGTTAACTATACCTGCTGTGGTTTGGTAAAAGTCGATTCACTAGGAAGTTTGTATCTGAATGTTTTGATTATTCTCATCGCCGCACCACAAAGAGGCAGTTACCATTCATTCAACTTAGACATGTTTTGTTTTGTGATTGAGCGTTTGTTTAGATATCTTGTTTTTGTAATGCAATAATGGCAGATTTACATTTAAATAATTATTTTGCTTGTTGTAGTAAATTAATTTAGTTCATGTGAAAAATCTAACAACTGCGATTAAAACAGAAAGTAATGTTTTCACGATGATATTACATCATTGAATTGAATGGTATTACAAAACTAATACACCCTGTACACACAGACCAAAACAGCTCTTCTCAAGATAAATAGCGATTTCTCTCTTCTCTGATTTCCTGTCAATAGCATTTTATTGTTGAGAGTTAAATAATTACATTTTCCAGGTTTCAATTCAGTAAATGTCCCACGGACATTATTCAAGAAAATTAAGTCCCTATTTTGAATGTACATATTCCTGCTACGCTAAATGCGAATCTCTGACAACTTATAATGCAATAAATCTTTTCCTTTTTGTAACAAATAATAGTCTACATTTTTAATGGTTTATTTTATTGATTTTTTTAGCTATGCGTTTTTATTTAAACTTTTCTGAAATTACGTATAGCATATTTATTATTTTTCTAAAAATATTTCTATATACACGTATTAATAAGATTTTACCTCTCTTATTTGTTTTTTTATTAGCTTCTAGACTGTTTCTCGCAAAAAGGTAACATTTACTATCTCAAGATAGTTTCAGTATACTTTACCTGGCTATAGTCAACTCTGACTAGTACATGTTGATCAAATTTCAACATTTTTCGGTTTTAATAAACTTTTACTGAAAAGACAAGTAACAGTTGACTTTACCTAGGGGGAGTCAACTTTTACTAGAGTGTCAACTTTTCCTGTAACATATAAATATACATCAAATGTTTCATCTGCAATATCATAGATAATTTCTTTGACAACATACTTTGAAAACAGTAGAATTAAGAAGAGAATTAAGATTAATTAATTAAATTAGAATGATGCTATACATAAAGTGTCCTGGCAAATTTTATGTATTGCGCAGTTTTGTGTATCCACGTTCTCTTGTTTAATTTCAGTTAATACATTTAAATAACGCTTAAACTACCCAACTAAGCACCTGCCTGGTCGTAGAAGAATAAAATATGATTACTATTTTTTTTTAAATTTCATAACATGCTTATTATTAGTAGAAATTGGGTTCTTACGATCATATCGATATAATTGCCCGAAATCCATGTTTTAACCAGACATTACGTATGTTCCTATGTTTGTTACGATGTAGCGTCCAAAGGCGTCATTCGATTTTAATGAAATTTCATAGGTTCGTTTATCATTCATTGTATAGTATACAGGGGCTTCATAATATTAAATTTCATAAATCAATGAAGTGTTAACTAAAAGATGTAGCTCATATTTTTTTCCTGGTAAAAGGAGGGTGTTATCATGATGGGGTAGTTAACCGCAAACGGACATACTATTTAAATTTATCAGAAAATATTGGTCTGGTCACTATAAACCAGCACTTATTAACGAATAATAATTATACGTATGAAAAGAATTTCCTTAAAGAATCTTTTTTTTATATACAAACTAATTTTATGGTGTTAAGATAATTTCAACAATAAAATTAACAATTTAATTTATTTATCAAAAATTTTTATAGCTGCCATATTTTTCGACAGAAATTATAAAAATATTATAATGATGATGTCATGTGTGTTTTCTTATCATAACCAATCAAACTAATGCTATCATTACGGCATGTTGTTGATTTAGTGTAAAGATGGAGATTGGTCATAAATGAGAAATTGATTACGTGAGTCAACATCCCAAACTGAAATATCTGAAAACATAGTTAATTTTCACGTACCATGAGTCTTATTAGTAGTTTCAATTTCGGAAACTATCGAACTTCTCCATTAATTCACTCATAAAAATTCTAAAAGGGTCAAGTGGTGTAAAAATGAGACACAATGAATTTTAGATAAAATTGAGACAGTGCAGTGTATTTTATATTACAGCTAATATTTGGGAGGGTGGTCTAAATAACTAATTGATATTAATACTCTTTAAGCTAAGTATATACTTACTAGATTCGCACACTTATATTTTACATTTAAGCTTAAAGATTTATGTCATTACACCATATCGTATTTTACGGAATGAAATCTTTTAAAATTGATCGGATAATTTTGGTTATAATGCTACATTCAGCAATCAGATGCAGGCGAAAGTAGTGACATTGTGCTGGACCGTCTTAGTATAAATTCAAGTATAGTATAGTAAAAACTGTTAAAGAGTGATTATCATTTTATTTCATGTGGTAAATTTCAGACGCCTGAACGGAAGAACCCACATATGGTTTTAAACAGTTGAGATACCTACAATTTACATACCAAAAACGAAACCGTATACTGAGGATAGCCTCCAAAAAGCGCTTATTTTATTTAAGGATGGCAGTTTGTCTTTGCTTCAAAAATTTTTCGAATCGATAAGTGAAGTAGACCCATTATAATAAAAATGTTTCTAAATTTGGATGAAAACAAGTTTTATCCCATGAACAATAAACGGATTTAAACAAAAAAATTCCAGTGATTGTCAAATGGAGAATCGGTCTTTTCGAAGGCAGAAATTTTATGGAGAAAAAACGCTCCAGATTTTTATGGAGAAAATGCCAGGATTTCTCAAAAAACTAGTGTTCGCTATTCATGTTGATAAATGTACACTAAATTTATCAGAAGCAATTTTTAAAATAAGTTAATTAATTTTTCAAAAATCTTCTACTTCAATTCTTATAGTTACCCAAGCTTAAAAAGTTTAATTATGAACCTGAAAACACGATGTCTCATTTTTAAACAACCTTTTTTGACCACAAAAGCCGGACAAAAATGATCAAGTTTTTCTAGGAAAAATACTTAATTTTTGTAAAAGTTTTAATGCCATTAGAGACGTGTTAGAACTATGTCGTTGTTAATTTAGTTGTCAAATTATTTATATATACAACATACAAATTTTTAAAATAAAAAAATTTCAGCAGGATACCTATATTAAAACAATTTGGAATCAAATTATAAAAAAATAATCAATTATTTATACATTTATTTAATTTATTTATAATAAATGTAGATATATGGCATTTTTACTCGAAAAATAAAATACTTACCTAGATAATGTTTGATACAAACAAGTTTATTATACCCGTTTTAAAGAAATAATAGGGAAGATGCACAAATCTTGTTATCACTTCAACACAAGCGTGTTTACTTCACGAACATGAATTTGAAGTTATTCTTAAAAATCTTTAAAAAAAAGTCAAAATGTGGACGTTTAAAATTCTTAATTAAACAAAGAAAGAAAATTTCATAAATGACGTCATGCTTTCATCACCATAGTGATTACACTTAAGAGCCATTCTACGATAGGAAATCCTATCCGATATTCATGGCACTTATAAACGTTTCTACAAAATTTAAGATAAATAATGTTAGTTTGCACAAATGAGTTGATTGTGAACAAAAATTATATAAATTACATTCATATTCAAAAATTTTGTTGTGTGATTTTTGTATAGAAAATTAGCGCTTATCGTAGAATCACCCTGAAACTTTTTTTGCAAGAAAGAGATGAAAAACAATATTTAAGAACTTAGAACTATGAACTTTTTAGACGGAAGATTTTTAATCAATTTTAATTTAATTTTCGAATTTTGTTTGGTATTGAGCCTACTTTTCGAAGGGTAAAATAGCAAATTCTTTTTATTGCATCTTCCCTAATTTATGTTTTAAATTATATTGATCATCCTCCGAATGATTAACAAAGCAACTACATTACTTAGAGCGTTAAATGTTAATAGTTAAAACTATTAATTATTTGTAAGTTTCAAAAGCTCTTAAAGGTTCAGATTATGTGTAAGTTGTTTTCAATCGATGTCAATCGACATGCATTCGTCACTCTGTCACATAATTTTTAGGTTTAAGTAAATTAATTACTTCCAGCTTTTATTATTTCCGACGTTTTATAATTTTGTTTATGGCATAAATCAAACCAAATAATTTCCAAAATCCAAGATATTGCAGCCAATAACAGAAACAGAGACAACACTACCACAGTTGTAGTATTGTCTTCTGGAAATAGCGCTGCAAAGAAACAAAGCTTAGTTTATAATAAAGAAAACTTTAGTTAATGTAATAAAACTTACCCAAAAATAATGGTAATAAAACATTAAAAATCCCAGTGCCAATCATGTAAAGACCATAGGCGGCTGGAAATCGTGCTAAAGTACAATTTTCAGCGATAGCAACTGGCAAAGGTACATGGATCCAACCACGGAAAATACCTCCAGCAATTGCAGCACCAGCAGTTATAGTTAAATCAGTACTCAACCCAAAAACTATTCAAATAAAAATTAAAAACTAACGTATTCGATCAAAAATCCGTTATGAATGTGAAATAAAAACAAACTTGATATAAATTACAAAATTTTACGATAAATTCAAATATTTATTATACTCGACATACATAATATGTTAGCGTATATTAATTTTAGTCTAAAGTTTGTAACGCTACCTAATGTTGAACGTACAAAAAAAACTTCTAATTAGTCCATTTCCGACTACCCGCCCGTCCGTCATTACAGTAACTCAAAAAACTAAAAGAGATAGCATGCTGAAAGTTTGGTGACGTATTCTAAATTAAAAAAATTGAGTTCAAGTTCGTGAATGAGCAAAATCGTGCATTGGTTTCAATGGATCCTTGATCCAAGTTTTAAACTATAAAAGATAAAAGAAAATTTCTAGTACAAAAAATGTTTGTTTTTTTGAAACAAACAACTTTTGATTGAAACATTTTTTCGTAAAATTTTAGTTGAAATTTGACTAAACAGACATAGGTAATGATTATTATAAATGTATATTTAACTGTATACACTGGATATTTATAGTATTTTATGAATGTTAATTAAAAATAGCCCAAACAATGAAATTCAATCATATGACGAGTATCTAAACAATTAACTCTGTTAGTTGTTATCTACACTTGTTTTTATTTAACATTTATTGTAAATAAAAAGAGAATTTTTAAATTTTTTACCCAATCTACAAATTCCTGTCATCAGCAATCCAAAAAGAACTAAATAACGACTTTTCATGGATACAAATGCACTAAAAAACATTTGTGATACTCGTGCCGCAAAATCACCAGTTAAATACAATGTGACAATGAAAGCAGTAGCTTGTGCAGAAAATCCTCGATTTATAAATACAGCTGGTTGTACATTCCCAATGCAAACTTCGGCTACAAAAGCTATTGCACACCCATTAACCAAATTAAAAAATCGAATATCTTTCAATAACGACAAATCCAGAGTATTATATATCACGCGTCTAAAAATTAGAAAGTAATATCTAATCAGACAATTCTTTATTCCAAAAATCAGTAAGATATTTACTTACCCAAGAGAAACTTTTTTTACTTCGTCAACTTCAAGAGTTTTTAAAGGTTCTAAAATACAGTACGGAAATTATTACATGAATAAACCATTTTAGGTTCTTACGAATTAATAACCATCTTTTAAAAGTAGGTATAGACGGAGGACCTAGATGGACTTGAATTAACAAAAGTTCAGCACCTGCCAATGGAATTGTGTTAAGAATAGCATAAATTTTAAGAACCTGGAAGTTTCCGAACCAAGTTTTGGTGCAATTTTTTTAGGAGCCCCTTTGTTTTTTAGATGGACTTTAAGAATTTTTTCATAATAGATATTTAATGCTTTATGTAAATTGGGTAAAAATAAACACTTTTGAACTCTAGGAATTTTTGCGAATAAATCTTCATTTTCCTGCTATAAGCGATTGATTGCATGAAAACATAACTTTTTAAGAATACTTTCCAAAATAATAATAATGTAAAAATTTGCAGTATAATCTAGGTAAACCATATTTAAAAATAGCAAGACTTGTCACACGAAAACGGAGTATTTTTCGAAAAAATTTTAAGTTTTCGAATGTGTATATTGTTGTGTACATCATACAAAATAATCAATGAATTAGCTTTAAAAAGAGGGGACCCCTGAAAAAAATTTCGTCCAAAGCTTGGTCCGCCAACATCCCGGTTTTCAATATTTATGCTTTTTTTAATACAATTCTAGTGACAGAATACGGTTGCCAATTTTGACACACTCAAATCCTTTCACACCCTCGTCTAATATATTATTTTATAGACGGGTTTCTTGGTATATAAATTAAAAAATGTATCTAATAACCTTCTGTAAATTTTTTGATCTCTTGAATTTCGAAGTCTTGAATTTGTTTAACCATGTGCCATTCAACTGGCTGATATAAAATCATTGCAAAGAGCGCATTTAAACTGAGTGCAGCAAAAATTGCCGATGTTCCACGTTGCCCATAATTATCCATTAAAATTTGAGTTATAACTGGCAATATTAAAGTTAATCCAGTCATTGATCCTTGTGTTATACTATTCATTACAGTTCTACGCCTAACAAAATATTGGTTGAATCCCGTAATCGCAACTGGTGTCATTAGTCCATATCCCACACCTATCAAAATGTTGGCATAATTTTGGATAATTTAGTCATGGGTTTTCTTTATGAAAAATACCTTGTAAAAATCCAAACGTAAAAACTAATTGCTCTACATTTTGCACAAATACACTTAATAAAGCACCAGCAAAATAGATAAAGGAACCAATAATTCCAATGAAACGTAGTGAATGCTGCGTTAAAAGTTTATTCGTAAACAATCCTAAAAATTTTGTCACATATAATTTTTGGAAATTACATACAAACGTAATAAACTAACCCATGAAAGAAAATGTGGTACCAAAAACACCATGAATAAATGTTGTAGCGGTTACTTCATCCCCACGTTCCTTTAAAAATTCTCCATAAATTAATCCGAATCCAAAAAATGTATTCATTGTAAATGTCTAAAATTGTTTTTGTAAATAACATAATTTTGATTAGTCGAAAAGAAATTTTATTTTTCAAAATAAAGTTCCTTATAATACTCACAAACATAAGGATATATCCTAAGCATATCATATATCCCCAGCCCCCATCGGGAGCATTCCAAACATACTTCAACTTTTCTATACTTTTTCTTTTCGAATCCATTCCAGTACAATGATCTGAACCTTTTCACGTACGAATCACTCCATGTATAAATTTATGAAAAATGCAAAAAATATTCATTAGAAATATAAAAAAATTATCTGAAGGAGGCATAGTATTCACACGAGTATTAAGACGTCACTTGAAAATATTTTCAGAGTTCCGTAACTATAATTTTCAAAGTAAGGACTATAATTCAAATGATAATTTCTAAGTAATCCTTGTGTATACTCGGCATATAAAAAAATTAGTTCTCGTCTTAACATCGTAACGCTTGCAAATATTGATCACACAAACATAATTTTGATTTAGTTAATCATAGATTCACGTAATTAGTCCATTTCCGATTGTCAGCCTGTCTGTTCTTCTATTCTCAAGATAACTCCAAAATGAAATGAAATAGCGAGCTGAAATTTTGGTTGTAAGTTTTAGATGAAAAAAATTTGTAAATTAGCAAAATCGGTTCTTGACTCAACTTTTGTATCATAAAAAAAGAAAACTTCAAATAAAAAAAATGCTTGTTTTTCTTAAAACAAACATCTTTTGTTTGGATTATTTTTTCATAAAATGTTTACAAACACCTAAATCTTAGCTGAAAATTATCTAATACCTAAACACGTACATAATTATTATAGATATTATTATGATAAATGTATTTATAATCATGTTATTATTATTTATGACTTCACTTAGAGTATTTTATGAATGCTAATAACTAGAAATAGTTCCATATATGTACAGTTAGATTCATCTAAGAATAGTTCACACATTGATATTCAACCTTATATCGAGTATTTGAACAATTGAATCTGTTTGTATGGTCCCTTTATTTCTGATTAATTTTATGTTTTTAATTAAAGGCTGCATTATAAAATCCTTTTAAATAAAAAGTATGAAAATAAACTTTTTCTTACTGAATGAATACATGCGTGTGTGTGGTAGTGAGTGTAATACAAGCCACATCTCTTATATATGTGTGTCATAGTGTGTGTAACTTTTTATTTATTTATTTAATACATTTTTATGCATAATTTAAAGAAAAATATTACCATTCTCCAGTCCTTCTCTATATATACTATAAGTGTTTCCAAATTTCATACTTCTCCGACAATGTAATTTTCGTAAAAAGGAGTACAAAGTTTTTGCTTCACGTATTAATGTTTAGATTATGGAAACGATTTAGCTGTAGTTATTATTTTAATTTTTGCAAATATCTTATCTTTTAATATATATATATAAAATACGTAAAGCCTGTTTATGATTTTATAGTGACAATATATATTTTAACTCGTACATGTGCACAGAGCAAGTTGGAAGAATTGGAACAACGTAAAATTACAATCAAAAACAGAAAAGTACATGGATATTTTAATATGTATTTTCGGCGAATTTAACTGTGAAAGTCAAGTATACGTTAATCATTATTGTAAAGTAGACGAAATTTTCTACAATATGAAACCAGGCCCCACGTATAAGCTCCGTAGCTTTCAAAATACATTTAAAATTTATCATCTAATATTTCGAATACAAAAATTTTAAGTTATTTGTTTTCTATGGGTATGTTCTGGATTTATCAGAAACCAATAGGTATATAAAACGAATTTATTCAATCAATTAAACATTAATTGGATATATTAAATGATTAATTTTTATTTCTTGTTTAACTTGCGGATTTAACAAGGGAAAATAACAACTAACACAGTTAATTGTTTAGATACTCGACATATAGTTGAATATCAACGTTTGAACTATTTTTAATCTTAGCATTCATAAAATACTCTAAAAATCTAGTCTATACAGTCTATAAATATATATTATATTTATATGTAATCTATTTATATATGTGCTTATTAGCTAAATTGTGGCGAATCTAAACATTTTACGAAAAAATATTTCAAACAAAGTTGTTTATTTTAAAAAACAAACATTTTTGGTCTTCAAATTTAGGTTCTAGACCCATTGGACCCAATGGTCCGATTATGCTGATTCACAAACCTAAACTCAGTTTGAATGTCTAAAATACGTCACCAAAATTTCAGCCCAATATTTAGTTTCGTTTTTGAATTATTATAACTTGATGACGACGGACAGGCTGGCGAGCAGACGGATGTACGGAAATGGATTATTTAAGTGATTCTATGAACCAAATTTTGTATGTGGAATCAATATTTTCTAGTGTTACAAACTTGAGACTAAAATTAATATACTTTGACACATTATGTATGTCGAGTATAAAAATAGTTTTATGGTTTCAAAATGCACCAAATTAGTCCACTATTCTGCTGATTATAGGTCTACATGGTTAAAACTTTTATTGTAACGTTTTAATCAAACTTTTCATTGAAATATTATAGTTCGGAAATTTTTCCGTTTACAGAACAGTTCTGTAGGGCTCCAAGCAAGATTCGCGAAATTGACAATAGGCCTCATTCTTGTCTCGATACGATATTTAAATTTTGTCTCGTTTAATCTCGTTTGAAGGACTACAGTTCTGGATAGAATTTGTATAAATATAATAGTCATAATCATTGAATGAAATACATGGAAAATAGAATAAAATGACCAAATGGAAATAAGAATGCAAAATGGAAAAAGGAAAACATTTGCAGTGCAATAAATATCTACTGTATTAGTGATTTAATTTTGAATAATACATTAAATGGCAATAAGTTTTAGATAGAGACATCTACTAGGTCTCTTAATAAAGACAATCTGTTAAATAATATACACAGTAGCTTTTTCAATTTCCGCGCAAAAATAACTCAAAAAATAATTATCCAATAGTTATGAAACTTGGTATCCACAACCTTGACGTGAAACGAAGGGCATGTCGAACAGTTTTCCCCGAATCAAGGATTCTAAAATAAAAAATCCATATTTGATTTTATATTTAAGAATATTTATTTGGGAAAAACTCTTTGGCATCTCCTTTGAAAACCCTCCGTTTTCATATCAAAATTATTCATGGCTAATATAAAAGCATTTGGATAATTATTTTTTGAGTTGTTTATGCGCAAAATATGAAAAATGCAGTGTTCTTACATTACAGATTGGCTTTATTAATAGAGCCTGCAGAGGTTTCCATCAAAAACAAATACCCACTTAATATAATTTATAATTTACTTCTTTCACTGACTTTTAATGAGTTTTGCAGTGGTTTTCACCATCTAGTGAATAATAAGTTTTTAAAAACTTTGGCAGTAGTGTTTATGTATGGCCAAGTAGAGCCATAAATAAAGAAATAAAGGTAAAGTCCAGCACTCCGTCCGACCGCTACCAGATAGCTCTAAAACGAAAAAGCCACAGCAAGTTGAAATTTTGGTGACGTATTGTAAACATAAAAAGTTTAAGTTCGTTAATGAGCAAAATCGGTCCATCGGGTTCAATGGATACACGACCCAACTTTGAATTCTTAAAAAGTAGAAGAAAAATTCAAACACAAAAAATGTATGTTTTCTGAAAAGAAACAATGTGATGGATTAACTAAATTTTTGGCTCAAGTTTTATGAATGTTTATGATTAAAAATACTTCAAACATTGATACATAACCGATATGACGAGTATCTAAGCAATGAACTCTGTTTGTTGTATTTTCACTTGTTATGTGTAAGTTTTTGCGGACCAAAGTACAAATACCAGAGTTCAGATAAAAGTCTATACGTTCATGAGCTTATATCTGGCGTTATATTTGCTTGAAAGAACATCGCAAATTTATTCTTTTAACACTTATTCGACGCGCAACAAGGTATATTCGAAACAAAGCAAGGTAAATTTAAAAACTAATATGAAAAATTCAACTCCCTTAAATACTATATTACGTAGAAAAACCTTGTATTATTAATCGATGCAACCAAAATTCACCGAAATATTATAACTGTCGATCTGAACCTCAAAATTATTCATTTACTTCCAAGTTTCCCTATTTATAATTATTACTAATGAATAGCTTATCGAACCACTCAAAAAAAGTAGAACTTATATCTGATTATCAGCTGAAGTTTAACGATCGTGATTATCTAAACTATTGCAGAGTAAATTAAAAAACATCATACACTGGGAAAAATAAATGGCAATGTAGGTAACCATATATTACAATTTCTATTTATAAAGGGGGATTGAAACATAATACTGAAGCACCTTCCATTATGTACAAATCTTTTGCGCCCAAATAGGTGAAAAAAAATCAACCAAATGTTTTGAAATATGGTATGCACAATATTGGTATGAAAATGTAAGTATCGAAGAGCTTTTTTCGTAAAAATATTTTTCATGTCAATCTTCATTTATCACATATCACATTTTAAAACGAGTTATTTGGGCGCAAAAATTGATAAAATTAAATTCATATTACTCTTAAGTCAACAGCTTGTTAGAAGCACAGTGCTTTATATCATCAATAAGAGCTGTGGATAATCGCTCTTAAAATTTAAAAACTAGCTCGTAACTTAATTCATAACCTACGAAATAAAACAGATAAAGAGTGCAAAATAATCATTGTATTTACAACACTGAACCTCCGATTTAATCGTTAATATCTTGAGTACTATTTCAAATTTTTTTAATTTAAATAAATCGTAAATTTTTTTTGATGTTTATCTGTCTTGCAATTATGTATATAAAATTTGTAAATAATCTAAAAAATATTTATAACCTTACAGTCTCTAAGAGTATCAGGTTTTAATGACAGCTTGGGTAATGTAACATGGAAAATTTCAATGAATACAATTATTTAAATTTAAATAAAACGTTAATTGTTTTGAATTCACTTGTTCCATTTTAAAATTTGTAAATAAGATAAAAATATTTATAATTTTCCAATCTCATAAATTTCTATATAACAGGCTAAACGGTATGTAATTTGGTAGGACTTGAACTTGTTGTTACTAATAGTATAAATTCGAAAGTAACACTGTCTGTTACACCCAATCAAGCCTAAAATACTTAACCGATTTTTTTTTTTTTTTAATTTCTGGCTTCAGCTACTTTCAGCTATATAGCCATTAACCAAAGGGGATTATTATTATTATTATTATTATTATTATTATTTTTATTCAACAACAGTAGTCACCCATCCAAATACAGATTGTGAATGCTGTTGCTTAACTTTATTGGTTGATCTAAGCCTGTCATTACGTTACGTCAGTCCGGGGTCTACTGAATAGATTTAAATGAAATTTGGTACACAAATAGTCTTGAGCCTTAGAAAGGACATAGGCTACTTTCGAAATAAGGGCTGTAAGGGATGAAATTTTGTGTGTGTATGATGGTATAGGCTAAAAAGCTTACGACCTAAAAAGTAAAACAATAGAAAAAATACAGAATACTGTGGCGGGGGAAAATGCCTAGTTAATTTTGTAGTTTGTTTGAATGGGTTTTCATAATATAACAAAGAAGGGACATTTCTATATATGTATTTTTGTATGTAACAAATAAACTTAAAAAATACTGGGCCGATTTATGAAATTATTTCACCAGTGGGTTCGTTAGTATTTTAATATAAGATTTATTTTAAAAAATTATTCTCGGAATTTATGCGGTTTTATTTACATGTACTTACTATACCTACACGTTTATAAAGGGCACCGCTAGTGTGACTACCTGAAAAAAAGTGACTTTTGGAAAAAAATAAAACCAAACGAATGCATGGAATGTTTAAACTTTTAATTCAATTCGATTCAATTATTTATTCATTCATTTTTTAAACAATACATAACTGTACAGAATAAGTCAAAATAATAGGATGAGGCATATAGGATGAGGAAGGGAAGGGGAAGGAATGCAGCTATGACTGGCTTTTTAAGGAACTATTCCAGTAATCACTTTATGCAAACCAAATGGAAAACCATTGGTATGAATAGCCAGCATCCGATACTAATGATGCCTCCCGAATATCACTGATGAAGTGATTTGGTTCAGGATGTGGAATACACTTAATACTTACATGAAGTTGATAAAATATTTAAATAAAAGCTGTAAAATTACAAAAGTCAAAAAGTTTAGTTTCACAGTTGAATCGATGCTACATTAAAACCAAAGAAAATTATTGTATCAATCAAAATGAAATCAAAATAAATTATAATTAAAATTAAATTTTAAATCGATTATTTATTATCGATTCAACTGAGAAATCAAATTTGTAGGGAGAAATATTCTTACAGAATAAATATAAATATAAATAAGAATACATCTAATGAGTACGGAAAAATATTTATTAAATGCTTTTGTACTACAAACACAAAGCTTGATCTTTCCCGTTCTATAATACTAATTATTGTTTTACAATTTGCAAATTTATTATTCAGACGAATTGCCTGATTACGAGGTCCAAGATATACACATTTGTAACTGCAACTGAGGTGTAAATAACCATGCTTTTGTCTTGTAAAACGAGTTCTAGTGTTTAAGGATATGTTAGTGGATGCATGTCATAAAATTTCAGACAAAAAATTGACAAGTTTTGAGTTTACTCGTATTCTCCCAAGGCTACAAGATAAAAATCCTCCCACAGTGTTACAGTGAAAGCAACCTTCAAAGTGGCTGACATCTAAAAATAAAAAATCAACAAGTTTATTAAACAAAAAGGTAGTGCCCGTGCCATGAGCATCAAAAAAATTATTATCCAAATATAATAAAATTTGGTATGCATCATCTCGCCTTGAAATCTCTTCCACATTCCCTCTGCGTTCATCTCAAGATTATGCGAATTTAATAAAATTTGGATAATTACTTTTGAGTTAATGGTTCGTGAAAATAAGGATTTAATTGTATTTTTTTTTTTTTTAATTTCAAACATACTATAATTCTTTGCGAATTTTTAATTAAAATAATACCAGAGGTAAATTGTTTCTCATAACTATATTTAATTGTGTTACGTTATTTAAAATTTGTAAACAATTAAAATTATTTATTGTCTCCAAAAATAAACCAATAAATTATCTAATGGAAATATTTATATAAGTAATCTATGAAAAATATTGTTGTTTAAATGGACGTCATAAAAGTTCCACCTTCTCTTGTGCCATGAGGTCTATATTTAATCAAATAACATTCAAATCTGTTACGAATATTTACGTCAGCGATAAGCTGACTCAATAAAATAGAAATGTTATCCAAGAATGTAGAATTTAAAAGTATAATAAAATTAGATACTTAACTGATTAACAAAACTTGTTTTCTATAAAAATCGTCATAATAATTAAGGATTAAAAATGGCCCAAAACACAAATTTCTCAGGTAATGAAATGGGATTAATATTAATTCTAATTTTAGCAAGAATCTCCAAAAGCAAATACTTTTTTTCAGATGTAATATTCGCAACATTTTATCTCTATTTAACACATCTAATATTTATGAAGATATTATAGATTTTAGATTTTAATATTCTACTACGCAACAACATTAAAATCCGAATCTTTACTATTTCTAACTTTAAAATACAAGTTTTATTTTATAATATAAAACAATATTTTATTTAAATAAATAAAATTAAATCTGGTAAGTAATACCTTGCATGAAAAGCCTGCATTTATAATTTAAAAAGTTAATGAAGTATTTTTGGCAGTCACATTTTCTGTAATGAAGTATTCATTATCTTGCCTTTCTTGATAAATTCTATTTATTTACAAATTTGTTTGAATTAAATCCAAATTGATTTGATTTTAGTGATAAAATAATTGATTATAAAGGTTAACATTATGAATCACAAATGAGAGAACCACATTCCAATAAGCGGTAAAAAATTATACTAATAGTTCCGGTGTACATAATAGCCTAAGAGCCCACAACGGCCAGACCTTCGTTATTTTATAAAAGTTGAAAGTTTCTCTGTACATGTGTCCTATACAGGTAAGATCGACCAGCGATTATAGAGTTTGGGCTGTGGATACCTGGGCAGGTAGCAGGTAGTAAAGGGCTCAAAAATAGTTCTTAAAATTTGTTCGAGTATAAATCTCAATTTTTTTATTCGAGATAACTTCAGAAATCTCGTCATCCATTGCCGGACACTTATGACAGATGCGATCCGTTTCTATAACGAAAGTATAATTATAATTTATTAAAGTTTAGGGGTGTCTGGCAGGGGGTAGAAACTGTCATAAGTGTCCGGCAATGGATGACAAGATTTCTGAAGTTATCTCGAATAAAAAAATTGAGCTTTATACTCAAATTTTACAAATTTTAAGTACTAATTTGGCATCTTTACTACCTGTTACCTGCTCAGATAACCACAACCCAAACTCTATAATCGCTGGTCGTTCTTACCTGTATAGGAGACATAAACAGAGAAACTTTCAACTTTTATAAAATAACGAAGGTCTGGCCGTCGTGGGATCTTGCTCTATAAGCATTTCATATTTATTACCCATCTAATAAAAATGTGTGTATTTTTTTATTATGATTAGTGTATCACATTTTGCTCTATGAAAATTCAGAAAAGTTGGTCCGTAAAATTTCCAATTACTCCCACAAACTTCAAATTTACGAATATCCGTTTTTTTTCTTTGTTACCGTAGTACGATAATTATTCAATAACATATATAAAATCAGATGTTCGTTGTCCGACAACATAAAAATTATGAAAAATGTTATGAAATATGTCCGAAGTCGCCGGGGGCAAAGAATATTCTGTTTAGTCACATGCCAGACAAAATGGTTTCTGGTTTTGATATTGGATGGCCTTTCTATAGCAATAACAAAAAATAACGAATGTCCAGTAGCGAATTTAGGCTTAGATCCGTGAGGCCCGGGCCTAGGGCGGCAAATTTTGATGGGCGCCGAAATTTTCATGATGTTTTCTGTAAACTGTAAGACCAAATTTTAAGGTTTATTTTACTGCGCTGTTACTATCGAAACATAGCAACATTTTGAGGGTAGAATTTCTTTGTTGAAATAATGAATCAGGCAAATACTTAAATTTGAAATATCTAACAAAAAGATTTTAAAAATCTTTTTTTTTAATGCTAGTATATTATTTATTTATGAAATTAGATTTTTTGCATATTATTTCATTCAAAATTTAATTTTAACATTTGTTTGCGCTTTATTATAAAACAAAATATTAATTAACCATGTTAAATTATGAAATTGTCAATTGACTCATACAACCTGGGCCAGTAATACTACTTGCATCCAAAAACTTACCAGTCCTGTCAATGATTCCGTCCTGGCTGCTATGGGACTGTCCATCGGGCGTCATTTGACCGGTGGCCAGCCTCATTTCACAATATATATATATATATATATATATATATATATATATACTGTTATTAAAAAAAATGGGCGCCATATCGTCTCGGGTCTAGGGCATCTTCAAACCTAAATCCGAATGTCCATCAATTTAGCTCTGGAAAAAAAACACCCTACTTTTCTGAATTTTAACAGAGGAAAAAATTGTTCAACTAATCTGAATTAAGCTGTATATAAATTTTTAGATGGGTATTTATAAACTATATTATTTATATGATATGCTTATGGACAGTCATGTTTGATATTATGCTAGTGTAGATTTCGTATTAAACATTGGAATGAAAACTCATCGTCTCATCGTCCGTCGTTCTCATATGAATTCACCATAAAACCTGCGCGTCCGATCGTTAAATAGATGTTTTTTTTTTAAATCTGCGAGTCAAAACTACCCTAAAACATATATTTAATCCTAATCATAAGCAAAAAAATTTTCGATTTATACAATTTTTTTAAAAGATACCCTTAAAAAAATTGGGAAAATTCGAAAAAAATTTTCAATCCGATTTAGAAAATAACTACGTTCTTTAGAGTATCATTACCCGTAGATTTCAATAATAATATCTATTGGATGCTTAAAAATCTGATCCAGAAGCTGATTTAACGAATTTAATTCATGCAATATCTCAAAAACTAATCACTCGTAAAATAAATGGTATTTTTGAATTTTTAGATCTAAATTTTTCTAGAAAACCAAAAAGTTTCGTGCCATGGATGTAACACCAGATTTAACGAGGCACTTGTTCATAATTATTTTCTACTCACTCGAAACTAAATTTTAAAATCAGTTTTATACGGTTATTCGATTTGTACAGTTTATGTCCAAAAAATGTACCGTAGAAAAAATATAGCAATGTTATGCACCATATTTGCCCTGGCACTAAATGATTTTTTCAATAGTTACAGTGAGTAGTATCATTTAAAAAATACTTCATCCGGTTACTCGATAGTTCAGGTTTTTTGCAGCCAGCTCTTGCTCTATATAGAGTGCTAATATTTGGTAAAGACACTCAAAAGTGTGTAAGATATTTCCTATGTCTTTATCTGTTGTGATTGAGTAAGATCAAAACTTCCCTGTTGGGTTTTTATTTTTAAGAAAATATAAACAATTTTTGTTTCAGTATTTTTATAGATACTTAAGTTAGGTTGTAAGCATTTCTTTCATGAAATGAATAACTTAGTTATCACAAATTCTAATGATGGGTGAGTTTCAAAATTTTTTAACTTTAATCAGTGAAAAAAATGTAGTAACAATTTTATTGAGTTATAGAACAATTTTAAATAATAAAACAAAAAACTAATCTATTTTTCTGTAAAAATATTTTAAATTTAAACTAGCGATTGCGCATTAAATATTAAATGACTACATGGAGTGTAATTACAAAGCAAGCTAAAAATAAACATCTAGCTTCACACGTAAACAAAGTTTGAATATTTTAACGTTTATATTTGTCAAAAGTATGTCATTTAGGTTACGATACTTTTGTTCGGAATTTTTAATATGTACATTTAATTTTTGTTTTTAATGAATGGGTAAGTTTAACTTTTGATATTTCTACTAAATATTCTGTTTATGTTTCTTAATGTTAAATATATATTCTGGTAAGATTTACTAAATTTTCTATTTTCTTTGTAAAATCTCACTTTAAATTTTTATTTTAGACAAAAGATTTAAAAAATGGAAATTTCACGAATACCTATACGACGTAACCATTCGCAACCAACGCAAAACAAATTAGGGGGACCCAAATTAGATTTACGAAATATAGAAAGCTTAAATGTTTTGAAAGATTTTAAAAGTGGGCAAAATTTAAAAAACGATGATATCACTATGAATAAAATGGGGAATAAAATTATAAAACGTAAAGCACCCACACTTGATTTAAAAAGTATTCCAAGAAAAGTGCAAAAGAACTCGCCAAAAATTGATTATAAAAATAGTTATTTAGAATTGGAAGGTGAATATGATGCATTAAAATCAGAATTCAGTGAAATTACAAATAAATGTATGTACATGCGTGAACAAATGTGTAATATTGATATGGTTGATGAAAATTTACGTTTGAAAATAAAAGAATCTAATGAAAAAGATTCACTTATATCCGAATTGAAATTTAAGATTGAAGAAGTGAAATGTAATCATAGGCTCACTGAAGATCATTTAAACCAATTAAAAATAGATTACAATAATATAACACAAAAGTTAAGTGCTTTACAACAGCAAGTTGAACATATACAAGTGAAATATTTAAAAACGGAGAATATCATTGAACAATTAAAGTTAGAAAATCAAGAACATCGGCGTATCATCAACGATAATAAATTAAAAATACAAAATTTAGTTTCACACATAAATAAATTAGATATGGATAGAAGGATACTACATAATACTATACAAAATTTAAAAGGTAAGTACAAATTTAATAGGTTCTAAGAGCTGAAAAATTCTTAAAACTGTTAAGATAATTGAATCGGTAAAAAATTTCAGCTGTAAACCAAGATAGTTAAATTTTTATTATTGCTATTAAATTTTTATTTTAAAGAACTTTTAATTTGAAGGTAACATCCGTGTATTTTGTCGAATTCGGCCACAATTATTGGACGAACGTGGAAAAACATTAGCAGAATTTACTCAGACTGATAAATACACTATAGAAATATTAAATGAAACATCAAAATCAGTAATATCAGGTAGTAATCGTAATCATAAACAAGAATATCAATTTGATTATATTTTTGGACCACAATCAACGCAAGAAGAAATTTTTGGGGAACTTGGACAACTTGTACAAAGTGTTCTAGATGGATATAACGTATGTGTGTTTGCATATGGTCAAACTGGATCCGGTAAAACATTCACTATGGAGGGCACACCTGAAAAATTAGGCATGATACCTCGCACAATAGATTTTATATTTCAAACTATTGAAAAACGTAAAGAATTAAATTGGGTTTATGAAGTAAAAGCATCTTTCTTGGAAATTTATAACGAACAAATAATTGATTTACTCAATTATGATAAGAAAAAATCATATGAAATTCGTATGGTAAATTCAAAAAGTACAGACATTTATATTACAAATTTAACCGAAGCATCTGTACAAAATAGTGATGAGTTGAAACAGTATTTATATAAAGCACAACGGAATCGTGCTGTAGCTTCAACCGAATTCAATGATCGATCATCTCGATCGCATGCAGTAAGTAAAATTTGTGTTGTTGGCCGTAATCTTGACACGAATGAAATGTGGACTAGCTATTTAAATTTAGTTGATTTAGCTGGATCCGAACGTGCACGTAACTCCATCAGTGCTCGATTGAACGAAACAAAAAATATTAATAAATCGTTATCCTGTTTGGGAAATGTTATTTTAGCATTATCTCAACGTAAAGAACATATACCATATCGTGATTCAAAATTAACACATTTGTTGATGCCGTCTTTAGGAGGTAATTCGAAAACATTGATGATCGTAAATATTTCATTATTAAAAGAATGGACTCATGAGAGTATTAACTCCTTAAGATTCGCATCGACGGTCAAACAATGTAAAATTGGTTCTATTAAAAAAAATAAACATTACGAAAATTCTTCATCGATCGTAAATAGTTAATAATAGATTATTTGAAATATTAATAAAATTTCACATATTGCGTTTTGAGAATTTTTCGTGTTAAACTCTTGTATAGTTTTATTTTTAATTAAATAAATTCTGGCAACAATAATAAAAGATTTTTTTAAAAATTTGACTAAACCTTGTACGTTAAACATTATGTTTAACGTTTAACGTCTTATGTTCAGAGGAATTACCTGAAAACCTAAATAGTTGAAGAACTGTATTTCAGAATTTCATGAAATGTGCATGCAAAACGCTAGTACAATTTTGTTTATATACCGAATCAAAATCTCCAAGATATAAAACATAATTGAGTTGTAATATATCTAAAAGATAAAGAACTTGAATCAATAATGCTTTATTTATAAACGTATTATCCATGGTGGTCTCACTTTATTTGAAACTCATAAATATTAACTTAATGGTATTTTTGTTAGTGA
Organism: Chrysopa pallens; assembly: GCA_020423425.1. Lineage (NCBI taxonomy): Eukaryota > Metazoa > Arthropoda > Insecta > Neuroptera > Chrysopidae > Chrysopa > Chrysopa pallens. The sequence goes on along the minus strand of CM035592.1, from coordinate 31,383,908 downwards.
ACTATATTATAAGGCAAATTATACACTGATGTAACGCAACTCACGCGACCGACTAAAGCAACTAGTTGCATGATATCGAAATTTTCACATTGTGGTACAGTCGATGCAACTATAATCTAGGTATTGAATGCTTCATCGTTCATTTATTTTTTTTTTGTTAAAAAACAAAGAAAATAATGACCGTGCTACCGATATGCCTAGTCGCATGCAATCATATGGTTGCGTAAGCTAGATTACACCAGTGTGAATGCTTCTCCGAAATTCTTATGTCAGACTGATGTAACTATTTGCTTGAGTCGATCATGTCAGTGTGCTGCGTATTGTTTACAAATATGATTTTTCAAGCTGCATCTACTATAAAAATGTATGGCCATCATGGTGATATTATATTATTTAAGTTTAAAATATAGTCTAAATTATATTATTTAAAAATAAATTCATTGACGTAACAGTATGAATGAGGGTACTTTTCAATTTTTAGTAATTATATTAAAACAATGGTGAATATTAAAAATTAAGTATTATTTCTAATGGTTATTAATTCTCGGAAGCTAATCGAAAGTATTAAAAAAGAAACTGCATTTCGTCAGTGGATTAATTTTAAACTTTATATTTCTGTGCAATGATATTAGTTGCAATTCATTGGTGCTACATCAATTTTTGAAATACATTTATATTCTTAAATAAAATTTATCATATGCTGTGAATTTTAGAATTATTTTAATTTTTGTACACTTTATAGTAAGATAGTATTTTGTGATGTCAAAATTTTTTATCAACATATAATTGTAAAAGTAATTTTTATAAAAATATAAGTTATATGTGAAGAAAATAATTAGAATACAGTAAATTTACATATAGGTAAATTAATAGAGCTAAAAGTAATTCTTTGGGTTATGGGGATTTATTTCTTTAATGTTTTTGTACCGTTCGCATTAAAACTAATGATTGTATTTAGAGTCAGCGCACACGGTAAGATTTTCTGATCAGACAATCTGATGGTCACATCATCGGGCAGTCCTATAACAAATCCTTAGAAGAAAATCTGATCATACATCAGAGAAAAATTTTAAGAAAGCGAATATCATCGGATACGTTCAACGAACCAATGAACTTTCAAATATTTTAAATTCATTAATTAATTTTTTAACTAACATATGGCCTACATACGACAAAAACGTAAGATATTCTTATAAGAAATTCTGATGCTAGGCGCACAACATCAGATTTTCTGATCATGTAAAAATCTTATCGCGTGCGAAGTCTAATATAAAATACATCTTATTTAGTTACATCAGATTTTCTGATCAGAAAATATGATGGTGTGCGCCCATCCTTAAACAATTTTATAACCTGGTTTGGTTGATATAAAAAATTTCTAACGAAGAGTCTTATGAAAGTGATATGATAAGTATCTACACCGCGCATCAAAATATTTTCAGGCGTTGCTATGGCTGGACGTTGAAATATTACGTATGCGCTCATGTATACCGTTATTGCCACAAATATTTATTCTATTCTGTATTATTATTCTCATGTTATCCGTAAATCAGTAGCGGATTTAGATTTGAAGACGCCCCAGGCCCGAGACGATAGGCGCCCTTTTCCTTTTGTAACAGTATTTATATAGTGATATGAGGCTGGTCACCGATCAAATGACGCCGGACGGACTGTCCCATGTCAGCCAGGACGGAAACATTGCCCGGACCGTCAAGTTCTTGGATGCGAGTGGCATTACTGGCCCAAGTTGGGATTCGCCGAGACCGTGGCGCTCTGACGAAAGCCAGCAACTCAAATCAACGCAGCTCGAGAGCGCGGGGTTAGAATTAAATATACGCTAGACTTAAGTAGTTTAAGTTAGGTTAAGTCTGGACCCACGAAATATGTAGCCATAACCCCAGAAGACATCCTCAGCATGGCTAACTAATATCGCAATGAAAGTTAGATTTTTTTATTATTCAAATTTCTAGTAAATAATTCATATAAGATAAATGTGCATTATTCTGGGATAGTACATAATTACGGGAGTTTTTACTTTTAATCAAAAAATAAGAATCAGTGAATTCGGACATGAAAAAACCTATTTTTGAAGGAATATATGTTCCGAAAATCTGTGCAGAACAAAAAACCCATGGACCAGCTGTTAAGTTCCAGTAATTATGTTCTTGAACCTACAATGCTGAATCTAATTACAGAATTACCTCCGTAGTTAAGGAAAATTTTAAGGGAATTATTTTCAACTTTCACTTTGAATCGAGGTTTAAATTATTTGAATATTTCATTTCAATAGAATCAGTAAAAATCGTTAAGTGTTTCGAGGTAATTACGGGATATATTTTTATTTTTTAAAATGTGTATAATCAAATTTTAAGTAGCTATTTTATATTAAAAATTAAACACGTTACACCTCCCAGATTAACGTTCAACGTTGTTTAATACGTTGTTTCTTCTTTATTTAAATGAAATAATAATTTTTTAAATATGAAAAATCTAGAAACGAAATAATAGTTTTCTTTATTTCGATAATAATAATTGTGTATTTGTTTTAAATTATAATTATCACCTCTAACGGTATACATTAAATTTTCGAAAAAGCTATAGACTAAATAAAAAATTAGATGTCGGTTTTCAAAGCTTCAAAAATGTGCAAAATGCCTTATTAAGACTTTGACGATAAAGCAAGAAACTGGACAAAATTTATTCTTAAAACAAAAATCTGCGATTTAAAATATTTTTTGTGATTTCCTATTCAGAATATAAACATGATATTTAAAAAAGTCTAATTTTTTAGTAATATATGATAAACGATTGATAAAATCAATTACATAAAACAAAACTTATTTATTTATTTGAATAATAATCTGGAAAAGTGTATATCACGGAATTACGCTTAATTTTATTCCGGAATTAGAGGCGAACTAGACTTGACAAAAAATGACATTCAATACTATAAACAATAGACATGGTCAAAAAAATGTTTCCAAATTAATTTTAAATTCTCATTTTTTATAATAAATCAACTTTGATGTGAAAGAAATTTATGTTTAATTCGTTAATCATCGCTAAAGTACGTTATGTCATTTCGTAATTAGGTACATTTATCTTATATGATTGATCAATAATGATCGAACAGAAGTAAATTGATTAAAATTATTCGATTTAATGTGTAAAAACTAAATATCCTTAATAGGTGGGCTAACCTACGGATAATAATTTGTTTAATTGTTCAAAAACAACAAATAATTTTATCGAACAATAATGAACAATTTACGAAATTAAAGTTTCGGAGAAATTAGATGGTTAATTTTAGATCCCAATTATCCACCATGTTAATAAAATTGACTTCTGAGTACTCACTCGATTGCTAAACATTTGTGACACCAAATATAATCATAAATACATTAAAAACATAATCTTTTTTATATTCAGAAATATTTTTTCGTTAAAACCTCTTCGACAGTCCCTAGCTCCTTTTTCAAGTCAAGATTGTCCAAATACAATTTTTTAACATTTAAATTATTATTTTTGTGTTATTTGTACACGAAAATTGAAAAAATTCAACGTATTTTTACATTAGAGACTGTTTTTATTATAAAGTTCACATGCTTTGTTTCAATTCCCCTTTCTAATTTTTATATAAACATCAGATATTTAGTTTAGTATATAAACATCTCTGGTGATACAGTACTTACTATTATATAAAGAGGCGCTGTCTGTCAAATCTGGTGGGTTATATGAATGTGCCATGTTAGTATTCTTCAATTTCTAGTAGTAGTTTAAGATTTCTATGCGATTTTGCAAAAGAGCTATACTAACACCGTCAGGTTGTATTTTCTTAGAAATATACCTAAAAGAGGATATCATTAAAACCTGCATAAGCGACTAAGAAAATTATGTTTAAATTTGGGTTTTCAACCTTGTCCGAAGAACATGCAGAAGGTCATTTGAATTTAGGTTATATTATTCTGTTGTAAATTATATTTTTGTTACAAAATTTTAGTATCACAAAAAGAAAATATAAAATGGTTACCCACAAAAGAAATACATCCAAATTTTGTACGAACTAATTCATTTCTAGAATCGCTTGAAGAAAAAGATATCAAAAGCTTTCAAACTGGTGACATAGAAATAAAATATTTGAGTACGGATTATGCGGTTAGTCGTTTAGCATTTTACGATGAAGAAAATATTATATTGAATACAGAACATAGTCATTCAGATTTACTTCCAGGAAAATATGAAGGTGTTTTCTTCTAAATAATATTAAGCCTAACATTTTTTATGCACGTAAATCAATTTTACAGGCGGTTTGAAAATTTGGGAAGGTACTCAAGATTTAGCAAATTACTTAAATAAGGAATGCAATTCAGTAAAGGATAAATCAGTTCTAGACTTAGGATGTGGAGCGGGAATTTTAGGCTTATTAGTATGTTTTAAAGGTGCAAATGTTGTTTTTCAAGACTATGTAAGTTAATTGTAATTAAAATGTAAAAATATCGGCCTTATTAGTTTTAATGATTATTTAATTTAAACTTTTAGAATTCCTCAGTTATTAATTTGTATACCATAATTAATGTTTTCTTAAATGGTTTTAATGAACCCAAAAACGACCCTATTTATAAATTTTATTCAGGTGATTGGGAATCATTTAGTACATTACCCGAGAACTTAAAAAAATTTGATATTATTTTAACTTCAGAAACAATTTATAATGTCGAAAATTATGAAAAATTGCATTCAGTGTTCGATAAAACTTTAACAGAAGATGGAATTATGTATCCTTATCAAAAGAATATTATTATAAACTATTTACCTTAAAATTGTATACAAAAATATTTTTGCTTAATTTTTAACACAGATTTTTAGCTGCAAAATCTTATTATTTCGGTGTGGGCGGTGGTACGAGGCAATTTGAAGAATTTCTCAAGAAGAAAAATATTTTTATTTCAGAAATAGTTTGGAAATTTACTGGTGGAGTGAATCGAGAAATTTTAAAAATTGTAAGAAAAGAATAAATTTTTGTTTTAAATAAAAATGTATTAGTTATTTATAGTTTACATAATTCTGGCCTTTCAAACCTAAAAGCATCCTGAATGTACCTTTTTTTTTCATTCGCAGTCTAAAATAAAACATTCTAGTAATGTGACACGAACATTTATTTGGAAGTTGCAAGGTTGTTAAAGCTATTTTTGTAAAAAAAATTGTAAGTAATACAGATCTAACGACGTTTTAATTTTTCCTAACGTCTGCAAAATTACAATATTTTCATTTTTAAATGACTGGAAGTATCAGCAAAAATAAGATAAAAATCAAACTTTTTATTAAAAAAAAAAAAATTAATAATTCTATGAAATTTAAGGCCTTATGTACAAAAAGAAAGCAATTAATTTTATTTTTAAAATATGAAAATGTTAAATATTTATGAAATCGTTAATTTAAAATTACGCGCTCTTGAATTACGTAAATGACAAATGCTGTAGATTTAGTTCTGACAAGAAAGAAGATGCTTGATTATTTAAGGGGTAACGTAAAAAAATAATAAATCATTAATGATAATCCACTTGCCTTGAAAAAATTTATTAAATAAGCTAAAATAAATTATTGTCTGTAAAAAAGTGTAAAAAATGACAGTTTTGAAAATTCTATGTTATAGAAAAACAGGTTAGATGCGCATATTCACTATTTGTATGTAAATTAATTGTTTGCATGTTCATTTTGATTTACAAAAAATTATGGAGGATTCTAATAATTGTTCTGAAATAAAAGTGAAGAGTGAGACTGATAAGTTGGATACTGTAAAAAGTGATTTAATAAAAGACGGGGAGAAACATGAAGCAAACTTGGGGCTTCAAGATAAGAAACATCGCCAATCAATGGATGATGATGATATACCAGATAATTTTTTTGATGATTTTTCTAACAATGAATTCATGGAAGGTTTGAATGTATTGGATAGTTGGGATGAAAATCAAAAAGCATGTGTTATAGATGAAAATGGTAAAGATAGCGGTAAGAAGTCCGAGATTGAAAAATCTGATAAAGAAAAATTAGATCGTGGTAGGTATAATAGATCAAAAGATTATAGTCCGAAACGAAGTCCTTATCGACGAGTGCGTAGCCCTTTTGGTAAACATGTACGTCATTACTCTTCTAGAAGCATAAGCCCTCGTAGGCGACGTAGTAGGTCACGTCCAACGAATAGTCCTAGGAGAGGTCGATATTGTTATAGCCCACCTCGTAATCGTGATGTTAGTCCCCGTTACAGACGACGAGATTATAGTCCATATAGATCTCGAAATAGTACTGAAATAGAAAGAAGTCGAGATCGAGATAGAAGCCGAGAACGGCTTCGAAGAAAATCACCAGACCGTTCACGTGAAAAACCTGAAGAACTTCGACGTGATCCAGCTAAAACAAAGCATGATATTGAAAAAGATAAAGATAAGTGTTTACGATACAAAGAGGCTAAGGAATTTGAGAAGACAATAATCGTCGCTGAAAGTGGATTGTGTCCACCTGGAATGGAAGATATGATCGATGAAGTAAACAATTCATCGTTTAAACCAATTAAACGTAATCCACTGACAATCAATTTCGAAAATGAAAAAGGTAACCAAAAAGTATCCACAGAGAGGGATAATGGAAAATTTGTAACAACGGTAACAGAAACTGATCTTTGCACTATGAAATTTAGTTCTGAACGTAGAAAATCTCGTTCCCGTTCAACTGAGCGCAGTCGCAATGAACGTTATCGAGATAGTAGGGATTTGAGGGATATAATCATTGAACGTTTGGCTAATAAAGAACGATCTCCTCCATACGATAGAAGTAGAATTTCTCCAGACAATCGTAGTAGGAGTAATCATTCACCAATCAGTGCACGTTATGATCGTGGTCACAGTCCTAATACACGTCGTCGTGATTATAGTCCTACGTCAGGTGACTCGGATCGTGAAATGTGGCTTCGTGATTATGGTCGTTTAGAAAAACGTCGTAAGCGTTCTCCATTTATCAAAGAATTGGCACGCGCACTGTGTAATAAAGATAATAAAAATTTAAATCCTATTCCAAATCAACCCACGTTTAATCCATTTAATAGTGAAAGTGTTTCATATAATCCCCGGCAAACAATGGGCCAGTTTGGACCTCCACATATATTTGATCCAAATCAAATGCCAATGTTACAACATCCAATGGATCATGCAGCAATGCCATTGGTGAACAATGGAAATTTCCCTTTTCAATCAGATGTTCCACCGCCATTTGCTCAACAACAATTCGCCATTCCACAACAACCATTTCAGGGATTTCAACCGCCAGGACCGTATGACGGCGTTAAAACATTTGTTCAACCGCCACCTTCTTCTATTCGCCCAGGACCTCCACCATTCCAGTCATTTCAACCGGTACCAAATTCATTAGAACAATTAGGAAATCTTTCATCAAATCAAGTACCAATTGGACTAGGAGTGCCGCTAACACAAGTTTATAGTGCTGATATGCAACAAGAAAATAACACAAAACAAATTATTTCGCCATCTTTAACAAAATTACAAAATTCAAACAGAAACATTGCGAATTTAAAAGACATTTCATCAAAAAATCAACAGCATTTGTCTAAAGTAAATTTTATTTTTGTATTTAAATTGTATGAATTATTTTAAATATTTGTTATTTTACAGCTATTTGAGGATAAGAAGATAAGCCTTTCTGATTTTCTAACTGTTTCGGCTAAAGGTACTTGATTTTTATTTATTCATTGATTAAAATTTTAACACATTTTTTTTACTATCAAAACTGCATTGCAAGTTTTTGAGAATTGTTGAATGTATTTTTTAAAATTTGCTTTTCTATATATTTCTTGTTTTTACAGGTGAAACAGCACCTTGTAATATTCAAGAAAAAATTAAAGGTAAACAAATTTACATTTTTTTTTCTTATTTTAAGAAGTTTTACCTGCTTTTAATATAAGAAAGATGGCAAATGTAGCTTAAGGATGTTTAAGGTAAATTCATGTTTAAAACCACCCAGTTCTATAAAATTAAAAAACATTCTAAACATCAAACCGAACAAATGAAATTCTTTAATAAAAAATGTAAAATTTTTAAACCATTTATGAAAAAGTAAAATCGTTTTGGAAATCAGAATAATTTTTTAAATTTACATTACAACTTTGTTAAATTGATGAAGTTAAAAATGCTTCTGACATAATATTTATGTTTACTTTTGTTTTAAACCTCTCAAAAAGTTGACTATAAATTTTTTAAATAAAAATTGTTAAATTTGTTAGTTAAAACTGAAATATATTACAGTTTTATCAAGATGTCAAGATGCAATCAGAGCTTTAGATACTACTAAAAAGTCTGGCCGGTTTTTTCCAACAACATTATTATCATCTTTAAACGAAAATCAAGACTCCAAAGCACAAAGTAAATGGAAATCTCCATTGAAGAAAATGACAATTGTTAAGTTTTCATTTACAACACCATCTAAGGGAAATGAAAATGAAGTACAAAACAACATGAAAAAGTTGTTAGCATCTCTCAATTTACACGATCGAGTGTTTTCTTCACCACCTCCACGCATACAAAAATCAACATCCGTTTCTGAATCTATTCCAATTACAGCACCGATTCTAACTTCAAAGCAAAAAATTGTCAAAGATATGCATATCCAAACTGATCCATATGTGTGTAATGTGTGTGAGATACGAAGTGCAAGAACTTTTACTGAAATGGCCACTCAAACAACGAAATTAGAAGGTTTAGATGAAGCCACACAAGTATCACCATTTGATTTACCTGCACCTCCACCCCCTCGTGGTATTCTTAAAAATTCAAACTATCCCTCATTATCTCATTTAACTGCCGCCCAATTACGGGAACAAGATCAATTACGTAATCAAAGAAATAGCCGAAATTCACCTGGCCCATTTACATCATCATCGTCATCGCCATCGCTAATTCGACCTTTATTTGACGGACCTCTAGACAGCAATCTTGAATTCAATCAACTTTCAAAGAAAATGCGTTCCCAGTATCAGGATAGTCTCGATCAATCATTTAATCCTTTAGATAGTGGTTCATCCCAAATACAAAATAATAATCCATGGGCGTCTTCGTGGAACGACCTGCATATAAATCCTAATTTTTCAGTGGCTCAGAATTTGCCATCATGGAAACAAAATCAAATTCCATCATCTGCTTGGAATCAATCTTTTCCAGCTAGTGGCACCATAGCTCCAAATATGCCATGGATGTCGGTTCTATCCACACCTCCTAATAAACGAAATCTAAATAATAATCGAGGCGGTTATAATAAACGAAAATCAAATCATGTTAACCTAACAAAATAATCGAATATAATTCGTAGGGTCGATTTTTCTAATATTTTCATTGATGTTGCTTTAAGTTCAGTAATAACCGTGTTTCATGATCATTGTTTATGAACTACGTTAGAAATAGAATTTAGTTGCAATGCTAACTTGTAAATGTAAATAAATAGTTTGTAATTGTATTTCAAAGTATTTGAATAATGTATTTCATTTTGTATTAATTGTATTATGTTGCAAATTTTCAATGTGAATCTATTTTTTTCTTTGTTATTTTTACTCTAATATTCGAGTGTATTTTAAATTTTTAAGTATGACATTTATTTAAATATTGGCTGTATGATTTTCCTATTTGATATAATTTTCAGAAAATTAAAAATATATTTCATTTTCTTTTTGGAAATTTTTATTTTATGTATTTGAATTTATAATTATGTTTTTAAAATTTTCGTAGTTGAAAATTATCAATTTAGAAGATCTCACAATTTTTTTATATCATTTTAATTTTTTAAATTGTGACAAAAATATTATTGGTTTAGTAGATGCAAGTTCTTCTAAAAATGTTGCTTGAATTTCGAATTTAAATCCTGTGTAATTTTTTTTTCATATTTTGTATTTCTAGGAATTCTAATATTATTCTAATTTTTATTTTAATAAATGTAATAAGTATATATTTCAATTTTAGGTATAAACATTTTTTTTTTTAATTTTATGGTAATTAAGATTGTCACTTCTTAAAATATGTTAGTTCTAATATTATTAATCTTGATATATATAGCAAAAATGCAGTTATGTTTTCGCAAACTGCTTGAAACACTGCAAATCTTGGTAATTTACCACAAAAAGTTTAACGAGAAATTTTGTAGAAATTTAATTTTTTCTTTATTTTCGTTAAATTTTTTTTGTATAATGTACTGAACATTTGGTCACTTGTTTTTGAATGAGTTTCGATTACATATAACAAGCTTCTTTGTATAAATGTTGTATGGTTTTTTCTTAACATACTCAGTGAATATTCATTATGGCAATTCTTAATTTTGTAAATATTAAATTTTTGTTTTGTTATTTAATTGTATAAAATTACAAATGTAATAATAAAGTAATATAAATTATTTTACTTCTATAAATTCCATTACTACACCAAAATCACTGAATTACATAACTTTTAAATAAAATTCATTAAAACAAAACGTAAGCCGTTATTAAAAGATCGCGAAAATGTTGATTCCTCCGATTGCGAATATTTGAAGTAACTTTGCGGAGCATAGTTTTAATTTCATCAGTTTTAAATTAAGTTTCTTAAAATTTAATTATTTAATATATCTCCTTAATACTTTAAATTTAATGTTATAAATAGAAAATTATAAATTTATTGTATGAAGCAAATGTGCAAATAAATATTATTTAATGATAAATTTGTTTTCTTTTTTAAAAAATTTTTATTATTAATTTTGATTGTTAATATGAACAGAAGTACAATATTGAAAATAAATTTTCAGGTTTCAATGATACCTTGTATTTTATTTTTTTAAAATTTATTTTAATAAGACTACAGTTAAATGTATGTATAAAAAGAAATTGGGATTGACGTTGTATTTTTTCTCATTTGAAAATAATGTAAATTTTCTCATGAATTCAATGTTCATTTTCCAACATTTTTAACAGGTGTAGAACAAATAAAAGAGGCGAATATATACACTTGAATTCAATCGTAATGAAGATATTAAAGTATGCAATTTGAATCAAATCGATTCCAAAAGCTGTATAAATGATATATAATTTTATGATTTCAGTTATTATTTATTTTTATTTTATTCGTATATTATTTTTATTTCATGATTTTCAGGAAGCTTTCTAAAATTTATGTATGTGAGAGAAGATTACAGGATAAAATAATTATTGATTTGTTTATATTTTTAAGTTTCAGATTTTAATATTAACAGGATTCAATATCAATAGCTTTCAGTTTCACTTTATTGAAAAAATATTGTCACATAAACCATTGAATACAGTTTTTGAACTTATACTTCTGTAGGCGCGTTATGAAAAATTTTTCTAACGTTGCCAAAGAAGTATAACTTCCGACCTGCGTACATAAGTACGCGCGTTTTTCTAGTTAACAATTATTTTAATACCGAAAATTTTCCAACAACATTAAATTTTTTTTGTAGGCTACTGGCGTATCATCATATTTTTTATACGTTAGTATATATTTTCATAATTTATCGTATTTGTAATATTAATATAATTTTACTTTTTATTTTCAGAAAAACACTGATATCTTTTCGTCCAACTTTGTAGAGAATATGCTACAAAACGCAAAAGTTGTTTCCTACTATTAAGAAACAAAATAAAATAGCAACCTTTTTAAATGGTAAAATAGTCTTTTAGGTATATTTTCAATACTTAAACGCGTCGTATGTATATTGACTTAAAATAAAATTTCATATCTTTTAATAAAATGTGCTTTTTAAATTGTCATACAGTCCTGTTAAAATTTTAAATCTATTCAATTTCCATTTTATGCCAGTATTTTCCTTACGTTTATCGGAATAAAAAATGAGAATCTCATTTTTATTCTAATTCTTAAATACAAAATCAATATTCTGTATTTGAATAATTTATTTTGAATAAAAATTGGTTTGAACAACAAAAATTAAAAGTAATTTAATATAAAAATAGATGTCTCTTCAATCATATTTTGATATATTGTTATACTCCATATAAATAGAATAACGAGTATGGGTGAAAAGAATAATCCACTTTAAGTTGGATTCTCTTTGATTTGGATTAAAATAATGACACCATCAGATTTTCTTATCAAAAAATCTTATGATGTTATCTGAAGTAGCCCACCTGTCAAAAAATAATTAATAAATTGAAAATAATTGAAAGTTCATTGGTTTGTTGTACGTATCCAATGATATGCGCTTGCTTAAGATTTTTGTCTGAAATGATCAGATTTCCTTATAAGAATTTTTTATAGGACTGTTCGATGGTGTGCGTTGACCATAAAATTTTCTGATTAGAAAATCTTACGGCGTGCGGTAGCCCTAAATGTCATATTTATGTATACGAAACGAATATAATTTTCAACAAGTATAATTATTCTAGCAATTTTCACGAACATATATCCCAAAAAATAATTAGCCAATTCATTTTTAATGGTAATAAATTTAAATATCGCTCGTCCAGTTCAACAGTGTCACAACTACAGAAATGTAAAATATTCAGTATGAAAGTTTTTACAAAAATTTGAAATACAATTGGCACTTTTGACTATTTATATAGACTTGTAATTATCTTCATACTTTGATACTGTAGCTTGAACTTTTGTAATCCTTGCCTAAACATTTACATATAACAAATATTTACTTGTGAAAAATGAAAATTTTGATTTTTTTACTATTACCGTCAATTACGTCATTAGTACTCTACGAAAATATTTTCCATGTAGTTAAGAAGACTTTTGTCACATAAGAGAGCTGAAAACGATTATTTATAATCAACATAACAGTTATTAAAATAAAAAATAATGAAGACACAATCTGAATGCAGGAAATAGTAATATTGGCTTTATCGGAGAATATTCATGTTGTCTCAGAGTGATACGCAGGTATATGCTGCTGTCATTCTTAAGCAGGTCAATGCTACACTATTTATTAATCGAATCGTACCGAATCCTGTTAGTTTCCAAAGGATTACTGAAGTTTGTTGCACTTACTAAGAGTAGTACTAAAAGAACATAGGTTATGCTATTTTTTTGAAATTATTTTGTCTTTAGCTCATAAGCAATTCTAGTGTTAAGATTCCTACTAAAAACACATCAAAAACAATTAAGGTAGATGCGAATCACTCTGAAGTTTCTACCAAAAGTTTGAATACGCAATCCAATTTCTTTACCAAGTCTTTTATACTAGAAATATCAAACTATTTTTATTTTTTAAATTTCACTTTTCAACAACTTAGGTCATATAGTGACTACATTAGGTATATTCTGTACAACAACAGCACACAGCAATTCTATGCTGTCACCCATCCAAGTACTAACTGTGTCTAATGTTGCTTAACTTTGTAGATCGGTTGATATCAATAATTACTTTACGCCAGTGTGGTCTCTATTGTTATATTTTATACCTACATCCTTTCATAAATGTAATATTTTTCTTAAATTCACCTCTGATTCGTAGAAAAACGCTGAACTACTACCAACCAAAAGAGGTATCATTGCTTGTAAATAGTGTATTACACCAATAACTTAAGCACCTTCTAATTTGAGTTTTTCTTCAACAATGACATTTTTCTATGACGTACACAAATCACAGCGATCTTTATTTCAGTATGAAAACAGAATTATTAAATTGGTTCTGACAATCCACCAAGTGTGATTCTTCTCTTTTTATATTAGTTATGTTTATTTAATGTTTAGGCGACCATAGATAAATTTATGACGAGTGATCGTCTGAGAATAACTGCTTGAAATGAAATACAAGGAATGAATTTATATGATAGCGAATAGCTAGGATTTGTGCTTGGCTTGTCATTTTACAGGCTAACCAAAAAAAAAACCAAACGATGATAATTTAAATAATACTAAAATAAGCTTTAATAATGCGTAACTTTAAAATACTATTCAAATAATGTCGTTAAACTACACTTAATTTATAAAAAATAAACTTAAAAAAACTGCATACTCTACAATGAACTGTATTCAAGTGATCGTTCTACCGTTGTGTCCCGGTAATAACACACAAAATTGTGAGACAGCTATAACGACTTTTCGCCTGCAGAAAGCGATTTTTAAAGTTATAAATACGATGTTTTTACTACTAATGGAGAATGAACATAGTTTGATGCGATAAACAAAATTTTGAAATATTTGCGGTTAGAGTACTGTTGCATCGGATGAGCGATATTACCGTTTTTCTTCTTTACATCTTATCTTCAAAATTCAATAGATATTTTCGGCCCAGAAAATTATTGAATTTTAATTGCCACTTAGGCTGGTTACGGTGCAATAGATCACCAAATCAGCGCAGGCGGTTTCCTCTCATTTTTTATGTATTTTAGCTATCTCAAAGGACAATTGGATATGGCTACTTTGGTTTTTGCCCAGCCTCGACGCACCACCGCATAATGAATAAATAAAAACAATGTCAAATTTCTCAATGACAATATCATGGACTTTCGATTAAAAGGCTTTTGTTTTAAAAAATCCTAATTAATATGGGTAATAAATCATTTTCTAGAGGTTTACTTTTGTGTCCAAATGACAAATTAATTTATTTAATTGAATCGGTGTTTTATAAAGTCTATAGAAACTTTTTGTCTAAAGTAGATAAAATTTCGTAGAAATTGACAGATGAAACAATTCATACCAAAAATTACATCTGTGCCATATGAAGTTATCCTAGTTATCCTTTATTTACATACGAGTATATAAGATTGAGAGGCTGAAATACAAAAATTAAAACACTCAAGGGAGGTTCGAAACTTTAAAAAATGATATTTTTATGAGCTATAACTTTTCACAATATTTCCTGTTAATTATATGTAATTTCATAAATTGAAATAATCATTTAACGAATAACGAATAACATCAATTGGCTTACTGATTTATCCAGTAGTAAGTTAGTTAGTTACAGGGATGGCTTTTCCATCCACATAGTTTAAGTTTCATTTCAATTCTTTTTAATCAAAATTGTTTCCATTTCCTAAACGATGTATTAAAAATTGTAATCTCGATGTAACTAGTATATAAGATGATGTATTATAGATAAAGCTCAGGCTAGATGCACTAGTTTTTAAGTTGACTTGTATTATTTTTTATGATGAAAATAAAGACTTATAAAACAAACAATCCAGTTTTTGTGTGATGCTCGACCAATAAAAAGCTTTATTATTTTATTTATTTATTTTAAGTACCGATTTAAGAATATTTTGCAATAATTAGATATACTTTTGACACCACTGCCTGCCTGTGTAATTTCTATTTTATTATATTATAATCATTTTTCAGCAAGCTAAATGGTGTAATACGAAGGTTTGTTACCAACTCAAGCACTACGAACTATTTTCATTTTGGAGTAATGATCAGGAACGCCATTATACACTGACCAACATTACCCCTGTTTCCCCCTCTATTCATGATCTCATTAGAGCAATATTCTTATTCTTATCATTAGAGTAAATTTTCTTAATGTACTAACTATTCGATATATAATAAAAAACTAAGAATATTTTAATGAATAAAAATTACTAAGTCTATGTAAGTCTATGTAAGAATGAGTAAGAGATGGATAGAAGTATTTCGTAGAGTATTATTTTTAAAAGATATTATGAAAAACTATTCTAAACACCCATCTTATTTTCAACTTATAGAGGATTACATATGATATGAAAAATGATAAATGTGAGATGTGCGTTACTGAATTTTGAATGGCTTCTTAAAATATACAACTTAGTCGTACGTGCATGCATCATTATCAGAAATTTACAACGAATAATATTATTATATAGGATGATTTTACTCGAACATTCTATTTCACAAATTTTTTACGGCGTTACCATTCATTTCAGGCGTAAAATATTGTTGTTTAACATAGAAAAGTTGTAAAAACTATCAAATAGACGTTTACATAATTATTTAGCCCGTCCGTCATTTAGATAACTCCAAAATAAAAACAAATTGACAGTTGGAATTTTGAAAATCACTCCAATTTTGTATTAAAAATACGCTTTTTACTACACAAAATGTGAAGTACGGCACTGGATTTAATACCATACCAAAACTTGAAAATTAAATTAAAATTCATTAAAAAACAAAAATTTATAGGCCATCCAAGATTATTTTCTTATCTACCTTGTTCTTGAAAACGATGTTTAATATGTAATTTATATGGAGACACTAACAGTTGACGTCATACATAAGTATTTCCCTCTTTGTTTAATCAGGACAATATCAATATTTTGCTTATTTTTATAGATTCAAGAAAATAACTTCAGATTTAGATTCATAAGTAAAGCCGCTTATATTGAAGTAACAAAAAAATTCAGCCTGGTCCCCTATTCCAAGTGATTATTAACACATGAATAATTATAATACATATTATTATTATTAAACAAAGAATTATTTAATAACTTCATTTAATGCTCCGATTTATCAATTGCTCTTTTGGGCAGTGCATACGTCATTTTACTTGACAGATTTGCCTTTGGTTTTAATTTCCAGGCCCAAATAGGAAAAGGAAACTGGTAATTTAGAGTTGGGAATAGAGGCGTAAAATTTAGTTTTGGATTTGTAACTACAGAGACCTAAGATTAGAAAATTTATTGTGTAAGTGATTCTGCATTTATGGGACTGGGTTTATATTCACTTATTATAATACATTTCAAAGCTCCTTGGCAATGTTCACCATGCTGCTACCTAAATACATAAGAACTTATATACGTATATACACACGACGCATCGCGCTAGTGATTTCAAAATAGACTTTCGTTGGCACTTCGAACTATAAACTGCTTTACTTTTAACAAGAAAGTAAATTATTAATTTGGTTTAAAAGCGGTATGTACTTTAATTTTCAAAAGCAGTATTTGAATCTAAACTATAAAAAAATATACCAAAAAGTTAATAAAAGCTTGGAAAATATTTTGAAACTGTGTAGAGAACAGAGATTACTAAGTTTAACTACATTAAAAAAAGAAAATTTTAAATAATAGCAATTACAAATGTAATAAATACGTATATCTTTGCCCAAAAAATTTAAAATCGTTCTAAAACAGCCTATAAATATTAGTACAATGTATTTCCATTGATTGTTATAATAAGTGAATGATTTTTGCGCCTCTATGATTGAAAGTTTGAATTAATAAATGTCCTTCAATGAACTGGCACTGTGTTGATGCGCCATCTAACGATGGAAAATGTATGCGCGGCGCACATCAAACATATTACATATAGAGTACCCCCATTCCCCCTTTTTGAAGCCGGTGGCGGCCATCGAACAAGTCACACACACCAGTAGTCAGATCTGGCTCTGGGCCTGCTCAGTGTTTATTATACACTTTCATGATTAGAGTGAATTGACGCGGGGCGTACGTCTCAGCTGTATAACAAAAATATTTATTAAAAAACGTGTGTTTTCAAATAAATAATTGTATAACATATATCCAATAATTTGTTTTTAATATTTGTGAACAAATTGTCAAGTGATTATTTACATTTTAAATGTTCAAAACAAAAAGTAATACACGTGGATTATAATAAGTCATCATCATTCGTGTTCACAAGCGATATCAATGTGTTATTTCTGTGTTGTTATGATATTGAAGTGAGTCGTGAGGTGAATGTTCTAAACTCACTGTGTACCTATAAATGTATTATAAACTCTTGTCGCCATTATGATGTTTCTCTATGTTTTTTTTCCTTTTAATAAATAAATAACATTGAAATCATTTACGACATATAGTAGGAATATTTTTACATTTATGTATGATATAAACATAATGTGTACATTTTTTTCTAAAAACACCCATGCACTTTTGTTATTATTTTGATTATGTGTTTTTGACCCTACTCTATATGGTGCTAAGCGGTAGAGTTCATTTGTGCCAGTCTCGACATTAAGGGGTGTGCGCACTTTATATATATGGTTATCTCCGTCATACACATTCAAAGGATATCAAAACAATAAATAATAAAAACACAAAGTGCATTATTTTTAAATACATATGACATTTTTGTAATAAGATTTTGTGTTGTCATTTGTGAGTTTTTTTCAAAATATTTTAGCATAAATTTTATATTTGTGTGATAGATATATGATTACATTTAGAAGACGACTTTAAATACTTGTTGGTGTTATATTTATTATGCGACTGCTCAGTCTAATGTTTTGACTGTGTGTTGTACTCTACTTGTCTTTGTCTTACAGAGCGACGAACGGAAGTGTATAGTGCTGTCTATGCAGGAGGCAAAAGTAATTGTGTGTTATTTCGTTTAGTGGTTCGTACGTATATTTCATCGAGTGACAGTGTCCAAGTGTCTCCCTAGCGTTGCTAGATCATCATATTCACGATGTTCTAATTCTTATTTATTTAATAACTTAAATCCTGTGTATAACTTACCACTGATTTCTTGATCAAAACAACTTTATTGTGTCGGTGTTTTTAACTCCTCTCAAGGTTAGTGCACTCTCTTCAATAATGCGGGAATTATTTATCGGTGAGTCCACGGTGCCGGAGTGATGATTTTGACCAAGTTTTATAAGTGTTGACAATGTTTATTAAGTGCACCATAAAAAAAATGGTGCAAATGTGTGTTGCTCCAATCTTCGCTTAATTTTTATATTTTGTAAAACAGATTTTAAGTGTATATTTTTTGTTTTAAATTTTAGTTTGTTATTTTCTTTTTTGAAGTGATTTTAAAGTTATATTGTTTTTGTGTACACCTGTTGTTCATATCAGGTGGAAATACTGGAGTCACAAAGAGCTCAACAATTGTGGTCCAAGAGTGGCACTGGACACCCACAGCAACATTCGGGTGTACAGCAACAACAGCAGGAGACGGTTGGCAGCATCGGCGACGGGTCCATGGTGTTGTTGAGCGCGACAACAGCACTCGACAGCTCGCTGGCCCCGTCGCGGCCTTCGCAGCACGCCACCGACTCCATGGCCTGGCATAAACACGAACAACTTGTCCTAATGGAGAAGAATAAATCAAAACGTAAGTAGTTTTTTTAGATGTTCTTATAACTCAAATCACAGTCTTCGTATTACAAGACATTCCTTACTATACAAATTTTATTACTCTGCGAACATGTTTAAATTTGACCCAATTTTGACGTACTTTATGTGTAAAGTTATATTTCCTGTATGATTTTCGCTAAAATAACAAAAACCAAATATTAAAGGACTTTTTACATTCAAAATCGTGATTACTTATTATAAAACCACCCAATCATTCTTACTAATTAATTACTTAAAAATTCATTAGAACTCGGCTCAACATTATTCGAAACAAAAGTAATTTTTGATTTGACTTACATTTATTAAATTGTATATTACTTGCGATTAAATTACCAGTGTTTGTATAGAATTGAAGTAATCGAGATGGTTGGTTTTTGAAAAAAAAAGGAATAAACAGTTTGATAAAATATTGATTAATTGAAATAATCTCGGAAATTAATATTACAGTTTATAGGTGCAATACGAACATAAGTGTTTGGAATAAAACCCTTTTGCGATGAAATTACAATCTTTTATAATTAAAAATAATTATATTGGGTTCCAATTTTTGTTTATTGAATTGATTTCGTCACCATTTTTTTTGAAAATTTATTATAAATAAATTCAATACATTTATATTTAACTTGTTACTATAAATGTATAAAAATAAATTGTTCCGTGGTAATTTAATCTAAAACTAAATTATATTTAGTGTTACCATCCAATGAGCAAAAAATTTTCCCAAGCGTACGCTACGAACGAAGTCAAAACAATATACTAGTATTAGAAAGTTTGTTGACTTCGTGTTGACAGTTATTCAAATAAAACTATTCACGGGACTCAAAATTTTTTATTTCAAGTTTTATTTATATGAAAAAGGTATTATTATGATAAAAGTGTATATTTATCCTGTAAGTAATCTATGCACTTTCTTAAATATCGATGGTGCTTCCGCTATTTTAATGTTGGAAATCAATATGAACCAAAATTAAATTAACGATGAAATATTTTTTAAGATTATACAAAAAAATTAATAGTCAATAAATATTTTATTAAAATATAATTTTTACTTATTTACAAAATTGTGCATTTAAGTAATATTTTTTTTTTTTTTAATTTCTTAGTCAAATTTTAATTTGACTTATTTATTTATTTTTTTAATCGTTTTTTCACTACTAAAGTTATCAGTGACACAACAATAGCGCATATCATTCCCAGGCGGTCATCCAAGTATTAACTATACCTGCTATTGCTTAACTTTGAGAAACGATTGAGAAACATATTCAAATTTCGTCGTCAGTGGTGTCCAAACTAAATTTTATTAACCAACAATTACATCTATTTAGTTATTTTTTAATAGTACTCACTGTGATTATTATTTCTGCCTACAATGTGTTAATGGACTTAAAAGCCACTTAAACTAAGTGCATAAATTGTTTCCTTAAAATTTCCGCACCATTTTATGGTTTATTATACGCGAAAACAGCATAGTGAAAATTAAAGAAAGTGGTTTTTATTAACCAATAATAATATTTTTAAAAAGCCCTTAAAATATCAATAATCTAAATAAAATAAAAAACGTTATTTTTGACAAATATTAAAATTAAAATTAGACTTTTTTATTATTATTTGTAAAAAAAAAAATTTATAAATTAAATTTAATGAAATAAAATTATGTAAAAAAGCAAGAATTTTAGATACACTAGCAATACAATTTGATCTTTCGTTTTGTTATTTAATATAAAAAAAATTTCACCCGTGAAATTACAACCTCTATCCTTACTAGTGATGAATAATATTTTACAGTGGCCAAAAATAACTGATTTATGAATAAGAAAATCAGCAAACATTATATATATTAATTACATAATTAATAAAATTTCATGTTCCTTATAAATTTAACATTGAATAAATAAATAATAAATCCTCTAAATAATTTTAGTAACACAATGATTTCTTCATTTATTTTGAAATTTAGAATAAATGTTTTTATTAAACTTGTCTGAAGTTGGTTAAACCTCATTATTTTTGAAATCTACGTTAACCTACAGGAGGAGACATTTAAACCATTAGTGTAGGTTGGATATAATTATATTGGATCTCAACTTAAATTAAAATATAAATAGACTAACCGACGCAAATAGTTTACCCTAAATAAATGGAGGCTCAATTGACTCGTGGCGGCAAATACATTGTTTGGCCATATACTAGAGCGTATAATTTTGTTTGAGATGGCGCGATCGTTGGTAGTACGAGTGCTACGTTTAACACTTCAAGCATGCAACTTACTAAGTTATTGGAAAAACCAGATCAGGATAAGACGTACTTAATTACAAACCTAAGTGGTAGCGAGCAACTACGTATGTACAAGACTGCCTGGTTCATGCAATGCAGTTGCCTCCAGGTACTGCCATAATGGGTACTAGGTCCTGCCGCCGACCTAATTTTGTGGTTCAAAAAAGTCAAAGAATTTTTTTAATTTACTGGAATTTTTAAATATTTTTATAAGAAAGTTGTAAAAATAATTTTTTGCGATGTTTTATATAATCTTCTAATTACAAACATTGCAAGACGTCTAATGTTATGCATACACGATTTTCCCAAGTCAATAGTACCTGTTACACTTCGATACGCCAGTTTTTCTTTTTCAAGAGAACAAAAACTTCCAAATAATTTAACATGAAAAACCGTAAAGTAATTTTTTTTTACAATTTTCTTAATGCTCTAAGTAAGGACTTTAGACACATTTTTTCCTATAAACCTAACTAAGCCTGAAAATTTAATCAGGACTCCGCAACCACCTGAGAATTTTCTGTGCGACCATTGATAAAATTTGTAAAATTGATAAAAGCTTCCAATTTCTTTTTTCATATCGTTACGGACATTTTCACGGAAACCGTTAAAAAATTCAGTCAATTTTTGTTCAAGCTCATATAAGTTTTGAAAAAATTCAAATCGGTGTCTGGAAAACCTGGAAAAATCAGGGAATTTAGTTCTCAAGATAGAGTAGACAGTAGCAGAGTAGATAAAGAGGTTTTTAGAGCGAAGAGTTAAAATTTAAGCGTTTGTAATCTATGAGTACCAAAAAAAAATTCTATTCATTTTTTTTAGTTTTTATTAAATTGTCTATTTCTATCGATTTTGAAAGATTTTTTATTATATATCGTATCAATTATTTAATAAAAAAACTTTCCTGTTCATATTCAATATTATTGATGGCTGTTAAGTTGTGTTGAAAATCATTTAAAATGCGCGTTCAAAATGAACTCCGTTTCTACGTTAAATTAAACGCTAGTGTGACCGCATTATTAATTTTAATCAATACGTATTTTTAACGAATAATTTATTTGTTTTTGTATTAATTACTGTTATTATTGTTTTATTAATTTTATATTGTCTTGAAAATTTGTGTTATGATTTATAAAAAAATTTTTTTGCAAATGATAATAATTGATAACATTTTTTTTTTTAAATTATCACCTTGGCTGAAGTTTTGATTTTGTCTTATTTATCCGTTTACTTAATATTTATTGATAATAAAACATAGTGGAAATTTTCAATGTCATACATTTTTTAAATTCATAGATAACACAATATATATATGAAGTGTGGTGGTATAATCAATTGTTTTTCTGTTGCAATTTTTTTAAAGATTTCATTTATTTTTATATATTAAGTAAGTAATTATTTGGATGTAAACATTTTTAAATATGCTTTTGATGATAATGAAAATTACTAATTTTTATAATAAGTTATATAGTTCTTCAGGTGCGTTATAAAATAATGATAAGAGTGAAATTTTAGAATGCGCACTCACCACCGTCACACAAAATTCACAAATTTTTAATTTAAAAATAGTTACATTTAATATAAGAAAATATATAATTATTTGTATAATTTTTCAAATTTACACTTTATTCATTGTGTTGACTATCCTTCTCCAGTCCTTTTATTATTTTATTGAAATTAATTATTTGCATGCAATTAAAAATTGTTTTTTAAGGATGCAAAAGAAGTTTAACTTCTGATGCGCATACTTAAGTACACACAACCATTTTTTTTAATTTTACATTATTAATCCCACAGAGTTTAAGGGAAATAAAGTTAATAATGACAAAATTGTACATAAAGAAAATTGATTCGAAAATCGAAATATTAAAATACGTAACCAATTATCTATCATATTCCTAATATTAGGACACATGATAAAGTGATATTACATTTTGATTTTTTGAAAAATTACGGATTCGCTGATATTTGTAGGAACATCTTACTAAATGTGTGTTAAATAATGAATGCGCGAGACCGTGTACTGAATTTAAGCATAAAATCTGGCTATTTATAAACTTCTTGGTAAACAAATTATTAAAAAGAAGAAGATGGTGAACTTTTAAATAAGAGATAAAGTTTTGATTCAATGATTATGGAGTAATTTATTTTCAAAAGTGTTAATAGGAATTTTATTTTAATTTGTTTTAAATGTAAAATTTTTGAATGATTTATTCCTTCTTCTCAGAGCCCAAAACCTATTTGACTTAAAATACTAATTTTCTATAATTTTTTAACGAATGATTTGGAACATTGGACATCAAATAAAGTGTGTATGTAACATTGTTAATTTTTTTATTTTTGGTTTTATTGGCCCTTATATACATGGCTCCTAAACCTAACTAACAAACTTGAAACCGACTTAGTGACCAAATGAGTTAAGTCACTAATACCTCCAACCATTTGATAAGAACGAAGTAAACGGCTCCACCAATAACATAATAACAATTGCCACCCTGTGATAGAAGGCATCGTTGCCTTCAAGTGATAGAGTATTCTAAAAGAGGTTGCAGAGGGCTAAAAGGTCTAAGTACAAGGGACGGATTGCTATTCCCCTCTTAATATACTTCAATAAACTTAAACCATTAAACACTCTTTAATTCAAAGCATTAAACCAGTAAGTCAATGATTCCTAACAATGTTCAATTGGAGGAAATAAAAATTTGTAAACGGTTAACGCTAATAAGAATTTTTCCATTTTTGAATTCTACGTACTATAATATGAAAAACCTTCCAAGTTTAGAGTAGGATTAAATATTTTTCCTTTACTTAAAGGTAATACTTACCATTTATTCCATACCATTTTTTCTAAAAATTGAGAATTGATGAAAGTATTAAAGCAATGGTGGGGCAAATATAATAACAATTTTTAACATTTGAATGCTATAAAAAATTATTTAGATATTAATTTCCATAAAAAAAAAATATTTAATGATTGTGAAATCACCAAAAAAAAAACAAAAAAATTGTTTTCTTATGAAATTTAAATGTACTTGAATTAATATCGTCAAAGGTTATCATTCCAAACCAAATGATAAATTAAAAAAATTGAATTAAAGTGAAAAATATTATTCAGTATTTGAAAAATTTAGTTCGGGACAGCATCTAAAACGTAACGCTAAATATTAAATAATTATGAAAGAGTTTCTTATACTTCTGTTGATATTTGGAGTGCTTAGTGAAATTAATGGAGCTGAACAATGTCGACGGGAATACCGACAAATCGTTTGTCGAAAAAATGAAATAGATATGGAATATGCTATTGCTAAACAAAGGCTTTACGGTGGATTTGTGGATTCAATTACTTGCATCGAATGCCAGGTAACAGATCCTTATTCTGTATTAAATGGGACTGTAACAGGACTGTATGAAATACATTGGAGTGATCAAAAAATTATAACAAAAAATTTCAATAAATTAAAAGATTTGAAGGTTATATCGTTGCAACAAATTACGGAATTGGATATGCACGAAGAAGATTTTAAGAATTTACGTTCATTAAGAGAATTGACTATAATTGGTTCACCAATACCGTATTTACCTCAACGATTTTTCCGTTATTTGAAACATTTAACACAAATTCGTGTATCGGGTTCAGGACTGAAGAAATTGGAACGTTTCTGGTTTAGACAAATGAAAGATTTAAATAAATTAGTATTATCGTTTAATCAGATTTCTGAGTTATATGGGGACATGTTTCAAGATAACCATATTTTAACAACCCTTGAATTAAAAAATAACAAAATAACATCCATTCCTAAAGGATTATTCAATGGATTAGCTCGACTAGAACATTTAGATATTTCATATAATCCTTTAATGAGTCTTGATTTAGATCATTTATTTAAACATCCAATGTTAACAAATTTGATTTTTGAACGGATACCATGCTCAACAATGCAAGAAAAAATAACACCGTATTTAAAATTAGTTAGTTCGAATATTATTGTGAAAAAATGCAAGTATGGAAGCTTACAATGTTTGTATTTAGATCGGAAAAATTTACCGGAAATTGAATTGAAAATTTATACAACGGGAGAAATACCCGGTTCTGCATATCAATCGAATTGGATGGAAAGTTTAGAAGAATACATTCCGTGTGTGAGATATTGTCAAAAAGATTTAATGTTGAAGACATATGGTAATGATGATCCATTAAATATGCATCATAAAATTGAAATTTTAACTGATGCTATAAAATTCTTACGTAAAAAGCAAATATTTACTATTGAAGGAATGGCGGCGGAACCAATGTTAAAAGAAATGAGTCAATTAGTTGACGGTTTCATTAAAAGTTTGGAATCAATTTAAAAAAAGATTTGACTAGTACCAATTGAATGTTTTTTCATTGTATTTTTTCATCTTTTTTATTTTAATGTGTAAAAATTTTATTAAAAAAAAATACTATATTCTTAAATTATATTGCGTTTTTTGTATGCTTATTTATCCTTGAATCACTGAAATTAGTTTTTGAATAAAAATACTCACTCCTTATCTACTAGTATATTACATTTTTAACCGACCTCAAAAAATATATTTCTCCATTCATTCATCGTGTGTTTGCGGAGTACTTTGTCTATATCCCAAGGGTGGTACCATGATAAGGAAACCTAATGTGCCTAAGGGGAGAGAAGGGGCAAAAACAATTTTTATTGATTATATTTAATTTTTAGTGGTTGTATACAACACCCAAAAGTAAAAAGTTAAAATTAAAAGTAAAAAAATAATATTTAATTAAAAATTTTTAGAAAATATGATTATTTGTTCAATTGTTTGCATGTAAATTGTATGTTGCAAACAAAAATTATTTAATAATCATTAAAAATGGGTTTTAATTGAAGTTATTGGATTGAAAATGATTGAAGAAATTGCATTAGTAATTATTTTTCATTACAAATATAAATATTTATTCATTTAAATTAATTAATTTTGGGAAATTTCCTATATTAAATTAATATTCACAGAGTTATATATCATTTGATTGATAAACTATTATTTCGTAACAATAGAAACGAATGAAAACATTTTGATTGTACGGTGCCCTTAAAAATTTGTTTAAAAAAAACTATTTTGTAAAATTGTCAATTAAAAAATAAAAGACGAATTTTACTTTCATTATAGTCATTATTTATCGTTAAGGGATGCTGCATAAACCGTCGCTTTATAAGTTTCTTCGTCAATTGATTGGTGAACATCCAATTCAGAACAGCAATTCGAATATAATTTTTTAGATTTAAAAAAAGGTAATTTTAAAGATTTAAATTTACGAAAGAAAATATGAAAAACGCAGACTGTGTATATTATTTTTTTGACTCTTTCACCCCTCTCTTATGTCCGGAGTGAACATTATACCTAATAAACAACAACGAACAGTGTCTGTAACAAATTTTTTTTAACGTTAGTATTATCAATTTCATCATGTTTTGTTTAAATAATTATAACTACCAAAACGTGATGAAATTGGGAGTTCTCGCGTTAAATCATCTTCATTTGTGGCATGACCTTATAAACCTATTAATATATATTAAATTAATGTTATCTTAAATGTATCTATATATTATATTAAAGTATATATTAATATATGATACATTTTTCGTCCCCTGAAACTTAAATACCGAATTCATAATTTCATCAAAATTGAGATTTGGGTGTGTTTGGTAGAAAAGAAGAGCTTGCTAGCGTTGAAAAGCGAACTATATTGATGTCAGCCAGGACATGTTTCCTAACTTCAAAAGTTATTCGTAATTAGTTATTTGCTAAGCTATCGCCATTTGGCTTACAAGCGCTTCCTGATGCATTTTTCTGCCAAACACATCTTTTAACTTACCTACGCCTACATTTGTATTTTTGTTTTGTTTTTGTATTTTAATAAAATATTTATTTATTCACGAACAAGTACGCAGCAATAAACCAAACTCTTTTGCAAACATTAAACTTAATGTAGTCTAAAATAAATCTCTTTGTAAACCACATTTAGAACTTTTCTCTGAGTATAAAATACTCGGTTTATAATAGTTCTAAAATATGGTTAATAAAACCACAGTAAAATTCATTGGACTTAAAGCGTAAGTATTTGGAAACAATGTAGTCTTATGGCATAATCAGAACTCTGATAAAACATGTTACATGATAAAACTCATTTAGTAGGTGTTAATAATGGATTACTTTGGAAGTTTTTGGAGTTTTTATGAAAAAAACTAATTACTGTCAATACAACTTTATAATTTTAATAGCTGCCATGAATTAATTTTACAATCGCACAGGTCCATACGACAAACTTCCCAATGAGGGGAATTAAAAAACAATAATATTTGTTTACTCTTACGAATATATGTATTTTTTTGCCTTTTTCTTTTAAGTTTTTTTTTATTCTCAACAACAAACGGCAGGCCCGATTTTGTTGAAACGTCAGTCAAGTTATGCCAAGTTATGTAGCGCATCGAATGGAACCCTTGGATTTGGGTTTTAGGAACCTTTAAACGCATAAAAATATAGCAAGATTCGGAATTTACAAAATAAGCCTTATTCTTAGAGCTTACGATTGGAAAGTTTATAAATAGCATTTAAAATTCATACAAAAAAATTGATGGCAACTTTATTCCCGAGTCTGCACGCCCGGCCGTTCTATCCAGTTGATATGCATAATTTTTTTTTTAATTGAAAGGTATTTGTGTCCAGATGAAGCATTAAGCATTGGTTTACATCTATGTTTTGACTATCTTCAAGTTCGTATGTGGCGTATCTTTCTGCAAGAGTGGTGATAGTTCTGTACCGCTTTAGACAAAGGGTTGGTTTTGGTCAAAGAACACTCAGTGAATCCAGACCCTCATTACACTTTCAAAACTCAAATTGTATCAGACACAGAAGACCAAAACGAGGACATTTAACTAAAGTTAGATATCTCTTGTTCTAATGAACAAAAAAAAGTTCATTTTGATATAAATACACTCAGTGACTTAAGACCTATCATTTCAGGAGCTATTAAACGCTAAGTTGGACTAAATGGAGATTGTTGAGAACACAACACACACTCATCACCTTTTATTTGTGTGATTTGCATGATTCATAGTATCACATTTGTTTGGAAAATGATGCTATAGTTGTTTAGAATTTAAGATTCAAATTTAAGCCATTAAATTACTATCAACAATTAATGGTGGAAGCAACACCCGGATCCACTAGTTATCTATTAAAAATCATTTTGTAAATTATTGGCTCAATTAGATTGAAGCTCTATCAATGCCTGAAACAGATTCAAAACACCCAACAGAAAATACAGACCAATAACCAAACCTGTGTTATTTTATTTAAATTACTTAATAAATTAATTATACTTAGGTATAATATACTACATATTGGACCACAAAAAATAAATTCACTTTCTTGCGGATCTTTTCTCATCAGGCATAGAATCGATATCAGAACATAAGAATCAATAGCACTACTTTATTTACGTTATGTATATATAAATTTTAAATATACCCGTCTATTGAATCCGATTAAAATATAGTTCAAATTTACTAAAATTAGTAATATTTACACTAATTATTTCCGTTTATACCTCTTCTTATATTATGTCCCTTGAAAACAATTTGTATTTATATACATTAATAAATATAACACAAATTAAAGTGTGTGAGTGAAATCATATGATTTTCATCTATATTTTCCTGTTTGGTTTTCAATTTATAAATTATAGAATGTTAGATTTTACTAAAAAGATTATTAAAATATGATATGAAGAGGAGAGATGACAGTATGTTTGTATATATGAGAATTGTTACATCGTGTAGTATCTATCTATATATACATAAAATAGGGTCATGAACTGTGTCAAAACCCCATATAATAATAATATAC
Organism: Chrysopa pallens; assembly: GCA_020423425.1. NCBI lineage: Eukaryota > Metazoa > Arthropoda > Insecta > Neuroptera > Chrysopidae > Chrysopa > Chrysopa pallens. Next base: position 31,354,660 of record CM035592.1, on the reverse strand, counting down.
ACTAAACATATTTAAATCTATTTTTGTATAAGGTATAGTACAAACTATATATAGATATATCTAATATCATTGTATAACACTTGCTTTTAGTTTTGGTTTATTATATATTTTATTAACAAATAATATATTTTTTATGTTTGTGTATCCTCCACATAAACAGAGCGGTTTTTTTCGTCTCTTGGCATGCGGAAAACATTATTAAAATATATTTATATACAATATTACAATTTTTATACATACATACATGGAAATATACTATACATAATTATTTTTATAGTGGGAAGCTTAAAAATTATAATGTATAACACATACTTCTGTTTACTAGCATATTTTTTAGAATGTATGTGAAAAATTGTAATTTATACTAAATTTAAAAACTACTGGATCGATTTGAAAAATTCTTTCACCGTTAGGAAACTACACTATCCTCGGGTAGGGCTACTTTTTATCCCTGAATTCCAATGGGAACGGGAACTACGCGGGATGAAGGGTAAATATTTGTTTGTTTTTGTATGTAACTACAAAATTTAACGAATAATAAAAAGTAGTTTTACTAGTTCTGTGATAAGGAGTCAAGGCCGAAGGCCGCCCTTATTCAATAGGCCAAGGTACCAAGTTTTTAACACCGATTTCCGTGTGTCCCGTATTCACTACCGGGTATATTTATATAATATATTTATATATATATTTAATGCCACGGGATTCGTACATTTCTGTGATCCAAGGCCATGGACCGTCCCGGAGGTTTCGGGTGTTTCATAGCAAATACCGGGTGTATATATAAAAATTTTGCCACACCAAGGCGTGGTCGAGTCTACTAGTATTCTATAGTGGTATATTTTATAAGTTTTTATTTAGTTTCACCTGTCCCGATGTTTTCCTGTAATTAAATTTTGTCTATTCGTTTTTCTATTAAGCTGAAATTCTGCATACATATTTAAATCGGATGACAATATAATAACATAATATAATACAAAAATAATATGGTAACGCTGCAAAACCTTTTTCTTCTTTACTTCATTCCGCTTCCAACATTTGATATTAAAAACGCCTTTAATTTTTATACTAGAAATCCAGAAATCCAAGAAAACTTTTATGAATAGCTCTTTTACCTCGTGATACATGAAGCATTTCAAAAATTTTTTTTTACTTAATAACTTGTTAACATTGTTTTTTGCAAGACCAAGAGTAGAAAAAAACATTTAGTATATATCGACAAAATTAAATGTCTTTACGTTTGTTAGAAGTATAATAATTTGGAGACAAAGTGGCTTTCCGATTTTCATCCGATATTTTCGTGAAAGTTCATTATTTGGCTTAAATTTATTTTAAGCTATTTTTTCCTACTTTTTGGGAGCAATGGATTCGAACTTTCTTAATATATTTATTGAGCAAACGAAGTGAGGTGCCAGTCTTTGCAAGGAAAATTTTTGATTTTTAATCTGTATTTATCTATGCATACTTGTCGAATCGAAAAAATGCTATGCTTTTAACTATTTTCATAAAATGAAAAAATAATAAGATACACCATAAAATGAATGTATTTTATAATTTTAAGTAAGCGTAGAAGATTCAGACCGTTGCATTTTTTTATTCCACGAGTATATATTTGTTCCGTAGTAACTTCAAAACGCTTTTGGAAAATTTGGAAATTAACTGGGCCCCATTGGTGGGGGGGGGGTTGGTTAAAATTTTTATATAAAGTATGGCAAAGTTCACAGAGTTACCAGTAAATTAATTATTTAAAATTTAAAAATTGATGACAACGTAAATATACTACTATTATTCAATCTGCATTTAAAAAAATCTATGAATGATATTCTACCATTGTTTACACGACAATAATAATGATAGTAAAAAATAAACATTAAAATGAGATAATCTAAAATAAAATATGATAGATTCAAACAAATATATTAATCTATAAATAATTGACATACATTTTTCTTTTAGGTGTATTGTGCCTGTGTTTTTGTTATAAACTCTATTTGTATTTAATTCAGGCTAATGGTTTAGCCTTGTCATTATGGTAATGCTCTATAATATAGTAGGACACTTTACCTATCATTCAACACATTGAATAAAAGCATCTACTTTTTATCTGGTACTTGTTAAGTACTAGACTTTTAAATTTTTGATCTTTTTGATTTTATATTCGAATTCCTTCCTAACAAGTCTAAGGCCAAGCATCTCGCCCGTATTCTGGTGATAATACGAATTCCAAAATCCTCTATTTTTATTGTTTTATTAAGATTGGAGTTTCTGGCAAATATTTTAGGATTTTGCTACTATTGATAAATAGTTATTAAAAGTAACGTTTGCATTGAAATTTTAAAACACATGTTATAGCCCTTTTAGATGAATATATTTTGTGTAATTCAAATTATAAATAGAGATACGTTACAATACTTCAATTATAAAAAATGGTATTTTGTATTACTGAAAAGGGAAATTGCATACTTTAATTTTATCAATTGAAGCGTCTTAACTTCACCAACACAAATTTTAAGTTATTTTTTAAAAATTAAAAAAAAAATAAAAATAGCCAAAATATGAATGTTCAAAATTGTTAATTAAACAAAGAAAGAGATTTGTATAAATTACGTCATACATATTCATCTCCATAGTGATTACACATAAGGATCATACTACGGTAAGAGGTCCTATCGATGTCCATGACACATACACTTTCATCAAAAACTTAATATAATGTTAGTATGCATAAATGAGTTTGATTATGAATAAAAATGTTATATAAATTACATTAATTTTCAAAAATTTTGTTATGCGCGATTTTTCTATAGAAAATGACACTCGTCGTAGAATTGCCCATAAAAATTTTTTTGTAACATATTCGTTTTTGGATCAATTTGATTTAATTTTCGAATTTTGTTTGTTATTGAGTCTAGTTTCACATTTAATGGGTAAAATAGCAAATTTTTTTTATTGCATCTTTCCTATTTATAAAAATGTGAAGTAAAATATGAAATAGATAAATTATTCAAATATTTGGAGAAAATTGTGAAATGAAACTGTAAATTTCTTAAATCTTTATTGATTATTTATAATTATTGAATGTCCAATTTTTGCAACTCCTGGCATAAATAAGTAATACTCAATATTATGTTTATAACAGTGAAATCTGAATAAGTTATAAAATATCTGCTTATTAAAAGCAAACAAACTGTTGAAACTTTGATATTGGGAATATTGATATCAGTGTTCCTGAATGTGGTTCTAGTGGTCTAAAAATATTTTATATATGTCGTGGTCTACAAATGATTTATATATGTTTTGGAACTTCCTGGACAACTTTCACTTCGCGTCTATTTCTCTTTGATACTCATTCAAACGAACGCGCAAAGTTCCAAGACGATTAAAACAATGGTTATAAATAATTTGTGGGGGTGTTCGGAATGGTTTTATTTAAGAAACATCTCCTATAATTACCGGTCCAGAGGTACATGACGATATCTCTCGAACCGTTAATTCGATTTTGATAAAATTTGATTTGATGGATGTGCACACATGTATTGATAGAACTAGTGCTTTAAATGTTGTTGGAGTTAATTTTTTCGATAGAAACTAAAAGTTTTTCTTTTTATTATTAGAAAAAAGAAGGATAATTTGCATGTTTCGCAAAATGCGAAAATTTTGGTAGAGTTATTATCGAATTGTTTTTTATCGACGATTTTATTCAGCGGTGTACAAATCTGTTAATCCATTACAACATAATACAATATATGATGTATCTATTACCATAATAATAATAATAACACATATGTATACAGAATATTATATTTATACCCTGGTAGATAGGTACAGTGTCGCCAAGTTGGATATTATTTCTGTCTTGATGATCTGATATCACGGATGCTGGGCACAACAAATGTATGGCGACACATTATTAAATCTACTCTACACACATATCATTTGTTGTGAATGTTGGTTGGTTGCTCTATAAATACCAAAGAGGCTGTTGTCTCGACCGCAAACATCATCACACACCGTCGTATATATTATTATAATTTGTGTCCGTTTTGTGTCGTTCATCATTTAAAAATAGATATATGAATAGCACAGTCGTTAGTAACAAAATACACACTTTTTTTTCGAAATTTTTTTGTCTTGATTTCCTCTGGAAAATGGTTTAAAATTAAAATTTCAAATTTAAATTGAAAAATATACATAAATGGCTTTTTAAACAGGATGTTTCGTAAATTGTATTTATTCTTAAGCATAAAATAAACAACAACGTATATTTATACTGAAATATATTTGCCCGAAATTCAGTAATAATGCAGATATTGAGTCATAAAGTAATGTTTTTTGCAATAAAACATTTCATGAATTTCCAAATATATCGAAACCCGGGGGGTCAACGACTACCTGAAGAAAGTGCAGCTCAACGAAAAGATAATTGGAGGCCCATAATATGCAAATGATTGTCAACGATAGAGGATCTTATTATAGCGTGTCATTACTTTAAATTTGATTTTTTAACCGCCTTCAAAATAAGAGGCAGTACTCAATTCGACTGTATTTTTTTAAATGTTTATTACCTCAGAACTTTAGACTGGATGAACCGATTGATGATTCTTTTTTTATTTGACAGCTGGTGCTTCTCGTGTGGTCCTATTTCAATTTGGTTCTGATCAGATGTCTCTAAGGGTAGAGAAGGGGCGAAAATAATTTTTAGTGATACATGTGTTCGCGGATAGCTACGTCGTTTATAAACCGATTTTGGTGATACTTTTTTGTAGGAAAGTAGATATCCTAACGATGATACCATGATTAGTAAACCAAGATCTGATGTCTTTAAGAAAAGAGAAGGGACATAAATAATTTTTCGTGATAAATTTCATTCAAATGAAAAATTTTTCATGGTTGTTTACATCAAAAGTAAAAAATAAAAAATTTTTTAACAGAAAATAACCACTTTCAAAAAGATGAATTAAGATATAATTTTACATTTTTCCTTGTGACCAATTACCTTTCGATGTCGGTGCCAATCTTACCCTTAGCTAAAAAATTGATTGCTTGGCGTCGACTGAGAAAAGTAATTGGTCACAAAGAAATATTTAAAATTAATTTTAAGTCCATCTCTTTGAAGATGTCCATCTCTTTGAAGAAATGTTTTTTTTTTAAATTTTTTAGTTTTTGTTCATGGTTTTAAACGCAGCTCTTTTTATTTAAAATTTTTTTATTGCGAATAGGATAATTCTCATACACAAATAATAGTCCTTATTAACACAGATAATTCTTACAATATAAAGACATGACGACAACTTTGATCAAATCACTTGCACTGAAGAACGCTGAATGTAGAAAGACTTATTGACAAGACCTTTTGCAGTTGTTGAGATTAAAGAATTTGTGGTTGCTAAAGATCCAGTTTAAAAAAAATTAATTCTATAGAAACTAGAAATTAAGTAATAATTATAAATTTTAAGGTAAACATGGGTCTATTCTAAACCGAAAACTATCGGAAATGGTTTACGAGCCAAAATAGTTTGGAGATATGAGAGTAACTATACAAGATGGATGGATTGAAGAGGTTATACATAAGGTCTGATCCATAGTTGACTACCAAGTGTCTATGGTACAACTATAACCAACTAGCAATTGGAAGGTTCCGAATTCGATTCCCGGCAGTGGTGCAACGTTTTCAATTCTCTCCATTCTTTTTTATTGAATAGCGTAATAGACGTTCTGTAAACGCATAAAATTAATATATTACAAACGTTATTAAATATGTCTGTTAGAGAACCTGACAATCGCATACAAAATGAAACAATTCGCCTGTACTATTAAATATCACATTGTTTAATATTCGTACATTCACATGCCACATAATGTCTGTGCGACGCGAGGAAATGTGTCCACTTTTTTTGTTTGTATTTAAATGATGGTTTTATTTTTGATTTTTTTCTTGTAATGTGTTGTAAAAATAGATAATTATTTTTATCAACTATTGGACTTTGGCCGAATGCTTACAGATTTTTATTAGAAAATAACGGTGTACATATGTTACGAATTTTAAACCAAATTTGGAACGTAAAACGTTTTATGAGTTTCAATTTGATTTGCTTCCGCGTAAAATTTACAACGCGGAAGCTAACAGGTAAACAAATTGATTTGGCCAAGGTTTAAAATTGTTTGTTTACTTAATATAATCATAGTATGTTTCGTTTCCATTAATTTGTATCAAGAAGTAAAATTGAAATAAATTTAATTTCCTATAAGAAGATTCAAAAGTATATTATAATTTAATATACACAGATCCACGATTTCCAATCACACATTAAACAGTATAGTTTCATTTTTTCAAAAAAAAAAAAAAAAAATAGCTAGCTATTCTTTTTAGTACTTGTGGTTCTATTAGAGTTTTTAAATGCAATGTGAAGATGTTATACCCGTTCAATTCCACGAATGTTTCTACGTTAAATAAAACGCTTGCATAAGAAATCAGAGTCCCGTTACAGCGGTAGAATTTCGACCATAATCTCTCAAAAGTGAATCTCTCTAACGTTAAACAAAACAGTATATATACGTGCCTTTAACCGAAACATTATATTAAACAAAGTATATATGTGTGTTTATGGTAGTGTGTGTAATATAAGCTACACTTCTTATATATGTGTTTGTCATAGTATGTGTAATGTTTTTTTTTTATTGATTTAATGTATTTTTTAAGCATAATTTTAAAAAATACTAGCATTCTCCAGTCTTTCTCTATATAAACTATAAGTCTGTCAAGTTTCATACTCCTCCGTTTAGTAGTAAAGTTTTTGCTTCGCGTATTACTATATAGATTATTATTCTTTCAATTTTTAAGCTATGCTTATGTTGTTACACTATTCATAACAAAATATATCGGAAATACATTCGTGTACATTCGGATACTATTCGCCAATTCTCAACTCAAACTCAATCAGAAGGATTGTGCATATTTTGTATTTGAACAAGCGAATAGAGTGGTTGCTTATTGTATAAACAAAAAACAACCTGTACATTTAATCGATCAATTGTATATGTGCAGAAAAAAACGTCGTAATCATATACTTGATTTGAAGAGAAATATTATTTAAATAGTAACTGAAGATAATTTTTGTAGAAGAAATGAATGTGTTGGCATCTCAAATTTGTTGAATGAAACTGTAAGCATTCAATTTTTCAAGCATTCATTTTTGGGATAAAAATTTCAAGACAAATTCTGTAATGAAGATTGGAATTTTTATATTCGATATATATACACTTTGTCAGAGTATAGTTATTATTGCCTATATAAAATCACCTAAATGGTCCATTTCTATGTCCCCTAATTCACGTTCGTCCCTCCGTCATCAAGATAACTTAAAAACGAAAAGAAGTAGCTAGTTGAAATTTTGGTGATGTACTTTAAAGAAAAATCTGTCCATTGGATCCAATGAATCCATGACCCTATTTTTTAACCATTAAAGATAGAAGAAAAATTTAAAGACAATAAATATTTTTTTTTTTTAAATAACGGAACCAATTTCTTGAAATATTTGGATTAGCCACAGTTTTTAACTCAAATTTATTAAATTAACTCATAATTACATATTATTATTATTCTGTATATATTTTTATAACTTTGTATACTGGATATTCACAGTTTTTTATGAATGCTTATGATAAGAAAATAGTTGAACCATTGATAATCATATGTTTTGTGTCTAAACAATTAACACTGGTAGTTGTTTTGTTTATGCGTGAACAAAGATTACTTTGTACATTTTCTAAAGTAAATGCAAATCTTCACTAGTTAATAGGGTAATTTAGCATGTTTAAAAAAGTACTTCAAAATTTTGATTCCGTAATAGAAAATCACAAACAATAAATATTTTTGCAAAATAAACAAGATTTCTTGCCACAAAATTATATTAAAACTTTTTTTTATAAAAGTAATAACCCTATCCACCATATTAGTGACGTAATATCGGTATATAATATTGACAATAGTGGTATAACAACACATTGATAAAAAAACATAATCAAATTCGTTCAAATAATTTTTTACTAATTAAGATGAATGTTTAGATTCAAGTGACAAAGACAACTGATAATTTTACCGAAATGACGTAATATCGTGCCAGCCGAGTGTTTTAGGTCAGGTGATATAAAAAACATTATAAAATTAAAATATCGAATTTTAATGTTAAGATAATAAATTAATCGTGTGCTTTAATCGCTCAAATTATGAATATTTCTATATTTATATTAATTTTTGTCAATTTTTCTCACTAGTTTCACGTCAGTCACTCACCAAACATCCAAAACTTTAATTTTAAGGTTTTTAAGGTGGTGATAACTTAGATATGGGAATACAATAAATCGACCTTCAATTTTTCTCAAGAAGTTTCTGTATTTTTCTGAAAATTATTTCTTCTATTATATAATTGTTAACAGTTTTGTTATGTTTATAGATATGTTAAACGTATGCTAATATCCTTTTATAATAATAAATTCACAAATTAAAGCGGGCCGTTGCGAGGCTAATTCTCGCTCTGATAAATATTAGAAGATATGAACTATAACTCTTTTCAAATATTATATACTTGTTATAAAACATTATTGTTGTGTATTGTATATGTTGATTCTATTCCTTAGCCTTGTTACTGTATACTACCGATTACATATCTAATGGCGCCGAGTTAGCTGTTGCTATGAGAGAGAATATAATATAATACACACAATTCTACTGTTCATGCCTGTTTGCTTAGAAATAGACTTTTTACTTGATCATATATTATTTAGGATACCGTATTATCAAATTTGGAAGCGTTATCAAATAATAGGTATATTAACAAAAAATTTGTAATACTTCAATTGGTAACATGCATAATTTTTTTATCACTTCAATTGAAACGTCTTTACTTCTCGAACGTGAATTTGAAATTCGAAAAGAGTCATTCAAAAGTGAATCTCACTGATAGGATATTTGCTTGCCTTTAAACAAAATAGTATATATGCGTGTATATGGTACTGTGTGTAATATAAGCCACACCACATATATGATGTGTAATGTACTTTTTAATGATTTAATGTATTTTTTATGCTTAATTAAAAACACATATTAACATTCTTCATTCCTTCTTTATATAAACTTTAACTGTTCCAAATTTTATACTTCGTCGTCCGCCCAATTTTCGTAAAAAGAGGTTCTAAGTTTTTGCTTCACGTATTAATATGCACATGTACAACATCCAAATTTGTGAAACTAAGAAATTTGAGAAGGATACTTATATTAAAAAACTTTGGAATAAATTATAATAAAATAATCATGTACTTCATTTATTTATAAATACATAATTAAATGTAATTGTTAAAATAAAATTTAATTAATTAGTGGAAAGGTCTTATAAATGTAGGTGTAGGACTTTTAAACTCGATTAATAAAATACTTATCTAGATAATTGATTCAAACAAGCTTATTGTACCTATTTTGAAGAAATCATAAGGAAGATGCACACATTTTCTGATCACTTCAATTTAATCGTCTTTACTTCACGAAACATGTATTTGAAATTATTGTTTTTAAATCTTAAAAAATAGCCAAAATATGGACATGACGTTCAAAATTCTTAATTAAAAAAAACAAAGAAGGAAATTTGCATAAATGACGTCACATATGTTCATCTCCATAGTGATTATATATAAGGGTCATTCTACGCTAAAAATGCTATCGATGTCCATGGCATTTAAATATACTTATATACACTTTCCTTCAAAATTTATGATAAATAATGTTAGTATGCACAAATGAGTTGATTCTGAATAAAAATGTTATATAAATTACATTAATATACAAAAATTTTATTGTGATTTTTCTATAGAAAATGAATGCTTATCGTACAATCCCCCATAAAACTTTTGTTTTGCAATAGATGAAATACAATCTTTATGTGCTTATAACTTATTTGAATCAATTTTAATTTAATATTTTGTTTGGTATGATTAGTTTTAAATTTTGATGGGTAAAATAGCAAATTTTTATTGCATCTTCCGTCTTGGTCATTTTTTCTATCGACTAAAGCTCAAATTCAGCTAATAGACATACATATTATACAACATGAGAACTGTACGGACTGCATATTCAGTGTATCATAGAATGTTTATGATCAAAATAGTTCAAACATTTATACTCAACCATATATTATTATATTATATGGCATTTAAACACTGTTAGTTGTTGCTATCTTCACACTTGTTAATAAATACTCTTGTATTGATTAATATTTTATTATTGAACCCTATTTGATAAATATCTCAATATACACTTGACGTATTTTTCTTATATATACCTACGTCTATTTAGTTAGTTCATCTACTTATTAAATAGATACAGACAGGCAAACATAATTAGACGTAGTAATTCAATTAACTTTTGATTTTTTTTTCTACTATGATTGTGCGGTAATTTCAAAATTATGTTTCGGATTCGTGAAATAGCTAAAAAATATATTGCTATAGATATATTATACATATATGATAAGCACGAGAAAATTTAATATTATCAAAATGTGCGTCGGATTCCATTTTGTATGAAATTAAAAAAAAAGCCAGCCAAGTGTGTGTTGCACCCGCGCTCTAGAGGTTCCGTACAATTATAACAACGGCAAAAAAAGTTGTGTCTGTAGTATGGGAACCCTATTAAAGTATTTAAAAAAAGAATAATTTTTTTTATACGGAATCCTAATTATTTTAATCAATTTTTTACAATTTGTTGTTATAGCGGCACTAGACATACATCATCGGTGAAAATTTTAAAATTTTTATGTATCACGGTTCATGAGATACTGTCTGGTGACAGACAGGCAGCGGAGTGTTTTAGACTCGTTTCACCCTTTGAGAACAGAACCCTCGAAAATTGTCAATTCACTGAAAGTTAAGTAAAATTGAGTACATTAAGTTTTAAAAATGATACTGATCATATACCACCTGCTGAGTTGATGTTTATTGACGATCATCTTTGAATGGAGCTTCGGATTATTGCTCGCAAAACATCTGGCTTATAAGTGATAATTTTTTTCTCAATATTGATTGTCAAAGTTTACAAGGATTGTGTAATTTTATAGTAAATAAAAAGCCTCAAAGTAAGAATTCTGGCGCCTTTAGATCTCGTAAACTGCCATGCTAATTAAAATAGCCAAAACAGCATATCAAAATCTGTCGTTGAAAGTCAGAACATATCTAAAGGCGTTAGACTATTTTGTAAATATTACCAATCTTGAAAGCGATAATTCAAGAAGAAATTACTACTTTGAAATTCGATAAAATGTGCAATCAATCAATTTAGGGGATAATCATTTTACCAATATCATTTTTTCATTAAAATATATTTAATTAAAATAAACTCAGTGAACAGAGAGAATTCAATTTTTGTCACTTCAAATTAAACAGCAACCAATTCATGTCTATTATGACGTTAATTTTACACACCTTGTATGTATAAATGTATATGTCTGTGAACCTTGAACTGTAATGGTTTTTGTCTGTATGTCGTACATAACACCCTTTTCGTTAGTTGGAAACGTGAGCTTTTTATCTTGTTTTAAAATGTCTATTTGTATTTTAATTTTCAAATTTATAAGCTTTTATTTAAACATATTTTATACATATAGAACTGTAGTCCTATTAAACAGTTTTATCAAGAAACATCACAAATATGCTGAAAGTTTTTTTTATAATAAAATGCATAAAAAGTATTTATAGTAATTTTCTATTAAACAATTACCTTTTTAAGTTGATTCATAATGAATCGATTAAAGATAAGTCAACAAGATTAATTGGGAATTTGCATGATACTGAATTTGCTATTTTTGAATCAAAATGTTAAACAGACTTAATATTATAACAAACCATAAAAATTAAATTAAAATTGATTCAATAACAAAGAAAGTGATAAGCTATAAAATATTATTTTCTACCTCACTCTTAAAAACGATTCTTTGGATGTAATTTATATGGAGGTATGCAAAATGACGTCATAATGCATATATTTCCTTCTTTGTTTAAGAATTTTGAATGTCGATGTCTTGCTTATTTTAAAAGATAACTTCAGTCCTATGTTCGTTAAGTAAACACATTTAAGTTAACCTAATAAAAAAAGCTAATCCATGCAAGCTCCAAATGATCACAGTCAAAGTATTTATTTTAATGTGTATTGTTTTAACCCTTCATCATGTGTGGCTGCTCTAACAGGTACAGCAAAAAATTATGTTCCTAGCTTTTAGTGACCCACCTGACATTAGTTGTCAGTTATTACGCGGTGCCTCTAAGGAACAAAAAGATCAGTTTTGGCTTATTTGGCCCCCGAATTAATCAGGATTTTTAATGTCAGAAAAACCATTTTTAATACATATTTTTGATTGAGCATATTTTCGCATTCTGTTTGAAAATTCTTTTAATAGGTTGTACGAACCACATTTTACATCTATTTTTATCTATTTTTAGCTGCATAATAATTGTACGATAGAAAAATCTCCCATATTTATTTTTTGGTACACTTCTTGTAGTTGTCTTATAAATAAGTTTATCTACAAATCATCAGCGAAATTTGAAATGCTTCAAAAAGAACAGGGAAAAATGATACATAAAATATAGATTATTATATTTTTAAAAAATAATATAAAAAATCATGCACACAAGAATAAAACTAAACGCTCCATAAGACCCTGATACATGTAATCCAATCTGAAGCAAAAGATATATGTAATCCAATGTTTGATGCCTCCTTCATCTGGACACTAATACCTTTCATTAAAAAAATTATGCCAATTGGCCGAACGGCCGGACGGACTTGAAACTGGTTACATCAATTTTTTAAATATATAGATTGGGTATATTTCGGGAAAAAATTCTATATTTCTCATTTTGTGTTTGTAAAATTAATATGTAAAAAAAAATCATAGAAAAAAATTTTTTTTCTATCCGGAAATGATAATAAATATTTATTAAAACGTTTATTCACATGTCATATATCTAATTACTCATCCAAGTATACAATCGGTAATTTCAAACCCTGAGATAACGCACGCAGATTAAAATTTTTTCCCAAAAGTGCGGTAAACACAAAAAAAAAAAGAATAAAACCTTAAAATTCGTATTGTTGATGAACTTGGAAATAAAAGATTCTTAAAGAAAAGATGCATGCTTTTTTTTTGTTGTATTGGGATTAATGACTTTTATGACTGGTCGTTGATCTTTTAACAACAATATCGACTTTTAAAAGGGATTCAATTAAAAGGGTTCTTTCCTCCTTTTTTCTTTGAATATCTGTGTAAAGTATTTGAAGAGTATTGAAAGTTTTATATATTTAGTATATCTTTATTTCATCTTTTGAATATGTATACCATATGGTTTTTGTGAGTAGTATTAATGTTGTCAGTTAATATTACCGTGTGGTGTTGTAAACAATCCTTGAGACTAGATAAAACACAGAAAATGAGTCATCTGTATTTCTCAATAATTTATTTGAATAAAAATTGTTTTGAATTTAAATTGGTTTCAACCTGAATAAAAAAATAAAAGCAGTTTTGACTCTCATATTTTATTTAGAGACGGGCTGAAGAATGCTGATATTTTTTGTAAATTATGCATACAAAATAGAATTAAATAAAAAAGAAAAACATTACACACACTTTAACACTCACATATATAGAAGTGCGGCTTATATTACACACACTACCATACAAACGTTTTACTCATACATTTATTCATTTGTTTAATATACTGCTTGTTTAAAGGTAGTGAGATTCACCTTTGAGTGATTATGGTCGAATTTCGACCGCTGTAATGAGACTCTATTTACAGTAAATGTGTGCTAAACTTTTCAGTCATGCCGCGCAGAGCTTCTGCATGCCTGTCAAATAATTGAAAAATTAAGACATAGAGTTAAATATATAAAATAATATTACTAGATTTGCTTGCAAAAATGAAATTTACCAAACAAATTTGTGTTTCTATAATTATTTTAAAATTTATTAAGAACTATTCTTTGTTAAATATCCAGTTAGTTCAAAGTTGAGATTAATTAATAAAAACAATTTTATTAACATTTATGTTTCAATTACAGGTAGTTTAGTAAAATATTTCTTTTAAGTATCTGTAACTTATGCTGTATGCAGGAGCGTTGCTTGTCGCGGGCGATGACTGACATTGTGCCACAGATCGCTGTAGATTTAAAGTACCCTATGTTTTTTATACGGATTGAGTTTTAAAATCAAACCGAAATTCTATAAATATTATTTTGTTTTGTTTTTTTAATTGTAATTTTGATTTCTTAAATTTTAAAATTTTTTATAATTTCATTTTAACATGTGAATATAACAACTAACTGAGTTCATTGTTTACATATTCGATATATGGTTGAGTGTATCAATGTTTGAACTATTTTCAATCATTAGAATTTATAAAATATTGAAATTTAGAAGAAAAACGCACCCACTTAATGTTCTTGTTTATATTAAATTAAAAAATACACGAGTCTTATGGTGTATTTTAACTTTTAATTTAGATAAGCAAAATTTTAGACGATACGTTCAAAATTATAAGACCTTAAAACACATATTTTTCTCTACTTGAAACATTATGAAATTTTTATAACATTATTTTTATAACTGTTTCTTTTTAATTATTAAATAGTTTATTTCAAAAAATTGTTTATCAATTAAATTATATCAAAAGTTTTAACTATACTTTTCATGTATATTTATCATTTTCCAGTCTTTTTAAATTTCCAATACCAATTTTCTGTGATATTTTCGCTAATCTCTTAATGTGATAGACTATCACTGATAGTTTTAACCATTTTAACATTGTTTTTATTTAATTATTATTTGTCTGTTTTTAATTGTTTTTTTAATTTTATGTAATATATTTCTATTTTGTTAAAAATACTAGTAGCTATACAAATGAAATGATCAGTCATTTGAAATTGTTTCAAATGGAGACAAACAATTGGTCAATTATTTTTATAATTTTTAATTGTAATAAATCAAAATGTATAAATGGAATAGTGCAGATTAATTAATAAAAAAAAAAAAAAAAAATAGATAACACAATTTATTTAAAATGTAAATCTCAACAACGCAATCAACCTTAATACACCATCAAGATCGCCTATTTTGTATTTTAAATAAACATGATGTGCCTGTGAAGTTTTGTTAAAACAGCATCGCCAGATTCCACTACGATTTTATTGATAGATTATGACAATTAATAACTTTATAATTAATCAAGATATCGTGATAGTAGTGTTTTTCGTGAACAAAGAAAACTTTGATCATTACATTTATTTAGATTGATTATTTGAAAAATAAATTTGTGAACACCCGCTAATATTTTTTATATAAATAAACTTGTTATTATGTTTTTTTTTGTAGAACCATCATTTATTTTGAGAGACACAGTTTTAAGGAAGTGAGTGTAGTAATAAATCTGTGTGTGTGTTGTTTTGAATGATTCATAATGAATACGTTTATTTTAATAAATGGAGGAATTGAATGCAGTTTAATGTTGGAATTTAATGTGATGCATGAATTTATAAATAAAAATGGTAAAGTAATTAATTAATTTTTATTTAAGTATTTATGCAATTCAAATAAATAAATAAATAAATAATGCGTATTAATGAATGAATGCGTCTACAGCAATGTTCATTTAAATTTATGGTGATATTGAAAATACTGTGATTGCATTTCTTGTTACTAAAAATTTATTATCAAATATATTTTTTAACACGCTTTTATTAGCTTCACTCGTATGTTTGTTTGTCTGTAGGTAACTCTCTGAAGTTGGCTGCAGAACGCATCTGAACGGATCCTTTGCATGAGAGTAATAAAGATAGAGCTAGTGCGCGAACTACGCATGCATGCGTGTTTTTTTAGTTTTTTTAAACTATTATAGTATTATTTATATTTCAAAGTTAAACTGCTATCTTAAATATTTATGATATTAAAATTATCGAATTAGTTGTTTGGCGATCGTTATTAATATCTTTCGAAAAATCGTTATTAATATTATTCCAAAAATTATGTTACTTTTGAAATTCTCACGCCTCTCTTGTAAGAATTCCAATTTTGATCTTAAAGGATTTTTCTTTTATTTATCCATTCGTTAAAAATGGAGATAAGCGCATGGATACGCTTACGGGTTATCAGTGTCCAGATCCGCGGATACGGATCTTAACTTTTTAACTAAATGAATATAATCTTATGAATTTTCTTAAAATGTTATTGTTTATTGAATGAAATGTGATTGTGATTTGTGATATCACTTTGCAGTATTATTTGATTTTTGAATAATAATGAATTTGAATTTAGATAATGTAATTACTAATTAGTATCCTTATGATAAGGTAGTCATCTCTAAGAATTACCACTTAGCTCACTACACAATAAGAGCTAAAATAAAAAATTTTTGGTAAATATTTAATTCCTAAGAAATAAAAGTTATGTTAATGGGATTTAACAGTATTTGTATTGCTAGATTTACTTATAAATTAATATACGTAATGAAACATAATAATGGAAAAGATCCGTTTGAAATCTATTTAAAAAGAAATGGATACGGTTCCATTTTTTTCTGCAGATATCCGCGGATACAGAAACTCATACGGATATCCGGCACATCTATAGCAATAACTATGTACATAGGTTAAGAAAGCATGTGGGCTACTATGTGTCTTCTAAACTAAAGAAACGTTAATAAGTTTAAACCTTAGTGATTTGTAAATATGTTCAAATTGTTTTCGAATAAAATTTGGTACGAAAATAATCCAATTTAATGTTTAAATACTGAAAAAGTAGTTGAAAATGTGAAAAGCGTTATGTATAAATTACAACTAAAGTGTAAAATTTTATTTTGCGATTTTTAAAGTTAATATCATAATCAAATTTATAATATTATCGATTGGGTTGTACAAACTAATTTTCACAAGAAAATCGTTTCTAACGCATGAAATTTGTAGAATTCAAAAATTTGTCATGTGCAAAATTGGTTTTGTTAGAAGGTATAGAAACGACAAACTACTTGCACATGTAGGTTTAAATGCTCATGCATGCAATTTGCAAGATTTGTGCATGAAAATTTGTACAAATAAACTTAATTTGTACTAAACGTTCACACGTTTATGTCATTTGTACTACAGTTTACACTAATTCAAGAAATTTACACTGCTAGATAATTTTGAGTAGACATCTGATATAACCGCGAATCTTTTATGAATATTTGGCAATAATTTAACATCGAACAAGCAGCGAGATATACTCTAACGAAGTGTAATTTTGTGTATGAAATTATGGAGTAGAAATGGAATTTACAGAAATTTCGTGAATTTATTTAATCGCATTTTGCATGATTAGAAGAGCCTGTGACTATGCAAATGCGACTTATAAATGTAATATTTACACTTTTTTTGTTGTGCAATGCCTTACTTATTCGTTTAAGTTATTTAGGATTCGTATTTAAGAAAGAGATATTTGGTCTCTGAGTGGATGGGATAATAAATGTTATTACGAAGTATAACTAAGCGAGGTTCTACTGTACTTATAATAGATATTAGATAGTAAGTAAATCAGTAAATAAATAAGTCGATTGCTTTTTATAATCATTTTTCAGACCGACTAGAGAATTGAATTCTATTACAACAAAACAAGGGATTATAATAGAAAAATAATTTAATTTTATGCGAGAAGAAACATGCGTATGTGTCGTTTGTCACTCACTATACATAAATATATTTATACAGGATGAATCAGTGTTTGATATTTACGTGTAACATGTAGTTTGGGTGCGACACGCTAGTTCACACATATTTTGATTGGTAAGAGTAATAAAAAGTTCAATTTATAAAATGAAAGAAATTTACTTAGTAAAAAATAATTAAACATTTACTTAGTAAAAAATAAATTAAAAAATTGAGTTAGTAAAAAATAAATTAAAAAATTGAGTTAGTAAAAAATAATTTAAAATTCAATCAACCAATTTTAAATTATTTCAACTGAAAAATGTAATTGGCCACAAAAAATTAAAATTATTTTTTCTTTTTAGTTCATTTTTTTGAAGTCCGTTCATTTTTTTCTGTTGACAAATTTTTATTTGAAGTTTATTTCGTTTTTACTTTTAAGTGTTAAAATCTGTTCTTTTGAATGATTCCATTAAAAATTGGTCTTTTGATCACGAAAAATTTGCTTTGCCAATCCTTTCTTTTTTTCAAGTTTGTTTATTTATCCTGGGCTATTATCACATTGTTTATTTGTCAATTATTTCAACAGTTATTTTTTATGTTGTATGTACCTACAATCCTTTGACATAATTTATCACAATGTACGCAGTATATGCATTTGAAGACGAAACGTATATTATGATACATCTTGTACAAAAAATATGTTTTTTATTGGAAAATATCGACTATAACACAAAATTTATCTTCAATTTTCAATAAAATATAATAGAATTGTATTTAATAAAATAAAATTATCCAATATTTTAATATTCTATTAGTTTTCTATAAGTACGATTCAATTCGGTTTAGAACTTGAATACGTTTAAGTAAGGACAGAAGTTTCTTATTTATCTTATTATCAAATGTGCTATTGTGAACGTTGTGAAAAACTGACACTGCAAATGTAACTATATTCAAAATTAACCAAATTTACAAATATGATTGGCATAATTTTTTTATTTTTAAAGTTAAAATCTTGATTTTTTGTTATTATATTATAAAAAAGATGGTTATCAACAACTACCCGCGTACTGATGGTATATCGTGTAATCCAATTTTTGAATCCGATTACACTGAACCAATAACATATTATTATAACCAACAGTATAAAAAATCATGCCAAAAAGCAGGAAACAACTGGATGAAATTTAAATATGTTCCTTCTGTACATTAAAAATTCACGTGTCACGATCCTGACTCGATGGACTCTGAAACTACTTATTCGATCTTAACGTAATTTTTTTTTAAATATGTGATTTGTTTCTGGTATCAGCATAGAATAGTTTTTATCCCAATTATGCCCTTTTTTAACTGCAAACGAATAAAGTTCTATTAGTTTCTAATAGATGGGGCAGTTTCAAGGCCCATAAGTTTCTTAAAGATGGCAGTGTACGTAACTTATTGACTGAAAATGCCATTAGTTTGTAAATCAAAAAATACTTTCCATATGATTTGAACGTCTTATCGATGGCTTATTGATGAGTTTTTAAAAAAAGGTATTTCTAAGGTAAAAACAAAAATACAATTTCATATTTAAAAATCTTTTTTTTTCGAGAAAAACTCTTCGATAAGCCAAGCCCTTCGTTTTCACGTCAATATTGTGCTTACCTAATTTCAAAACATTTGGATAAATATTTTTTTTTATAATTAGATGATTTATACATAATAGAGAGTGCTTCAGTATAATGTTTCAATCCCCTAACACAATTAAAAACTGTTGGTTTGAGTTTTATTTGAACCCTTCATAGCAATGCGTGGTTGAGTCTGCTAGTAGTGATATGCATTTTTGAGAAATTCTTTAAAAATGTGTCAAAAACAATTGAATGTACGAAATGTGTCGCTCTCTACGTAAACCTAGATTAAAAGTTAATTTCAAAATTTTTCAATTATCATCAAGTATGTCCTAAATCGACTTGATCTAATACTATCCTCTTTTACAGTTTTGTACTGTACTTTAAAAAAAAAGTATTAAAAAAAAAAACATAAAATATTAGACAAAAAGTTGTTTAACAGAGCAAAACGTCTAGACAATTTAACTTTAAATAGAAATATTTATACTCTTTTAAAGATTTAAATAACCATTAGCAGTAATGTACTTACTATAAATATGAATATGATGTACAATAATAGTTAGAAGTACTCTGTCTTATAAATTACAACTTATTATTTATATTTTATTAATATTATATATACTTATTATTTAATAATCGTCTTTTACATCTTATAGTCTGGGAGGTAGCGTTGCAAATGACACAGCCATTTCAAGTCGATTAATTCATGTTGGAATGATTATGATTAATTCATGTATATGAGCAGTCATACACTGTTATGAAAGTTAGCAGGGTCCGAGAGGTTGGACGTGCGGGAAAAATTTCTGCTGAGTAGCCATGCAATTTCCATCTAAGACAATCAAATGTCATATTCAGTTGACAATTATTCCACCCGTAAATATTCTGCCGAGTATTATTATTTATTTATTACATTATTGAAACTATGCCTTTTATTAATTTCAAGCCACCTGAAATATATTTTATTATTTCGCCACCTTGTTATTAGTCCATCTTGGGTGCGCCTGCTGAACCGCCATTCGATTATCAACTTTATATTATATTTCAATAAAATCGAAAATTGATCGGCCTGAAATCACCATGAAAAATGCAACGCTGGCTTCCGGGCTCTTATTGTAGATTGAAATAATAATTCAATAAATAAGCCTGAGAATGTGGAAAAGTGGTGGAACAGCTCCGATTTTAAAAATTCTTGTTTGTACGTGTTCCTTAGACCTTCAGGAACATTCATCACCACTAACGTTTGCCTCGCTTTCAAAATTGAGAATAGAGTAGTTTTGCCAACACAAATAATAACAGTAATAAAAAAATTAAAAAACTACTAATTTAACGTTAAAAATCGTCTCTGGAGGAGTTTTCCGGGCCACTGATCTTTAATCGAAGGTTAAAAAGCAACCGGGGATAGTTGTAATCCCATTAAAGCCACCCTTATCAAAGTATTATCAATTTTTTAAATACAAAATTTCGTCTCGCAAATCATATCTCCAGGGTTTTAGAAGTTGCTGCCTACGAACCAGAGGTCAAAAACAACCAAGAATTATTTCAACACCAATAAAATCACCCTTAGAAGAACTATCCTCAGTTGCTTTTTGACCACAGATTTGTGAACACGCCAACCGGGGGATTTAATTTAAAGAGTGTCGACCTTGGGGCTTATATATTACGTACACAGCAAAAGTTTTTCATATATCTGATCGACCCTCTTTTACTATTATAATTACTTGTTTTTTAAAATGCTGATGAGTTATAAAACAGAAATTTTTGCATATATTTACGTTTCAGGGTCACTGGAACCCAAATCCAACATCTTTAGAGAGTTGTCTGAATGTGTGTCTCTTGTATGTATGTGCATTCGGAATTTTTCCTATCGATTACCTCGGAAACAAACAATGATTTCAACGTGGAATTGTTTCTTTATGATATCGAAGGAAAATCACTGTCATTCGGCGCCTAATTCATTAACATAAAATTTTCAGAAAATTAGTCCAGCTGTTTTATATTGAAGATAAAAAAAATTGAAAAAAAAACTCAAATTTATACCAAAAAACTCTATACAAATATCTTCTATATAAATGAATAATAAACAAATTATTGTTTTTAACCGACTTCAAAAATGGAAGTTGTTACATCAGAACAAACATTAAAAAAAATTTTCGAATTGAGAACCTCCTTTTTTGAAGTCGATTAAAAACAATAATTTGTTTATTATTAAATAATATTGAATATGGATATATTTTTAGTTATTTAATTTGAACTTTCGACGGGGTGAACCGATTTTGGTGATTATTGTTTTTAACTTAAATCTTCGTGCTTCCGTATGTTCCCATTTCAATTTGAACCAGATCTGATGCCCCTAAGATGAAAGGAGGCTCAAAAACAATTTTTTGTGATATGTGTGTCGCGGATAACTTCGTCGTTTATGAACCGATTTTGATTTAATTTTTTTTTTTTTTTTTGGAAAGGAAATATCTCAAGGCTGGTAGTTTGATAAGGAAACCTGGATCTGAAAGGGGAGAAGGTTCCAAAAAGGGGAGAAGGGTCAAAAACAATTTTTAGTGATACGTGTGCTCGCGAATTACTTCTTTTCGTCGTTTATAAACTGATTTTCATATATAACACCTCAAAAGTAAAAAATTAAAAATTAAAAGAACTGCCTTCAAAAAGATTAACTAAAAAGTAAAAAATAATTTTAAATTTTTTCTTGTATCCAATTACCTTTCGTAGTCGGTACTAATCTTATCCTTAGCTAAAATATTGATTGGTTGACGTCGACTGCGAAAGATAATTAGTCACAAGGAAACATTTTGTAAGTATTTACGATTTTTAAGATCGTTTTTTTGAAGGCGGTTCTTTTTTGTTTAAGAATGTGTTATTTATTCTCTTCATTGAGTAGTTCTTCGTGTAGAGCTTGCGGGTCGCAACTAGACCAATTTTCTTTTTTATACTTGCAAATACTGATAACATCAACCAATATATTTATGGTATAGTGTGTATGTGAGATATCCAGTATCACAAGTAAATTGTGGGTATTACGACTGACTACTTTACAATTACAAGTATCGTCTGAATATTACTTGTCGGTAGCAACAAGTGGTTTAACATTATTGAAAGGGTTTTGTGTTTATCATTATTATTTGAAAACTACTGAGAACTATTATGTATAATAAGTACAAACATATCCCCCATACTACTAGAGTCTAGAACGGCCACCTCCTACAATTTATTTTAAACATAATCACGTGAATATATATATATATATATATATATATATATATATATATATAATATATATATATATATATAAATAAGAAAAAATTAATATCATTAATCAAAGTAAAAATATACCTGGCATATATATGGAATGCGATTTATTAAATTAAGTATAAAGTCGCGTACACATGTGCAACATAACCGTGTAACGTAGTATCGTACCGCAACGTTGATGTGTAACAGCTATCTTTGTGTGGGTGTGAACGCGAAACACCGTCTTGTTACTAACATCGGTACGCAACTAATATGTAACATCACGTCCCACAAATTTGAATCGCATCCAACGATGTTGCAAGGTAGGGATACGAATACTGTGAATTGCAAAGACAAGACATAAACATTATTCATTTTTATTTTAATTGCATTTAATTAGTTCGAAGTGGAACGAAAAAAATTCAATACAATTTATTGAAATTTATCAACATAAAGCAAATATTTAAAGTGACGGTACTCTGCTTGGTAACACATAACAACATCGTAACATCGTAACACGTACGTCACAGTACATATTTACGATATGCTGCACGTGTGTACGCTTCTTAAAGTTTATATCGTTAGAAAACTTGAGTGTGTAGACGATAATAGCTAACATTCTTAATTATTTATATACCCGAAAAATAACATAGTTTCAATTTTTGAGTTATTAATAATGATGGACATTTATAAAAGGTAGACTTTTTATTTTTGAGTATTCTTGAAAACGGACAGTTGGATGGACGGACAAACAGACAAACAGACAAACGAAATGGACTACTAGGTAATATTATGAATACCTTTACTAAAGTTTAGTTATATCCTACAATATTTTGTAGCATTACAAAGTGACGACTAAATTTAATATACACTCATATATTCTACATGTCGAATATAATAACAAATTTTAAACAGAAAAGAACCGTCTAAAAAAAATTGAAATAAAAAGTAAAACGTAATTTTTAAATTTTTCCCTGTGACCAATTTTTCTTTTTAATTTTACCAATCTTTCCAAGTCGACCCCAACCAATCAATTTTTTTAGTTAAAGTTAAAATGTTCAGTCAAAGTTCTGAGGGAACAAACAAACAAAAAATACAGTCTAGTTGAGAACCTCTTCTTTTTTAAGTCGGTTTAAAAGTATCTTGTAAATGTACAAAATTATGCAATTGGTTGGGTATCATGACCTATTTTTGAAACCACAAGACATGGAATAAACAAAAAATGCTGTTAATGTGTGTTGCACAATGCTTTCTCGTCTTTACTGCGTTAACTTTGTTCGTTCTTGTAAAAAGAGAAGAAATTTTTAGATCAGTTTAATGCAGCAGTATGTCGACTTTGGACTTGTAATAACGACATTGAAATTTTTGTCTTATTGTGCAATTCTAAATAAGCGTGCTAATTATGTATGCATGTTTGGTGTCGTATTTCTCAGAAACTAGAAATAAGAATGCAAATAATTTTTTTTATTGTATTATCATTCAAGAGTACGAGTTTCAGATCAAAATTGGTTCAGACAAATTTATAAGATGCAAACAACAATAAAAGTAGAAACTTGAAAGGACTTTAAAATGGACTAAAAAGTAAAAAATAATTTTAAATGAAATTAATACTTAAATAATTTCCTTGTGACTAATTTCTCATCCGAAGTCGGCACGGCACCAATGACGAATCTTTTGTTTTTCAATATGATTCGCACCGATTTCGAATGGTGATTAGTCCCAAGCAAATTGTAATTGTATTCATTTAAATTTATTTATTTTTAGTGGATGAAGAATCCATATGAAAGCTGCAACGGATTTGAAAACACTTAAGAAAATAATCGGTATGGTATAATGCGATATTGTTTGTATAAAAACAAGTCATAGCAAATTATCGATAAATATTTCATGCGAATAAATGAGCGATGCACATGCATTCATTGAATTATGCGCGTGATGTTATTACTTGTATAGTAGGTGCGTTTGGACATGACATAGATTATACACTTATTTACCTTTTAAATCGATTTGTTTATTTATTTATTGTGTCTCCATATGAAAGACACTTTTTTTTTTTAATTGAGTGATTAAATTATGATGGCAACCCAACCCCACAGTGATATATTATAGAATGACACATTTTCTCTTGTTTATTTTTATAATTCAATTAGGTACTTAATATGTGGAAGTGTACTATGGTTGCAAGTTGCAACTTGCAAGTAAGCTGGGTATTTTTTCAGGTTATAAACTTTTGAAAATTGTGTATTGTTAAAATCACAATATTCGTTTATTTTAATCTATATGGCCTCTAAAGAAATATGTCAAATTCCTAAAGGAATATGAAAGTTCCGAATGTTCGAACGAAAAATTTTTTTTTTTACATTTGAAAAAAATATTAAAACTAAGTTGTCTGTTCATAAAATTGACAAAATAAGTGAAAATCACTAATCTGAAACGATTAGTTCGTAATATTTCGGCACCTCTACTAATCTGATACACTTTTGATAAAATTTATATGCAATTTGTATTGATAATTCGTGAGATTTTTGTTCTCATTGCCAAGTACTTTTTAACGATTGATTAGAAAATTCATTTAATGCCATGGATACAGAAATTTAGTTTTTTCAGTTTTTTATATGGCAATTATAAGAAAGTATAAATGCATTAATTTATTTTGTATTATTATTATTATTATTAAGATTACAGAATTTAACCACAAAATTATTTATAATTTATAATAATTAAGTGTAATTATTTCAGTAACTATTTTTAGAATCTATTATGTAAAGGTTATGATACCATGATGATATATATATATATATATATATATATATATATATATATATATATATATATATATATATATATATATATATATATATATATATATATATATATATATATATATATATATATATATATATATATATATATATATATATATATATTTTTAATACGGATATTCGGTAGGCATGTTTCTGTTTATTACTATGAATAGAAGCCAATGGTATTCATTCATTTTGTGTGCGTTTGTCATATTTTGATACAACTTAGATATATTTAACAACTTATGTTGTTTTTAACACATTATATTTATTTCTATTTTACAGAAGTAGAAATGACACCTCAATAGTTAAACCGTCTATTGTCGAATTTTATTGAAAGATAGTAAACATTGAAAATATTATACAGCCCGGAATCGAACCCATGGTCATTTAATTGCTATTCCGAACTGCTACTACACCACATGTGTCTCTGGCTATTTTTGAATATTCGATTGTATCCATATTAATAATAATAATGGACGATCGAATCAAGTGTCATGTTTGATAAAAACATAACAAATGGTAAATATTGAAAAATATCGCACACATAAGATCTGTAGTTGACTGCCTGAGGCACCTATGGTGTAGTTAGTAACACATTTGTCAAGCAATTGCATGGTAATGGATTCGATCTACCAGAAGTTGTGTAATGTTGCCAATGTTTGTGTGTAAATTTGTGAAATTCTAGTATTTGTCGAAGAGTTTTTGTCAATTTCTAAATTTAAAATAAGATTTTAATTTTTATTGGGAAAATCTCTTTGACAAGCACTTTATTTTCATGTCAATATTGTGCATTCTCTTTGGATAAGTATCTTTTGATTTCTTTGCGCTGGAAAATTGAAAAAAAAACAATATATATATATAACAGCAAAACAACACTCCTTTACACCAGGACAAATGCTGTTGATAAACCGTTTTATAGATCACATATCTACTAGTGCATATATTATAGATGACTGCAGAACCTCCTTAAACAATTAAAACATATAAACATATTTATGTATTCAAACATGTATAATTTTCATTAAGTGAATTAACAGATAAGTATCAAAAACAGAATTACATACACATTATGAAAATAAATAAATAATAACAGCAAATTTTTATTATTTTTCATTTAAATTATTCTAAAGAAGACAAAGTTCTCTTTTTAAAATTTATGTATTTTTGTTTTTATGTTTTTTTTTACGTTTTTTTAATAAGGTTATTTTTAATTATTATAAAGGAGTCTGGTAAATTTTATTAATGATTTCCATGGGGATGGTCGTATATGTCGATAAAATTATATGCATATGTAATTTTATCGATATATATATATATGACCATCCCCATTGAAATCACTATAAAATTTACCAGACTCCTTTTATACCAGGGTAGATAATTTTTGAAAACAAAAAAAATTACAGTAGAATGAAACCAATTGGAAACGGAAGATAATATGATAAAAATGAAAGGAAAAATAAATTACGGGCGATCTGAGTTCGGGAAGTATGGAAGGGGTGAGTTTTTAATGGTAAAATTCGGTTTATCTGAATTTCCGGCAAAGTTGTAGGTAATAAAAAGATCTAAAGCTTTTATATTCACACTTTTTTTAAATAACCTCAAAATTTATGCGAAAAATTCAAATAACCAAGTTTTAGGTTTTTTATTTTTTTTCTCCGAAATTTGGTGAAAACTTACCTTTTTATGTTCCAAATACATTGTAATTTTTTTGATTAAAAAAATTAATTTTTCATCTTATTTTGAATAAATATCGAAAAAGCACCCTAATTTTCAATAAAAATTTTGAGATTATGTGAAAAAAGTGTAAATACAAAAGTTGTAGATCTTTTTATTACCTACAACTTTGCTATTTAACTTTTTTCCATCGGACTTGTAGTTTTGCAGGAAATCGAAATAAACCGTGTTTTATCCTTAAAAACTCACCCCTTCCATACTTCCCGAACTCAGATCGCCCGTAATTTATGTTTCCTTTAACTTGTATCATATTATCTTGCGTTTCCAATGGGTTTTATTCTACTATAATTTTCTTCTTCTTTTTATCATTTTTTAAGGCTTCTACTCTAGTCTATTGATAATAATTAAAAATAACCTTATTAAAAAAAAAAAAAAAAACAAAACTACATAAATTTTAAACAGTGAACTTTCTTCTCTTTAGAATAATTTAAATGAATAAAAATAAAAATTTGCTAATAATAGAGTTCTTAACATTTACCTTAGCTTCGAGATCATAATTGTCTCTTTTTTCAATGGATTTGTCCATAAAAATTTTTCACGCTAATGCAAATAAAATGAGCTATGATTTTCTTGATTTTCTAAAGACTTAGGTAAATTAATATTTTTATTTATTAAAAATAAGGTAGTGTTTCCTGTTTATCTTTAAAAGTTATTTTTATTTTTTAAATTGCCTTTTTAGTTAATAGAAACATAAAGAAATTGCTACAATATAAGACATAAATAATTAAATTTTCGAAGTATGATAATTAAACATAACTTCCTTTATGTCTCAGATACTTACTTGACTTGCATTAAGAAGGAAAAGAAGGAAAAGTATGTGATATGTATTTAAAAGTATAAAAAAAAGTGTATAATAATATGAAAACCTATATAAATTTTTTGTTGTTATTTTACCTATAAAAACTCATATAGAACAGAAAAGAATACTCTTAGTTTTAATAACATTTTATTCCATTTTTATAGTTGACCTAAATTGTCACGCTATTCAGGAATAATAATACAGTACAGACGTTGTCGACGAGAGTTGAAATGAAAAACTAATTTGTTGGGAGTCGAAGTACTAGCTTTAGAAACTATACGTTTTACAGGGTGTCTATTGGTCAAGGAAAACCTGGAAAAGTTGCGGAATTTTAATTTTGTGAAATGGTGAAATTTTAGTAAAAGTCAATTTACCGGAATTTTTAAATATTTAAGAAGGCTGTAAAAATTGTTGTTACGATGCCACAGAAATTCTGTTCTAAACAACGGGTTTTTATAGTTTTTTTTTTAAAATGTAATTGAGGATCAAACAGATTTCTTTCTTCAATTTTAAGCGATTTGTTATTGAGTTTTTCACGATTAAAGACAATCCTGTCTCATTAAAAACTATCTTATCAAAATTTTCGCATGGGAATATAAAAAAAAAGCTGAATGTTAAATAAGCAAGATTTTTAGATTCATGTATTGATTTAACTAAAAATTTTTTCTGAATGTTTAAAAGAAAAGTAGTGTACTGTCATAATTTACTTTTGGGATTGCAGAAAATTTTCATTAATAAAAAAATATTTATGCAAGAGGTCAAAGATAAAAACTGGATGCGGCCGTTCTAAAATAATTAATAAACTAGATACATCCTTTGATTCCGTTATTTTTATCAGTATAGTATATTTTACTTTATATATTACGAATTATAAAGGTTTATATAGAAAATGATTTGGAAAAATTCAATGTCCTGATAACCTGGAAAAGTCAGGAAATGTATAGTTTTCACTATAGAGTAAACACCCTGTTTAAGAGTACTTTATTCTATGTGTAGTTAAACAATTGGTTCGTAGAAAATTCTCGAAGAATCATAATCAAAATGGTTTTAAGAATATTTTCTAATACAATGTGTTTCAAATTTTTTATTTTTTTTACTCTTTTGTTATCATATAATAGTTGTTATTAAATTTGAAACTTAATATTGTTCGATTTAGAAACATATGTTTCAAATTTTTCAGTCCATATACGTAGTTATAGAGAGATAATATTTTCCATTCCGAAATTTGATAGAGTGCTTTCAACATATATTAACGTTATCATAAAAGATACATCAGGTAATAACAAAGTCGTAAAAGCCGTACAGACAAACAAATATGGTGGGGGCGTAAGAAGTCAAGAATTTGATTTTACAACGATACGCATTATTTTTGTATTTTATTCTGTCATAATGTTGTATTATCACCCGATTTCCATTTATAGTCCCAGTATAAAAACGAAAATTACACGTTTTTAAAGTGTTTTAAAAGGTCTTTAACATATTTAATTTTATTTATCTAAGTATAACCTTAAACTGAATAAATTATCAATTACACCATAAAAATGCCACTCTAACGACTACTGAGAAATGAAGGAGCATAGACGGCCCTATAAAAATTCTATAGATCAGATCCATGGCCAAGTGAGTTATATTATTATAGAACTAAAAGTCGACACCTCTAAAATTGTTTTATTTTGCCGCATGTATATTACTTGGTGTTATTGAGTATTATTTTACTTTATTAGATACATGAATCTAAATCTAAATCTTATATCAAAAGAAAGGTGTTTAAAAAACTATCTTCTATACAGACCTTCAAATAATTTTATTCCTTGCGCCGAAACCTCTCTTTAATATAAATTTAGTTCATATATCGAAAGCGCCAACCGGAAATATGTTACAAGCGGGCAAAATTAGAAAATTTCAGAGGTGCCTGTAGGTTTATTGCAAGACATGCACATTTCAAAATATATCTGATATATATGACTTTTATACGTCCGGATATCGGGTCACAAATTGTAAATTCGTGTTGTAGTGACCACATTAAACTTACTCTACTATAATGGGTTCTTTGATGAATATTAATTCGCTATACAAGACTGCTGAAAAGAAGTAGATGGAAACTTAAAGGAAATAAAATCTTTTAATCGTATACTTTTATTATACTTCTATATTTTTTAGTACTTTACTAGCTGGAACTCGGCGCTCTGCTGCCGAAGGTGTACAAAAACATATATATCCAAAATTAATGTAATCAATAACTCGGTAAATTAAATTATTTTGAATCTTAAATTTTAAATGACAGTGGCATTTTCAAATAGACCTGATCCAATTTGAGTGGTTTAATGATAGATCTTGAGTCACTGTGTGTTCTGAGACCAAACCGAACTTCTTCATTGGAACTAGAGATATTGGATTATAAAACTATCACAACATCGCGTTTGAGTATAGCTTGAGAAAGGCAAAAGATAGATTTAATCCAATGCTTAATATTTTATCTGGATACAATAATCTTAAAAAAAAAAAAAAATATGCAAATTGGCCGAGTTTTTTATAAATTTTTAATATATTGTAGAAAAAAATATCAATAAATCCAAAGTGTTTTAATATAAAATTTTTCTTTTGTTTTAGGTGAGTACTAATTATTTGTTGAAATTCCTGTTTTTAAATGGTAAGTAATCAATTCAAATCGTCCCAGTATTTCGTGTAATTGCGATCCCCACAATTATACGAACATTACTTAGAGATTGTTTAAGTAATGACTTGCATTGACTTTGTTTGGCCTTTTTTCATCGGATTGGTTTGGAAGTTCATGCTTCTTTTATTGTCAAACCCATTGGTGTTAAGTATTTGGGTAATATGACCAAGACGAGTAAGAATATTACCCAATATATGCATGAATAAGAATATTTACCCAAAATTTTTCGTGATTATATACAACACTTAAAGAAAAGTAAAGTATAAAAATTTGTCAAAAAAAAAAAAAACCCCTCTTAAGAAAATTGAACTAAAAAGTTAAAATAATTTTTAATAAGAACAAAACTTTCATAAATAATTTCCTTGTGACCTTTTTAAAGTTTAATGTTAAATTTGAGTGTTTTTGATTGAAACAAATTCCATTCTGATAAACAACGGATTTTTTATGTTTTTAAATAGGTGTAAAAATTTCTGTGTTGCATTTTTTGTCTTAATGAATAAAAGCATTTGAATTTTACAAAAATTTATTTTTATTTATTTATTTATTTATTTATTTTTTAAATATAAAACTGGCTTTAGCTAATTCAGCTATACAGACAGTAAAATATGTAAGCTAAAAATAATATTTCTTTTAGTATAAACGATTGTTTGATTTCATGATTTGTTTTTTATAAAGTCTTGCGTTTAAGATTTGTATGCGGATATGCATTTATAAAAAGACCGTGTGATGTGTGTGTAATACATCATTGCCATATTTTGACACACTTTGTAATACTTTTTATATTAACCGACTGAATTATTTTTTTTTTTGTGTATTTTATGTACATTTTTTTTTTGCTTGCGTATACTCTCAGACGATAATAAAAATACTCGTAAAAAACTAATAAAGAAGGATTGTGTGTTGTATTTAGCAATCAGTATACGTAAAATGTATGAATATGTGTCTGACAGTCTAGCCTAATAAAAAAAAAAAGAAAAAAGAGAAACTTTCGTTTTTAATTTTAAAATGAGGTATAAAAAGGTATAAAATAATAATTTCTAAAGGTAATGTTATTATATTTTATATCTGTAAAAAATAAATTTGTGTAATATATACAGAGTCTTATTTTAGCCATGGGTCAAGGATAAGTTATACATTATTTATCAGTATTTCAGACATATCTTTGACTGACCAAAGTCAAAGATGTTTCCTAAAAATTTCTTGGATGGAGAATAATCAAAGGCTTGAAAAGGTGTCGTGTAGTATGATTCAAAAATTTTGGGATGCGTTCAAATTTATAACCAAAAACTAAGTGTGCAGCCCTTTCTGTCCCAAGTCTTAAGATTTCAATATTTTTATCTACAATAAGTTTGTTTCCTTAAAATGAAATATTGCCACTGATTAAGGTCTTTTTCACATAGTCTATTTGTTTTTTTGAGACAAGCTCTAGCTCTTTACAAAATCTGTTATTTCCGGTTGTTTCTTATCCGTTTGGTTGGTTAATTAAAACAAATAAATAAAATAAGTATGCATAATAGCGAGCTCAAGTTTCCTGAGAATTAGTCCATTTTTTAAACAACTGTATTTTTTGATTAAAGATAATTCGGTAAGAGTTCTATAAATATACTTGAAACTTAAATTATTATTACAAGTTTTTTAATGTAAGTTATAAAAAAATGTTAGAATCGGCTTCACAAAAATGAGATAAAAACTAAAATATTAGTTGAGGATATTAGTTATTTTTTTTGAAGACACTTTTTTTTTTATTTTTTACTTTAGAGTGTTGTATAAAACCACGAAAAATTCTTCATTTGTATGAAATTTAATCAGTAAAAATTGTTTTGGTCCCTTCCTTGGCACCACCTTTATGATATCTCTTTTCCAAGAAAAAAATAATAATCAAAATCGGTTCATAACCGACGATTTTATCCGCAAACACATTTATCTCTAAAAATTGTTTATGCATCTTCTCTCAACATCCTGAACATCAGAAACGGGACCGCATAGGAAGCACCAGCTTTAAAATAAAAAAGAATAATCAAAATCGGATCACTCTGTCGAAAATTCTAATGTAATAAACAGAAAAAATAAAAAATACCGTCGATTTGAAAACCTCTTTTTTTTGAAGTCCGTTAATAAATCTCTACAAAAAGACGTTATCGATTTGTAACATTTTGAAAAACAACATATTATTTGAATTGTTGTACCTAATGCAGGCCTCGTCAAAAGTTTAATAACATTAGAGAAACTGTTTATTATCCAACATACTAAACATTTTTAAAAATTAAAGATAGCTTTTACTTTGTG
This sequence comes from Chrysopa pallens, assembly GCA_020423425.1. NCBI lineage: Eukaryota > Metazoa > Arthropoda > Insecta > Neuroptera > Chrysopidae > Chrysopa > Chrysopa pallens. The sequence goes on along the minus strand of CM035592.1, from coordinate 31,321,794 downwards.
AAATTCCAGTACTAAGTTAAGAAACTAAACTTCTATATTTATTTTGCATAATTCCACTTTTTATTAATCATTTGAAAAATATTTAAAACGTAAAATTGTCATGACATGTTTCGGTCTGTACGACCATTTACAAACAGTGAAGACCATTTTAAAACATTGCCAATCTTTTAAACTAAAATAATTTCCATGCTAGGAAGGTATAGGATATCCCTCATCTAGTTTAGGATAAAAATCCAGTTATATTTTCTGAACTGAGCCTGTTTACTCATATTTTATTTATACCAATTGAGTGTGTTGTGTGGTGAGTGGTACATAACTAAAAGGGCGCAATCAAATATATATTCATAAATGTCATAAAAATTTTAGGATGTATGTTGTGTTACATTCCTAAAACTTTAATATTTAAATTTTACACTTTATACCACTTTCACAGTAATAATATTAATGTTTTTGATTATTAAAATTGTGTGCAGAGTAAACCGTACAGCATGGATGTGTCCATTCTGTATTATGTGGGTAGTATTAATTAAATTACAAAGCTAGGCGGTATATTACCGTACTTTTTATGCAGCATAAAAATCCATAAAATTTAGTATTTGTTTAGGTAAACAAAAATACTCTAAATATCCAGTCTAAATAGTTATAAATACATATATAATAATATTTATTGTAAATATTAATGTGTTTCACAGCTGAATTTGAGCTGCAATATCAATTTTTGAATCTTTCTTGTATCTTTCATGGTTTAAAAGTTGGTCATGGATTCAATGGACCTGATGGAACGATTTCGCTCATCAAAAACTTTAATTCACTTTTTAGGTCCAGAATACACTACCAACAGAGTTATCGTGATCATGATCAGACGGAAATGGATTAATTAATGATTTAATGATTTTGATTTAATAAAGATATTTTTGTAAACGTTACAACCTAGAGACAAAAATTAAATTCTCTGACATATTCTATACATGTCGAGTATAAAAATGGTGAAATATAGGAAAAGCAGCTCCCGTTATCTGTGCCCGTCTTTTTTCGAACCATTTTTTAGACCTTGCCCCAACGTATTAACCTATTTACATAATGATCTTTAGCGCTGGATATCATGGAGAAAACGACCTTTTTATGTTAAAGTTTATCATGTTTGGCTTAAATGGAAAAACATTCAGATATAAGATTTGTTAATAGACCAGGGTAAAAGCCATTAAAAATGGTAAAAATTGAAAAAAAATTATAGTTTAAGAGAACAAAAATGAAAGAAAAATAATTTACGATTTGAGGTGATCTACAACTTTTGTATTTAAGCTTTCAAAAATAAAAATAGGGCGTTCGATATTTTTTAATGTATTTGGAACATAAAAAGGTAAGTTTTCACCAAATTTCGTGAAAAATTTTTTTTTGTAAAAGATAGAAATAAAAAACCAAAAAATTGGTTATTTCAATTTTTCAAAAACTATCGCCCCTGGTCTATAAGTCGTAGAGATTAATTATTTGCCATTTTTATTTATACTTATAATACCAACATTAGTCTATTATATAATGTATTATTTAACATAGAAACACATTGATCGATAGGTAAGTGGGTGGCCACTTGTAAGTAGGTAATATTTCATTTAGTTGATGCACTTTTTATTTCATTAAAACTGTGTTCTGTGATAGCTATTATTCTAAGTAGTAAGTCACTCACTAGTTGATTAGTCAACTGCTGCATAGTGGTTGCAACGTTTACATTGTAGGGAAATACACATAAACAACTTCTTTATTGCAGTGGCTTTTTAAAAAATTGATTTGATTTTCAAAGAGCTTCCATTTTGTGTACGTTACGTTATGTTTGTTTAATATACGCCAAAAGAATGTATTAAAACTTATTTCTTTGCGACACCCAAAATTTGCATGTTGATATCGGATGTTATTTGTGCCATTTTTAACTAACATTGATAGCGATGTGGTTTCCTGGAGTATCCTGTTTAAAACCATTCATTTGATACGTGATTGGTCAAATTCATAGACATAGAGAAGAATGGTCTTAAAGCCATCTTAAAAAAATGTTGTGCTATCAAAACCTGGTATCTATATGTTAATACGAGAAGCAAAAAATGAATACCCATTTGTACGAAAATAGGGCGGACGGAGGAATATGAAATTTGGCACAAGTATAATTTATATAGAGACATGCTGAATGCTGATATTTTTTTAAAAATTACATATAAAAAATATTTTAAATAAATAAAAAACATTACACACACTACTATACGCACGCATATGTGCACTTTTGTTTAATATATTGTTTTGTTTAAACGCATTGGGTTCACTTTTCATTGATTATGGTCGAATTTCGACCGCTGTTACGAGATTCTAGATTAAATGAATTTACTAAAGCTGAAAATTGTTATACATATTGTATATGGAATTTAAATAACATCAGTCAGTCTTTAAAATGTGAGAACGGAGCTGGTGAGTTAGCCCTAATGTATGTATAATAAATAAATAATATGCCATTCATTTATTAAACTTGAAAATTTTTTTAGAAATCCTTAATTAAATACTAACCATAAATAAAATGGTGAATCAACCATATTGTGGAACAACTTTCGCTAGTGAGACAAAAAAGTGCTGACTGATAAGAGTTGTTCCACAGTATGGTTGACTGACCATTTTATATTCATGGTTAATATACAATTAAGTTCTAAAAAAAATTTGCAAGTTTAATAAATGAATTATTCCATCTTATTTATTTATTGTACATAACATTAGGGTTGACTTTGAAAAAATAAATGTCCGTAAATTTTACTTTTGTGGGGACGATCGAAAATATTACCGATATAGCTGAATATTTTTACAAAAATTTATTCAAAACTATGTTTGAAAGTTAAGCATAACAACAGTTTAAAACTATGTCTATTATATGTCTATGTCTATTGAGAAGCATCTGACGTCACACTTATAAAAACAAAATGCATGTGTTATAAATTGAATAAAGTTATTTTAATAATAGTAATACTTATTTGTACGTAAGTGAAAGAGTAAATATTAAAAGTTTTTTGAGTTTATAATAATATTCCCTAGGATATTTTATAAAATTAATAGCTTACTAAAAAATTTAAAATGGTATCATCATTATCATCATCACCATTCACGATATCACGCAGTCCAAGCACATGTAGCAGTTTCTAATACGTTATAATACATTTATAAAAGTGAAAGTGATTGAAAAATGAGAGTTTCTGAACTTTGGAAAAATCACAATAACTAAGTAAATACTGCTTTGTAAAATCTCTTTGAGATTTTTATGAATAATTTATTCATTTTATCTCTAAGCTTATTTTTCTAAATTACTGTCGTTTTCCAATTTAATTATCTCATTTACACCTATTCATTTAAAACGTTAAAATGGATTCATATTTTGTAAATCTTTTGAATTACCGTGCTACAAGAGTTTAATCAAACACTTTTAGCCAGGTAGACTTAAAAATCACATTTATTTTTTTACTTTATGACGTTGGGTTACTGTTGTAGGAGCTTCAACTAACGCTATTTGTAAGCTAAGTTAGTACCTAGTAACTAACTACTATCATATCTATCTATCCCCATTATGATCATATCATATCATCTCCCATGACTGTAACATACTTCTCCACCCTTAAACACTATATTTATGATATTGTTGTTTTGTGTTACAAATGTGGAGTTGTTTTTACATAACATTATACATTTACTCTGTCACCGTCTGTATAAATGTTTTTTGTGAAACAATATTAATGGCCTTGTTATTTTTTTTTTTTTTTGGAGAATAGTACGCATAAATATAGCACAAACAAATTAGGAAAAGGTCGTAGTTTTTTTTTTTATAGCTACGAGGTTTTAAAGCCATCAGTAAAAAGGAAACACCATGTGTTAAATAATCATACTACAAGCTCAAAATTTAATAGTGTGTTCTCTGAGAAAAAGTTGCTCACAAAATCAATTGAGGGATTTTTGGAAAATATTTTTATGCATGTGGAGCACTCTCGGGAGAGATAAAACATTCAGGGTCATGTCATCGGCAAAATACAGTTTTAGAACTGTATTAAGTTTTCATTTAGGATCAATATCATTTCAAAAAAACCAATAACCTGTCAATCACAAAATTTTGGTTCTATCTCTAGTAATTTTGTTTCTGGCTTCAAAATTTTCAAACGTTACAAACCTTAGACTAAAATTAATATTCTCTGACGTACTTATTTTATATATTTCGACTATAAAAATAAAATATTCGATACACGTTTTTTGTATACAAAAAAAAAAACTTTAATTATAAATTCGTATAATCAATTTTCAATAATAATAACACAATCGAATTGAATTGTGGTACTACACAAATTTTACAATATAAATAATAAATACGTTGATTAATTGAATTGAAGAAAATCTCTCCACATTCAATAATTTTGTTTGTATGATAAAACACAACCTTCAACCTTATATATTGATAGGTATTGAAAGTATTATTATTCATACCTCTACAGCTCCTACTAGCTCGAGAGCTACAGAACCTATACATTTATTGAAATACAAAATTTATAATCCTTATTTTAATTAATTTAAGTATTAATAATAAATCGATTGTATTATATAAACTGTTTCAATTGAATTAACATATGTTTATATTTGAATTTTATTACATTTACACTAACGAACATAAAATTTAAATTATCCATAATATACAAACAAAAAAAAAAAAAAAAAAAACAAGTATAACAACTCACGCCGCATCTTGAATTTGAAATTTGTCATACTGTATAATAATTCTACTAGTCACGCCATTTCATATGATTCCCATATTGACAGAGTTGTAATCCACCATTTTAAGTATTGTAATCCGCCATTTAGTGGTGGCGGCTATATTTATCAAAGATACTAAGATTTCTGACTAATTCACCTTTCAAAAAAAAAAAAAAAAAAACATAATAATAATAATAATAAAAAAAAAATAAATAAAATAAAATAAAAACAAACAAACTCAAAATCGGAACCATTTGGGATTGACGATGGCGTAGACAGACACACACTCACAGACAGGTCAATCTTATAATATCCTGTCGTTTTAGCGCCGGGAGTTAAAAATTTGAATTGAGGTGATATTGGTTTGTTATGGAATGGAGCTTTTGATTCTGACTTTATTGTGTTAATTCTCCAGTCTTTGCTTCCGTGATATTTTCAAGTTAATATATCAAAAATATTTTTATTGTGAATTTTGTATAGTAAAATATAAACTTGCTTACTTTTAGCTTTTATTCTTTTTTACTTGTTATATATTTTATTTTGTGGTGCCTAACGCGCAGAAAAGAAAAACTTTATAATAACTTGTAGGTTTTTCATTCTGCGAATCATATTCTTCTAATAGTGTTGTTTTCTCATATAGTCATTTTAAAAATTAGATTAACGCCACTTCAACAATAGTACTAGTTAGATGATTCAAGACCTGCTCAGTGACCAAGCAAGTTAAGGCACTAGTCTGACTAGTAACTGACAACTAAGATTGGAGGTTGTTGAGGGTTCGAATCTAGGCTGCGAAAGTTTGTCTAATTGTACTAAAAAAAATGGTATGAATGATTGACTGTCGTCGCTTGGATAAGGACGAAATAACCGGCTCCACCAACAACATGATAGTATTGTCACCTTGTAGAAGGTATCTTTGCCATCAGGTGATGTAGTGTTCCTAAAATAGGGTACAAATGACCAAAAGCGGTTGCGGTCCCCTTTTAATATACTCTACGTGATACATGAAACACTAGTAACTTTTTATATCACCCAGGCTATGAATTTGAGAGTAGCTCAGCTATGACACTACACTATGCTCATGCTTACAACAAAGCCTATATTTATATTATTTTTCATTGTTACAAATAACTTTAATAAATATTTACTAAGCACAAGTTTTCTATATCATTTTTTAATTAACTGTGTTATTAGTAAACAAATTAAACTAAATTTAATATATTACCACAAATTTCTTTGCTTTTATTTTTGACAATTTACAGGGGCTTTTAGTTTCGGAAATTGTGCTTTTATATTCTACTCTGTCGTTATTAAATATATTTTGAGCAATATTGTATTGTAACACGTATTGTTTATTGTAGAAACATATTAAACGAATAGTTAAGACGTCTTTTTCACAAAGGATGGTGGATGAATCCATGCCCACACTCTTAATATACACCATTCAGCATAGAAACACCACTGTTTCATTAAAATCAAATTTTAAGGTATCGTAGTAGTTCGTTCTGATGTGCTTATATATTGAACAGAATGTTCAAGTGAAATTGTTTCAAATGGTTTAAAGTATATCAGCATACATTTTTAACAGTAGTTTACTCCTTACTACTAAACAGAGAACCCAAGGTTCTAGGTACAAAGTTTTCGGTTGAGGTTCCCCACTTAATATAATCTAATATTACTCAAGACTCTAATTTGGGGGCGGGTGATTAAGTTGTACAAACTTAAGTTTCCGTAATATTGTACGATGACTCGAGCATTTTGATAACACGCCAGCCCATAAGTTTATCCCCAACACAAAATTGATCAACACGTGCTAGGGGGTTTTCACTACAAAATATTTAATACCACTAACTTATTAAAACCTGTAATTATAACCTGTAAAAAAATAATAAATACACCATACAATTAGTGTATTTTATAATTTTAATTAAACGTGGAAGATTCCAGTCCTTGTATATTTTTATTTGATGAGTAAACATACGGGATGAATACATGAACATCGTTTTTTTTAAGTCAAAGACCAATTTTTTAAGATTGGATTATGCATAAACGAATCCTGGTTTGTAATATGATACGAATTGTATTTATCTGAAACATTCTATAGTTATGTCTTGTTATATTACCAACAAGTTTGATTAATTAAAATTACGTCAAACTATTTACTAGAGATAGAACCAAATTTATTGATACAATAACAAGAAATATAACAAGTGAGCTGTGTTGTTTAGTTGCTATTACTACATAGTATTATGACGGTACCTTAACTTATAACAACGAATTGTGTGTGTTATGTTTTGTTACTGTTGTTCCTATTACAATTTTGTTTTGGTGGATAAATATCGACATTACAACAAACAATCATTGTCAAATCCAATCGAATGGATCTTCAAGTCTATATTATTATGTGTCTACTTATACTTTGTATACACTTCTAATTTGAATACATTCATAGATACAACAGTAGTCAGTATATTATCAAACAAGCCTTAGTATAATCGTGGATATGACATTATGAAGTCAGATCAAAATAGGTAACTAGTTTCATGAATAATGATTAGTACATAGAAATCGGAGTAGTTCAGGGTGATCTCAGATACAACAAACAAATTTTACTAATTTACCCATCAAAATGTGAAATAAGGCTTAATAGCAGACAAAATTAAATTAAAGTGGATTCAAAAAACGAATAATTTATAAGCTCTTAAAGATTGTTTTCTCTGTTTCTTGCGAAAAAGTTTTTTAGGTGATTCTACGATAAGCGATCATTTTCTTTAGAAAAAACGAACAACAAAATTTTTGAATATTAATGTATTGTATATAACATTTTTATTCAAAATCAACTCACTCGTGCATTCTAAAATTTTTTATTTTAAATTTTGAAGGAAAGTGTATATAAGTGCCATGGATATCAACATTATGACGTCATTTTTCCAAATCTTCTTTGTTTAATTAAGAATTTGGAACATCCATATTTCGACTATTTTTTTAAGATTTTTAAGAAATAACTACAATTCATGTTCGGGAATCAAAGACGCTTCAATTGAAGTGATAAAAAAAATTGTAGATCTTTCCTATTTACCGCCATGTATAGATTTAGAGGTTTTTGTTGATTAGTGGAAAAAATCAGGCAGTCAAGCGGAGTGCTTGGCTCGAAAAATCAAAACTGCCAATGACATCATGCTTTCGTATTTCGAAATAACCAAATTCTTGTTCTCGACATTTTCCAAAATGTCTCTATGTGTGCCTGCGTGTCAGTTTTTATATTACTCGCGGAAAATTAATACACAATCAACGTGAATTTTTAACTGTACGGATATTCATACAGAATTTTGGACAAAATCGGCTAATTGGTCTTATGAATCCATGACGCAGTTTTTAAATTATACGAGATTTTAAATTAATAAAATTTCATATACAAAAAACTTTACTCTAAAACAATTCCGGTAGAACATCAAATTTACACAGTAATTATAAATACATCACTATATAATATGTATGGTAACAAATGTAATAATAGTTATAATACACTTTATTTATATAAAATTTCCTTGTTTAGGAAATTCTCGTCATGATTTTGAAAATTGTACTTATAACGATTTCTTTTTGCTTTCGTTTATCGGGATGAAAACAATAATTTTGTTTCCAAAAGTTAATAAGGAATGTTGTAATTATGTTGCATTGGTTCAAATAGTAACAATGAATTTATTCGTGAAGAAGAGAATTGCCAAAGAAACTTTATTATCGAAGCGGAGTGTTTCATGAAGTTTATTGTTGTCGAAAGACTGATGATTCTTGGATAGTTCATTAATCATTCATGTTCTCATTAAAATGTTATGTATTTCGAATATAAACAAGCTTTTCAGAAAAAAATACTTTTGAAATTTTAACCTTTTAAAAAAATATTCGACGCAAATATTTCAGAATTTGATAATTTATTATTTTGAGAATATCCTATAAGAACTATAAGCGCTCGTTAACAGTTTTAAATTAAACAAACAGTTTTAAACGATAATTTTGATTTGCAATTCTTTACTAATATATTTGTTTTTTTAATAGGTTAGATATATTAGGATTTTCAGAGGAAAGTTTTGCTATAGTTTTGACTTTCTCACCCTCCATACTTTTGGGTTACTGAACACGAATATGACGTTTGCTGGCCAAAGTTTGTTTTTTGGGTACTTTTGAACAAATTTTCAGTAGTTCGCCCAATATTATAGGAAATGATTTTTCAACAAACCTATGCTTTACAAAATTAAAGTAGTCAAAATTTCTTATATTTCTCAGATTAAATGATTTTGGAAGACTGACTGTTTTTTTTTTTTGCTAGAGGGCTCCCAAAAAGTTCAGTGACCCTATAAATATGGAGGGTGAGAAAATCAAAAGTATAGCAAATCTTTCTGCAGAACCCCAATTTTTTTTCCCATATATTTCACAAATATCCAGTTACGTAACGGTTAGTCTAAAAAAAAAACCAATGAAGATGAAAACTTTAAGAAATTTGGTGTTTTTTAATTTTGCATAAAAGCAAGAATTTGCTTTAAATTACGAATATTGATTTTTTTGTTTTGTTTATTATTTTATCTGCAACGAAAACCGGCTGGAAAAATTTTTTGTGGGGGAAAAGTCAATCAGTCTAAAAAAACATTATTGCGCGACGATTAAAAGTGATTCCAGGTCGATGTCATTATTTTATCTCGAGATATCCTTGAAGAAAAAATACACACATCTTTTAAAAACAGTGGATTTAAATTCTATTGACTAAATGTAAAACTAAATCAAAATTTGGAATTCACAAAATCGGTCCTATTACAAGAATTTCCCTCTAAGCATTTAAAAATATCACTTATTTATATTTAGTTATATTTAGAGACTCTTGTAGCAATACCGCATATTGTTCGAGTGTTAAACGTCGAATAATAGTTGTGTTTAGCTAAATGGATAAAGAGATTTAGTTTGGATAATAACAAATAAATTGTAATCTCAGTTTTCACTCAATCTATTTACTTCGTTCTTAGTGATGAGATGATCTAGAGCTAGTATCTACAAGTACTTTGTTACAAGAAAGCTATTTACTTTACCACACCATTTTATTCGGTAATAAATTAGTGAAGTGAATAAGAAAATATTTTAGGAAACCATCTCTTGAATGAGAGTTAGTTAATAAACGATATTATGATGCATATGTTCACACAGAGTATACGGATGCAGTTATACAGTATGTTCTAGGATAAGAGATCCTGGAATGTTTTAATAAGCTGCTTTTTTAAAAGCTTTGCTCACATTGATCCAGTAATTTAGTTCAGTAGTTAAGTTACAGCAACATTTTAGTAAAGTGTTTAGTCAAGTAGTTAAGTTCGATTTTTTGTGTTGCATCACAAGCATATAACAATAAACGTATGAAGGAATCTGTTTGACATTTAATGGTTGTTTCAGTATAAACAGTTTTGTGATATGAAATTATATTACATGGCTGTGCTTATTATCACAGTTTAATTCAATTACTTTATTGACTAAATTATCAAATTATAAGTGTGAACGATTTTTGATCAAGTGTTAAGTGTTTAGTACTAAACTACTTGCAACTCTACTAAATTATTTGATCAATCAATGTGAACAAGGGTTTATGATTTAGTTTTTATTCGAATTTTGTTCACTGATTAATTGTATCTCGACTAACAACTCTTTTTGTGTAAAGTTGTTTCTGTTAGTCTGTTATTTTGTTCAGTAATTATTGTTCGGGATTAATTTTCTATTTGGAATTTGTGGATCAGCAAATATGTGGAAGATGGCATAGTGGCATTCTTATGCAGTGATAAGAAATAATCAGATTTCTTATCACTTCGAATTATTTTGTTACTTAAAATCTAAAAAAATATAAAATATTTAAAAAGTATTCATAATGCTGATGAATGAGGTAATTTGAAATAATTTTTTATTTTACACGTCCAAGTTATTCAACACCGGGTATCTCACAAAGTATGGTGACACTCACTATGGTCACAATCTTTATGGTAATTCGATTATCTGAAATTTCGCCTTTGATTTTCTTCACTATTATCTACCAGATTTAATGGTAATGAATTTGCATGGGTTTATAATCTTTCTAACTACTTTGCACTACATTTCACTTTTCATTGTGTTTCACTTTTAGTTCATTAAGGATTTTACAATTTGGAATAAAGTAAGAGACATTTATCATAGCTCGAAAAATTTCTCTGACAAAATTCAAGTGAGGGAGAAGATTCAACTAAACATATTTAAGCTACATATAAGTTTGGTTTTTTGTTTGATTAGTTTTTATACTTATTAAAATAATTTGTTAGACTGCTAGAGTATATTATTTAAGTCTAAAGTTTGTAACGCTACCTAATATCGACCTAACAAACAAAATTTTGGTATAGATGTTCTTAGAATCACCTAATTAGTCAATTTCGTGAACAAGATAACTCAAAAATGAAAAGATATAACAAGTTGAAACATTTGTTACGTACTTAGAAGGCATAAAAAATTAAGATCAAGTTCGTGAATAAGCAAAATTGGTCCATTGGATGGATCCAATGACGATCTATGATCCAACTTTTGAACCCTTAAAGATAGAATAATAGTTCAAAGACAAAAAATGTCTGTTTTTTCAAAACAAACTTAAGCTTGAAACATTTTTTGCTAAAATATTTAGATTCGCAATAATTTTAGCTAAAAGTTTGCTAATAAGCACATATATAATTAATACTATTATATATGTATAATATGAATGCTTATCAAAATAGTTCTAACATTGATACTAAACCATATATCGAGAACCTAAAAAACTAACTTTTTTAGTTGTTACGGTCATTGTTCTGCTCAATGTCTTAATGTTTTGCTTGTTTACATATTCAAAAAAAAAGTATTAAAAGAAAGCTCTATAAGGTCGTTTTTGTTTTTTATTTGCTGATTCACTTTGTAAACCACACAACCCAACACATCAATTTCACAGCGATGAATGGATCTTGATGATGAAATGACAGCATTACGACGTTGTGTTTCCAAAGAGATGATGTTGATGGATAAAAGTGTAAGTAGTAACGGATATGGGAGCTATATTACGTACTCATATTATTATTATTATGATTATTTTATGTCTTTTTGTAATCTGCTGCCAATGAACATTTTATGATCTGTTGTCTGTGTTTTGTTTTTGTGTTCCCCCTCTGTTCCTACTCCACACTTTTATGGATTTGAGTAGAGATAATACAGCGTTAAATTGAAACTTATTAAATTGCTTAATTTATTTTTTGAAAGTAGGTAAATTTGGAATTAACTAATTAAGTATGTAGTATACTAATTAAGTATGATTTTAGGCAAAATTAATTGGATTCCACTGAGCCATGACCCAAATTTTAAACCATAAAAAGTTGAGGAAAAGATAAAACATAAAAAATTTATTTTAATTTTTTTTTTAAACAACTTGAAATATTTTTTTATGGACAGTTTCAATTCCCAGCTCAAATAAAGTCATTAAACACAATTATTAAAGTATATTTAATATCATTAAAAATGACGAATGATAATAGTTCATATTTACAGAAATTGTTTAGAAAAAGTAGGCGAATTTCGTTCTTGAGATATTGTAGAGACAGCCTGAACATGTGATTGCTAACCGAAGACTATCGGAAACCTATGGAAATAATTACATCGCTAATCAGGTAACTGTCCCTGATTCTGTATTAAATGAAACTCAAAATAAGTCAGCCGTTAATGAAAGTTCATTAGTAAGTTTGAATAATTAATTCTGAAATAATTAAAACTGTTTGCTATTCATGTCAGATATATATATATATATATATATATATATATATATATATATATATATATGTATATATATATATATATATATATATATATATATATATATATATATATATATATATATATATATCTGATCCGTCGATATAGACCCGATCCGTCAATCAGTCAGGACAAAGCATTATATATATATATATATATATATATATATATATATATATATATATATATATATATATATATATATATATATATATATATATATATATAATCCTTTGTCCTGACTGATTGACGGATCAGGTCTCGTAGTAGAGACCTGAAACTTGGAGGTTGTATTCTTTGTATGCGGGGACAAATTTTGTATGGGACAACGTGATTGCTTGTTCCAATGTACTTAAAATTTTGCTTTAACATTCTCAGGCTTGTTAAAGACGTGTGAAAAGTTTAAATTGCCCTCCGAAGCGGGTGAGTAACAGCTAGTTGAATATATGTGATTTTTTTTAAAATAGAAATTACATAACTCTATTGAATATACTCAAATGAATATACCCAAGTTTGATTCGTAATACTGATTCGAAATTTGAAATCGATCTTCATATTTTTCTAAAATTGTTTTTCATATCGTATTTTTGGTTTCGTTTAAAATTTTATATTTATCTGAAATAAGAAAAAAAATAATAAATTGAGACTCAGTAATTTGTAAGTTATGATAGTCTTAATTTTAATATCAACGAGCTCCATTTATTCTGGCTCGAATTTAATATTTTACTGGGTAATCCGAGTGTGATGTCTTTAAAGTACGGGACAGTATTACCTTGTTTTATTTCAAGAACAAAACATCTATATTTCATAATAATAATAAATTTTAAATAATAAATATCGATTTAAAGAATGGGACGAATGCTTTCTTTTTTTTTTGTACGGAAAACTACTATTTATCATACTTATGAATATATTATATTATTAAATCGAAAACAACCAATCATAACACTTATGTATGAAGGTATGAACTGCTGTATACAAACAAGCTAGTCGCCATCATATGGAGTAATAATAATACAATAATAAGTATTAAATGTCGTTAAAATATTTTTCAATATATTGGAAAAAAAAAAAAAAAAAAACAGGAAATGATACTTCAAAAAATTTTCTTCTGTAAATAATGTATAATTTATGGAAATATTATTAATAAAGTGCCCAAAGTGTGGAATAAAAAATAATATATTAAAAAATTCTCATAAAAAAAACCGCCTTCAAAAAAAATTAAGGAATTACGAGCGCCAGGCGGTGTGGGGATAGGTATCGACTCTAGCGCGGTAAGGGGAACGCAGTAACCATATGATTTTTTTCAATATATAGGTATACATTTAACATTGGCTAGTGGCTGCATTTATTTTTCTTTTAATTAATACACTTTAATTAGTCGGGCAAGTGTAAATGTTTTTGAATTAAATTTATCACTAATATATTTACTTTCATCCATAAGTTTTTAAAAAAATATTCACCGACAGTTTTACGAGAAAAATACAGAAATGTATCAATGTTTGAATGTTACCCCATAAGACCAATGTTAAATTGCTCAACTTTAAAGTTAATTATTTATTTAAATGATCGGGCAATCTCCTTCAAATTTTTGGAATTTGTTTAGACATATTTAAACTTTGTATTAAAAAAAAATCAAGCCTTTTATCAAAAGTTGCCTTGGTGCTCGTACTTCCTTAACTAGAAAGTAAAAATAATTTTTAATTAAAAACTTCTATAAATAATTTTCTTGTCATCAATTTATTTTCGAAGTCGATGTGTCAACGAATCAATTTTTTAAATCTAAAGATAAGAAATTATTTATAGAAGTTTTCAATCTAATTTACTTTTTAGTTCATTTCTTATGAAGGCGGATCTTTTTTTGAAATTTTAAAGTCATGGATCGTTTGGACCCAATGGACTGAATTTGCTCATTCACGAACTTAAATTCACTTTTTATGTTTGGAATACCAAAACCAAAATTTCAGCTCGCTATATCTTTTTTTTTTTTAGTTATCGTGATGACGGGTGGACAGTCGGCTAATTCAAAATTTTGTTTGTGCGGTCAACATTAAGCTGCGTTTTTAGACTAAAATTAATATATTCTGACATATTTTGTATGTCTATTATAAGAAGCTTGAGATGCACTTTACTTTCTCGTCAATATTAGGTAGCGTTATAAACTTTAGACTAAACTTAATATATTGAGACATATTATGCATGTCGAGTATAATAATAGGTATTACGACTAGACTATTATATTTTTACATGAATTTTTCGCTCGTTTAAATAGTTTTTAGTTAAAAATTAATATCCTATTTTCACAAAAAAAAAAAAAAAAATACATTTTTGATATAATTCGGATGTAATGTGGGAAATTAACATATCCTGTCTACACTTGATGTAATAAAAACATTTTAATAATATTGTGTGTTGAGAGGAGTCCCCAATTTAATATTTTGATGAAGGTCAGTAGAGTGTGTAATTAGAAAATATGACTGCATTGTGAAAATACTGCCAAGAATAATAACAATATATATATATTCAAAATTATTTTATATTTGTATTCCTTTTTATTTCCTCAATGACGATTTTTTATTAGCAAAATAATATTTAAAATAAATAAATAGACTGCTTCAAATACTTTACAACAGACTTTTATAATTATTAAAATTGGTAAATTACCCAAAATATGTTAATAAAATTGTATATGATGCATTATGCACATTTTAAAAATGGGTATTTTTGTATCTATTATTTAAATAATTGTTCATAATAGGTTATTTGACAAAAAAAAAAATAGTAGAACATATGGCCATCCTATAAGATAATAGCTTAAAGAAACCATATTTCGCTTTATTTGAACTAAATTATGTTTACTTTTTGCAAATTACACGAAATAAAATGTTATAATTTTTGAAATTTTATCTGGCATGGAATCGCCCTGTGATTGGTAACAGATCTGGTTACGTCACTACCTAGTAAACTTTAGAATATATTATTTACATACACATATTATATTAAATAAGACACCCGTACCTCGTGACAAACATCACCACAGAAACTTTGCGCTGTTTTGTAAATTTAAACTATAACATTGATTTTCGTTCTTAAAAGTGTAGATTTCCCGGAAATATCAATGTAGTGTATTTATTATGTAATAAGTAATTATTTAAAATGGTTTCCAAAATTTGGCAAATAGCTTATTGTTAATTAAGAGTATGGTGATGACTTCCACTCTCAATCCTGTTATCGATATTAAGTTATCGTGTTGACGAATATGCCCAGAACTGAATGAATAAACCTACAAGTGACTTACACAAAGTTGGAGCCATTAGATCGTAAAATAGGATTCGTTTATGCTCAGTGAGCATCGGAACAGTCCCAACTGAAAAAAAATTAGAAAATTAAATTAAAATTTTGCTCATTTTCAAAAATAGTATGACGATCCCATTGCCCTAATAACATATTTTTGTGGGCAATTGCATGTAGTTTCTATAATATATTATATGCACGTATGGCTTTCACGTATATTGGAAAAGAAGAAAAAAGTAGAACAGTATTGAGAAATAATATAAGTTCGTAAATTATAAATCGAATTTATATTTATGTCATGCAATTTTATTATGTAGTACAGTTATATGTACTTTTTACTTTCTATTTACCATACAATAGAAGGATGTAATATTTTCGATTTACATTTTCGATGCTGTCTGTTGCCTTACGAAGTTAAAAAGCCACATTCACCAAAAGCTAATAAGCACATAAATATCCAGTATATATTATGTATTGTTTAATGAATCATAAAATATAGTTCAAACATTAATATTGAAGCAAATTTCGAATATTTAAATGACAATTTTGTTTACGCACTGAATCGATTTTATTTATGAATCAAATGTATTAATAAAATTAATACAATTTCTGGCAATTTTCTAGTTATAGTCTTACTAAAATTAAAAACTATAAACATTTATTTTACTACAGATAAATATTTTTAAACTTTGCAACTTATAAATTGTTTGTCTATAAAAAAACATGAAGGAAAACAAATTTATGAATGAACTACCTTAATATAGGAATTTGGACAATATCGGGAAGAACTAAAACTATTGTCTTTATATGGCATGGGTATGTGTGCCGTTTATTATAACGCAATGAACATCGGATAAGTATCTTTTTTATTAAAGATAATGACGTAAAAGAACACTTTTATTATAATAATTATGATGCAAAGATCCCATTTATATTTGGATTTCATATTAAAGACAAAAAAAAAAAAACAATTCAATAGTGAGTTTGCATTCTCATGCATCCTTTATTCACATCTATTCGTTCAAAAAAATACCGTGTGTTTAATCTTCTCTGATATCGTCGGCCTAATTGGTTCACCTTCCATTTTGGACTTAAATGAGCTTTTTAACAGACTAGAAAGTTCATGGAATTATCTAGCGTTTGTTTTAAAAAAATATTCACTTATAAAGGGTGAGAAATGCTACGCACGAGTTTTTCACTGATATTGTTCCTTCTCCCAACCATGTGCCAGTAATCAAAATTTATACAATTATTATTTTAGCTTTTTCTTCATCCTGTAAATCTTATAAAATGGCGCTTAGCAGGTTAACGAATGAAGCCGACGATATACTTAATCAAATGGTTTAATAAGTTAATGAAATGATTGAAAATGAGCTGATTTACTATAAAGTAAAAATTTCGAATACATTATTTTGGTAAAATTTAAAGCAAAAAGACATTTGTTGAATGCCTTGATTTATGTTCTAAATTTATCCTTAAGTCTCATTGATTTGAGCGTGATTCCGTAACAAATTATGATGTTTACATATACTGAAACCTAATAAAATTATTTATCGTATCTCGAATAAAGCAAATTCAAAAATTTTACCATCCCCCAAAGAGGATGAATATACCAAATAAAAAGTTTTATTGAATGGACTTAAAATAGCTCGATTTCCGATCAATCACGAAATGAGTACTGGCGTACAGAAACTTCAAGAGCCCAAAATATTATACGGTGGAAGGAAATTCAAAGGACGGCATTGTCCCACTCTGAGATATCTGACCAATTATGATAATTGCAAGCTCTTAAATTTTCAAAAACGGACAATCTCTATTACTAAATATTTTTGTCGAGACATAGGTACTAAATAACCCAATACTTTAGTATTTTTTGAAATTAATTTTAACGAAACGAATAGAAAAATTTCATAACCTGAACACTCGGTTTGTCGAACGGATAGACCGAGAATGTTTGTTGATGGAGGCGTTGGCATGGCCTCGACCTCGCCACATCATCTTCTAGTATTATTTCTTTAGCCTCCTGCTTACTTGGTGCTACACAACACACCTACAATATTTCTTATACATGTAGGTGTGTATGTGTGTGTGTGTGTGTGTGTGTGTGATATAGGAAGAGAGACGTCGGATGATGGAGACGACGACCGTCCAGCGTCGGTGCCACCGTCACCACCATCACCATGTCGTTGTCGACGTCGCTCGTCAATGCTACCACCACCATTATTTTATATACCAACCGCCGCCCAGCTGTCTGATTGTGTCCTCCGTGGCGCGTTCATCTTTTACCCCGTTGTTGTTGTTGCATTTACCGCACACAATAATGTCATTAAAATTACTATCTCTGTTTCTCTTATTTATATTATCACTCTCTTTAATATTCTCAAAAAAAAATAAAAAATAAAATAATAATAATAATAATAAATAAATAAATTTCAAGTAAAAAAATATACTGAATAATATTTTTCTTATTTATTAATTTTCAGGCATTTTTTTTCGTATTTACCTATTCCGGAATATTTTATCGTCTTTTTTTGATTTAAGTGCATATTTGCGAGTATGACATTCGGCAGTAACATTATTTTGTAAAAAGAACACATATCTTAATTATACTCGATATAAATATATGCCTGAGTATATTAATTTTATTCTTAAATATACGTGACGCTACCTACTATTGATGAGTTCATTGAAACACATATTAATTAGCCCATTTCCGATTGTCCGTCCGTCCGTCATCATGATAACTCAAAGCAAAAAGAGATTATCAAGCTGAAATTTGGGTGACGTATTCTAAAAATTCTAAAAAGTAAATGAGCAAAATCGGTCCATTGGGTCCAATGGGTCCTTGACCCAACTTTTAAACTATAAATGATAGAAGAAAAGTTTCAATACAAAAACTGTTAATTATTTTGAACCAAACAACTTTTGTTTGAAATATTTTTTCGTATACTTTTTTAAGTCTCTCGAATCTAGGTCAAATTTGGCTAATAAACATATATAGGTTATAATAATTATACATATTATTGTACACGTATATGTTACAACTGTATAGACTGGTTATTTATTAACTTTGGAATGCATCACCAATATTTTTTGACATGTATCTGTCCGAAATTTAGTGAGCAAATGTGATTATTTAGTCAATTAACACTGTTAGTTGTTACCCTGTTCCTACTTAAATCAGTAAGTGAAAACAATGCTGTCTTAATTGGATTTAATTGTTTGTTAGATTTAAAAACTTTCTTCTCATATATTTTTGATACAAAATGTCGTGCTTTTAGTATATTTCAATTAAAAATTAAAAACCATTATTTATGCACTCTATAACAATATAAATTATTATTAAATATTTTCAAAGAATGTGGATCATTCTTTCAATATTATTATTACTTTTATAATTATTTATACTGAATAATATAAATAATTTGTATTAATTAAACTTTTAATTACTTTA
Source organism: Chrysopa pallens (assembly GCA_020423425.1). Classification (NCBI taxonomy): domain Eukaryota; kingdom Metazoa; phylum Arthropoda; class Insecta; order Neuroptera; family Chrysopidae; genus Chrysopa; species Chrysopa pallens. The sequence goes on along the minus strand of CM035592.1, from coordinate 31,302,464 downwards.
TGTGTGTAATTATTTACTTCATCATCAAATTATTTTCTTCGCTGAGACCCATTGAAATTCTTATAGTACAATCACATATTTACATTATTATGTTTCAGATTCGCATTTATAGCGTGGATTGAAAATGTTTTAACGTAATCGTAATAAGCTATATTTAACTGTAGTAGGGGGATTAGAACAATTAAATTCGCCCAAAAAAGACCCAAAACTACTCGTCACAAAAACAAAAACAAATCGTTACAATACCAACTCGGCATTTGGATTATGAACTCAGCTAGTCATAATTAGGGTAGTCTAATTACAGGTTTAACTCCAAAGACCAAAAATCCATAGCACCGTGATATATCTTGGGTAGTTAAATCACAGGTTGAACGTAGATCAAAAGAACACGCATAACCGTACTATCCCGGTAGTTACAGCTTGGACGTAAAGACTAAATAGCACTTAGGTACTTTAATAATCGGTTAGACATATGGCTCAAAAACTCACAGACCTATTCTAATAACAAGATAAAAGTTTGGCAACTCGTAGAAAAGTGTTTAATTAACAAGGAATACAGTAGCGCTAATAAACCTAGAACTGCATAAACAAAACAAACTGACTTACCTACCTTATAGCTATTAACCAGAATTAATAATGGGTCAACATAACCACAGCTTACATTAAGTGTTATATTATTAACATTAAAACCAGACATGATTGTTTTAAATATTTTTGCTTAATAGTGGAGTGATTTGTTTTTGTGACGATTGGTTTTTGTCGGAATGATTTTTGTTGGACTGATTATAGACCGAGTGATGTGTCCTGATAATAGCAATGGAATTATTACGGTTCTTTTGTAGAAAATTTCATCAGCGTAGAAGGTATTGAAAATTTCTGTCAGCAAGAATTCTGTTCTTAAAAATACTCATAAAACTCTACTTATTTTGTATACAGAGGTTTTAAATCTATCACCAAAAGAAATATACGATATGTTGACAGAATAATAAAAAAAATAAAAAAACAAAAAAACATAACATTATGAGGGTAAATTTCCGGTTTATAAGTACACAGAGTGTATAAATGTTATTAAAGGATTAACTGAATTTATTCCCCATTCCACAAACAATAATCCCATTTTTTTAGTGTTCGCAAAAGTCTTTGAATGACGATTACTTACTTACACATTATTGTTAAACATTTACTGAACAGGGGATAATTGTGGGGACATTATTTGTTACTTTTTAACCGCCTTCAAAAAAAGGAAGATGTTCTCATTTGACTTTATTTTTATTTATTTCTTGTTTTTTTATGTTTGTTACCTCAGAACTGTCGACTGGGTGAACCGATTTCGAAAATTCTTTTTTTATTCGAAAGATTTCCGCGTCGTTCCATATCATTTTGAACCGATTGTGATGATTTTTTGTTAGCAACGATACAATATGCTACACTACTATGATAAGGAAACCAGGATCTGATGTCCCTGGCAAGAAAGACAGGATGAAAACAATGTAATTAAATTTCATCGAAATAAAAAATTTATTGTGGTTGTATACAAAACTCAAAAACAAAAAATTAAATATTTTTAAACAAAAATGAATCGCGTTAAAAAAAAATAAGAAAGGTAATTGGTCACAAGGAAAAATTTAAAACTATTTTGAACTTTTTTGATTGTTTTTTGAAGACGGTTCTTTTTTTATATTTTTGTGACTTCCTTTCTCATTTGCACAAATATTTAAAAGTTTCATACTACAGTTTCTCTTTTCTTTTGTCGATGTTATTATTATTATTATTATTATTTTTTTTTTAATGAATATTATTATTTGTGTGTTTAATTTTTTACGGGTTATTACATGGATTACCTTAATTATTTGTTTTAGTACTACACAAATGACATAAAAAAATAAACTAATTAATTATTTATGAACGATTTATCTTTGAATATTAAATAAATGCCTGGGGATTGTTTATACAATCTTAAACACTTTTTATATTGAAGTACTTGTGATATTCCATTCTGGCATACACTAATGTCTTCTTCAAAGTAATAACAAATCCAAGACTTGGGATTAACCCACAAGTCTTAAAGAATATTTCCATAATCTCCCCAAAAATTAATATTATATTGATAATCTTTTGAACTCAAACATCGTCTGTTTTTTATTTATTGGCTATGAACTTTTTGTATAAATATTTTATATATGTATATATAAATATTGTAATATTCCATACAGAAATATTGTAATATTCTATACAGAACAATGTTTTCCGGATACTTGTGAATGCCGTGAAATTGTATATTTGTGCTTAAATTTTTGTTAAAACAAATATTTAAATGCTTGTTCTGACTTTGACATTTGTGTTAGATCGTCACCTTAGTAGTGCATTCTATGGACCAGAGAGTGAAGAAATCTTTAAGAAGCTATTTGTTATAGAATGTTAATTTGTTACATTTATGTTTTTTTTCAGTGAAAAATAATTAATTATCAACATTGGAATTTATTTATAAAAATGTGTGGCTTCCTTCAATTATTTTTTCGTTATTAACTAATTATTTTGGAATCGTTTTAATTCATTTCAATAAACTTAGTAGATGATTATTTTATATTCCAACCAATACAGACATGTTGTACAGAATATAAATAATTATTAAACTTTTAACCGATTTAAAAAACAATTAAAAAATGTTCTTAAATTGAAAGTCAGTAGATGTAGAACGTATATTATAACAAACATAATGCGGTAAAGAGAACAAACTATATTAATTTAGGAAACAACTAACAACATTAAAATTATCTAGTGCAAAGCACGGGCATTCTACTCTTTATAGAATATTCTCCACTAAAAATTGGATAATCCCCTGTTCTTATAAACGTAAAAAGTTCGTTTTTATTTACACAGAGACTCAAAACCTTCATTTGAAGCTCTGAAATTGGATGGAGGAGAACAAGACGGGGACATTCAACAGTTTTATAATATATATATATATATATATATATATATATATATATATATATATATATATATATATATATATATATATATATATATATATATATATATATATATATATATATATATAATTTTTTTAATATGTAAATTTAATTGATAAACCTATTGGAAACAAAAAATTACATGATAATAAAGTAATGTAAAGTAAGTTAGATATTTAATAAAATCGATTTATTCATTTTTATGTAATGCATATAGACAAATTGTATACACTATGATAGAAAATTATCATACAGTTTTACTTTAGATTGTATCTCCCATTCATCCTTTAACTTCGTCTTTACTGAATAAATGATCTAATGTTAAGGGGGTCTTCTGGTTTAGAGACATGAATTTTAGGTAATTTTTGAAGTGCTGTAAAAAAAAAACAAGCAATATTTTTTCCATCAATTTTTTTATACATTATTTATTCACATTAGAAGCATACAAAAAAAAAAAAAAAAAAAAAAAGTAAAAAAAATTCAAAATTCCGTTAGTTATTAGCTGATGGAGTGGGGCGTCTCAAAAATTTGGTGCGTGACCATACCCACGATTTTAACTCTCCTAGCAATCTGAAATCAAAAAATAAAAAACATTATCAATCTACAATAATGTCGCAATGTCTGGAACTACGGAAAAGTTACAAAAACATTTTTTTACAAAATGGCGACTGCCTAAGGAAAAAAAAAATTTTGTACCACTTTTTTGAACATTCTTCGATTTGTTAAAAATAGTAAAAATGAAAATTTGAGAATGGCCGTAGTTCCGACAAGTTCCTAGACAAGTCCCTAAAGAAGAGTCTCTTAAAATTTCAAGTAAATCGGTTCGACAGAACCTGAGAAATCGTGGGTATCAGATTCAAAAAGACAGTTCTGAGAAAAACGCGTTTAAAGTAAAATTGTTGCGGTCTAAGTCATAAAATTATAATTTTAACTTACATTTATTCAATCTACCATTCCTGCTTCATACATCGGACCTTCCTCGACTTCGAAAAAAATATTTTCGGCGTTTCTGTTTTCTATTCGAGCAGTTCTGGCCTCCTTTGATGCGCTGGATGCTCGTATCTCGGAGTGGTCAATCCGGGCGTTGTCTCGTCTGATAGCAAATGCATGCGCTTCTGGACCAATTTTCACTCCCATAATCGTCATTATCTTCAATATCGGTATAAAGCCTTCATTAAAAATACATACAGCAATAAATGTTGTAATTTCAATGATCTGAGACTCGGCATGGATATGCTTTGGAGCGAAAGTCCATATCAGCGAGTTTAGAGACTCATTATTATTTTGAGTTTCTGAACCCAAACATCGAGTCAATAACTCTTCTGATGATAAACTCTCGTAAATTGGCTTTATAATTTTCAAAACTTTATCACATAGAGGAGGATTTTCGTGGTCAAACTCGTCTAATGTTCCTTCAGATGCAGCTTTTTGCCACTTACACCAACTCTCCGCACCAGGTGGGCAATACATATATTGTGGGTTTTCATTTGTAGAACTATTATGGTAGTACGTTGCCCAAATTGCATTTCTCATGTTTTCAACAGAATCAGGATGCCGGCGAATCGCTCAGCCATAGTATAAAGACAATTTATTGATGACTTTATCAGTTAATTTGCCTTCACCTTTTCCACCAACCTCTTTATTATCTTTTTTCGCTTTTCGTAGCCTCGCACCCATTCTTTTCTGGACGTGTCCTACGCACTCTTTTTTTTGGACAAGTGTGTCACTATCGTAAGGATCTATATCAAAAGTATACCCTTGAACGTCTTAGTGTCACCATATCCAATATACTTTACGTATTTTACGCCGTGTTTTTCCTCCGATCTACAGAACATTTCGACGATAGCATCAACTTCCATTTTGCCCGCACTTCCTTTATGGTTTATTGTACAGGATTCTTCATGATCTTCATACCAATCGTTGTATGCAGAAATATCGGAATTTTTCTTATTTTTCCAAAAATAGCAGTTATTTCACTTATTTCTCCGAAAATAATTTGAATTTGGGAAAATCCTCTCGTAGACATATTCTTAAATAGTTAAACTATGAAAATATGAAAAAAAAAAAAAATCGATTTTTTTTTTATTTCTAGACCAGAAGACGGCCTTAAGGACTAGTATAACATAGTTTTAGCCCATTATTGAATACAAATAATATATAACATGGGTAGCCATTCCAAAGAAATAAATATTGTAGGATTGAAATTGCTGTATCCGTTTTCTTGTTGCGGTATGATTGTTAAATGCAAATTTTAAAATCCATCTATAACAGAAAATATAAAACGATGGTTTTCAGTATATTTTATAATCGGTCCGACAAAATCACAAAAGAGTGTGCCGAAAGTTGAAAATGATACAGTTGAACTAACCTAAATTTTGAGAAATCGGGTAAACGGTCGCATTTTTTGACAAACTTTGCAACTTATGACATAATCCCTTATAATCTAGTATAGATTTTATAAATAAAATATTTTTGATATACTACGAAAAGTTGTTATGACAGAGTTATGTGCTCCAAAAATCGAATTGTGAAAATATTGGAGAACGTTTTGGTAACACGTTTTAATTTATTTTTAACATCTAACTTGAAAATTAAACCGGTTTTTACGCAAAAATTTAAAACATCTTGATCATCTTTAATTCACTGGAAAATGGTTTTATATAATTGTGTTTTGTTTTGGCTCGTTTTTAAATGAAAGAAAATCGAAATGCTGGTGATAAAATAATGAACAACTTTTTGTGTGTCTTCACGATTCGTATCTTGTACATTTTTGGAAGTATTATTTAAACTTTGATCCAATGAGTTTTTAATTTTATTTAACAATTTTGAATAACCTGGGTCTTGGCTATTCAATGTAAATTTTTTTGGCTATTCAGGGTAAATTTTTTTTAGATTGAAGTTTAAAAAACTTGCTTATGTCTGCAAAGAAACTCATAATCCGAACGGAAGAGCGTTCCACTGATATTATAAGTTGATAAACGTTTTCTCATGTCCAGAATCAAGAAAACCTTTGAAGTACCAATACTGGAAAATATGTGGTTGATATTGGCATAACTCATTAGATTGAATTGTTTGTTCAAAAATCGATAATAAACTACAAGTTGAAGAGATCCGTCCTTCTTGTTTACAAAAACCACCGGTGTGCTATATTGGCTATAAGAAGGGTATAGAATGCCTTGTTTTCCTAGATTTTTAATGTGATTCTCTAATAATTTTGTTTCGCCCGGCGGTAAATAGTATGGAATTTTAACAACTGGGGTTTTATCCTTTAATTTGATTTAATATTTGAAGTTTTTGGCACAACCAGAAATTTCGGAGAATATACAATCATATTGTTTTAATAAGAATGGTAATTTAGTATTTTGAGTTTTGTTCATTTCAATCCTAGTTTCACAGATTGTTGATATTATGTGGCTAGAATTCAAGAAATTTAGAAACGCATTGGAAATGTTTCGATTATATGTAAATTTTATTTCAGAAATTGCGAAATCAAGGATAATGTTACAGTGTTTTAGAGTTTTTTTAAGTAAAATATTATATGGAATTATATAGAAATCCACCAAATTCTCAACCAGAGCTATACATTTTAGAATCAGATCAGGAGAAGATACATTTTAAATATCGCCCTGGTGGAAATATTCAAAATTTATATTGGTAATTTATAAGTCAAAATAAGTTTTATGACAAGTGTGAATAACTTCAAAATTCTTAATAAGTCTTATATTCTCACAAAATTGGGACTTTTCTCTAAAGAGTTAATAAGACTTCATCAAAAATAAGGGTTTTTTAGACTTTTTAAGAGTTATTTTCAAGAAATATTTCCACCAGGGCGATTCTGTTTAAAAATGTATCGATATGCAGTTTTGCATAAAAATTACTGGAGCTATAAGGACTAGAATTAACGGGAATATTTTGTGTATTCAAGGTATGTTCTACTAATTCAGTTTGAGCGTTACTTAGCTGGAAAATTTAATATTGTTGCCGCTGCATGCCTTGTTGCATATCCGCTAGATTTCATGTGGAGTTTCACAATATTTGATTTGTAGCTACAAAGTGGGTTGATCTAGCTGCAGCGTTTACTACTGAAGTTGCAACTGGGGTATTGCAAATACTTTTAGGTGTACCTAGACGACCAGGACCATATCGAGCCCGCTCCATAGATCTGGTTCTAGGCATGGTTTAATTTGTAAAGAAAAATAGTTAGCTGTACTAAAACTCACACAAAAAAAAAAATTAAGATTCGATTTCAAGAATCTGTGAAATTCATTAAAAAAATCTCGTATTGAATTTATAAATTAAAAGGGTAGTTTTAATTAGATCGTCGAATTTTGTGAAATATTAATTCCAATGAATCAATTCTTATACAGGAAGTATATTTAAAAAAAAGACATATAAAAGTAATAAGTTCAATTCATTATTTGATTATTCTAAAATTTCCGAAATTTGTTGTAAAATAAAATTATAACATGTTTTTATCAATTTTGTCTTGAATTATAATAAAATTTTTTTTAATTTGCATGCAATGTAAATAAATTAGCTTTACTTTAAAATTACTTGAACGAAACTAAAGAAAAGGTAATTGTAATCAGATAATATTTTACAATTATAAAAACTAATCAATCATATGAATTAATTCTATTCATGACGTATGTTATATTTTAAAATTTTTTAATATTTTTTGACAATTCACATAACCAATATAACTTTTTCAATAGTTTAAGTTGGGTCAGGAGACGTTAATTGTGTCGTTACACTAAATCATTGGTATTATGAATAATTGTTTGTGAGTGAGATACTTTTTGACTTAATTGCAGTTATGTTGTGTAGCCAATTGAAATGTAGTAAAACATGGAGCATATAATCGTTGAAAAGAATAGATATTTAGTGCATATATATGTAGTTGTAAATAAATGTAGTAGCAAATGATGAATGTATTTTAGTCCACGTTAAAGTGAACATTTTTATGCGAATTGACAATTTGCGAACGATAAGAAGACCAAATTTTAATGTATAGTAAATTGTTGATTTATCTATTTAGATATATACAATGACAATTAGATATACACAATACAGAGTAGTAAACATTGTATCTGTGTGTTTTATTTATTTCTGTGTAACCCTAGTAATAGTACAAACTGTTTGTGCATTGCCGGCTGTGCCGATTAAGTACTCGGATATTATTTAGTATGATGGTGAGGCTGATTTTTAGGAGAAGTTAAATAAGTTAGATCTGGTTTCGTAATTGCAAAAGGCGAAGGATTTTTGCCATTGTTTTTATCCGCGAGTGCGATCGTTGTACACGATAGTTTGGGCACTGATACTCGGGCAGATTACACGAAGCTGGCGGCCGCGAAAGTAAAGCGTTTTCTGCAAATTAGTAATAAGCGTATTAAAGATCCGTCTCGAGAGAGTTGCTTCCGGGATAGTCGGTTTACGTGAATGAGGTGATTACGCACTTAATATAATTTGGGGTGAGGTCGAAACCAGGGGAGCCGATTGTCGAAAATCAAGAATATTGAAAAGGAACATTCCAAACATTTCATTATAATCAAAAAATGAAGTAATTTAATTACTTTTATATTTCTGAATTATGGAAAAATATACTTCCTGTATAAAAATTGATTCATTTGAATTCATATTTTATAAATTTGGACAGCGAAGAAATTGAAAATAACCCTTTAAATTAATAAATTCAATATGAGATATTTTTTCTATTCAATGGCACAAATTCTTCAAATCAAAGAACATTTAATCTTTAAAAACTCGAAAACGAATATTCGATTAAGGATTAATGAATATGGTACAGATGTTGCTAAAAATTAGTACGTTAACAAAATATAAATAAACTTTTAACCAATATTTTGGATAAAAACTAAAAATGATGTATAAAATGTTAAATCGACATTATTATTTACGGATAACTAACTACAAAACAAGATGTAAATATTAGTCTTACTTTTTTTTTTGATACCTGATATCTATAATCAGTTCTTAAAAGAATTACATGATAAATATGCGGGTTTGCACAATGATCTACCCACTAGTAGTCAGCTTAATGATACTAAAAGCATATGTAATTAACTATTTCTACAAATATAATTTATTAACCTATAACTTAGAACTATTTAAATAAACATAAATTTTAAACCTAGAACATTTTGTCTGTAAAGTCTGTTTACACTTTCAATATAGTTTAAAAAATTTATCACAACAGTGTTGGATGTGTTTTTTAATTTTTTCTTCGATGCAAGGCAAGTATATGTCACTGATTCGCGCAATTTCATCACGCACTATGGGCCACTCCTGTGAATATGATCATTACGCACATACCACGGCGATTCAATTATTGTTCGTTTAATTTTTTATTGGAATCTTTGGAGAATTTCTATATTATTTTGAGATGCAGTTTCTCATAGTAAGATGCCATACCGGTTTAAGAACTGTTTTATGCATTTGCTCTTTAATGTCTAATGATAAGTTACAACCATGTCCCAGAAGCCAGTACAATATAGAAAATTTCAAGTTTAGCTGTTTTTTCTTTCATCAAATATGTTTATGCCATGCAAGTCTTATATCTAGTTGTATACCCAGATATTTCACATTATTTGCTATAACCAGATATTTTACATTATGGAAAACTAACTGCGTTCAATGTAATGGCTGGGCAGATTTCTTTTCTCAGAGTACATGATACTTGAACTAATATCATCTCTGTGAATTAAATACATGAATTTATGCAACTAATATTGTATTTTATCGATCCTATTTTGTAAGCTTTGGAAAAATACATTTGGAACCACATCCATGGATAAGATGGCAGTATCATCAGAAAATGTAGCTGTTATAAATTGCTGTTATAATTTGTTATAGATTCGGCCCAAGAATACTGCCCTGCAGTACACCAGATTGTAAAGGAAACAAAAACGCAGTAACAAGTTTATGGAACAAATGCCTTTAACTTGAAATGCAGACCAGGAAGTCATACTTTATCAAAGGTTTTCCTGGCATCCAGAAATTATGCTGCAAAATATTTATTTTTTTGAAAGTATTTTGTTATCGTATTGACTATACCGTTTAGTTGGTCTATTTTTTTCACGCAAATCAAACTGATGATCAGGAATGATTTGGAACTATGACAGGGAAAGTATCCTAGTCTCAAGATTGCATTAAATATAAACCGAATTATGATTATCCCATTTTATGTAAGCTGATTTAAATTCTTGTTGTAAATTGTTCAAAACCGAACAACTCCACTAATGTTCATCACAATATTTATAAATATTTCATCACTAATTTTATAGTTATGTGCGTTTGTCTGAATGAGTGTCACACAGCCTGGCAAACCAACGAACACAAAATGAAAATTGCTAAAAAATTTCCAAAACGTTGACATATATAAAAAATATTGAAACCACAACAAAAAACAATTAAGAACAAAAAACCACTTATTGTAATACAAGTCGAAAGTAATACAAGTGAATTTAACAGTGAAGTAGCTTTTCGAAATGTTCCTATTTTACACTAAGTCAGTGAATTGAATACAATTTTCTAATTACTTATCCTAGCAAAAAATCTTCCATTTACTATTTTTAATAGATATATTTAATTTCCAGATACGTACAATAAATATGTTTATGTGTTTCACTATGATATGTTCGACCGATAAAGAAATAGAATTGAAAATAAATTATATGTTTTATTTAATTACAGAGAGTTCGTGATCACATATGAAAATGTAATACATTTGTATTTTACGTTTTGTACTAACCTAATTCGTTTTCGTTTAGAGTCGGATTAAGGAAGTTGTCATATTTTCAAAGGACGCATAATGTTCAATATCACGAATCGATTCAATGTAGCCCCTCGACTGTATTTCTAGGTTGGACTGTGCACTCCCCTCTCGACCTACGGTGGAACCTACCCGAGATCGTTGGGGACGATCCCGAATCAGACCTCGAAAAGGTACGTTCCTCCCTTTCGAGGGCACATGAGAAGATGAAGCGCTTCCACAATTCAAAAGGTGCTCCTGAACACCCCTTCAAGGAAGGACAACTGGTACTCCAAAAGGTCCATGGCGGACCTCAGTTCGACGAGGCCAGGAAATTCGTACCCAGGTGGTCGACACCGCGGCGAATCTTAAGATTCACGACACTTGTATCTTGCGACCTAGAGGATATAGATGATAGAGTTCGTTATAAGGCTCACATCGAGGATCTGAAGCCATACGTAGAGAGGGACTTATGAAAAACAAGTGTTTTCATTCAGAAGCAAGGGAGAATGTGACGATACCATCACAATAACATATAGCTAAGAGGGAAGAGAAGAGAAATAAAAATAAATAAATAAAAGAAAAAAAATAAATAAATAAAATGAAATAAAATAAAGAATAAAAAAGAACAACCACCTTAAAGAACAATCACCTTAAGTGATGTATTTACATATGTATGAAACACAGGGTTTTCGGTCGGAGATATTCACGCGGTAAAGTTATATAAATTATTATTGTTTTTTAAAACAGGAGTTCTGACAAAAAAAATATAAAAATAGTTCTTCTGATTCCGACAACGGTAGAGAAAAGATCCTTTTTTTATTTAATTAAAAAAATACCTTGCGAGAAAGATTACCACGGTTATTATAAAGCGTTTATATT